>OY744481.1:43159104-43786678 GCA_963556165.1 Tipula helvola
TGAATTGGCGCTGCTAAATCTCACGGTTATGCTCCAATAAATCCACAACATTAACGTCCTCCTTCTCTACTCCGACTTCTATATTGACTCCTTCAATCTCTTCAGTTAACGGGCTATCGTTTGAGCTTCTGAAGTTATGTTTGAACACGAGCTCCGCTGTTGTTTTCTTTGTCACTCTACTCACACTGCTGTTTATCGCCATCTGAACTTCTCCTAGCTTTTTGTCCCAATCAGCACATTCATTACCTGAACTAATCATTGCCAATTTTTCAGTAACTATACGATTTACTCGCTCGACTTGTCCATTTGCTCGTGGACAGCCACTTGCCACCATAATGTGTTGGATAAAATGAGTTTCACAAAACTCCTTGAATAATTTGGATTTAAACGCCGTACTTTGGTCTGTGATTATTTTTTTGGGTCGGCCGTAATTTGTGATGAAGAGCTTGAAAATCACTAACGTTGCTTCGGCTGTGACATCTCTTTGTGCTCCTAATATTACGTACTTGCTATAGCCATTAACCAAAACGACTATGTACCGATTTTTTGTTTTAGTTGCTACATACAGTCCAACAAGATCAATGTGTACGATTACGAAAGGCTCTACCCCCTTTTCCAATGGGTGCAAATATTCGAGTTTTTTGCCACTCGGCGATTTATAATGTATGCATTTAATACATCGGTTGATGTACAGTTCTACAAAATCCCTCATCTTTGGAAAATAATAGAACTATTTCAACTTTGCGAGTGGTTTGTCTACTCCATAATGAGCTACACACTCGGGTGCGTCTCTAACGACGTCGTACTTTAAGCATTCAGAAACATATAGCCGCCATCTACGTTTCGTATATTTGTATATGCGTGCGTTGTACATTGAATATTTGCTGGACACCTCTTGATCACCTTGTTCTAATTTCTACAGAATTTTCAAAATTTCAGAATCAGTACGCTGCATGGCTGCTACCCAGTCTGTTCAATGAAACTTGTGATCTTCTTTCAATAAGTTGGTTAACGGTCTAGCTATTGTTGCAAAACTCCCGATAAACCTTCGGAAATAACTGCAGAGCCCAATAAAACTGCGTACCGCTCTTACACTTGTTGGTTCAGGAAAACCTTCCACACTTAGCAATTTCCTTTTTCCTGGTTCGTTGCCGTCTATTGAAATCTCGAACCCCAAGTACTCTATTTTTTTGGCAAAAAATACACATTTGCTCAAGTTAAGAGTTAGGCCTTCGTCCTCAATCTGTTGCATAATTATATCCAAGGTTTTCATTCCTTCGTCGACTGTAGTTTCCTTCGTCGTCTAAATAAGCCATGGCTATCGTATACCGAAACATCCCCAATACGTTATTTATTAGCCGTTGAAATACCGCAGGGGCATTACATAGCCCGAAAGGCATCCTGCGAAACTGGTAATGGCCTTCTGGAGTTATGAAAGCCGTCTTTGCCTTCGATCCTTCCGCTACTGGTACCTGGTAATATCCACTTGCTAAATCAAGGCTAGTAAAGTAGACTTTTCCTTGCAATCGATCCAACTGATCGTCAATAAGTGGTAAAGGGAAGTGATCCTTGATTGTCTTGCTGTTGATCAATACACATTCGAACATCGCCATTCCTCTTTCGAATTAGTATTACAGGGCTCGCATATGGTGATGTGCTGATTTCTATAATATCAGCTTCCTTTAAATCTTCGACTAATTTCTTAACTGTATCCCGTTCTGTTTGAGCTAACCGGTAAGGCTTATAATAAATTGGTACATCGTCCTTCAATATTATATCTATCTCTGCTTTATTGTTTTTCCGATTTGCATTACATCACTTGCAATCGAATGTCGATATCGATGAGATTCACCAGTTGATCCTGATCTTCGCGCTTTTAAATACTATACAGTGAAATATTACAACGAAAATTTTGAAAAATTCAAGAAATTATTTTGGAACTGAACGACAACTTGGTTCTACTTATATTCAAACTGCAGTCAATTTTAGGTAAATCAACTTTGAAAAATGATTTGGCTTACATAATTGGCAATTATAGCCATCTAACCAAGACAATAGAAAGCCTAGATTCTTCTAATTAAAGCTTAGTGGAACAATCAAACTTGTTTATGGAAGCTAATCGAAAAGTGGAAGCAATTATTGGAGCTGTCGGTGAACTAATTAAAAATAAATTAAATATTATCATATCAAAAATTACGGGTTTGAATATTTTACAAACTATTAATCTTACTTTTGAAGATTCTGGAAATGCGAATTAGATCGAATAATTCGCGATATCTGAAATTTCAGCATTGAAACATGACCCAATCAAACTGTTGACGTAGAAGGGTCATTTTCTATGTCACAAAATACGACGCGTAAAGTTCTTTTTTGAAAATTTAAGAATATAATCATTTTTTGTAAATTTAACTAAAAAAATGTCTTTTGTCCAAATCAAATGGCCATAAATATTTGGTTTGACCTGGTTGAGAAATGCGACCTTACTCTAATATTGTGGCGTGAATATGAGCTCATTACCAGCCAACTCTGTTACTTTTCGGCATCTTCTACCGAATTACAATTTTTTTTGGCATATAGCTGATAGTTTTACCACATTTTCTGATGATTTGGCGTCTATTGGAGTTGGGGGGGGGGGGGGGGGACTTAAGTTGAGTAAATTAATCTACCAGCTCCGTAACCTTCCAGTAGGGTGCGCATCACGTGAGCTGGTCTGGTCATGTATCAGGCAGAAGGGTGATGGGTAAAATTGAGTTAGGGGTAACCTGGTCACAATTCGTAAGTGCTCGTGCTGCCTTCTCGTGGCAAGCACTGGTAACTGAGCCCTTAGAAACCCTTTAAAAGAAAACCCTAATCTAAGGTGGAACAACATATGCCGATGGATGAATGGCTGATAGGTTAATCAGTCCAGACAAGTATGTGGACTCTGGATACCAGCCACCCTCCAGTTTTATTTAGTCTTCCTCAAGTATAGCTGGGTGACCTACAGGCGGCTTACCATTTCCAGCAATTCGTAAGAGTAAAATCGAAACGGTAAACTAGGCATGGGTAGGAATATACGAGAGTGGGATTGTCCTTTCGAAGTCCTTGGGTACCAATACTAACATCTTTCTTGCAGAAGTACATGCTATAGTAAACATCTAGGAGGGAGTAGTGAGCCCAGATAGTATGTAATGTATCGCGTACTGGTCGGCAGTATTATCAGGTTTATTAAAAGCCTGAATATTGACTGGACGGATAATTTAGCAGGGTCCAAGCACAAAAGATTTTTTAGGTCGCAGTGTGAGGTGGCTGAACGCCCACATGGCTCTACAGCAAGAGTAAGAGTACCACATTTCCTGCATGTTGCATGAATGTATTTGCAGTTTTTGGAATCGTGATTTTTATAACAACAATAACCATTTGGATTTTTTTTGTTTAACTGATTCTTCTTTCTTTCCCTCCTGATGTTTGGTAAAACTTTTATAGTTCTTTTTTCCAGCATTTCTGATTGCGTTGAAACCATTTTGTTGCGGTATTTCATATTTTATTGCGATGCATTCTCCTCGCATAACCTCTCAAAAACTCTTCCAGCCGTGGTTGTAACAAATTTATTCCAGACGGTTTCCGTTGGGTTTTAATTCACAATTTGATGCCAGTCTTTTCAGCTTGGCCATAAATTCCGTGGAAGTTTCACCGTTTTCTTTCCTTGCGTTCAGGAAAGTTCTTTGCTCTTTATACACATTTATTGGACTAGTGGAATAGCTTTTTAAAATACACAAATGTAATCTCGCACTAATTTAAACGTTTTCGGTCCCACCGATTGTTTCTTTGTTTCCAACTTTGTAATTTTTTTTGGAACTCAAGGCCCAACGAATCTTTTACAGTCCACTTTAACCGTTCTTCCCTTACCCAATAGTCAAAATGAGGATGTACTCCAACAGGATTCATAGTTGACCCGATCCTACCTTCGCAGATTCATTTAGAAACATCGGCTCTCCTTCAGTTGCCGCAATAGTAAAATTTATATCATACACAGCAATAGCATTGTGCAATCCAATCACCGGTATGATGAAGTTAATTCTGTTTGGAAGGTTCTGCAAACTTCTGTTGTCAGTGCTGCCCAAGGGACTCTAGGTGTAGTGAAAAACTAACACAAAAATGATTGTTTTGATGAGGAGTGTCGTCTTGGTGTTAGCGCACTGAGAAGCGTGAAACCATTTTTAACTCACCCGGAAAAACAAAGCGGTCTTTGCTAGGAAAACCGAATCGAATTGTGAAAGTAACAACATCCTCAGCAATGGTCTATACGCGATTCGATACATGGAATGATCATTTTTCCGATATACTTAATGTTCAACATGTGTCGTAGCTGAAGTTCTTCATATAGACTACGGAGAAGTGCATTGACCAGGTGTTCCTAAATTTCAAACAAGCATGTGACCCGATCAACAGAGTCTATCTTGTCAGGAAGTTAGCCATAAAGTTATGAGAACAAGCTATCAAGAATTTTTGTAATTAACGCCGGTGTCCGACAAGGGTAAGCTCTTTCTTTTGTAAAAGTGAAGCACCTCAGATCAACAACTTATATCGTCAGTTCAGTTAGGTACACGATTGTGAACTGTATTAATGAAGGAGCTACTTAGCATACAAACTGTTTTTGTTTTATTATTTATCGTAGTCTCGATTTCTATGGATTTATGTAATTTTTCCATTTTGTCTTCTTCATCTTGAATTGTTTCAATTTTTAATTGGTAACTTTGGGATTTCTTTAAATCCATATGGGCCGTTGTTCAGCTTCATCACATACGCGTAGACAAGTTTATCTATCAAAGACCATCAATTTTTAATTAAACTGGAACTTTAAGGGAGGTGTATTATTTGTGCCATATTTTTTGTGAAAGGCATTTAAGTTCGACTGTGCTTGAATTTCAGTCCAATTTATCCTAAAACACAGCATCTCGAAATCACTAAGAAATCTACTTCGAAATCAATAATAGCCCCAATCTGTATAGAGCTAAAAATAATTAAATCAGAGCAATGGATGAAGTGAATAAAAATAAAGTAAATGTTTTTACTAAAACAATTTCAAGATTTTTACTAAATATTACAATCAATGTCTTCAAGTATGTATCCACTTTATGGATAAGAAACATTGAAGGTCAACGTAAAACATTCGATTTAAGTCGCTTAACAAAAATTTTTTTGAAAACAAAGTAAAAGTCTTCACTTCACCCGTATAAGACGAAAATATTTGTATTAATCAGTTATTGATCAGTTACGATTGTACATACAAGTAAAATCGTGCTTTGGGCTGTGACCAACAATGCAGTAAACAAGACATGATAACAGAAAACAACGAGTTAGTTGTTTTAACTGCAGTTTTCTATGACCTCTCACGCAAGCAATCGATCTGTCTTGTTCTAGTGCAATCTGCCAAAGATTTCGTTGCATTAAGTAAAGAATAGTTTCAAAACAATAACAATTTCTTTCTAAACGTTTAATTTCTGGTAACAACGTGTATCAACCACCGAGAAATCTATTGCCACAATATACACTATTGGGCCATAAAAAATCTGCATCGTTACGTGAAACTGAAATCGAAAGACATTTCTTGATCGCTTAATATCTGGAATGGAATAATTAGAGATAAATTTATTGGGCCTGTATTTTATTGATGAAACCCTAAATGAACAGAAATATAGAGATTTTTTAGGCCATTGTCTGCGGATCGCAAGAGAATAGGTCGTGCTGGACCAGTGAAATGGCCTGCTCGATCACCAGAGCTCGATCACTTACCTTGAGACTTTAGAAGTGTTGATAGCGTAATTTGAATTTTTATGTTTCAAAACTTAAGTAAAGGCATATGTTGCATAATACACTTATTTTTCTGTCCATTGAACTTCCGGTTTAACCGGAAGCGCCATCAATTTTTTTTATGTTAAATAGTCTGCGAACTCTGTAAATGTTTACGCTCTACTACCTAAAATTTCTTCTCTCTGACTTCTAATTTCTCAGAAGAACAACTGATATTAGGTATACTTCCAGGAAAAGTCCTTATAGGGTTAAGATTTCGGGAACACAATGAACTCCTTCTTGCTTAAACCAAATATGAGAAAGCCATGTGTTTTAAAGAAGATCAGGAATAATTAGATCGTTTAAAAGTATCAAATACAATGGACCTTATATAATCTCGGCACACCTAACATTTATGGGCTCGCTTTTTTTTTTTTGCAAAATTTGAGATTTACCATTTCCCATCAAATAAAACGTTACTTCGTCAGGGAATACCAAATTAGTGGCAAAATGATTAATTATTTCGCTAATTTTCATCCAACGATGAGCATAATCTTCTTCTCCTTTTTTGGACCAGATGAACTTTGTATAGGTGGTACTTGACACGTTTTAATACTTTGGTTCTTCCAATTCCGTAACATTGGCTAAAGGTGCATGACAGCCAATTTTTGATACAAATTGTAGCGTTTAATTGTTTTACCAACAAAGGAGCACTTGCTTTCATTCCGAGTGTAAAATAAGTCACAAACTTCTTGATGAATTCTAACACGTTATGAGACTGATACTGCTAGGTATGGAAACTAAACACTATTCAAAATGGGATAATTTATGTCACTTGATGACTAAATTCAAATTGAGTTTAAATTGAGGTTAAATATGACATATTATGTTGAAACTAAAAATTCAGCGGGAATTCAACAAAATCCACTTCGGATCCACAAGTGGGTCAATAATTTTTAAAGGGCATAACTTATCCTAAACTTATGTTGGTGCGTGATTATATTTATTACGTTTGCAGCAATACTGGACTGTTCACATTTTGGATTCATACAGGAAGGCCGCAATACTCAAGTATACTAATTACTTTAGCGAAACAAATTACTTTGCCATTGGTTTGGAATCAGTAATGGTATTGAAAACACACAATTAAGCCTCATTTCTGCAATTAGCATTACATTAAGCTACTGTATTAATATTTTTATGTGAGTTTAATAAAAATGATTGATGACTTTATTTAAATGAATTGTGACTGATCCGATGAGAATGTATCAAATTGGACGCTACTACTAGATACAGGAAAAATAGTAACGCGTTCTTAACACGTGGTGCCGAATTTATCGGTTATATACTTACGTTATTAAGTAAATCTACATACATACATATACTTAATTTAAAACTCAAATTTTAAAGCCTATTAGCCTCGGGGGCAAATTTATTTAATTCAAGCAATTAATAATCAAGCCGTCATAATAAAGAGAAACAGGTGGTCGTGTTGTTACAACTCAACTAAGTGATACTCGGCGTACCGAACCAAAATTAAGTTTGAATTAGAACATAAAATGAAATATTAAACATAAACAAAACAGGTGTCATGTTTTAGGTGCACTATACAAATTTATAGTTTTGTAGTTTTTTTTTCTCTTTTAATTTTGCATGCGGCTAGCTAGATAATGATCTAACAAAATATGCATATAGGGTGGGAAAATATTTGCGTTGATTTTTTTTTTTCTGTATTAAGGAAATGTCATCGATGAATGTGAATTGGTGATTTATGATGCAAGTTTTTTTTTAAATGTTGTATTATGTGTATTAATGCCTAAACTCTTAATCGATCTTGTTGTCTTTTATATCAGTATAAAGAATTCGTGCACCACCGCATGTGGTTATCTGTGCTCTATATATGTACATACGTACAATGTTTATGATTAAAATTCTGAAAAGAAAAATAAGATAAAATTTGCAATTCACTCGTTAAAATTTCTTAAAGAATTGAAATACATAAAAAAACAAAACAATGAAACCTCAAGGACGTGTCGCTGTGTAATAATCGTTTTATTTATAATTCCTCTCTAGAAAAAAAAAAAAAAAAAACATCAAACGATCTTTGTACACGAATTTCACTAATGCGAAGAAAATGCAATAATTCATTTTCTTTTGCGTGATCACTTCCATGGTGTGCATAGATATTTCAACAAGGTAATTAATCAAATCGCGCAGAGACTTCCAATTAGTGCACATAGTAAATACCGGGAAATTTTTTGTGCAGATTATGAATCACCCTGTGCAGAGTTTATACATTTTATTTATATCTGATTTTATGTTAAATCAAAATAAAAAAAAAATAAAAATTTTAAATTTTTATTTTGGACAAGTTTCTTTTGGCCGAACGCGAGAACCTTGAAATGTTAGTTTTTGTGTTTTTTTTTGTGATTAGTCTTTTGTTTGGTCGTGTAGAAAAAAAACAAAATAAAATAGTAGCTTTTGGTATATCTTATAATATACAATGTTGTCTAAATGTGTAAAAAAAAAAAAGTTTTAGGAAATATTTAAATTTATTTGGATGAATTAGATATATATAACCGCGATGGAATTTGTAGATGATGAATGTCTTTTATGTAAATCACGAATTTTAATTATTCTAATTGATACGCGAATTAAAATTTGTAATAAAAAAAATGAAATTAAATCGTATTAATATTAATTAAGACGGTGAATTAAATGTTTGTTGAATGATTTTGGTTTGTTTTGGTTGGAAAGAAGCGCGAATTTATTTTATGAAATACCTTGCGAAATTGAGCATCTTATAGTGGACACCTCAATCTTGGCGAATCAGGTAAAATGAACAAATTGGTCTAGGCTTCTAGAAATTTTATGGACGAAGAAATATTAGACAGTTGGTCCTTGTCGCTAGCTAATACGATTTGTTCTCATTCATCCTCGCTTCCGTCCTGACATTATCTTTTAGTACTTAGTTTCTTTTCAGGATGTTAGCGAATATAACAAATACACAAATTATTTGCTTCTAACAATTTTATTTCAGTAAAAAACGAATAATTTTGGTTTCATATTTCTACTAAATTAGATTTTACAATTTTGTGGTATCGATTACTACATTCTCGGCCTAAAAAATACTTTACCAACTTCTTATTTTATTCTTTGCTCAACCTTTGGTTTGCATAGTTTTGCCTTCTCTATTCTTTGATATTGCTAATCAATTAGCAATATAAGTACATAATAAGCTTTATGCTACTGTTGGGAGATGCTTCACCGACATCGAGAACACTTCTCATTTGCTCTGAAAACTTTTTTAACCTTGTCAAGTGTTGAAAGAAAAACTGCAAAATGGTCATCTTTTGTAGCCTTCTAAAGAGGATCATTATGACATCTTGTACGCTGTGTCCTAACTCTTCACACAGCAAAACGTGGCTTTGGACGTAACACGACCATAAAAAAATGATTTAGGCAAATAAATTCTGCTGTACACAATGCTGTGTCGCAGCACACGAATTCCGGTTCTATACGACAAAAGAGAATAAGAAAAGACATTATATTTTATTTCTCATTCTCATTTGTCATAGAACCAGAATTCGGGTGCAGATCGTGTTTCACTAAATTTTCGACTTTTCATTTTAAGACATTATGTTATTCACTACCAAAGGTCTCCTCGCGAGGTTCATTTTTAATTTAGTTGTCATATTTAGAGAGAGTGCCACAGCACTAAACGTAATAAACGTAAAATTTGAATTCGAGGCGCAAATGTATATTTCAATAATGACAATGAATGAAAAATGAAACCAGTTTCTCCAACATTATTATTGATAATTATAAATATTTAGCGCTTTGAATTACATGTCTGACCAAATGCATTAACAATTTAAAAAAATAAATTCATTAATCGAGCTGTAAGTAAGTACATGATCTAGAGCTAGACGAAATTCTGACCAGTTTATCAATCACCAAATAGATAAGTATAGGATGAGAACCCGTGCTTGATTTGTGCAAACACTTTTGGAAATAGAAATAAATAAATTTTTCAAAGCTACTTATGCCGTACCATCCAAGACGGTTAAAATAAAATCCATCTTACTTATAGTATTAATAATGATAATATTACGGTTTTAATAAGGTGTTAACAATAGAGCCCCACCGATTTCGATGGCGAAACGGCATTATATATTCTACACCATCAGAAGTTTGGACCATCAACGATAGTTACATCGACTTTCAAAGTGTATCATAGAGAGCTGTGCTGGTATATCCACTGGCCTTTAATTCAAGAATTATATCATTATTCAGCTATCTTTCTTACTCATCTATCAGCAACTATCGCACCAAAATATGACAAGAAACCTAATCAACTACTTTAACTTTAAACATTCAGCGGCAAATAAAGTTCTTTGCGGCATGGTCGTTAAAACCATATATATTTCCTTCCTCGGTCGCCAAAAGCCGTTAAATTTATGTAAATCACCAATGAATAAATTTAACAGTTTGTGGATGAGTGATACCGAGAAATATCAAAATATTGGAATTAGAAAATCAAAAATCAATTTTACATTGCACCGCTATCGGGATTCTATTATAATATCTTCCGATCCAAATGCCGCAATACAAAAAATACATAAACGAGAGTTCAAGATATATGTCGGAAAAGTCGCAATGCAAAATTGTGAAAAGTCAGGCATAGGTACGCACTAATAAACTATTTAAACGGCATGTCGTCTAATACTTCATTTCTTCGGCATTTCTGGTGTTGCCACCTCTTTTGGGTTCTTCATCAAAAATACTTGTGCGAAATTCAACGACCCAAAAATGGGATGTTTCATAGGATGGTCTAGACTCTCCCAAAGTTAGATCAATATCCGTTTTGAAATCGATTGCTATTAAGGCTTTCAAATATAGATAATGAATTGCACCATGAATTTGAAATTTTTCACAAAATGCAAAACAAGTCAATTTTGTGGCGCTTGTGAAATGCAAACTAAATGACAGACCGAGTTGAAAAGATAGCTCATTACAGCGCCATCTATGTGCCAATACGGGAACATTTTCAGCCCATGTATTAGACAACATTAAGCATAGCAGCTGATTTCCTAATTTTAGTTTTAAAATATAGAAATGAGTAAATTCAAAATACAAAATTTTTCAGATTCTCTACAAGTAATTAAAAAAAATTTTAATAATTTGAAACTAATTTAAAAATCGAAATAAAAGTTGGGATGATAACTTCCAAATTCTAAATTAATACACATTCAAAATTCAGATATTAGGATTCAATTCGATTAGGTCTGACTAATTTAACCCCTCTTGGTTACTTCTATTAATAATGAGCTCTTGCTCAAAGTGGAATACCAAAAGATAAGTAAATGAAGTGTAAATAAATAAAAAAATAAATAATTTAAGAAACAAAAAATTTAAAAGTATCAAATATCAAATTCTAAAAATTCCAATCTTTGGATAAAAATTTGCGGCAAAAGCTTGTGTTTAAAACATGGGTAGTATAAGTTGTGCACCGCATGAATGGCTTAATTTAAAGTTGTTGCCACCACGACCTAAGGTACCAAGTTAGTATTGTGTTAGTATATTCCCTATTAAAATTTGCTGATTATTTCATATTAGGTAATTAAATTAGGTATACCCGGTTTCACAAAAAATCAGGCAATCCCCAGTTAATTAATATTTTATCTCTTTCTTCTTTTAAGAAATTGCGATTTATTTCATAATGCAAATTCAACGCATGCTCATTTTTTTTTTTTTTTTTACATGAAAACCTGGAGAGCTTTATATTTAGCTGAAACAGGGCATTAGTAATTTGTCTTTGAATTAACATCTAAAGGTCATTCAAAAGAAGAGCCTAAAGTTCATATCTGAACGTAAAATTTTGTGCTTTTTCCGAATTCGGGGTCAAAAATAGGGATTTATATTTAAACAAATCTATTTGACTTTCAAATGACCTTGAAGGTTGAAATCAAGGTCGAATTGAATGTCACCATACGATGTCCCCCGTGACCCTTAACAAATTTCATTATAAGTAATTTTCTCCCATTTATTGCAATAGTTTCTGTTAAAAGCTCTTACAATTTTTTTTCTGTTACTTTTCTGCTTGACGATAATAAGATTTGCGGCAGTTTTGTAAAGTGATGGAATTTTCCAAAAACTCGCACGTTATCTCGGTTAGATGCTTCTTGTGAAATCAAGGATTTATGCTTTGAAGTATCGAACGAATCTGTGTAATCGGGATGTTTCTTTTCCAGAAACTATCGGGATGCCATTTGATTTGGCATTACGTTATCTAACTCCATTAATCATATCAATGCGATTTTCATGTTGAGATTGGCCCTATATTTATTTAAATTAGCATAGAACGCGAATCATGCAGATGTTTTGCATCCAGTTAAAAGAAATTTTTGTAATATGGTTACTTCAATAATTATAGCGTCAATCTCAACATGCAAATCATCTAGGCATGATTAACGGAGATAGATAACGCAATGCCAAATCAAATGGTATACCGATGGTTTCCGGAAAAAACAGCCCGGTTATCTCAGGGCCCAAATCCCATCCAGTTGCATCACATTTTGCTAGTAAGTTAACTTAAATAATTATAGCGCCAATCTCAAAATGCAAACCGCATTGATATGATTAATGGAATTGGATAACTTAATGTCAAATCAAATGGCGTACCAATAGGTTCCGGAAAAGAAACTTCCCGTTCAAATCCCGGTAGTTTTCTAACTTAAAGGCCCATTTCTTTAAAATTTGGTATTTTCTTCTATAATTACCTGAATAATGTATTGTAAGATACAAATTTTTTGCGATTTTCTGTAATCAAATATTTTATAAAATAGAATAAAAATTATTTTCTGGACTAGAGTAAATTATATCTTATGAAATAACGTTGGTCTGTGATATGTTGTAATTTTAGTGTTGCCTGATGATATTTTTTTCCTGGGATGAAAGTCTGGGCTAACTTCATATACATATCAATTGAACGCAGTGATATCTCATGAATAGCTCTGCCAATGCCTAAAATATTGCTTTTTGTCTAAATTTCCGAACAAGTCAATTTTGAAAGCCTCCAATTCATTTACGCATGCTTTCAGGAACGTTTCTGTTTGCTGAATTTAAAGTTTAATTCTGTGTATGCTTTTCATCGTGAGATATTTAAAAATAAATAACTTTAAATGTTACTGTAATGTAGCTTCATTATACTAAGATGCACTGCATCTTTATCCATTAGACCAATGATAATATTGAATTTCTTAGGATACTGTAAACTAAGTTCTTAACCCTGAGCTGCAAGAGCTTGCTGTAATGGGTTTTGATATCACTCGCTAAAACCTCAAGCAAGATTACATAAAACAAAATTCAAAACAACGAAAAAATAGATTGCTTTCCTTCAAATAGTTGTGGCCCAAAAAGAGTAGCCCCATTCGCTCTTATAAAAACATTTTCCAGAAAATATTGAGGGGCAGCTAAAATACACAGCCGGTTAATATAGCAGAATGGTTTACTTCTTTGTAATGTTTCTAAATCTATAACAATGTAAAAATTAGCAAACCATACTCATACTAACGATAAAAATTGGTTCACAAATAATTTGTTTCTTTCATATGATATTTGCTTGCTTGCTAGACAACCGAGTATTTGTCTTATTATTTACATATTTCAAATGACAGCAATTCTAAAAGCGAAATCTAAAATTTGCCAATCTAAACAGCATACGATCCTGAAAGTTAATTCTCAAGTGAAATCATATAGTGATGTAGATAATCTGCCATGATGGACAAACCAATTCTATAAAAAACCAACCAGTAGGTAGGTTAAGAGTATTTGTTATGACCCAGATTTTAGCTAATTAATAATTAAGCGATTTTATTATAGATACACTACATAGATAGATTAATGTTGAGTTGATACATAAAACAAGATATGAACTCCCTGAGCATTGAGCAAATCTAACAAAGCATCCTACACATTGTAGGAATAACTATTATTATGGAACTAGAATAAATTACCACCCATATTTTTCTTTTTTCTAAATTCATTGGATTTCACTACTATGTCAGTAGAGTTATAAGTGTATGTACGGCTTTATGTGTTTTCGAGAAGCAAGATAGACAAACATTCCTAATGCAGTTATGCACATCATTGCTTGCACATGCTTTTATATATACGAGTATGTTATGTGAACATACCTATGTATGTGAAAAATGAAGAGTACATTTATATTTATAGATCCTGTTGTTTTTCATTCAATTTTCAATGACATGACTTTCCATCTACGAACTAAGATATACATATAAAAGAAAATATTAGAAGACGAGAGAAACAGAATTTTTCCGCATGCTCATTACGAAAACATACCCCAGTTATTTTATGTTTCCAAAACGTTTGTATATGTGCTTGCGTTGCTACCAACCAACAAACGCGAAACAAATTGTCTAAAATTAGGTTTGGGGAGATGTAATTTATATCCATCTATGTATTATGTATTACTCGGGTGCTGACTAGGTTTGGGATATTATATGCGGCGAGTGGGTGTGTGCATTTGTACAGCATATATAGTAAGTACGGTGATGAAAATTTTGTTTGTTTTTATTTTTTTTTTTAAATGAAAAATGATTGAATATTTAATTCGCATTCATAAACACACGTATATGCTATAGATGTTATCAATTAAACAGTAAAAAATATATATTTAAGAAAACATTAAGACAATTTTTTAATTGCCAATTATATGTTGACCTTGTGCCAAATTTTAATTTATTTTTTTGTAAAAGTTGTTTAGTATATATGTGCGAAAATCTGAAGATATGCGTAGATGTACTACTAACTACCGTCAGCTCGAATTTAATAAATTATTAATTATTTACTGTTAATTTTTTGGAAATCACGAATCGCACATAATGCAACCTTTGTGATAATCTATTAAATACTAAGGGGGTGAAATAGAGTATAAAATATTTGAATAATGAAACAGTTTTTTTTACAAAATGTAGGCTGGAATGTATAAAATATAAAAATAAGTAAATGCTTTTACTAGTAAGTAAAAAATAAGTAATCACTGTGGAATAGTGCTATAGGGTAAGTATTTACTTATTTTTATGAGTCATTATGTTGATAGGAAGTTGTTCTGTACTTTACCATAAAATTTGAAAATATGTATAGTTTGTTGGCAGTCGTCTGAGTTAAATTTACAGTTTTTTTGAAAAAATATTCGCTTGAAGCTTGTGTAAATTCGCGATAAGGAAGAGTTTAACTTTGAAAGGAAAAATAACAAAAAGCGGTAGAGAAAATTGCTTAAAAGCGGAATTTAAATGCAAGATTTTTGTATTCCTGAGCAAAGCGTAATTTTTAAAATCGGAAGACCACAGATTTAACATCATTTTGACAACAATTTTTTTTTATCTGTTTCGTAGGTGTAACAATCATGTAAAATGTTGAAATTGTTTAGACAATGTTCGAGTTTTAGGTTAGTATCATTAAAAAAAAAATTTGGGCTGAAAAGTCGACTATCAGAAATAAGAAAAATTGTAGAGTCCATCAGATGTTATAGTTAGCATCATTTAAATGCTTTTTCTCGAGGCAGGTACGAAGGTTGTAAAATTTAAAAAACTTATCTCAATGGCAACTAGCGGTGAAGTGAAAAAGAAACTGCAGGAGATAATGTCTTCTGCGGCTTTCAATTTTGCCGGTAAAAAGTTAGCAATATTCAGACATGGTATTATGATCGAAGCTAGCGTCTAGATTACGTTACTAGATTACGTCAGAGTTTTAAAGTGATTTAAATGTGCTCCTTTTGGATATAGCAAAATTCTGTAGAGAAAAATATCCAATTTGCGGTCATTGCAGTTTAGGCGGTCTTGACAGAAAAGTTGGCCAACAAAAACTGAGGCTCCAAAATGTAAGGCTTAGACCTAGCATTAGAAGGCCACCTTTGATGTTAGTTATTGGTCTGAGAATCAAGATGGCGAAAACGGACAAAATGGGTAAGATTTGATTTTGATGAAATGCTCTGTGTCACTTTCTCACGTAAAGAGGGTAGCAGAAGGGGGAGAGGAAATGTTTTTGCACTAAAGAGGGTGAAGACGAACATAGGGCCTGAATGGCACTCTCTTCATCATAATATGAAGGTCTTATTGTAGCGTTCGTGACTTAAGCTTAAAGGGGAATAACATCAAGAGCTTAAAGGGGAATAACAAAGGCATACATAACGGTGTGAACCGTTGGTGTTACTGTTCTAGCTGGAATCATTATTCTGATTGATATACTCAGAAGAAAAGTTGGCGGCATACAAAATTAGGAAGAAGCAGGTTCTTACTCATTCATGAAATATTGAACTTTCCGGTAATAACAAAAGACCAAACTTTTTAAGATCTTTTAAGGGAAGCCAATGTAAATTGTCGTTAACAAAACGGCAAGATAGATACGACTACTTTTCGGATGGCGCAGAACTATTTTCAGTTTCTTGTCAAATATTGAGGAAAGCCTAGCGAGTAAAATTGCCACATATATGTAATAAATCTCACTAGCAGATCCAAGAGGCTAGGCAGAAACTTATTCCAGATATCAGGGCTGGTTGGGCAGTTAGTAAACTGGCCCTATGATGCCACTAAACGCGATTTCAAAGAGTTCTGCGAAACAGGTAGATCAGATCTAAAAAAACGAAAAAATTATTTCAAAATATTGTGTGAAAGTTGATTTGTAGGGTCGCAAGCGGCGACCATGGTGATAGAAGAATTAACTACTTTAATACGGCCAGCCATAATGTCATATTCTCTATACTGTGATCAAAATACCTCCTCCACCTGTTAATATTTTCTGAAGATAACTTATTCTGGGCGATATTATTCTTCACGGTTGAAATTGTTGGTAAGTCTTTATAAAACAAAATACAATTATTTTGGTTTTGTCACTTTGAAACTGAGATTACGATAATTTCGGATGTTACTTCTTTATCTAATTTGTATCAAACACTCAAGGCATATTCCATAAATAACTAAGGCCTAAGGCATAAATAATCTATCAGTTTCTCGAATAGAGACTAATGGTAATGGTGGTTTGCAACATTGTTTACATCCTGGCGGTTTTAGTATAAGATATCTATAAAAATCTCAAGTCCCATATTAAAACTTGGCTAATTTGAATAGATAAACAAACGCTCATACTACATACACCTACTATACGGTTGAAACGTATTTAATGTCTCAACAACATATTTGCTGTAACACATATTGTACAACACTTACACATGTATAACATTTTTATAAAACAGCGAGCGGCTCTTGTTTGCGAAATTTGAATCCATTTTGATATTCAAATATGAATTCCTTGATCACCTTGTGGTGAACTATTATATCATTTCAGGTGTCTTTGATTGCTATTGTACATTGATATAACAATAACAAAAACTTATCTCGACATTCACAAGATATTTACAGAAATAGTCTGTTCATTATTCGCAAAGTGTAATTTTTGGATAATAATCACTGAACCATGAATTTAGAGTTACGACTGACAGATTTGTGCTACATTCAAACCAATTTTAAAGATGACAAATACACTGTCTTTGAATTATTTACGGTATATTGCAAGGACGAAATTTCTATAGAATTTCGTAGCTTGAATGTCACTCTCTTGGTGCGCAACACTACTTGGTCCCATGATATGCTAAAACAAAACAAACAAAAAAATGTTTTCCGGTTCTAAAGCAAAATTAAAAATTCTAAAAAAAAAATTCGGTTTTCAGCTTTAATTTATATTCTGCTCATTAACCAACTAAAATTGAAACTATTAACTAAAAAATGATAATAGAATTTAGTTTTTTAAACATAATAATTTTAGTTTTTTTTTTTTTTTTTGTGTGTTGTGTTTAGTTTCGCACAAAATTTTGAATATAAATTTTACTTAATTAACGAATGAATCGGTTGTTTGGTTTTTGGTGGAATACATTTTGTGCCACTTCCTTTATTTTGTATTGAATTAATGTGTATAGAACTCGCGCGTGCGTGATGTATTTGATTTTGTTATTTGTTGTTATTGTACAATTGTTTACACTTTCAATTGGATGTTTATTGTGGTGTGTTTATACATAAATATATTAGCGCTAATTGTAGACCCAATATTTGAATAAGCTATTATCAACGCTTTGTAATATAAACCAGTCCAAATATAAAAATAAATATCGAATTGCATTTTCATAAAATTTTCTTAGTTGTCTTCGCTTTATTCATTTTAAATGCATATAATTTTTCCAAGGTCATTTGTGTAATTAAACAAATATTCTAAGAAAATTGATTTGGTCGCGGTTTTATACAGACAGCATTTTATTTATATAGTATACAACAAGAAAATTGTAAAACGATAGTTGATAGATTAATATTTGTGTGTGCCTGTGCATATAAAATTGTAGCCTTACACTTGCACTTGCACTTGATTTCAGTTTTGCTTCGTGTTGTACAAATTTAGTATTGAATGAAATATACACCATATTTGTAGTGTGCGCTGGTTTTATTTAGTATTTATTATACAACTCGTTTTAAAACATTTTGTTTTGTCTTATGGCTATACAGCATATAAAAGTTTTCCGCACTGTGTTCGTTTTCTTACATTTATGTTCTCTGTAAATGTATGTGAATGTAGTTTTTATATAATTTAATTGTGCGGTTGTGGATATATGGTTATATAATTTTGAGGTTTTATATGGATAAATATCAAAAATTTATTACTTGTTGCGGATTAAGAGATTGTTTTGTTGTTAAAATTTTATGAAGCAGGTGATAATCTTTCCTTGATGTCATGTAAAAGAGGAAACTGCCCTCTATATATTATTATTCCATCTTTCCAACTGTGACACCTGACCAGGAATATTTAAAATTAATCTTTTGCTTCCGAAAATATGATGTTTTGCAAATGATCTTGATGATTTTTCTCGGATAATTTAAGTAACATTATTTTGAATTATTTGCTTGATCTCTTCCTTCAAAGGTTGCAACAAGTTTCGTTCCCAAACAGACGCATCCCCTGTCCATTTTGTTTATTGTTCTTTAGTCTCAAAAGTGTAACGGTGCGGTCATATCACAATAGTTATGATTCGACGCCAAAAGTCGACAATATTCTTCTGACATTGTTTTGTCTGCTATTAAATTTAGAAACGTTGTGTTCAGCGAAGATTAGTTTCTTAAAGGTAAATCGAATTCATTTTTAATTTCGGTTGCAATTAGCCGTTTGAATAAAAATGAACTTTATGACAGTAATCTAGCAGGCTGTTAAACATAGTGTTAAATTAAATTTTGAATGCCTCTTTATCTTAAGAGTGCTTAAGCAGGTGTCTATTAAAATTCTAATTTAAGTTATATCGATCTATTCGAAATTTCGTCCCGAATTTTTAAAATTTTTGTTGTATCGAAATTTTTAATTTTCAAACTGAATATACAATTTGCAATGCGAGTAATTAATGAAGTTTTGAAAGTTTAAGTGGTATATTAAAAAGACTCCAGCACCACTGTTCCAACATTGCAATTTTTACGATCCAATTCAGAGGCAATTAAACACAACTTTGTGCACTCCATGTGACAGATTGATACTTATAGTTAATGGTGCCAAGTTAATCGTAATACATATATAAGAATGATAAAACATTGACGTGCAACTACAAAATGTACACAAACGTAAATCTTCGTAGCTTGCCTTAGGAAGTCGCCTTGAAAAGTGCGTCACTTCCGTTAAGCGTTAAAAAACATTTCATTTTTGTTCGAAAACTCGTGGTTCGTATATTTGTTCTCTTGAAACAAATCATCTCTCGAATTACTTTTTCTTCAATTGGGCATCCTCCACTACACGTTTATATTAACTTTTTTAGCACGTCTAATTAATTTGCCTCAAAGTCTAACGTCGATTTTATCTTTATTTAAACACTAAGCCGTTTAAAAATCATAGTTATTCCTGAGCAATATTTATCGTAGACCGATATTAGCGGTCTTCCATCTCCACGCTATAAGAAGATCTTTTTTTTGCTAGGTCCATAATTAGGCTAAATATTGAAATACGGTAAGCATTCTATACAGAAAATTCCCACATAAGAAACATTTTTTTGTAGCAACCTTTGCATTAGCAACTTATTTGCCACCAAAATTTCAACAATGCAACTCTTGTTTTTCATATCACTTCATTTTATTTTCAATTTGTATTTGCTGTAAAAAATGGAGAAAAAAGACCGAGTCTCTATTTCTTTAAAAGACAAATTATGTATCAATTTTAAATGATATTCAAGATGGTAAGAGCTCAAAAGAGATTTGTCGAAGTTTACAACGATCATAAGTCGATGATTACGAGTATAAAAAATAACAAAGAAAACTTAGAAGAATTTGCAACAAAAACTGGTTTTAGAAGAAAATCAAGTGCATGAAGCCGATAAAAAACTCTTGACGGCGACAGTCAAACGAAATGGTTTCGAACGAGATTATTAAAGTAAAAGCGCTGTAATTGAATAGGTCACTCAATGTCAATGAACACAAATTTTTAGCCAGCGATGGATGGCTCGACAAATTCAAAAAACGTCACGGAATTCGAATTTTGATGGTATCTGGTGAAAAAAAAATTCTGTAATATTGATACTGCTACTGCATTTACAAGCAATTTTAAAAACCGGTCTTGTATACAAGGAAGGTAAACGCAACAGGGACGCATAAACTCGATAAAATTACGATTGGAAAAGCCAAAAATCCTCGATGTTTTAAAGATGTCGAAATACCGTTGTATTACAAGTCATATAAAAATGCCTGGCAGTCTTCTGCGCTCTTTAATGAGTGGTACAACGAACTTTTCATCTTTCAAGTTTCTTGTCACTTGAAAACTATAAAGGATTACCAATAAAAGCGGTATTATTGGTAAATAACGCCACCTGCCACGGCACAGCAAACACTTTTTCGAACTTTTTCCAAAACTTTAAGGTTATCTGTTTAGGTTAGCTTGACCAAATCATCATAATATCACTTAAACAGCGGTATCGAAAGCATATTCTAGCAACACTCGCGGCTTGGAACGAACTCCCGCAGTCAGTTGTCAAAAGTTCATTTAAACATCTTTTTCTATCGATTGACTAAATTGAATTCTGGTGAGACTTTATAATTTGACTGTAAACGAAAATAATTTAACGGATAACGAAATAATGGACTAGGTAATTGGTGGAAACGGGAGAAACGTAAATTTTGAAATAGAAGAAAATAATCATATATATTATATAAAGTGAAGAGGACGAAAACGAAGCAGCCCCAACGGAAGTTGAAAGCACAAACTTCAACACTAATAATGTTATTGATTTCTTCAACGTCGCGGTAGGATGGTCAGAGGAATGAACTTTTGTTTCTGCGTAGAATCAGAGAAAAACTGTACTTCAACGACTAATGTGATCTAATCTTAACAAATGAAACCATTTAATTATCTTTAAATCGTAAATCTAATTTTTTATTAAATTTGAACTTTAATTAAACTTGGAATTGGATTGGAATGCTTTTTTAAGCACTTGTATTATTTATGTCCTACGCACATATTACATATGACGTACATAGTTTTGCTTAAATCGGAGAATATTATACATATATGTGGAATTGGATCAGAACCCTTTGTGGCGAGTGATCCATGTAAAGAACGACACTTTTAAAAAATTATTTTGGAAAATGGGTTTTACCGGAACAAATTTATAATTGTGATGAAACCGGTCTCTTATACAATGATATTTGCCAATTTCGAAAAAAAAAAACTGCTGCCGGAAGAAAGGCAAAGAAGGAAAGAGTAACACTTATGCCTTGTACAAGCTACAGGTACATCTAAACTAAAGTTGATGATGATAGTTTAAACAAAATTCTCTCGCTGCTTTAACAATAAAGATACTCCACTATACTATGTATAACAAATTTTTATTTTTTTTGTTATTCATCTATAATACATACATCATAATCATATATATAATTGGTAAGATAAGTGCTTTAGTTTAAAATAACATGCGTCAAGTACATCGATTGAGCATTGACAATCAAAAATCTTTACATATAATATCTAATTTTAAATTTAAATACGTATTATTTGGATTTAATTCTTTTTTATTATTTTTTCCAGTAGGGTATTTCTGAAGTAACATTGTACGTACATAATGTACATGACTTTTGATTTTCATATTGGCAATGAGGAAAGATTTTCAATATCCTCAAAACACATTTTTTTCCATTGAAAATTTGAACGAAGGCTATAACTCTCATGACTAACAGTATTCCCACTTATAATAAAAAATATTCTGAACATCTTAAAGACAAAAATGTGCCTTTACGGAAGTACGTCTAATTTTCGGAATATAAGCCAAGAAGGAGAATCAAGTTACACTCAAATTCCAGAACTTCATCTCAATAGTATTTTAGAATCCCATTTCCATTGTACCTGCCCAGTTTCATAGTAATCGGTTGAGAAATGGCCAAGTTCCATCCTAATAGGCCGTATATTCCAAAAATTCACCCAAAAGTCATTACGGGATTCCTTTTTCAAGACTCATGTTAAATTTCATCATAATCTGTTAAAAAATAGCGAAAGTCTATTCTAATTGGCCCAATTTTAGAAATTCATCTAAAATGACGTAGTTATATAATATAATGTAAACCGATTAATAGATTAATCGGTCTAAAAATTAACAATTAAACGTTTTTCGTTTTGTTCGGAAACCGATTAATCATCCATCTTCTTTATCTGACAACCAAACAGATGCAGTAGTCTCAACATTGAAAAAAATTAATTTAAAACACACATTTAATTATTCGAGCTTGGAACAAGGTCCTACAATCCGTAATTCAAAATTCTTTCAAACATTTATTTACATCTGTTAAAAGAGATTCAATTAAATACTTCAACTGACTGCTTTACTGAATTTTATAATAAAATTAAAATAAATTAAATTTCAAATCGTTTTTTTCTTTATAAGCAACCACCTAAGCCACATAATTGAACTAAGTATACTAGTAACCCTAACCTTGCATTCCGCGATATCTCCTCGAATTATACTTTACCGGCCCAAGTGGGTCTTTCCATTTTTTCATCGCTGGGTGAAATACTGATTTGACGAAAATTTATTCTCATCCGCCAAAATTTTAAGTTTGGGAACTTGGATGAACAGTTGATCACCAATATGGTATTCAATTTGGTTGTGGATGGAACATTTGCTGATGTAAAATAAGAGAACCTCAAAAATTGATTCTGGGATCTCGAAAAAATATACATCTTCTCCCAACAAACAAAATGATTCCTGTCTTCGGCTCACTTTCACCAGTACCAGTCTTTGTCTAATTTTTGAATAATATTATTTGAACGCTGAAGCAAACGGTAATGCAGATTTTGATTAAACTGATTGAAATTGGTGAGCCATTCACGCATAGCACATTGTAACAATTAAGTTCTTCAATGGTTTGTGACTTATTTTACGGAACCTTAAAAAGTCTTTAGAAAATGCCACAAGGGTTCAGCAACTGATTTTTATTAATTTATCAAATAATTTTGTAAATAAGTGTCTAAAAGTACTAAAATTTGATGGGCCTGGCAGCCCCATTCTCCAAGGTATAAAACGATTTAAAATAACATTTAGAATTTTTTTTTTAATTTGTTTTCTGTAACCGTATGTCGCAAAAACAAAATCGAAAAAAAGTTGACAAACTTATGTTAATTGTCGGCCAAATCATTTAAAAATTGGTCGCCAATGTACATTCCCGGCCAATCCTTACATTCACCAAATTGTCACATTTTTACATGACAATTTGGTCGATCAATTTGTCGTGTTTTGGGGTCTTGCATTACAAAATCTTGCAAGTACAAAATCTTGCATTACAAAATCTTGCATTACAAAATCTTGCATTACAAAATCTTGCATTACAAAATCTTGCATTACAAAATCTTGCATAACAATTTCCCGTACATTTATAGAATCGCGCGCGCGATTCTATAAATGTACGGGAAATTGTTATGCAAGATAACAAATAGCATTGACAAAAATCTACTGCTTGAGATATCAAAAATCAAATGTCCAGGATTAAATATTCTTAACCAGAATATTATGTTGAGATATTCTGGAAAATGGAGATTTTCATTTTAATTTTAATATTAAATCTTCATTAATCAGAAACGAAAATTTAAATTCTGGAAAATGAAGATTAAATCTTCTTTATCCAGAATATTTTGTTGAAATATTTTGAAAAATGAAGATTTCCATTCTAATTCTAATATTAGCCGTATTTCTTGACGCATAGTTATCCGGATCGCTATCTGCACAATTTTTTGTATTTTATTTTTTTTTAATTATATTGAACTTCTATGAATACGCAATAAATATTATGTTAGATACTAAAGACAGGTACAGAACAGATACTAAAACTGCAAAATTTTTTAAATGCAAGATATTATATTTGCAAGATTTTGTATTTGCAAGATTTTGTACTTGCAAGATTTTGTAGTTGCAAGATTTTGTAATGCAAGATGTCGGGGCGCTCCCGTTTTTTTGTGGATAATTTGTGGAATATTTTATGAAAAATTGACAAAAATTGAATAACATTTTTGTGACGAATTTGTTGATATTTTGTGACAAAATTTTAGATGAAATTTGGAGAAGAATTGTCAATATAACGTGAAATATTTGTGGAGCTGGGTGAAACTTTGTATTTTCATACCATTTTAAATAAAAATCAGCAACCCTTAAATTTAAATAATTTATTTTTTTAATTTAATCCTTATCCTACACATAATATCCATATCCATAATAATTTATTATGTGCAACATATACGGTGATTTCTGAGCTTGATCCTTTCCTTTAAAATTTATCTGGCTCTGAACATCGAGGTTGAACATTGGTTGAGTAACTTATACTGCCGTGCTAAGAAGAAAAGTCACATCTACCTTTTTGTAGTTTTGAGTAATTTCAATTTTTCTATTTCTGTTTGCCATTTCGTTATATGAAATTTGACTATTAAATAACGTAATTTTATGGCATTTGATGAGCAATATTTGCCTTCTTAGAAAAGTACAAATATAGGTATTTGTTTGAAGAATCCAAATAAGCCCTAACGCATTTTTCGTCTTTTGGCGCTTATGAGTTTTTTGCTTAGCACACGGCAGTATAATCAAGGCTGAGCAAATTACATTGTTTTGAGCAATTAAAATACTTTTAATAAATACAGCAAACTAAGTAATTAAAATATAAATTATAATTATGTTCAACTGGATTAATTAAAATACAATTGCTTTGAATTGTAATTGAAAAGCAATTACATACAATTAAAATTATTTTATGTTTGTAAATTGATAAATTTGATAACATTCGTTCTTAGTAAAAAGCACTTCTCAAAAAATAGTACTAATATACTGACCAATAAAGATGGATGGCTCTGGAGCCATTTTGATAAGCTTTTTAAAAATGAAAACAAAAATTTTCCTTAGAAATTATTTAAAATAATCGTTGAAGGGATGAAACAACTGACAAAATCTGTAATTTAGTGAATTTTAGTAAACTGCATGGAATTCTTATACTGATTATATTATCACTTTAATGAAAATCATTTTCCTTTTATGCAAAACAACTTTTGTCTTTAAATTTAAATCAAACCACAAAAATTATTTAATTCGAATGATCGTCTAAAACTCTAAGGCGTACAACACATCGAGCGCGAACTGCGAATTGCGAATAAATTCCACAATGCGATATTCGTAAATAGACGCACATAGGGCGCGGCGCAAATTTAATAAACGTCAAGTTTCGGAAGATTTTTTATATTTGACGTTTATTTAATTCGCGCCATGCTATATGCGCGTTTATTTACGAGTATCGCATTCTGGAATTTATTCGCAATTCGCAGTTCGCGCTCGATGTGTTGTACGCCTAAAACCTAAAAATATGCCAATTAGTATTATAGTTTGTTTCACCTTGTAATTTGTTCTTAGGTACTTTCTCTTTTCATTCAAATTCACCTTGGATTACGACTATGAGTAATCATTTGGTTATACCTATTTTTTCACTCACTGATGTATTACTGTATGTGTACATGTTTCCACAATAGCTATTGCTTGTGAATTGTTATAATGTCAAGATATTTAACTCTATGAGTTCTAAAATATTTTTACTCTTGGATTTTAATTAATAAAATGGTGGCGTTTAATTTAAATACATATTTAGTTAAATATCTTCAACAATTTATAAACCATGCCGAAACCAAGGAAAAACATAAACATCTAACAAATAGTTTAATGAATTTAAGCCTGACGACCATGAGATTTACAGAAAGACGAATGATAGAGACTATAAATCAATGTGAAATTTATCTAAATCTAACCGAAGAGACGAGACACATCCACATAAATAATGAATTAAAGTCTACAGCACCTTCCAAAATTCCAGTCTACAGCACCTTCCAAATAAGCTTCCCTGATTGTTTTGGTTGTTGAATTATCGCTCTTTTGCAGTTTGCAGAGAGGGTAAATTCTCTGGTGCACTCCTCTCATTCTGTATCCTGGTACTTTATTTAGGCTTTCAAAAAAAGTTTTCCAGAAATTTTGCGTTGCCTTCCGTAACTCTCTGTTGAACTCAGTTAAGGTAATGTGATAACTTTCCCACACCCCAGTTGTTTTTGCTTTGAAGAATATGGTCCTTGCGCCCTTCTTAAGTTTTTCCAGTTCTCGCTTCCACCAGGGCCTTTTTATTTGTATCGCTCAGCTTGACCGGACAGTTTTCTTCACATGAGGAGTTTATTACCCTTATTGTATGATCAACCGTGTTGTCTAGATCTTCTACAGATCGAATGCCATCTCATAACTTATGCCTTCAATACCGACTTTGAAACAATTTCTAAAGCCCGCCTAATTTGTTTTATCTGCACTTTAAACATAATTTGTATATCAACTGAGAAAGACAGTTTAGACGAGACCTGTCTGTCACTAAGTTCATAGCACTATTAGTCACTGGGGTGGCGTTATTCACCTCGTGCCTTGTCGCAATAATAAAGGTAGGATATTCTCCTTTATTAGCTATACCTAAATTACTGCCTAATAAAAAATAAAAAAATCGTGTAATATTCTAACTCGCCTCTTTTGTTTGTGTCAGAGTTTCCTCACAGTATATTATATGGGCATTTGCCGCACATCTCATAAAAAGATTTTTTGAATTGTCTGCGCATTATTTTATGAGATTCTTTACTCTATTAATATTAATTTCCTCCGTGTCACTGGATAAATAGGCTTTTAATACATCCGGCTGATATCGTGTCACGCTCCGTGAATTCTGAAATGATTAAAAGTTCTATGGTATTGTTAATTATAATAGCAACCCATGGATTTAGTGCCCTCAATATAAAATAACTTATATTTTTTGCCGTTAAGTTCACACCCATTTAGTCAGAGCCCTTGTAACTGGTCCTCCGGTGAGGTGCCCACAACAAGTCTTCAACAGAGAGCCTCTGACGCGGCTTTTACATGTTCCAGATTTATTTGTAAATCCAATGGCCACCTTACCATCCTTTACGGTATTCGATGTGTCCATTTGTTCCTTCTCTCCACTAGTTGCAGGAACCTTTGGGCCGAGCTGTACTTCTGACAACAGGTTACTCACCCTATTACTCTTTTCCTGAAGCTTTACAGCTGACACCTGGCCCACTGATACTATGTTACTAAAAAAGACAAGGTGCACCAGCCAGCTTTTCTTGTTTAGTCCGGCGTTCTGGAAAAAACCCACCACTTTTCCGAAAGTTACCTTCTGCTCTGAAATTCTTATGTTGCCTAATGTTTAATACGTTTCCAAGGTTTGAGATTTTCGCAATCTCTATCATGGTTCCTTTATCCTTAAATTTAAACGATATATGTATGTACATCCTGCCTTGTATGTTCAATTTACAAACTTGAGCTTAAAATTGCCTTCCCTCTTATATTAGGGGGTAACCTTATAGGAGACAGTTTTGTGGCTTCTGGCAGCCTCGCTAGTGCGGGGAGCAGTTCCCGTCTTCGAGTCTTGGTCCTATTTATTATCTACTGTTTTCCCTGGCTGATTTACCCGGTTTCTAGAAGCATTTGCTCTTACCTTCTGGAGGTGATTCCTCAGTCGATAATCCTTGTTTTTCAATCCTGAACTTCTCAACTGGGGGTTGGGCTAGCCTACGGGCCTCTGTCCTCTCGTAACCATTTTTGATCATAAAGCTCATCCGATTTCTGGCAGCTCCATTTATCCTGGCTTTTTGCTTAGCCACCCTCATGCTATCAACATCTTTTATAAGGTCATTCTTACCTTCCTGCTGGGATTATTCCAAAGGTACTACTTGTGCTTGCTTCCAGTACCACTGCTTCTTGCAGCCGACTAAGATTTGGCCTGGTGTTTTTGTTGTTGACTTTTCTGACTCTCCTTATTTGTTGTCATAAATAATCATTAAACGAGGAGATATTTAATTAATTCAGGGAACATTAGAATCCGCCATGCCAGAGCCCAGTAACACGATTAAAACCGAGGGGCCTGGTATTCATCCTTCGGCAAACTCTGTTCCACCTTGAATTAAGTTTTTTTGGGGACACCTTTCGCCGGTTTTATAATAAATTCTGGAAAAGGAGGAATTCAATTTATTTAATAAAAACAATTTATTTAAAAAATTACAGTGCTACCATTGATTGAGGCAAAGCAATGGGAGCACAGCCGTTTTTTAAAGGGTTACTCCTATAGCATCGGGCTTTCGCTGCATTCCAGCAGTTACCGATGGTAGCAGCACTTATACTTGGAAAAAAAATATTTATGAACGCCAGTGTAAATGTTCACCAGTTTTCTTTTTTAAGTTGTTTAATGCATGAAATTAAATTGTAAATTTTTTCGATGCTTTTACGTAATTGTAAATTTTTTGGATAGAACTACGAATAAATTAAGTAAAAATTATGTCCTACAGACAATTTGTGCGTCTGGTTAATGACCAAGTAGTTTAAATTTCAAATCAGCAGACAGATTGACACGTGGCATTTTAATAACAAATTTTCAAATATTGATAATTAACATAAATTTGTTTTTATTTTCAGGTAATTATTCACACATTTCAACAATTGTATAACCGGTTAAATCCAGTATAGAGTGAGTAAGTAGAGATTAATTAAGATCGCGATAATCAGTTTCGTTCTAGTTAGATATTCCAAATTTTGGAATTTGTGAGCCAAGGTTTTTAAACATATTTATGCAAAAAATTTAAGATGTCTTACTTTATAAATAATATTTATCTTAAATTAGTATTAAGTGATAAGACAATTTATAAGCCTTAAGCTGTTTGCATGACGAATTTAACATTAAGCGAATGAAGCTGAAATTTGTGATTTAAACAGAACTGGTTTTGATGTTAATCGACTTTTAAATTTTAAAAGTGAGCAATGGTGAGCCTTAAGCCAGTTTTGGATGAGACTAAAGCAAAATTGTGTGGTGACTCAATGTGTTGTTTTTTTGGCTTAGCTAAGCAAAAATGGTTAAACCAATGCTAAATAATTATGACGTATAACACATATATCAAACAGCATATGGTTAATTTGAACACACAACTCAAAAAGCTGTTGTTGAAATAGCCACCTCTATATTTGAGATCATAAACAATACACTTCTAATTACAATTAGAAATAACAAAAAGCTATATAACAGACTAAATAAGGTTATTCCCAAAATGTAACATCGATCATGACTTACATTATGTCACTCCATAATATTTCTAAGCATGATCGACTGTAAACAAAACTCAAATAAATGGTGTGCTAGTAAGCTATACAAGATGTGTATTGTTATTTTCATTATTATACCATATTTCGTCTTTAAATTCAACTTTTATTTATGTTTTCTTCTACACGTTTTAACAATCTGAAGAATGAGAATTAAAAAAGCACACAACAGCATAAAATACCACACAAAATTGTGGTAATTGTCTACATCTACTCGAATAAATAATATAAAAGTCGGTTTGTTTTATGTGCTTGTATGTCGATTACGAAACTTGAAGAATCTAATAAGCCAATCTATGATATATCACTAATTTATATCAAGTTCGTATATAGTTTGTATATACCCAAAACCATATAGATGTATAACATCGCTACAAAATTTGATCTATTATCTATTCCATGTGGCGAGAGAGAGGCTGCACACGGATGAGTTATATAGACAAGCAAACATACGATTTTTTTGTATACATAAATCTTTTTGAATGTAAGACGAATACACAAAACATAGAATGCATAATTGTTCCGCGTTGTGTTTATAAATAATGCAGTAATTTTTTTTTTCTCATCGTTTTTATACGCGTACCAGCACCATAACAACTTTGCGAACACGTACATATACACATTTTAGTAAAGTCGTTTAGAAGCAGCAAAAAATGTGTTTCTTAATGTCAAGGCTAGAATATATTTCTTATAATAATATACATTACAAATGACTGTACCTTTTCTTTATGAATGTGTTGTTTCTTTTTTGTAAAGATGTGTTGAAAGAAGATTTCTATTAGATGAATTGTTGTACAGTATAGCTTGATGAGGGAAATAATGGGCTCCACAAATAGCGCGACTGACGATAAACAAATAATTTTATCCCAAACTCTAATGGTGACTTAAAGTCTGTCGCTAGGAAAAGTTTAAAATGTATTTTTTTTTCCGAAAGATTATGTTTATATACACAAGATAATATAAAATCGGAAATTTAAAAAAAAAAATAATAATAAACCCACTGCAGTCGCCTGTACCCTGGAGAGAGACCGCAAATGGTTTGAGAAATTTTCTTCTATAATATACCGAACAATACTATCACCCTACGCAATTTTTTTTCGTTGATAGTTTAACTATAATAGTACGCTATTTTTATATAGCCTACCAAAAATATAAAAAAAAAAAATATGCGAGACTACGAAAAATGCCATAAAAAGATGAAGAACACAAAAAAAACGATTTCGCTATGAAAACAAAAACAAATTGAAACATGTGTTTGTTAATAATAATAAAACAAAACAAAAAAAAACTAGAAAATATTAAATAAATCTTTGGTTGAAAGAAGAAGACACATAGTAGACTGAAGAGTTGGTCGGATGTACTCACATACTAAATTTTATTTTAATTTGTTATAGTTGTTGCTATTCTCTGTAGCTTAAAGACATACTTAATGCTCTTCCTTTTGGTAATGTCCATAAAAATAATATAAAAATCGTGTGTGTATATAGTGGAGCACATGTATTTTGAGATGTACAGTGGTTTCTATTCGAGATAATTGCATGAAAAAAAATTTAAATATGTTATCTAAAGAGTGGCTCAAAATTGCTCAAAATGTAGATCAATAAAACTAATTTATTTTAACGAAAATATACAATTGTTACTATACACCCTTATGTAAATCAAAAATATTTCACTTTGAAGGCGGTAAAAATTGAGCTACTTAGAAATTTCGCTCTAAATTATGTGACTTAAATATAGTTGTAAAGTATATGTTCTATTGTCTAATGTCAAAGTTTTATTATTCTGAATAAATTACGTCAAAATTATTAGTTCATCTTAAGGGTTTAATGAGTAGCTCAATATTAAAATTTTTTGTTTTTTTTATAGTTTAACGTAATTATTAGGGGCATTCCTTTCAGAAAGTAAAAATAACGCTAATTGTTTTATAAGCAAATTTTGTATTTGTTGCTCAAAATTCAAAAAAATTTAAAATTTATTTTTACAATTTTTTAGTTAACATTCCCCATTACATTCATACCTCTGAAATAGGAGTTTATTGAGTGGCCAATCAACGTCCGTGTTGCATACTATGTTAAGTGCAAATTATCACCTTTATGAATCCACAACGTACGCCGGGAAATCGATGTACTAAGGGAACAATGATAGGATATTAATAGACTGTCACAAAGTTCCTAGATCGACACCACAACTCGACGCCCATAAACCTGAACTTAACATCGAGGAACAGCTCACTTATATGCCTTGGTCTCCTGAAAGAAGTTGATATGTTTCTTCTGTGATTTATAAGATATAAGGACTATATTCAGCATTATAGGCGACTCGGTTTTAAAATTAACAATAGAAGAACGGCAACAGAACAAAATTCATGGCAACAATCTTCCTGAGCCAAGTGCGCCATATTTGTGCTTATTACGATCTAAATTTACATCGTCACAATTTTGTAAATTCGCACTCCACAAATCCTTAGTAAGACCTGAATCTTGATTTTAAATCACTACTCGTAGAATGTTCAACCCAATAACATCTATCTTATCAGGTATCCACACAAAATTTTATTATATATTTCAATTTGTCACATGATGAAATAAATTTTTTCTTTAATTTTGCCGTTTGATCGAGTTACGATGGGGGAAAACTTGACTGAAAGAACAAAGTTTGTTTTGTGGAAGAATCTGTTTTAAAAAATTGAGTGACTGAAAAACTTGTCCGCTAAGTAGTCTAGATAGATAGACTAAGAAATGCAGAAATATTGTTTGCCACCCTCGTTGGCAAAGGCTGCAATGAGTTACTTATTTATTTGATAAGGTAACGATCATTGATTCTTGTCCAGGCTATGAAATAGGAAAAACAAGTTTTCTTTAAGATTAACCCTGGTGATATACTCGACGCGACCGAAAATCCTGGAGTATATCTCCAGGATACGAATTTTCAGCGATGTTTACAGTAAAGAGCGAACACAATTTAAAAATATCAAATTGAATGATAAAATGTAAGCAACAATTTTAGACATCGAACGATCGTAATATAATGAATTCACATAAAAATAATTTGAGTCGTCTCAAATTTGGTCTGAATCCAAAGTTTGAATTCTTTGTCATATCAAAGTTCTTCTAGGGTGAACTCTTAAAGAATTAAAAATGAAGATGGCGGAATTTTGCCCAATGGTTTTATATACTCAATTGTAGAGTAGGAATTAGGACATTTTCGATTTCAACATCATCGAAGCCTCGCCTCGGTCACACAAACAGTTCCGGTTATTTTGGAAATTTAACATTGGTTGAGATGCTGCAGATGACACGAATTCACGGAGCTAATCGCAGAGCATGTTTAATGTGTTGTTATGCAACGTTATCTGTCCATTGCGTGCATATAGTAGAAGTGATTTACCCCACGCTCATTGGCCCACTGGGGATTAAACTATTACGTCGGTTGTTTACGTTTAGGGAATTTGCCTACATGCCGTCACTTAAGTAATGTACCATAAGTTGGCCCGTGACATATTCCACTGGTCCGTGGAGCAACCAAATTAGTTTAATTCCAATTTTAGCGTAATAAATTCGGAAACAAATAATGTTCCAAAAACTGAAATTACGCTCGAATAACACAGATATTTTCAATGTATTATTTTGTTTTTTTATTAATTGAAATTTCAGTGCGAAGGTAAACGGAACAATTTTACCTTTTTACCTCATCATATATAAATAAAATCTGTAAATTCTGGGAAAGAAAGATTTAATTTTAAAATATTCGGGTAAAGTGAGGTTTAACTTAAAATTAAAATAGAAATCAAGAAATTTTCAAGATAAATAGCAATAAACCCGAAATAATTCCCGAACGATAGAATCCGACCCTAATTCCAAAAAGAATGGTATTAAGCTCGCAGTTTTTAGAGATAATTTTCTTTTATTTTCAAATTTAATTACAATTATTTTCCGAGTTATATCAAATTTCCTTCAAAAAGGAGCCTTTGTGTCGCCTACTAAAATCGTGTGGAAATATTCATTACACAACGATTTCTTAATATTGCCACACGATTTGTGAAAATCCAAACGTTTCAATTTCATTTTTTGTTGCGAATAATTTTTTTTTTCTATCGTAGAAAAAATAGCGTGTGTAACTCGTGTGAAAATGAGTCATTGCAATACTCAAGTGAGTGCAGCCCTCGCTATCTCTCAGGTTGCAAATTTCACTTTTGTATTGCAATGACTTTCTTTACTTGTTATGCATTTTAGCATTGTTTGGCTCAGTTTCTTTGTTCAACATCGTTTGGAGAAGATGGTTGCAAGTTTTGAATTATGGAATTTTTACTTCCTTTTGAAAAATGTAATTTTGACTGAATCTGGCCATCGAGTCACCGTGCTTAAAAACGAACTTCATTTAAGATTATTTTTTTGAACTGATCACCACTGATTTCAAAGAGATTTTCAAAATTTTTAATATTCACTAAAATATTGAAAAGTTTAGGATGGCTAGTTAGATTGCAAAATTTGTTCTTAAAGTAACGCCTATCTAAATGCGAGAATTAAAAAAATTAAGAACCAAACTTAAACGAAGCATGCAAAGAACTTTTTATAAATTTTATCTATTTGATGGAGCTATTATTTGATTTTCAATAAATTATCATTTTTAATTTTTGTTTACATTTAAACAATAAAAATGAAAAATTTACAAAAATGCCCAATTTTAATGATGCCGAAAATTTCAAAATAGCCATTTAGTAGAGCATTTTACGAGTTCTCATTTTAATGTATTTTTTTTTTTTTAATTTTTTGGTGATTAGGTAGTATGGATTTATAAAAATATTACTGTTTAAGCCTTGTGTCGACGCAAATTGTGTTTTGTTGATTAATTTTCGATTAGCCGGTTAACCTTTGTGGCTTTATGCAAATTTTGGTTAAAAAGTATAGTGTTTTCTTTAAGTTTATTGGACACCTGTATTTTTATATAATTTTTGTTGTATATTTAGCAGTGAAGCTAAAAATATAATTTTTTGTTGAATTCGTAACCATTCGGCGTATTTTATTTGAGATATTTTTTTATTGTATATCTCTTATTGGGATGCTACAATGGAATAAACTCGTTAATATATTAAAATGGAATAAACTCGTTGACATTAAATTCTATAGGCGACATCATTCATCAATTGTCTGTTTGCCTTTTTTTGCTCTTTAGAATGTAGGTATAGCGCGTCAATTTAGTAAAAACAAGGTAAATTTATCAAAGTTTTATTACCGCAATAGGATTTGATCCGCTCTGTCGTAGATCTGCCACAAGCTCATATACACACGAGGCATCAGGTTGCTATTTTCTTATTCGGGGGACAACATTTTCATGAAAATCCCAAACATCTGACTATTTACTACCTAGTCTGTTAAGAATTACCTTTCATTTTTGACACCTTTGTAAATCTGTCGGCAGAGAAGCTACTGGCAATTTCAAAACGAATTTCTCGGGGATAATTATAGAACAGAGAATTTAACAGACAAAAAACTGATAACAATGAAGATTTTCATCTCAAATATTGCAGCTGCTTCATGATTTTAGCTATAGGACATTATCTATAAGATGTTGGTTTGAACGCAAGTATTTCATACATATTTAGTTGTAATAAACAAGCCGATATAGCTGCATAAATGTATTCTAATTTATTTGCACGGCAATCTTACTGTTTATGACCCCTTTTACTCAAACGTGTGTATCGTAGATGGTAGGGGTGCAAATTAGTTTGCTAAACAAATTTTAATACGTAACTGCTTGAAGAGCAATCATTAAAAAAATGACTGCAAAATTGAAAACATTCTATTTGTTTTAATCTAAAAATTATCCAACCTCCTAAATTTTGTAGTGTTGTAGCAAGAGTGTTCGAGTTGTGGTTGGCTTCTCAGCAATGTTGAGTGCCGCAAATAAAATCGTATGGAATCAACTTGGCGAATTTGTCCACTTTCTGTGATTCAAATTTTAAGTCATTCCGTATGTTGCGATTAGTACTCGCATAAGTACAACCCCTGAACTATTTGATACTGACTGACCTTTGTGATCCTGAGGAACGCTGGATGCCGGAACTAAATTCTAAAGGAATCAATTTGCCATGTGCGTATCCACTCAGTGTCTGACCCATTTTAGTTGATATAGATTTTAATTAAAAGTTAAGTATCAAGAATTGTTTGTACTTGTTCTTAATTCTTGTGGAGTACGAGTAAATTTGGCATGTTGTTTATGTAATCCATAATACATTTAGTGGACATCATATAGTGCACATAGTGGTAAGTAGGGTTTGCAGACCGGGTTTATCCGGCCTCAAAAACCCAGGTTTTTCCAAATGTGATGAACCCGGGTTTTTTACTTAAACTCGGATTTATATTTCAAAATAAATTCTATTCAAAATTAGGGCTTCCGGTTTGAAAAATCTTAAAACCCGGGTTTTTGCAAACCCTAGTGGTAAGGTAAGCCGATTTTATAAGAATTAGTGTTTGTCAAGGAATGTTCTTTTATTTTACTGTAATTCTGCGTGCTACCCTTGTTTTTATACGACTACACTTTTTGCTTTACACTTTTATGAATTTGTGTAGCTACACTTTATGTGAAAAGCTTTACACCGGTTTCCCGATAACCTATTCGAAATTCTTAAGATTATTTGAGATAAAGGGAAATTATTCGTGATTTGCTTGAGTTACGAGTAGTTGTTGACTTTATCGAAATATTAGGAAATTTATTATTCGAAATTTTAGAACTCGTATATTGCAAATTTCTGATTATTCGAGCCACATGCCAAATTAGCAAACAAAGAGGTTATACTGTTAGTACACTGGTTTTGTAGGTAATATTTGTTCATCAACTAAAGGTGATGATTTTAAAATTTTCCAAACATTGGGGGGGAAACATGAAATCCGGACGGCAAATTTTAGCGGTAGTAAACTATTCTATGAAAAATTTAGAATAAATTAAAAAAATGGTCAAGTTATTTTATATGAAGTTAATTGCAAATTAAGTGAAAGTTTATCGATAAATTTTTAAGCGACAAATATTCATTATCGATCAGAAATTTGCCGTTAAACCTTCATGTAATTGCGATTTGATATAAAATAACTTGGGTAACTTTGGCTATTTTTTGAAGATATTCTAAATTTTTTATAGAACTGTTTAACTGCTGAAATGTACCGTCCGGATTTCATAATTCCGACCCAATGTTTGGAAATTTTAAAATCATCACCTTTACCTTTAATTAATTTTTTTTAGTAGGCTCGTGAACAAATATGTACAACAAAACCCCATTTTTTCCATTGGTATTGTTCTCTGACCCAACATACATTACTTAACCCTCGTCAGGCGGCATAGGTACAATTGTACCTTTTCAGGTTTTTTAAATTTCAATAACTTTTCTTGTAGAAACCATAGAAAATGGAACTTTCGTAGGATTTCTACATTTTTAGTCTAGATCATAAAGGAATGCATATAGGGAGGAATGCTTATAGAAAGGAATGTATACAGTGAGGACTGTTAATGTTGTAAAATTATGCCGTCTGATGAGGGTTAAGCGTCCTGGGACTGTCATTGTGCGGTGGGCAATAATTGGCAACAAATAGTGGCGTAACTACAAAGTTCGGGCCCCCCGCAAAATTTTTCTTGGGCACTTAAAAATATTTTTGTATACCTTGAACAAGTAAAGTTTTAGTTAAAAACTTATTTTTTCCTATTAAGTTTTTATTCTACGATTTTTCTTTGTATTATAAACATTATGCATTTGGAATAAAACTGTGCATGTCTTTAAAACTCAAATCCAAAGTATTTCATTAAAAATGATCAAAGACCAAATTCTCCATGGAACAAAAATATAACCGTACTTACCGAATGAACAAAATAAAAATATTCCCACAAAAAATATGATAACTGTCCATTTCAATCGGACAGTTGGAAAAATATTCCAGGAATAAAAGTATAGCGAGCTTTGTTAAAACATTATTTCCGAAGAAGAATATGATAAGTGACTTTATCGATGATTACCAAAAGAAGTTTTTCATTATAAATTAATGCTAAGTCACTTATAGAAACGTTATTTGCATCGTTTATACTGAAGAGTATTATAAAGTGGCTTTAAATTCTTTTAACTGGATTTTTAGTTAAAAACGCATTATTTTAAGAATATAAAATCCGTCATAAACTTATCAATTTTAGAGATAACACTTCAAGATTTTGTCATAATAAGAATTCGACATCGTAGAGTCCAAAAATCGTATTCCCGTAAAACTATGATAACTGACGTTTTCATGGTCTTAATTGGATAGGTCGATATATCGATAAAGCATTACAAATTTCGCGTATAATTTGAAAAATATAAAAAATCTCAAAAATGTTGAATTTTGAGAGTATCTTGAATATTCTAGAAGGTTCTCAAATATCGAATTATCCGTAAGTATGTAAAACCAAAGGAAATCCTATACACACTAATCATCGCCTTGTAAAATGTAAGTAAATAACCTGGACATTCTTGAATAATTTCGAATAACCTAGGAAATTAGAGAAATATCGAAATCTCAAGAAACCAACTAAATATCATGATTTAGATTTATATGTGTAACTTTGCAAGTTCCCATAACTCAAAGCTAAGCGCAGAATATTGCCATACAAAATTCGAATAAATTGGAAAATCTTTGAAAATCTCGAATAATCCAAAAAATGTCGAAAAACTTTAAAAATCTACAAGAAACCGCGGAACAATCGCAATTACCCCAGAAAAATTCGAGGAAGATAAGTTTGTCCGCTTTTAAAAATCCCCCTTCAAAATCCCGAAATCAAAATCCCAATTTTGAAAATCTCGCTTTTTAAAATCCCGCTTTTCAAAATTTTGGTTTTGAAAGACGTATTTTTTGGGGAAGGTAAGTTTGCCGCTTTTCAAAATCCCGCCTTCAAAATCCCGAAATCAAAATCCCAATTTTGAAAATCGCACTTTTTAAAATCCCGCTTTTCAAAATCTTGGTTTTGAAAGACGTATTTACTGGGGAACGTAAGTTTGCCCGCTTTTCAAAATCCCGCCTTCAAAATCCCGAAATCAAAATCCCAACTTTGAAAATCCCACTTTTTAAAATCTCGCTTTTCAAAATCCCGCTTTTCAAAATCCCGCTTTTCATAATCTAGGTTTTGAAAGACGTATTTTTTAAATTCGTGCCGCCCTTTCTGGTGAAATAGAATTTTAATTTAAAGTAAAATCGGGATTTTGAAAAGCGGGAGTATGAAAATTGGGATTTTATAAAGCAGAAATTTTTTCTTGGGCGGGATTTTGATAAAGCGGGATTTTGAAATGGGGGATATCGTTACGACCCCGAAAAATTTGATTAATCTCTAAATTACCTCGATTAATTTTGAACAATTTCAATAATACCGAAAATCTAGATAATAATGAATAGTTTCGGAAAGCCTGTAAAAATCTATAAATCTCACGCAAATTTCGACAAATTCAGAAAATTCGCGTAAATATCGAATTATTTGTCAAGTAATTTAATATTACTATAATACTACTAAAGCATTTAGCATACTAACCTAAGTATCACTACTTCAAATATATTTTGATTTTTTTGGAACTGAGTTCCAAGTTTGAATTCCAATTTATTATAAGATTTCCTATGAAAAGTAAAACAAAAATTCTAAACCTATGGAACTTGATAGATGTGGGTTACCATAGGTTCCAACGATAATTTTAATAAATAGAAAAAAACTTGAAACTTATGAATGAGTTCAATTTTGTTATACTTGGGTAGTAAGTTAAGGCTAAGTCTCACACCAATCACGCACCTCATTTCCATGATATGCTGCAATAATCTCGAGAAATTTTAAAAACTGATCAAATGATGAAATCCGAAACAAGGGTATATGAAACAGGAAAGCTTCCAATTTCCTGATTTAAATTAGTTTTCCAAATTAAACCGGTTTTACTGGGTTAACCGGTACATATAGTTTTGATTTGTAAAAGGTTGAATTTGAAATGCAAAAGAGGTAAATTTGGAGTGCAAAATGTATTTTATAAATAAATCTACTCAGCAAACACTAAAATCGTTATCGTTTGATGTCAAAATCTTTGATTTCAAACAAGTTTGGCAAATTTTATTCTAAATCTAAATATCTGTCAGAACCCAAAGCAATTTTAATTTCTATGGAGTCAGATTACGTGTACTCATACATTCACCTCCAGCAACAGAGAAGAAATTGTTGGACTTTTCTTAAAAAAATATTTATTAGATGATGGTTGTCCAGCCCACTATTCGGTGGTAGCACGTGAAGTACTTGATTGTAATTTAAATGGTCGTTTTATCGATAATACTGGTCCGGTAAATTGGCCTACCAGATCACCAGATCTTACAGCGTCAGATTTTTTTTTGTGGGGCTTTCTCAAAGACAAGTTTACAATCAAGAGCCAACATCACGTGAGAATATGATTGAGCGAATCAGAAATGCTTGTGCCTAAATTGAAGCAGACACACTTCTCATTTGTGTACTGTCATTTGAAATGCGGATTATTAATTGCATTGAAGTCGAAGGCCATTATTTTGAGCAGTTACTTTAAGCTAAAAGTAGTTTATTCATCAGCAATTTACATTGAATTGAAAAGAAATTTCTCAGTAGAAGAAATCGAAAAAAACGTTTCAGACGTAATTTTTAGCCGTAGAATTCGAATCTGTAATAAAAATAGTGGTTCCTATTTATAATTTACACCTGCCCCACATACAAGAAGAGGGAAGGGGGACTAATTTTAATATTAACGAATTTTCTCTGTGGAATGATTAAATTTTGATTATGAACGTTTTTAGAGTGCTTATTTTTCGAGATATTTGAAAATTTCAGTTAAAAAAATCACCCGGAATATAGTCGCTAAAATCTAAACGGCAGAATTCTTAATCTAATTTTCGTTAATGGATCGGTAACAAGCTCCACAGTGGATTGGAAATCAACTTTGACTGCTAGGAACTTTTTTAAAAACACAGTACAATTTCAATAAGTCTGATATTGGCGCTAGATTCTCGATTCGTTCTTGCCGTTCTAAATACGCTGTTCTTACTTTTAGTTTTAGTCTATATTTGGGTTGCTAAAAATACCACCTTAGAGGGAAGACTGTTTAATCATCCAAATTCTGATTGAGTATTTTGATATATTTAAGGACATCCATAATTTCATCGATTTTGACGATAGACCAATACCCCGAGAAATGAAGCATTCTCAAATCATTATGCACTGCTATGATTCGTTGTTTCTTTTCGGCATATCTAGGGTTAAGCTTCTGGTTTAGGGGTCATCTTACGTATGGGGTCTCCCATCACCTCGATTTATTCCCCCCCCCCCCCCCCCCAATTATTAAATTTCAAGATGCCCTTGGTTTTTCTAAATGCTCTTTAGCAAAAGCAATTCTTTTGCCTACGTTCCGGTTGCTTAATTGTGATGTCCTTTTCGCTTTATTGCTATTTGGCTTAATTATAATACCACAACTGTATATCAAGCTCTCATTTCTCAATTCCTATTTTTCGACCAAAATTCGGGTACGAGTTCTAAAAATTTTTCAACCATCTCTGCCTTGCGTGCTGTTCCAAGATTAAATTAATTTTAAAATATAATATTTTCATATGCGTCTCGTTGTTGATTAATCGGTTTTATGGCAATCGCATTGCTATTTTCAAACTTTGATAAGTTGGCTATATACACATGGCACTTAATCATGTTTATATTGTTTACGCCAACTTAAAATTACCTTTTGGAATAATTCTTCAACAAATTCATCTTGCTTAAAATAATTTTAGTCAACATTTTCCGATCTGATCTTTTGAGGTTTCAAATTTTTGACATTTTTCTACAAGTTGGCAATTTTTCCCCTCGAAAGTGAATTTTGGCGATTAGAAATTTTCTTCAATTAGGGTAAAATAATTCCATTTGATAGCAGTTTTGATGTTTATTTTCTCGGCAAATTTTAATAAATATTATTTGAAAATAATTGATATAAAATATTTTTTGTAACCATTAAAGCTGTAAAAATTAGAATTTTATTTTACTTATTTGGATTATTTAATTATAATATGCTGGTAATAATTTATGTGTGCAAATTTTTAAGGTGAAGTAGATTAACATAATCAGTCTTTATTTATGTAAATATGTATAACATTTTTTTGTTGTAAAAGCGATTATTAAAATTAAATTACATTTATTTCGAATCAGCGGATTTTATGGACTTTAGAACAGCATACACTATTATACAGAGCAACTAAACTGTTATTGGAATATATTCCTTTCATTTCCTAATTAAATCTAAGCGGAAACGGAATACAAAAATATTAAAGCCCGGTAAGAAGCACAATAAAATGTGTTATACTTATTTTCAATAATTTCAATAAACATTTCAACTGCCTAGTATTTTCCCCTCATAGGAGTTTATTCCCCAAATTAACCAGAATACGCGTTTGGGATTGTATAACACCACTTGATGTGATGGCGAATCATTAGAATTAACTTCCTGCAATTATGATGGAGATTAACTTTACATTTTTTTTATAGTCAGCTACATTTTTTGTAAATAGATCGAAAAATCCGGTCAAAAAATGTAAGTCACGTTTAAAGAAAATATTTAATTTAGGAAGAACTTGTGCGCTCTCGGACAAGACCATTTTAATTATTGAATTACCGCTCTTAATCTATCCCCGACTGTACAACAAGCGAAAAACACACTACATTTATGTATGTACAAATAAAATGTATACAACAAAAACAAAACGCTCCAACACGAATCGAGTTAATTTTTCAACTTTTATTTTTCTTCTGTAAAATTTTATTATTTGCTTTGCTTTTTGCCAACAGTTTTATTCCAGTCGCTCAATCGGTCGGATTTATATCAGTTTTTCTTACAAAAAAAAAAAAATACAAAAAAATATTATTTTGATTATTCATATACAATTTTTTTGTTGTTGTTATTGTTGTATATAAGAATTATATTTTCTTTTTGATTTCTTAACTGTGCAACCAATTTTAGACAAACATTTGTGTGCATATCGCCGCGCTGCAATATACTGTGTGCGCTCTGTATAATATACTCAAAATTTGCTCAGTTGCATTTTATAGTTCGAACGCGAGTGAAGTGGATAAAATTAATTTGTTATAAATAAAATAAAAGTTGTTTTTGTAAATATTAATAATATTATTATTATTATAATAGTTTGTGTGTTATCTAGTCGCGCGAGGGAATCAATAATATATTTTTTTTTTTAGTAAATTTAATAGTTTAATAGTGTAAAACATAAATATAGTGTAATAAAAATTACCTGTTGGTTGATTTGTGTATTTATATGCACATACTTATATACGTTTTCATAATTTTGTGAATGTTTGCTAAAAATAATGTGTTTGATAAAACGAAGCGATTCAAAAATTGTGACAAAATTTTATAAACACTAGTGAATATTTATAAAACGCAATTTAATTTAAAAATTTTTTGTTGGTTTTTTTTTCAAATTTTATTTCCAATAGTTTCGCGATTTTTTATGTATAATTTAATTTTTTAATGTTTTGTGAATTATTTATTTTCAAAGTCACGGAATTTAAATTTTGTAGTCTTTTATAAAATTTGTGTTACATTTAGTATTTTGAGTGTTTTTTTTTTTTGTATATGTTGAGTGAATGTGATAAAAAAATATAGTGTTGATTGTATTTGTTTATTTGTATGGTTGTATGTGTGTTTGGTCACCGATTTCAAGGCCAAGATTCCTCTCCAAAATATATTTTTATAGGTAAATGGACAGACATAAATTATATCCCTCCTAATTAAGTTTACCTCGTTCCCTTTAAGTGATATCGATTAATCTTGATCGATTGTTTTATTTAGCTATAAATTATGTGATTTATATATAATATATTTGGTATAAAAGATGTTCCATTTTTATGTACACCATTTAAATTATAAAAATTCAAAAAACCTACACGGAATTATGTGATCGCGAATCTTTTGCCTTTATAGAGGTTAAGATCGCAATTTTGTATTTATGGCGCCCAGTTTGAGATTATCTCGCAGTTGGATTATTATTTGTTTTTATGTGCTTGTGAAATTTTGCAACAGGTACCTACCTACCTACGGTAATTTATTTGCGATCGCAGGTATCATGTGATATTGAGCACTGAAATGTTAAAGATAATCGAACGAGATTAAATTATGATGGTTTTAATTAATAGAAGAATGGTTTGTTGATCGCCAAATTATTTTTCTTTTATAAATTATAACCGGCGGCTTAAGTTAAATTCAACACAAATACTGGATGGAAAAGTATTTTATGAAGATTTGATTCGTATTAGATAATAACCTTCATTTTGATTGACTACCAATTTTGTCTGACTTGGATAGTTATTAGAGTACTACTTTTAGTAACCTCGATTTTATTTAATGATGAATAATTTTAATTTGCTATTGCAATTTAATTTATACTTGATATTTCGATACTAATTTGCGTACAAAATCAAAAAATACTTAAATCCAAATTACCAATGGCACCGACTACTAATTTGTTGAGATCGAGTAAAATAAACTATTTAGGTAATTTCAGGGTCACACAAATGATCGTGACCTTTATAAATTACAATTTAATTTTGTCGATCAATTGTGTATAATAAAATGATTTATAATTGTTTGATCTTGTTCAATATCAACATTGAACTTGTCACATAAATTATTAATTATTAAGATTGATGTGCATTTTTTTAAAATGATCTCAAAAATCAGGAAATTCACATTAAAAATTTTGCCTTTATCGTCTACTATGGCGAATAATAATTTGTCGATGACGTGGTTCTTTAAATACACCTTCTATTTCACGTGCGATCGCATAAGAGGTTATTAAACGATCGTGATTCAATATTTTGTACGTATATCGTTGCCGTATTAGCACGTTCAATAAACCACGTGATTCGAAAATACTATATTTATTTTTAGTGTATGTAATCTAAAAATAAAATGATCACGTTCAGAGGAATTTATATTTTGAGATCACATCACAGGGTCGCTGCAATTTAAAATTGTTAAAACTATTTGTTTATCACATTAAATCATAATTAAAATTGTTAATGTATTAAAATGCTGTTATTTATTGTATAATTGCCAATTAGACGCGCAAGATAAGACTGCACAATTTCTTGTATATTAGGAGGCATATAGTTTGCATTTTTAATTTATCGTATTATAACCTCTAACTGTGTCCGCCCGCTATCATATAAATGGTGATTATAAAAAATAAAAACACTTGGATAATTATTTATTGTACACATTTTTATGTGTCGCGTCAATAAAATAATTTATCGATAAAAATAATCGAAAACGTGGAAAATCATGAAAAGCTCATATTATAAAATAATGAGAAAAAGCCGTAGGATGCAAATGTAAATTGGAAAGAAAAAAAAAAATCAATTACACACCACAATGAAGCTTTTTTGTATGGGAAAACTTACAACCAAATTTTATATGAAAACAAAATTTCCATTGCTTATTATTTTCCTTGAGACAATTTGCGGTTTTTTATTAAAATAAATGTATTTACTTAATATTTGAATACATAATTTTTGCGCTTTTCTGATTTTTTATTTTTTATTTGTTTAACGACCGTGAACTGTAATCGCAAATATAATTGACCGATTGCAATTTGCAACAACTCGCGAATTGCATTCAGTTTTTTTTTTTTATTTAATTTAACGCATTCATCGATTAGAGTATTAACAAATTTATTGTATAACTAAATTTTATTGCCTTGCCTGTCACCGTGTTAAGAACGTAATAAATACACGAAATAGAATTTTGTTGTGCGCTGATAAAAAAAACCCACAAAATTATTATCAAATGACAGCTCGCGCGCATTATGTAGATAGCTTTGGGTGTCTTTACTGATACATATTTTTGTTTAATAGAATATCAGAGTGTACTTGAAAAATGCATTTTTATTTACATACACACAATATCTAGCTAATCGATATATTTTTGGTATATAAATGAACGTCAAATTTATTTTTATCGCTGCTTAGTATATTCCACATATGAATTTGTGTGTATATTAGTCGTCTATAAACATTATACACTAATTACTTTACTAAAATGCACTTGGATATTATCATAACAAAATTTGTTTAATATATTTGTGCACGGTTCAATTACCTTGCATTCCGTAAGATAACAAAAAAAAAAGAAAAAAAAATATTTCGTAAATTACGTTTAAAAATTTTATTTTTGAGGTTTTTTGGTGCACATATTGTAATATAGGCAACGTGCAATATTTGAGCGTTGTTTATTATTTTTGGATTTACTTTTTTTTCTTTACAAAAATGTTAGAAAGTAAATATGACCGGTAATGAACTCACCTGGGGGTGATTACAATAACTGCGATGATTTGAATGTATGCTTTCAGATATCACGTAAACAAATTGCTTTATGCAATAAATTTCGGCTGAATATTATTTATGTTTGATATTATTTTTATCGTTGAGCTTTATGTTAAAAGTTCATCTAAATTTCATGGAAGGTTAAACTTTGTCCAGGAAAAATATGTTGATTTTTTAATTGATTATTCTTGGAAGTTTATTAAGTTTAGTAATTAAATTATGAAGCAACAGTCTTGGTTTTAGCAAAGCAACTAATTGAAATATTTTGAATATTTATAATTACAGTTTAATACACTCTAATTTGCCTTTCTGTACTCGAAAGTGTTTGATTTAATTAAAGAATGTTTTGTAAATGATAAAAGATTAAATAAATCTTATGCTCTTTGCCAGACTTATGTATTTCTAATACTTTGCACTTTGCAAACTCCGTGGTAAAGGTCAATTAATTCTTGAAAGGGATATTTTAAGCAACATTAAAGTTCAACTGACTGAAAAAGTTTGAACTGAACAAATTGATCAAAATTTGAAAGAAATTGATTTCACCGGTATGATTTTAAAAATATTCTGATAGAGTCCATGAGTTTGAATCGTTTAATACAAGTATTCTCTCTTAAAAAAAATATTATTGTCGAACTTGTGGCGACTGTTTGGAACTGACTGCCAGAAGTATTTTCTATGGCCCTCCACAAATTTTTCCATTTTTTAATCTTTACAGGAGACTGCCTTTTGCATGGAACACATTTTTCACTAAACGCTTGGTTTTCGAGATAATTCGGCTGGGAACTTTTCAAATGAATATACGGCATATAAACTTGAAATAAAGAATAAGCAAATTATAGATCTAGTCTTACCTAAAATATTTGGCAAAAAATTTAAACTGGCCTCTGTAGAAAACTTTTAAGAAAACACAAATAAAAAATAATTCTTACGAAACTTCCTTCGTCTAACCTTAATGAAACTAGAGTTAACGAACCAAAAGAAGTTATTTTTACTTAGCAATTTTCCAGTTCTAGGGTAATTTTTAATTTAGCGCAAATCCATATATGCCTAGCAGTTGCTACTTTACTTTAAACTTAATTTATAAATCAAATAAACATCTTACACTAGTCATATCGATTACTTGCCATTCATTGTGAACCTAGTTCGCATCACAAGCAAATAGTACCTGTCGAATTATAAGCTCAGTCCAAGTTTAATTTGGGGTCGTTTTCTATTTTAAAATTAACGTATTATTCATAAGAAAAAAGGTTCGACTTGTAGGCGATTTTCTTGAATAAAAAATTAGTTCTTCCTACGACTTTGCTTGACTTTTTTTCTGTTATCAAAAATTTGTAAGAAAACAAGAAAATTTAAATATTAAATAATTTGTGAAGCTAAAAATAAAACTAAGCGATTTAGAGTTCGGATATAATTCCCACATTTCATATAATTTTTTAGGGCAAGCAAGCAAATTTTATTTTGTAAACTTAATTATTACTAAAAAGTAGGCCCCCCGCACTTCTCCCTTAGAAAACACATTCAATTAAGCTTTATATTGCAAAAGCTTTTTATTGTATTAATTTATTCAGCAAGACTAAATCAAATTTTTAGTAAACACCTTAAATCGATTGACTGAAATTGTCTATTTAACAGCCACTTTACTTCCATTGATTTTAGACGCATAGTTATGCCGGTAACTCTATTAATATTAACTGTAATACAATTAATAATATTCTCCTTTAGGTCATCAAATGTTTGTGGACCGTTGGCACAGACTTTTGTTTTCAAATAGCCCCATAGGAAAAAATCTAGGAATGTTAGATTGTAAGATCCTAGGCGGCCAATTAATGTTCCCTCTTCGAGAAATTATTCGATTACTAAACTGTTCGCGCAAAAGATCAATTGTTTCTGTTGATGTATAACATGTGGCACCGTCCTTAAATCACATATTCTGGACATCCATACCTTCCAATTCGTCAAACAAAAAATTCCTAATCATCCATTTACAGTAACAGCAATCCCAGCTTCAGTTTCCAAAAATACGGTCCGATTAATCCACCAGCTCCAAATCTACACCAGACAATCATTTCCTGTAGATGCATCGGGTTTTCCATTATTTCTCGTGGATTTTCTTCACCCCAGATTCTAAAATTTTGCACCCAGTTTAGAATTTGCTTCGTCGCTAAATAATAATTTATTGAAAAAATTCGCATTTTCAAGTTTTTTTCTTTGTATAGTCCAATCAGCGAACTGACGACGTAATCCAAAGTCTGACGGCTTTGTTTTTTAAGTTATCTGAATATTGTATGCCTTCAAATTAAGACCTTTGTGCAAAATTCTAAATAAGATGGTTGATGGAATGTGTAATTGCTGTGAACTATGACGAATTGATGTTTTTGAACTCTCATTAACTTACTCATGCACTTGCGCAGCAATATTTTCTTCTGAACGACCACTACGATGGTATATTTTGCTTTTTATTTCATTTACTGAACCAATTTTCATAAATTTTGCAATAATTTATCGAATGGCCACAATTAACGGACAATTTCCTCTCCCATATTCTGTACGAAATTTTCTTACAACTTCTGTATAACTTTCAGTATAACTATTTGTATAATAAAATAATTTTTAATAACAAATAGGCGTTGTTCAATCGTATATCTCTCCATTTTTAATAATCGGAATATTTCTACTTTTCATCTGTCAAATAACATTTGGCACTCTAGTACAAAACATATAAATGGCGGCAAATTTAAACTGTAACTTCAAATTGGAACATCCTTTATAAATCAAAAATGAAACAATTAACAAGGATTTGACGAGGAATTAAAAAAAATTGGACATAAAATCAATTAAGTATTTTTATGCAATTAAGGAGCAAATATGCATTTGTATGCAAAAATATTATGACACTAAAGCACTTGATTCGAATTTGTACGTTTTTAAAATGTAAAAATTAAAATCGATTCCGAATTAGGTATTTATGCTGCCATTTAGGAAATGTCTCATTTTGTGTAATGAGCTGTTCCATATAAGATTTTGTGGAGTTTCTTACAAGATTTTGCCAATAAAAAAAAACGTTGCAACCTTGGCAAAGTGGATCAGTTTATACCAAGGGAGAGAAGGCAGCCTACATAGACCTACATTTAAGCATTTGAAAGCAAACCGTTTCGAATGCCCGGCAACTGCATACAAAGTGAATACAACTTCATTAGGTGGTCATCACATACATTATCTTGAGCCAATCGGAAGCGATGTAGATGGTCGTTAAAATGGCCATGGTCAGTAATGACGGGTTACGGGCGATATTCCCCAAAAAAAAAATGAAAGCCAAAGGATTAATTTGTTTAATTTATTAAATTTTTGAAATATTATTTTAATTCGTTTTATGCCTTAGAGGTTGGTCATTCCGCTCCCAATCCTCCGCTTTGACTATTTCTAAAAATTCTAACATTCATAAAAATTAGAACATTTTTGAATTTTTTTTGTTTTTTAATAATTATTTAATTATTCCCTATAATGTAATATTTCCCTATATTCCCAATTGTTATTATAAATTTATTAAAGAAATACAACTAATGTTGTGTGCCTCATGTCCATTTGTTCGACTAAATCATTGACTTTTCTAAATTGTTGACTAGTTCATGCCAGTCGTTCATAGATGGAATAAGGATGCATAAGATAAGTTAGTTAGGCACTTTTTTCGTTATTCTAAATTGGGACTATTGGAACGTCAACCGAATGCTATTACTATTTGACGGGAATATGTTAATTTACCGCGTTAATTGGTGTCTTTTGGAAATTTTCAATATTTCGTGTGCACAAAATTGTCTACAAATTGTCTTGTAGTCAGTATAAGAAAATCTTAAGACTTCCAACGTCATAGATAAGTTATATAAATAAAATAAGTTAAAGACGGTCCTTCTGTTTGGCGTGAAAGTTGAACCGATATCTGCGAAAAATAAAGTGAAGGTCTAGGTTGCAGCCTAGTTAATGTGCATTAACCTATGAAAGAGGCGTAGGTAAATTGTCCAATATACCTTGAATAGTCCAATATATTTAAGATCCTTGAACCAGTAAGTCTTACCCTAAACCAAGTTAAATTTACTGGGTGTTAATTATTCTGGTTTGTTGCCTTCACAACCGTCTGAATCAAAAAATGTTTGGGCACCGATTTCCAAATTTGCCTAAAGTTTGATGGTGCTAAAGATGGGCAAGATATTTATCTGCTCACGCATAATATATAAACCATAAACAATGATTTCTATAAATAAATCTGGTTCCTTCATCCTTAAATTGTTCATTTGTTCGTCGTTATAATATTCATCAAAACATATTCTAATTCTAGAGGCTTTTTCCCACTGGACATTTCTCACTTTCAATGTGTACGGATAAATATTGTAGGACTAATAAAAAATCATAACACACAACCCGCTCATGAGCAAACCATCACAAAAATTATATTCCCAAGAACGGCCAATGTACTAATGTAGATGGTGCAATGAATGGTCATCCAAAGCCGGTTCTCTCAGAGATCAAAGTTAAAGCGTGGCCCAAAAACTTGTTAGTTTTTGTGCGACTATGTATTACTTGAATTTAATCGAAAAAAGTCTCCGCTGCTTTAGTATCTAGCAACTAATGATTGAATTGACGTATGTTACTAGAAAGTCACAGCTGATGTTTTCCGGGTGAATTTCCAGAATACGGACCCAAATCACCCAGTGAAGTTATTTTTGGAAACTTCGCTTCTTTCGTGATTTGGAAATGAACCCCATTATATTAAACCAGTCATGCGGCTGCTGACTTTAGATAGATTTGATAGATATAGATTTGATTTCGAAGAAAAACGTAAAAGAAACTCTAATGAATTTACTTATACAAGATTCTATTCGCGCAAAAGTCAATGGTTCCGCCAATATCGAAGTTTGGCCAACATTTTCGCTGATTCGGTTTTTGGTATTTTCGTTTTGGGTGACTATTCACTTTTAATGTTAGGCAGTTCTAATTTTTTTTTTTTTTTTGTATATTAAGTACTGGTCATGTAATTTTTAGGTGAGTGTACATAATAAACAATCGCCCAACAATTGTAAGCCTTCTTTCGTTTTTGTTATCTTTGGTAAGTTTTGATAATGAACAATCGCCCAAGCCTAAAGCGAGAATCGTCCAACAATATTAGTTTCTATCCTTGTCTGCAAAATGTTCATTTAGATGGGGTGGAATTAACTCGTGGAATTTTAGCCTGCGGGCCTTTCCTTGTTTAGGAATTAAACTTGTATTAAAGTGCAAGGTTTTTAATGTTATTTTACTGTAAATCTTAATACCAAATGGGAAAGGCATAAAGAAATTTATGGCACTGCCGCGTGACACAGGTCTCACCTTATTCCCATTTTCTGGACATTATTAAAAAAATCGAAAAAATCCCGAAAAACAAGTTTTTTAAATAATAAAAATTTTTTGAAATGTTATTTTAATTTGTCTTTTAGCTTAGACGATAACCCCCCTCTTTCATAATTTGTAAAAATTCCAACATTGCAAATTTGCGTTTTTTTTATAATTAGTCATATACTAAAACAGAGAACTCGCCTAAAAGAAAAAGAAGGCTACTTAGCATTGAATGTTTTTTGGTTGGCTCAATCCATTTAGTTACAATAGAATTGACAAACATATTGGAGCAAATTGCATACACAGATCAAACAAAAAATGCGTCACTCGTTCGCTTCTACTGATCGTTGAAAAACCAATATTTCAAGTTGTTTTTTGGTTGATTAAATCCGTTGTGTTACAATAGAATCGACGAATTTATTGGAGCGTATTGCGAATTTGATTCCCGAAAAGGAAAATTAATTTTAAAATTAGACTGGAAATTTACATTTTCCAGAATTACCACATATGGGCCTTAATGCCAATCCGAAAAGGTAATAACGATATTCTGCCTTATTTCCTTTCTACGATAATAGCCACGAACCGTAATTCTTAAAGAAAAGATAATAAGGTGAATGTTAATACCACGGGGATTAATTCACTCTACCTTTCAATTACCGAGTGACTCATCGCTACCTAAATGCCACGAAGCTCTTTTTTCAAATTTGGGAAGAGGAAGAGGGTGCCAAATATGGACTGTATGGTGGATAATTAATTTCTTCGAACCCGCATGACCTTGTGAACCGGTGCGTTTTCGTCAAGCAACCTTTCGTTAATTTTTTTCACTATGTGCACTTGATCTGTTTTTTGAAACGATGTAATTTATCAGCATAGTATATTCCTGTTATTTTGGTGCCTTTACTTTTATAATCAAAAAGAAGAATTCTGTCCGATTTTCAAAAGATGGTTACCATTACTTTTCTAGCAAAAGGCACAACTTTGAACATTTTAGGGGATGAACTACCCTTTCGATGCCACTCCGTGGTTGAAGTCCTAAACCTAAAAACTCCGTACGGAAAAAATATAGGTTCATCTCATTCCATCCGCCTCGTTCCATCAACTTAAAATTTTTAATGCATTATAATACATACAATAAACTCAAAAAGAGAGGGAATATGTGCTTCCCAGATTTGTTCCTAAATAATGCACGAATAATACATTTTTGAGCCACAACTAATATTCTTAAGCTTCTCAAAATAAATACCCCCCAAAGAGAGATACCATAGTTTGTCTTCGAAATAACTAATGTCGAATATATGGACTTTAGAAGTTCTCTAATTTACTGATATGGTCATAAAACGTTAAACCAGCATCAATAATTAACTCTAGATACTTCAAACATTTAACTTTTAGGATTTTTATACATTTATGAAGTAGCCCTATCACGGTAAGACGAGTACATTATAATAAAAGCGGGAGTATATTGTCCATCGTATTCCTCATTAAAATGACATAATTTGGAAAATAAGACCATATCATGTATGCTGGATTTGATTATAAGAACATTTGGAACATACAACACTGTTCTGACACTCAATCGCAAGGTTAAATTGATGACATCTTCACTACTGAGTTTCACCCAATATTGTTAAACTTATTCCACTTTCCAAAATTTTTGTTTTTTCCCTAAAATAGAGATCTGACTTTATCAACCCCTCGATTAATAAAATAATTACCTTCACAAGTATCATAGACAAACCATAAATGAAAACGCGAGGCAGACATACAGCTCTTTCCATTTGCCTCATTCACTGACCACTGGTTCTCATTCAAACTGTTAGTTTTCACGAGCACAGATCTGTCAAATATGTGTATTGCTGATCGCGCATAAGAAATAATCTATTTCGTCTTGCACGACACTGCATTGCCTTACAATTCTTACCTACAACAACATTACATTTTCTACAAAGCTTATGACCCGATGTAACTAAAAATGTTCTTGTTTAATACTAGATATTCTTTGCCTTTTATGTATGTATTTGCAAATATTTCACAGTGTCTGATGTGATTTTGAGTCTCTCTTACTTTTTGAACATTAAATTATTTTGTTCGTAATTTTACAAAAATAGAACAATTATTTGGAGATGTTTTCCCTTTATGATCAAAGCGTCCTTTTCAAACAACGGTTACTCAATATTTCGAAATATAATCAATAATTGAGAGGTCTAAATGTAAAAACTGATAACGCCATTTTTTTTACAAAATTGAGCCACTGAACGCTCCTCTTTCAGTAGAAAATGAATTACAAAAGGCTTAATAAAATTTCTAGTAATCCTAATTGTTGATAAATAAAAATAAACAGCTTTTACACGCGATAGTTGACTCGTGTAGTGTAAAGATTCCAGTGTTTGGGGTCGATCTCAAATGATCTCATCGTCATCAATATTTTTTTCAAACTTTTCTGTCGCTTTATAACTCAAAACCATGTAATTCTCGAATCAGCTCAAAAATCATGCTCTATATAAAATGTGTAAAGGCCACATTCACAAAATACGAACTTCGACAGGAATAGATCCTCTGTAAGTTCGTATGCCGTTACGTAATTTTGGGGCCCCCATGAAATTGCACGAAATTATTGTTTGCGAATATTTTTTCAGTGGAACACAATATTCTTGTTCTAGCTCAAAGGCTCCCAAATCCTCACAATCAATTGTTAAAAATTATTTCGACATTCCCATTTTGTGGAAATCGTAGAAATGTCCGATAATATGCATGAGAGCATGTCGATGCGACCAGTATGAAGTACAAGCATTTAATATTAAATTCCACTCAAACTTTTTCCATATAATTTTCTATTTTTATTTTACTGTTTTACTGCATTTGCTTTTAGTCGAAATTGAAAAGTTTTCATTTTCTAGTCAATCAATAAAAATTTGTTGAATACATTTAGAACACAGTGTACATTTTGTTATTTTGGTATAAACTTCACTCCAGAAAGATGTTCCCTCAAACTAGAAGATTATATAGAAATGTATAACTAAGCTCTTTCCGATCGTGACTACGGCCGTTGTAATTTAAACTATGTCCGACTAATTTGTAAGAAAAGGAGTTTATAAGACGATTGGTTGTCAGTTCTTCAACCATGTCTTGGAATTAGTTCTCCGCCCAGTAACCTAAACTTTCAGAATTTTGATTCGATCCGTAAAAGAATTTTTATTATTACTCAAAGAATTTTCCGATGGGACTGATAGGCTAGAAAAGTGAAACTTTTTTTCCAATTTTGACTAAAAGAAATGCAGTAAGCAGTATTTAAAAGTAGAAAATTATTGGGGAAAAGTTTGAGTGAAATTTATTATTAAATGCTTTATCTTGGTTCTTACAGGTGGCATCGATATTTACGAAGCGGTTTTGAATATTTATTTAGATCAGAAAAATTACCCAACTCATGTACACCAGCAGAAATCTCTAAGATTTCCCCAATTTTGGAAAACATTTTGAGTGATATAAAAAATGCTCTAATATTAGAATTGTTCAGTATCACTCAAAGATTTTTCCGAAGCTGTAGTAATCTTAGAGATTTCTTATCGTGTGCATGAGTAGAATGGTTTTCTAATCTAAATAAATATACAAAACCACTTCGACTATATCGATGAGACCTGAAGTAGAATATTTCAAACCTTTGAGGTTGGAAACCGCAGAAATTTCCGTTGATGTGCATGTGGGGTGGTTTTTCTATTCTAAGTACATATTCAAAACCACTTCGACCAACCTGTACGAACTTAATATTAAATTCCACTCAAACTTTTTTTCACTCAAAATTTGAAAAAAGAAAATATCAAATTATTTTTTCTAATCGGTTTACGGCATTTTCTTTTAGCCGAAACTGAAAAATTTTCAATTTTGTCAGTAAAAATGTTTTGAGTGAAAATTGAAAATGTTTTCGTTGGCATCAGTTCTCCGCTGTTTCCTGAACTTTCAATATAGATAGATACTAATATGTAAAGTGTAAACTGTTAAACGATCTTGAGTGACTGAATATTCCGGATACATCTTATTTCATTTAAGGTTGTTGGCTTTCAACTTTATTTAGTTATAACTTAATCCTTTCAGAGTTTCAGGGCCATCCACTAAAGCTTCTAGTAAATCACTAAATCTTCGACAAAATAAGTATTTGCTTTTGTTTTGTTTATTCGACCTTTCGGTTAAATCTATACATTTTTAATAAAAGGTGGTTTATTGTATCATCAAACTGACGTGAAACATATGTGATCATACAACACTGATCATTGATTACATAATTCAAATTACGCGCATATTTAGCTAATTTTCTTTAATTTTGGTCTGGTGACAAATCCTACAAAGTTTACACTTTACACACGGCATAGATGACTGTGCTTGTTTGGTATTTTAACATTTTACATAATTTTCGCGTTGTGATGGTGACAAACCAAAAAAGAAAAAACTACCTAAATACGAAATCTCACTGTATTCTTATGCTTAATTAGCCAACCATGATTTTGACTTTGTAGCGAACTTGAGATCTAACCTATTATAGTGTTGAATAAAGAATTATAATTTCATGGAGCAAATTAGTAAAATACATAACTCATTATAATACTTATTATGATATACGCGATATACACAATCAAAAATTAATGATTTGCTGTTTTATACGATTTATTATCTGGATTTTTTTTTGCGAATGAGGTTAAGACGAGATATATATATAAGAAATGTAAATATTCCAAGAAATTTCTTTTCGAATGCAGTTCGAATTTCTTTTTGTATATTATCAATTATTTTGAATATGTGATAAGTGAGTTGAGTATGTAACACGTTGGCTGATGCCTTTTTTTTCCGCGGTGACTATAATGAAATGTTTGTGAAAGTAGTGTATTATGTATGAAATTGTATATAAGGTTAGCGGCGGTTAATCACAATTTGCGAAAAACCTTTCACCCGAGTATGTGAATCGTGTCTTGTAATCGAATAATTAATTTTTTATTTGTTTTTGTAGTATACCAAAAATTTAAAAATTAACTTTTACTAATTAAATGTTAAATGGTGGAAACTTTAAAAATAGTGAACGAACTGTTATGATTTCGTAAAGAAATAACGATTTTTTTTTTGTTTTTGTTTTGTGAGTGTGAAAAATATTTCGATAGAAAATGATAAAAAAGGAAAAGCCAATGTTAATAGTAGCAGATTTAATACAAGCGCAAGGCAAATGGGAGAGATTTGCTAGTAACAATTATTTAGGTAAATACCAATCAAGTATGAATACAATATAAAATATATAGTGTAAGGTTAACTTTATTGTCGCGATTTACAATTTTCAATTTTCCATGTATATGTTTTTTAAAAGTAGGTTAAGGTTGTTAAATATAACGGATAGAAGAAGGACACTTTAGTTTATTCATTTCATTAATGGAGAAAAACTGTGCATACTTATATGCATTTTCTTTTGTAAAATGTTATTTTTGAATTGAAAATTGATTTTTCTCATTTCATTTTTATGTGTACATGCACTTGGAGTTTTGTTTGATTTCGGTATATCGTTGTTGGTATTTTTTTTTATTAATAAGTAAGAAAAGAAATTTTTTTGTAATTTCATTTCGACCTTGGCCGAATTTCGTTTTTTTGTATATACATAAATATATATTAAGTGGATGTTATATATAAGCGATCCAATTTTTATTTTTTATTTTTATGATGGTAGATTAGAATGATATCATATGATGTACATTTTATTTAAACAATTTGCCCCGAGTTGTTTGGTTTTCATTTACTTTGTTGATGATACCATTGGGAATGTAGACGTAGCATATAGAAAGTTTTTTTTTTTGTTTACATTAAATGTTTAATATAATTTAAATAAATTGAGTGTGAATATGAATGCATTGCGAAATTGCGCAAATGCATTTTGAAGGTTATTTTGAGGCTTGGGAAAATCTTAACAGCATATTATTTGCCGGAAATTTTATTACCGTTTTCCGTAATTCGAATAAACTGAGTTATTCCCAAGACAGTAGGCATTAGGGCATGGTTCGATTAATCGATTAATCGGTTAATCGGTCAATCAGAAATATTTTCAATTAATTGATTAATTTATAAAGCTGTCGATTAATCGGTTCTCGTATTAATTTTCAGAAAAATACTAAAAATTGCATTTTTAACTATGTATAATAATATTCTAGTTCTCTTTAAAAAGAAAATTATAAACTATGGACTAGGGATAATCAGACTAAACGGCTCGATGCAGGAAACGCAGTTGAAATTGTGCAACAAAAATTACGCCACTTTAATACCGATTTACATTAAGCATATTGTTGTAGTCGTTACCGATGGTGCACCTGTAATGAAAAAGATGGGTCGACTAACGGGTGTTTATCATTCAATATGTCATTCCCACGGAATCATGGAATCCATTTAGCAGTTGTGGTTGTGCTTTATAAACAATTGTCTATAATCACAACCGAAGTTGATTCTGAAGATAAAGTGACAATAATTTAAATGGTGAGTCAGACTTAGAGGAAGATGTGAATGACGAACAAAATAAGTTATAGTATTTGATAGATGAAGTTCCGGAATTTAACAACTTCGAGTGGGTTATAGCGGCTTGCTTTTTGATTATTATCCAGAAAGTTCGAAAAATCGTGCGATTATTTCGGAAATACCCGGTTAAAAACGATCTATTGCAGAGAGCATGTATTGAAAAAATAGGGGAAGAATTGATCTTGTTATTAGATGTCCGCACGAGATTGAATTCTATGTTAGCAATGCTTAAAAAGTTTTTGGAATTGCAAGACACGATCAGTACAGTTTCAGCGGATTTTTCATTTACTGAAATGCTTCCAATTAATAAAGAAATTGAAATTATTTCGCAGATTATTGAAGCACTCGAAGTTATTAAAGTATCATCGTTAGCTCTAGGTAGAAGGGATTGCCATTTGAAAAAAGCAAGTGATAATTTTGAATTTTTACTAGCCAAATTGCAGGATCAGTCAGGTGTGGTTGGTCAACAATTTTATAACACAGTGTCAGATCGAATTAATAATAGGAGAAAAGTAGACCTAGAGGGATTGCTACGTTACTTATAAAATCCTACTACTTAGCTGTCCAATATCTTGCCCTTAAACTAGGTTCAGTTTTCAATACTCCACAAAAAATGAACTTGTTCTAACAATCAAAGAAATGTATAATAGATTATTGCCAACTGATTCTGACACCCTAATTGAATCTGACGAAAAAGTGGAAATAAATGGACGCGACACTGTTTAATGTCAAAAGAGAATGAAATATTCTACAGCGGAAGAGCTTAATGTATTCCTGATAAAAAGGCAGTTATCCAGACCACCGGGTCCTGTTCGAAAACGAACAATTTAGCATCTATAAAAAGGGAAATGATGGTGTTTGAGCGCAGTAAAGTGCAAACTAATATGTTGGAAAAAATACACGGTGCATGAAGTGTGTCTCCGACTTCATTTTTGTTCATTAAACGATTAATCGATTAATCGGTATAAAAAACGAACAATTAATCGTTAATCGTTTTTTTCTAGAAACGATTAATCAACCATGCTCTAGTAGGCATACGACTTTATAAACGTTATTTTAGTTTGATTCAAAAATTTTTATTAACATCAATTTTTTTTTTCTTTCCTTTCCAGGTATATCAAATCATTGAGTTTAAGGGATTGTTTAAGTAAAGATAGTAAAATAAACTTTTTGTAAGTATGTTGAATACGCAATAGAACTAATTTATGCTTTAGAAGCAACATTATGCAAAAGAACTTACAAATTACCCTTATTGATTCAGAACGATACCTTTGATCATTTGTCGTTTTCACTTCTGAAAACTTTCAGAACTTTTTTACCATATTCATTCTATTTAGCTAAGTATCAATCGGAAGCATTTCGTTCTAAATTGAAAGCACCGTGAAGTTTTATATTATTTTATATAGTATAGATATTATTACACTGCAGATCGATATTAATAGCTCCCGGAAAATAGTTAGAAGCACAATCACCGCACAACTGCTGCTTTTCCAAAACTCGTTCTGCTGAACGTCAACTTTCCAATATTTAGCAGAAAGGTTTTGAAAGAGCATTTAATGACAAAGATCGAATTGATTGTACTGTCCATTGGTAAACAAACTGTTGATAGTTTCAAAAACCCCGAATTTCAAGCTGATAAATTATTCGATCTCGGACATTTGTCGACCTATGGAAATCAATGAGGTGCTAGATATTTTTTACCTGTCATTTATGACAAAGAAGACAAATGTTCGTATATTTTTTAAAGTCCAAAGAAGCTACTGAGGTAACAAATAAATTCATTGAATCCCTAAGGGAAGCCGAATGCCATGCTGGAAAGAGAATAAAAATCCTACGTTCAGTTAACCCCATTGAGAAGAAATGTTGAAGCAAAAGGCCTGGCCGAATGCAACAACCCGTCAATAGTGGAAAAAGCAGTGTATTCTGTTCGATGCCGCATTTGAGTATAAAGTTTGGCAAGAAGACCGGTGAGGTACCAGACCTATCACATTTCAAATTGTTTCAAACAACAGCTATGGTGCATATCGAATCGATCAACAGAGAAACAAAATTACACAAATGCTTCCTAGTTGCTATTGATAATATAGACGAAACGCTATCTATCGTCTGTACGATGTAAAGAAAGATATCGTAATTAATAGTTATAATGTGGTGTTTATCGACGAAGGTTAAGTTACAAACCGAGAAGACTTTTCTGACCGCAGTGTAGTACGTATCGAAAGTGAGCCTAAAAAGTACGAGTTGTGAATCTGGAAGGTAATATATGTAACTATTTAATTGATGAAACAAGCATCTCAGATAATTCAGAAGATGATCAAGAGATACAAGTTCCAGTTGTAAAAGAGATACAGCAGTTAAAACGTAGCAATAGGAATCGGCGAATACCAGTAACACTGAAAGTTTTGAAGATCAATACCAACAATTCGTTGCCACTAATTACCTCATCGTACTTGAATAACCAGTTGCGAAAATATACTAAAAGTTGGATCCTAGCGTTGAGCGATGCAGAGGGCTAGGTAAGTATCCTGATTTCTGGCCAGATGCTGATTAATGGAAGCTGCCAATAGAAACGGAAAATCAGGCATTGTAGCAAAACAGGACATGGGAGCTATAGGATCTGCCGAAGAATCGCAAACTGATAATTGCAAATGAATTTTCGAGCGAAGAGATCTCGAAGTGGGTGGCACGATACTTATTCACCAGATATCGAAACTTATTCACCAGTACGTCACAGTTCCTATACTTTCAGCTTCCACATACGTGGTGAACAAACTGAGCGTCCAGAAAAACCTTACCTATACACAAATTCGCACAAAAAAAGCGCACAGGGAAAATTGTTCCACAGAAAAATGCCCACACAAGAAAAATGCCCACACAAAAATGTATTTGAATTCGTGTTTCATTTTGTTTTGTGGCAAATTTTTTTTGTGCGAAATAATTTTAACATTTGTTGTGGAGCTATCGGAAGAAGCGATAATTTGATCTGCAGGTTGACTAAGCGATCGCAATACACAATTTTCTAGAAATTTAAAAAATGTTAACAACTTCATCTTCTAAGCTATCAATGGAATTAAAATTTTCTTAGAAAGTTTAAAATAGAGAAAAGATTTTAAATTTCTTAAAGCGGCCGTTAGGAAGATAATTTCACAAAAAACAGCCATTTTTAGGGTTTAATCCTCTTTGATCTCATAGATATACGTAAATCCTGAAATTTCTGTAAATACTGAAAAGTGGGGGTTTGGGACGATAATCTCCATCCTCTAAGGTACAAAACAAATTGAAACAATAATAAAGAAATTTGTTGTGTTTAATAAACTTGCCATGTACCAAAATTAAAACACAAATTGAAATATTTTTGATTGTGTGTTATTTTCGTGTCTGATTTGTTCGTCTGAGTTTATTTCTATGTGTGCATCATTTTCCATGTGAGCATATTTCTTTGTGTTTTCCTTTTTCCAATTTTCCGCTCTTTCCTTGTGCGTATTTATGCCGGTGAGGTTTTTTCTGTGCGCAAATTTCGTGTCCACTTTTTTCATAGAATCAACCCAAAACGCTTTATAAAATGATTTAGTGAATCAACATGGCATCAAGTAAAAAATGGACGTCATGAATAACAACGAAAGTACTTTACAGCTTGCTAAAAATGCTGGTTACAATACCAGAACCAAACATACATAATATGTTCGCCAGAAATTTATACTGGAAGCAGTAGCAAACGGAAATATTAATACCAACTAAATTAGCACGAGTCAACAAGTTGCAGGCATATCACTTACTAAACCTCTCGACAAGATTAAGTTAACAAAATTTCGTGAAACCATGGGAATTAGCCTTAATAGATTAGCACAATGCTCAGATTAAGGAGGAGTGTTGTTTGTAAGCATTTTCTTATAATCTTCTACTTGTATTTATTTGTGTAGTGTGAATTGCCTTTATAATATCCTAAATGCAAAACCGTGTATTTCTATGATTGGTATCATAGGCTATGTATCATATCCCTATCTTACAAGGAGGCTGAGCAGTGGTGAAAAATGTTTTCAAAGCATTCTTCCTTCGTGGTTAAGTCAAAATGTTAAAACAGATTACAAAATAAGGTTGTCAGACAACCTAAATTTATTCGAAATGATTGTATACATTGTTGTAAAGTGGTTAAGTAAGGTTAAAGTAACCAGGCTAAATCTTTGATTACTAATATAGATTTATCACAATAATAATATACCAATGTCAGACGATTTCAAAGTGGCGGAAAGAATTTCAGTGGTCGCACGACTTGTATGATTTTTAGGTTAGGCAAGGTTATAGCAAACCGACTGCTAATTTTTGAGAACTTTAAACAAGAGAGAAATATTCGACAGTAAAATGAAATCGCCTATCGAAAACGTCTTGGAAAAAGTGCGGTTATAACTTTGTAAAATCGGCGTTAATGACTTTCTAGTCCTACGTGAGTCTGACCCTTTCTGTATAATTACATCTTTGACGGAAGACGATAATGGTAGCTGGAAATCGCCAAAGCAGTGAAAATATATTTGTCGTTTTCTCCCTTCCAACCACAATTTTAAGGACTTAAAGTTGTTGCCAGTATTCTCAAAGAGCTGGAAAATGGATGTGGGTTGTATTAAAATAGCAACCCCTACAGGCGTGGAACCCAAAATACGCTCGGACCAATAGGACACCTGCATACATTCTAAAGTGAATTCCTCGAGTCACCTTTTACTGCAAATCAATTATCACTATCACAGAGCCACCAGTTAAGCGGCTCAACGATTAACAGTCTTATACCCTTGACAGACAGATTTATTAAATTCGATTTAGCTAAACTCGTTTTTAATTAAGGTTAATACACTGAAACTGTTATTGCTTTCACAATATTTGTCAAACTAATTCACTCCCATTACATCGTTTTAGTTACTAAACTCAAAATAAAGCATAAATATCGAAATCTAACTACGGCTAATTTAGAAAATTTACTAAATTGGATTTATTAAACCATAGTCTGTCTAGGGCTTTACACATCTCCAAATCTTATTCCCAATGAAAAACCGAAAATTGGTTTCCCTGGATAGTTCTGGATTTTCAAATTACTGCGGGCATCCAGGAAAATATGTTACTTGGCCTGGTTTTTAGATAACATTCATTCATATTGTTAAATTTATTGGCGACCATTCAAAATTCCGAAGAAATCAGAAAAATAATAATTTCAACACAATTTATATATTTTGGCGAAAAAATTGGCGAATCCAATTTTTGATTTAACCTGTCGACCAAAATACCATTGACAGTTCTGCAATATTTCCTGAACATGAGCCACAATTAAATTAAGAAATTCGACCCAAGATCTCAAATCTCAGATATAAAATTCTATTTTCGACTTCACATCTCAAATCTCTGATATAAAATTCTATTAAAATCCATCCACAAAGGTACTACTTTGTTCCATTTGGAGCTGGAGACGCAGTGCACTACCTAGATTGGTTGTTTATGTAAAAAAAAACTTTGTGAAACAATTTTTTGATTAAAGGTACCCAACCATAATTCATTAGTGTTGTTCCGCAATATTTTTTGAATTTAGCTCTTATTTTAGTTAAGAAATCCGACCCCAAATGATATGAAGAAATCCAAAGAAATTTTCAGAACGTAAATAATTCGATGTTATATTAGGAACAAGTGATAGAATCGGCTTAACAATTGAAATATAAAGGTTCACTAAAATCCATTAAGAAACGTGTTTAGTTTGGTGGTGGAAATGCAGTAAAGGCCTGGAATGGTTATGTACATAAGTTTCTCTTTCGTATAACTGAACTCTGGCCTTGTTTTATTTAAGAAACTCGATCTTTGCCTCAAATGGAACTGGTGGGATGATACACTAGGATTTCTCAAACGAGATACCGGTCTCAAAAGTATGACAGTAAATCCCGGGATTTCCCGGCTTTCAATTTATTTAGTGTTAGAAGTCTTTTAGCTAAAATCTGCTTAGGAAATTTAGGGATTCTCAAACGGAATTTGAGATCTCTTTTTGTGTATCAAAAGTTTTACCGGGAAATCCCAGAATGTCCCATTTTTCGATTTTTTTTTGTTAACTATATAACGGCATAGTAATAATATATTACGGTAAAACCTCGGTTTAAGAGCCTAATTAGAGATTGGCTTGTCTCTGGAAAGTTTAAATATCCCGTATAGAAGTTTATCCATCAATATCACTTTCAAGTCAAATTCAGGCCGATTAGGAATGAAATTGGTTATTTATTAACCGATTCTGATGAAATTCGATTTCGACGATGGAAATGTGATTCTAAAATGAGTTTTAGAGGAAGTTATGGAATATGGCCAATTAGGAAGGAACTTGACCGTTTCTTAACCTTTTATGAAAAAAATCAAGTTCTGGAAAATGGCCCATTAGGAAGGAACTTTTAAGAGGATTTTATCTAAACCTTATTTTAGAATTCCATTTCTGTTGTGCATGCCGAATTTTATCATAATCGGTTAAGAAACGGCTAAGTTTCTTCTAATTGGCATATTCCAGAGCTTCCTCTAAAACTCATTTTAGAATCCCATTTCCATCATGCATCCTGAATTTTATCATAATCGGTTAATAAATAACCAAGTTCATTCCTAATCGGCCTGAATTTGACTTGAAAATGATTTTAATGGATAAACGTATTGGATATTTAAACTTTCTACATTCGGATCTAAGGGACAATCGGAAATCAGAGTCAGGCGAATCCCCAATTAGGCTCATAAGCCGAGATTTTGCTTTAATATATTATTCCTATGCCGTTATATAGTTAAACGAGTACTATATAAAAAATAAATCAAAAATCGGGAAATCTCGGGATTTCCCGGTCACATGTTTGAGTCAAAAACGTGATCGCGGAATTCCGTTTTGAAAACCCCTATTATGTACCAATTCCTTGAAATCTACTATCTTACTTAACCAACATATTTGATGATCAATGAATTAATTGCAACACATCCAAATAATGAATCAACGTAGAGGATTTGAAACTTTTCTAGAAGAAATTTCACCACGTTTTGTAAGCAGTAGACCGTTGTCGCTACCACTCAAACTTCGTTGTCGCAACCACTCAACTCTTGCCCTAATTCAAACTTCGACCAGGTTTAGTTGTTCCTCACCTGGTTAGCCAGCCTACTTACAGGAAATTTGTTAAATTTCTTCCCTTGAAGATGATGATTCCGTAATTATGTACTAATATCACGATAAATTCCGGGAACTTCACTGCATTAATATTTTGCTTACAAATTTAAGCAGTTAATAAAGCCATAACGAAAATCGCTTTTCTTTTTGTGAAGAATTTTAGTGTTTTCCGTGATATTATACTGCCTATCTTTGTAAAATAAGGTTATACAAACAAATTGAAGCTCTAATAATTGAAGGCATCCAATCCGCAGCGGCCGAAAGGGCTCAAAGGATTACGTAAAAATGAGAAAAATTACAGGGGATTTCCGTGATTTCAAATTTTCCACCCTTGGCCATACAACGGGCGCATGCCAATTATCCCAGAATGTTTTTGTGATTAAAACTTTAATTTTTTACATCGGCATACAATTTGAAAACAAGAAAATCCCCTGTATTTTTTCTCATTTTTACGTAACCCTTTGAGCCCTTTCGGCCGCTGCGGATTGCATGCTTTCAATTATTCGGGCTACAATTTGTTTGTACTATCTTATGTTACAAAGGCAGGCAGTGTAATATCACGGAAAAACACTAAAATTCTTCACACAAAGAAAAGCGATTTTCCTTATTGCCGGAAAGCGTGCAGCGGCCAAGAACCGTTCTATCTTTCATTTCTTAGGGTTAATTATCAACCCTTAGAAAAGCACGCGGTATAAAATGGGAGAACGTCACCTGTCACCATCTTCTAGTCTATAAAGGCATGCTATTCTGATGGTTTGTTAAATATATTCTAGATGGTACTTCATTAATTCTTTATCTATGGCTTAACTGGCATGACGGAAATTTGTTTGCCTGGTCACATAGGCGGGTATTCTTGCACGTGGGTTTTTAATGCTAATTAAGCTTTCGAATTCAAGAGGTTAAATTCTGTGTTTTTTTGGAAAACATGTTAACTGCATAACGTAAATTATTCAGAAAACGCATTTGATCCTTCAAAACAAGGCAATAAAAGCTCTTAACAACTTGCCTTTACTAACTCCATCTATATTGCTCTACAATGAAAATGTACTTCCTTTATCATCACTAGTGGAATATCAGTATATTATAACTATCTATAAAATCAGACATGGTCTAATGAAAAATAATGTTGAGTTTTGCACAAATATGTCTGTAACGGACAAATTAACCCGTAGTTCTTTTCACTACCGTCTACCTAACTATACCTACCAAACCACTCAAAATAGTATTTTTTATAAAGGTCTCAGTTTGTTTAACGAGTTGATTGATACGCAGGGAGATGATAGGATTTCTCTTCTGAAATCATACCTAAAAATCTGCTAATTAAGAAATTTACTGATTGTTATTACAATTCTCATCAGTAACCCAGTTTTTTATTTTTTATTTTTTTTATTCTTCTTTTTTTTGCTTGTTTTTTTTTTTTTTTTTTTTTTGACTATTTGCTTTGAAGTCTGATCATTGCTTGCACGTTACGAATTAAAGAAAACAATTAATAAATCTTAATTAATAATATTTGCATGTATAAGAAAATTTGTAAAGATTTTTTTTTTGGTAAATAAATTATATTAAAAAAAAAAAAAAAAAAAAAAAAAAACAGTTGCAGTAGCTTTTAGTAGTAATTATTCATGTTGATTAATATTTTCAGGAAAATAGTGGGGAATATTGGAAAAATTGAAACATTTGTATTTTAGAAACTTTAGAGAATTGGGGAGCTATTTTCATTCATCACTCAAAATCGACAAAAATGCAGTTATCATGTTTTTAAAAAAAACACAGAATTATTGCTATCGTCATACGATATATTGTGTCAACATAATTAATTTAGAAGAATTTTAAGGTTAGGAATTAGGATTACATAATGTTTTGAAAATACAGTGCTGAGATGTTCTAACGTCAATTTTTTCGATGTTCGATAGTATTCATGTCTCTCTTTTCAAGAATAAAATTGTATACTATTTCAACTTTTGAATTAAGCTTTTTCTATTGCGATCTCAGCATGCTCTCATAGAACATCATTCTATTTCTACTTTCATTCATCACTCTTTATCACAAAAAATTTTGTTTGCGATATTTTATCGATGTGAAGAAATGGAAAAGTATACAGAAGGCTAAGATCGCATTAGAAAAATTGTAATGAAAGAAGAAAATAGCGTACAATTTTGTTCTTGTTACAAGAGACAAAATACTATCGAAAACGAATCGAAAGTGATCATCTCAGCACAGGGGGCCTATTATGAAATTTTTCGATTTCGGATTTTTACGATATCGAAAAAATCCGCCTTTTTGTAAATGATAAATTTAATTTTAAATAGGTAAATTAAATAATATTTAAATGTATGTAGAATTATTATTAATTTATATGAATAATAATAAATTCGATCTCGTAAAAATTCGAAATCGAAAAATTTCATAATAGCCCCCCAGGTTACATTCGATATCAGAATTTAAAATGAACCGAATTTATAAATTTTAGGCTTCAATATAGTTTCACATCCCGATAATCCGATTATTTGGAATCTCCACGGCTTTGATCTTTCAATATTTAAAATACTCCATATCTATGTATCTGGCTTATAATCGTAAGGACCTCTTTGTATTTTTTTTTTTTTTTTAATGTAATCGCAACACGCGGATGAGGAAACAAAGTCAAATTGTAATCTTGTTTCATGATTCCAATCATGTTTGATTAAATTTGTACCGGCAAAACAGGAACATTCTGAATAAAGATCATAATACAAATGTCAAATTTGAAAACGTTGCATATTTTTTATTTTTTTGCTGAACAATGAACAATGACGTCTTATTTTGTGAATATGTCTTATCATGAAACAAAAATCATGCTATTGTGTTTTGATCCACAGATCAAGTTCGCATAAAACTGCCAACTAAACAATATAATTTTATAAAGTTTATAATGTGCAACCTATTGCGGTTTATTGCAAGCAAGTACATATATTACAATAAATCATGATATTTAGGAGCGGGAAATACAAAAAATTTCCCACGTGCCTCTGAAATTACCTTGACTGTCATATAATTATTGTAGCGCCTTTCTACCATAATATTTAATTTATTGCATATATAGGGAAGCCTATTATCTAATCGAATAATAAACAGCATATAGCGCATTAATTATCCATTTATCTTCCGATCCGGTTAATTAATTCAGATATATAAAAATAATTGCAAATAATAACCATATTTTTCTTATTGTCGAAGCAATATATGCAAAAGTTATTTAAATCTTTTCTGATTTTCTTACATTTACATTCATAAGACAATAAAGAAGAAGTCTAAAATATCAAATTCATAAATAAACAGAATAAAATTGTTGTTTGTTGTTGTTTTATATAACCAAAAGATTTGCATTATACATAAAAAAAAAAAAATAATTTGCATTTCAAATGTGGATGTATTTGGTTTGAAAGCAGCGCGCATACAGAGTTATAATATATAACACAAATGACCTTGAAACTGCATTAGATCATCGCGAATAAAAAATGAAAAAAATAAAAATAAAAAATTAAATAAAAATGCTTCGGCATCGCGAATTTAATTGTTTCGCTTTTTTTTTACTTTTTAGTGTAGTCTATATCCTCTTCGCCACATGCTCTCGTATGTATATAGATTTGCGCGAAATTAAATTGCATACAAAAACGCGAAATATGAATCGCGCATATCGCGAGTTAGAGATTTGTGTTATTTACATTTTTATTGAACTTTTTTTTTTGGTGGGTACTGCATTTTTTTGTTTGTATGTTTAATTCGTCGTCTTGTTGATGTATGCTATCTTTCTGCGCGCGGTGTTTTTTTTTATGTTCTATTTATGTGTTTTAGCCAACTTGACATATGCATTTTTTTTATGAGCGAGTTTATAAAAAATTGCAGTAAACATACATACATACATAAAATACAAGAGCATATGCAAGAAATGATTGTCAAAATCGTTTAGACTTAGGTTAATTTTTAGAATTTCTCCTCATTCTACGCAAATGTTTATCATACAAAGACCGGAAATGAGAATAGATTAAAATTTGAAGAAAAACTTACAGTTGAGCATATATACAATAATATCGTCTTTGATAAATCTGCTTCATGTATATTTTGTAAATTATGATTTTTAAAGTTTTGAATATTCTACTCTGATGGGCTAACATCTATTCCAATTCAAAACTATCGATCTGTAGGAAGTTTTATTCGAAGTAATTTGAGAAAGATAAACCAAGTACCAAAAATGTATTTCTACTTTGAATTAGAATAATCACACGTTTCCTATGCTATTCCACACGAATTTTCGTAATATTCCATCGGTCAATTCTGATAGTCGGTCAATTAGCTACTCTAAAAAATACCAATTTTTGAGGATTTGGTACCAAATTTACAAAATTTTGTTATAATTTCAATTCAAATAAAAGAACAAAATTCTTGACCTTTAAATTGTTAAAAATGAAACAATTATTATTTTAATTAAACTAGATTGTAATCGTAAACTTAAAACAAGATTTATTTCAAGGTTTTGCGTAATTCAATCTCCAGAAGGCATGCAAAACATCTTATTTCTGAAAAATGTAAAACGCAAAATGCCCCTTGAATTTAGAAATATATTTTCTTCTCTAATCAAAATGATTTGTAAAAAAATGTGTTTGGCAAGGACTTTCCACTTCCTTCTCGACTTCATCCATTTGTTTTTATTAGAGGACGTTTTCAAAGTCAATTCAATTTTTTATTAGATTGCAATACTATAGTAGATAATAGATTCACGATCTGGATGATAAAATCAACAGCTTTTGTTCGAAAAGTTTATTCGAGATGAATTTTTGTGATATAAAAGCAGAAGTACCTAGTTGATTACATACAGCTGGTCAAACAAATTTTAATTAATCACTAATTGCCTACTAAACTTTTAACCTGATAATGCCTGGATCATAGCAGTTTTTAACGAGGGAGGAATAATTAATGCCCTTTTTAATTTTAAAATTAGAATGGAAATATATTTTCTTCCCCTTTGCAACAAAATTATGGAAAACGGAGATCTAATTTTAAAATATTCTGGAAAATAGAGATTCTAATTTTAAAATTAAATCCCTCTTTTCCAGAAGATTTTAAAATTCCTATAACTTGTGGAAAAATGCCCAGAAATTTTAATAAAATGTTAATGTCATGAGCCTTATGTCACGGCACCGTTATAATTACTGGAAAAGTCTTAGACTCTACTTTCTGTGTTTTAACAAGTCCATTTTTAGGCAATCTTGAATTAAGTCCATTTTGCCTGTATTGCAATTGACAAAAACAAAATTGACCTTGAATTAAAAAAAATATTGAAAAAGATCTAAGTCGAAACACTCCGATTTTTAGAGATGCTCGAATCGAATGTTTTTGAAGGAAACGCAAAATAATTTGAGAAATTTGGCAGTGACCATTTTTAATATCAAAACACTTGTGGAATCCACATTTAAGCCGAATTTTGGGAATTCAACAGAATTTGTTATTTATGTATTTCAATTTTTCGGTTGATAATTTGTATTCTTCACTCCGATTGTAATGGTTGATCCCCTGTGCTACAATATGTAATAATCTCACCGGTTTTGGAACGATAAAATTCACGATTATTTTTTATCGCCGGTTCCTAATAACATAAAATTGTGGATCTCAGAATTGGGCATAACAAAATAAGCGATTTCTGTGTTTTCCGAATGTAATTCTATAGTGTTAAGAACATTATGCATTTGCGAGTTTATTGTGCAAAAAATGGTACTAAACTTGGTAAAATTATGGAACTAAACCAAGAAAATAATTTGGGTTTGGTTTTCTGGGTTTACGAATGAAAAATTTGACAAGCAGTTTGCTGATTTTCGTTGTCCGCATAAGTACTGGGGCCATACCACCGACTCCGCCAGCGTTCGTTGCTGATTCGCTTTTGCAATTTTTGTACTACATAAAACGCGAAGCGAAAATATGATCGCTTTTAGGCGTTAATAAAACATAATTTCGATACCACAAGAATCGAACGCGCTACCATTCGATGATAAGCGGATGTATCTACGCGTTGTATTTTATGGCGAACAACAAAGCGAAGGAAACTGTTTACTACAAAAATGTAATTAGCGTTGTTAAAAATTATTTTTGACAAACAATTGTAATTTGAGTAAACGAATGTTCGCTTGTAGCGTTGCGTTGTTTGTGGTTGGGTGTCAATAAGGGAAGCGAGAAAATAAAAGCGAATAACAACGAACGCCGGCGGAGTCGGTGGTAAGGCCCCAGGTGATGCTTAACGCTCCGGCAACAGGACCAGAAATGATCAAAAAATACGTTATTTTATTAAAAAGTTATACAGTAGAATGAAGTTGCATTAGATTGCTGACCTGGCAAGAAACATAGTGGGTGTTGTGATTTAGAAAAGTAAATGCTTTCACTTGAACTTTTCAAGATGACTTGATAACTAATTAATTTATTCAATTATTTACTTATTGGCAAGGCCTTGGCTATGGTGCAAAAACAAGGAAATTGGGTTCTGTATAAACTCAAGCCAAGAGACGTCGAAGGCCGTTTTTCACGTACGAACAACTGCTCCAAAGACAAAATCGGAAGGATTTTTGCATCGAATCGTGACGATGGACGTAAAGTGGGTCCACTACGACAACTCAAAGTGGGGTAAGCCCGGGCATGCATCAACTTGAACGGCCAAACCGAATATTTATGGCAAGAAGCTAATGCTGTGCATCTGGTGGGATCAATTCGTAGTGATCTGCTATGGGTTACTCCAGCCTAACGAAACCATCACTGGAGAACATTATCAACAACAATTGATGAAATTAAGCCGAGCATTGAAGCTCAAACGCCTCAAATATTCTAAAACATAAAACTCGACCGGGAACTCGTGGTGGAAAAAGAAAAACCTCCACAAAAACTGACGCTCGAATCATCTGATACGTTAAAAAAAATCCTCTAGTGAAATCTGGTGAAATTAAAAAAGAACTTAACCTTGAAATTAATAGCCATTAAATATCGGCTCGGTTCCGGTTCGGCTCCAAAACCGGTTCAAGAATTGTTTGTTATCGGAAAAAATCGGTTCGGTTCAGTTCCGGTTCAGCCATTAAATATCGGTTCGGTTCCGGTTCGGCTCCAAAACCGGTTCAAGAATTGTTTGTTAATAAAAGATTTCTAGAACCGTCTAAAACGAAAAAAATACCGTCTTGAATAGTCCGATTAGTTTAATTTTCACAATTTTAAAAACTGGAAATAATATTGTATACATTTTTTCGGATAGCAAAAACTTGAACCGGAACGAAAATTAATTTCGATTCCAGTTTCGGTTCAGGTTCAATTTTTTATTTTATTTCAGTTCGGTTCCGGTTTTCGGTTCATTGAAAATAGCGGTTAATTACGGTTTTCGGTTCAGTTTCGGTTCCAGTCTCTGCATAAAAGTGACTATTATTAGTACGTGATAAATAAATTGATTTTGGCTGTCCCTTTTTGAAAAACGTCAGTAATATTTTGTTGATTGTGTAGTGACATCTAGTGGCAAACGCTCTGTACTTCTTTTTTGACCGTGCTGCCTCTTTCGGAAAACGCTCTGTACTTTTTCAACAAGCGTGCTGCCTCTTTCGGAAAACATGATCTATAATTTGAAAGCGCAGGTTTGCCTAAAACGTGTCCATCATAATCCAAATAAAATATCCAAAAGAGATTAAATTTCGCGCGGGACCACGTGAAATAGCCAGTTACCAAATGACGAAATATATTATGGTCTGATGAGAAAATTAATTTATTTGGATATCAGTAAGCTCTTTAAAATATATTACGACGTCCCGAAGGAAAACAATATGACCACCGTTACACCATTAAAACTGCGGTGGTAATATTATAGTATGGGTTTGTTTTTCTTATAGTGGTGTAGGCCCTATATTTTGGATTCAAGAAACTATGACTAAAGAGTTTTACCTTACACATATTATGTGAGACAATGCTACCTTTTGCCGAGAACAACATGCCCCTTCGTAGGGCGTTTCAACAGAATAATAATCCGAAACACGCGGCGATGGTGGTTACAAAGTGCTTCATGGATAATAATGTAACTGTTATGTAATGGCCAGCTCCGTCCCCCGATTTGAATCCTATAGAGAACCTCTGGAAGGATGTGAAATGCGTGTTAGGTAAACTTTCGAAACCAAAAAATAGATTCGAACTATGGGAAAATGTCAAAAAAGTTCGGATGGCCATACCACTGGAGAAATGTCAAAAATTTGTGGATTCTGGGACACAGGGAGATGCAATGCGGTAATTGCAAATTATGGTTTTACAACCAAATAATGAATTTTATTATATGGTTGAATTATTTTTATTATTATTGAATTGTTATAACTCGTAATTTATGAATTACCTATTGTTGTGCACAGCTGAAAACGAAAGAAATTGAAATTCGCAATAAATAAAAACTTGTTTGATAAAAACCAACTTTTGTGCAGTGACTGCAACATCAATATTTTTGAGAATATTTCGTTTGGACACTCTTTAAACCTTTTAAAATGATGAGCGTTCGAACTACAATACCAACTGCAGAATAGATAGAACTACTGTAAATCGATTTTTAGAGTGTCCCGTAACCGGTATTCAACCGAATTTTGTGACGTCTGACGTGTCAAAATAACAAGGAGTTTCGTACAGATTATAAATTTGACGGCTGGCCAGGCTTGCTGTTTTTTGAATAATTGCAATAATGTTCTAGTTTACCTTATTCTGTAATATTTCGGGTGTGCAGTTGTTTTGCCTCATATCCATTTATTACTTCCAGCAAACATACCATATTGAGTTTATTTGGTAAATCATCTGCTTTTCTCTTCGGTTCACGACGAAATAAATTAATTATATGTTACGATCAGATTTTTTGTTCATTGGCTCTTGAACCACCCAATGTATTTTTTTCAACATCTGGAAAGTTTTGCGACGCTTTTGTACATTTTTAGTTGTTAAAAGTTGGTTCTCTTGCTTGTTTCCGCTAATTTCTAATTTGAACTCAGGTACCTAGTACCTTTTTCTAAGGAGTTTAGTGATTCTCCTCGTTTCACTCGTTCTACTACCTTAAGTTTTTCTGAAACATGTATGACTTTCGCTTTGGTAGCATAGTGTCGAGGGTTAAACAATTTAGAAAAAAAGTTCTAAAACGGAAAAAGCAGATTGATTTAGTTTAGTAACATTTATATTAAATTTATTTTTTTATTGACTTACCTAATTTTATTTACCGCAAGAAAATTGAATTCATTCAATAATCAAATTGATTGCAAAACAGTTTTAACCTTTTCAAAATCCAGTTAAAACAATAATTCGGAAAATATACCCTGGTACTTTACCGCACTGTTATATGTCTATTTATCCTCACTACAAAACATTGATTTGATTCTTCACTGCACTATTATAATTTTTATTAGGTACCTCGATTAAACTGATTTTAAACAATAAACAAAATACTGTAGTACCTACATACTCCTTTAAACGTTTCGATTACATCAATTTAAAATGTGTACTTCACCGCATAATTAAATATACTGTCAATAAACACAAACTCTATATACATTATATACCTACATGAACATACCTACATAGAATGTTGCCAACAGATAAGAAAACCCCAAAAACAAAGACGCAGTAATTATTGAATTTTGACGATTGTAAAAGTAGACAAATCGCCTCTCGTGGTAAAAATTTAAATATAACTGGATACAGAGACGTCTAGAGATTATGCAAGAGCTGACCAGTTTATTTACGAAAACCAACCTAAATTATAATAAAAAAATCTAAACCAATGTCGAAACACACAATCAACACAAACAAATCTTTATCCACCTTAGTTGAAAAAATTTCCGCTACGTGGAATCCGTGATGCTTCAATCGTCAATACCCAAAAAATAAAAAATGATGGGAAATCGGAATTCAGTAAACATCAAAAATAGAAACTTTTATAAAGAGATAAGAGGATGTACATTATGTACGTGTAGTGTAGATTTAAAACAAAAATATGGATTCCAAATACAATACCATGTAAATAAATTGAGAATGAATTTTTTTGATTTAGTGAATATAATTCGCTAGGTCAGTACGGTCGTATGAAGTTAGAATTGTATTTTTTGTAGTTTGGTCGTAGCTACTTGAAGAGTAGACCGAACTTTTGTTCGTGCGAACTGCTCAGTACGAAACTAAATTACCAACTACCTCATAGAAAACTCAAGGAAGGTTTTCATTTTTTGGGGTCGATAATCGATACGATTTGTATGACTCTTGGATTAAAGTACGGAGGGATTTTGATATTTCTACTTTTTTGGTAGATACTTAGATTATAAATGATTGAACCTCTTTATTTTTTTTGATTAACAAGTCGAAAAATGTTGTGAATGCCATTATTGTTAAATGTTAATATATGTTGTCTATAAAAAACCGAAAAAATCTTATTGAAGACAAATAAAGTACCAGTGATAGACAATTTGTCATGGTATTATAATTATAATAGGCACTACGTTTATAGGGATTTTTGAATTTTTTGTTTTGGTTAGTCAACAAGGCATCGTCTGCAACAAAAAAAAAACTCCACTGTAAAATATTAAGGGTTGAAGTAATTTCAGGAGCATCGAGATAAAAGTTTTTGTATTTCTGGCAGGTTTTATTCAAATTTTATAGAACACAATTTTAGACTTCGATAAAATTTAGAAGTAATATCTTATGATTAAACTATTCAGCTCAAAAAATATAGTTATCAAAGATATCCGTTTCTTTCGCCGAAAAACATCGGAATTCCTTGAATCTCTAGGATAATTTTTCCATGGCCCTGCACGGCTCAAATATCAAAATTCTTTCACATTGCATGATATTATTAACTTTAGTCCGCAAAGACTTCCAAAACCACTTTTCTCTTTGAAAAAGCAAAAAAATATCCATCCGTCAGTCTGGATGTCCGTACCCACGGCATCTCCAGAACGGCATGTCCGATTTTTTTTTTTTTTTTCAATAATCTGTTCTATGGACAAGACGAAGAATTTAAAAGCTTTGTATCCTATGTATCAAGAGGATTTGGTACCTGCCACCATTTAAGTGAATATCACATGATGATGAACACAATTATGTGAAGTTGGCCCAAATTTCAAAAAACGTAGTGCTGTTTTAGTGGTACACTAAATTAATTTTTTTCTTATTTAACTGTCAGCCCACTAGAAAGGTATATCATGATACAACTTAATATATCCACCCAAAACTATTTTCTTCAAAATACTGTTTATAATGTTGGCCCAAAAATAATACTATCAGGGTAGCAAAATTTATCACGACAGACTTTCAGCCCAAAAATAAAAAGGAAACATACTCGTATAAGGAGAACTTTTAAAAATTTCGCAATTCAACTGAGTATTTTCTCAAATCCTGTATTGTTGGCATCAATCTCTTGACGCTTTGGTGCTAGACGTATCAATTGCCAGTGAAGATCGTGAATCGTATTTAATTTGACTTTCGTAGTTTAATTGAGTATTTTTCCAGTCCTGTAGTGCTGGCACCAATCTCATGATTTTCTGTTAGGCCTGCCAGTTACCAGTACTCTGGAATTTTTCAAAGCCTCGCGATTAATTTTTTAGGCCCTGTATTGTTGGCACCAATATTGTGATGATCTCCTGTTGGACGTATCAATTGCCAGAACTCTGAAATTTTTTCAGAATATTGTCATAGGGATCGCATTTTGTATTGTTAAATATTGAGTAATATCAACTAATAGTAGAGAAATAAATTATTTATTATTAGGATCTATCGTAACATTACATTGACTATTATTTTTCTGGCATGATAGTTGACTTTATATCATTAGATTTGAAGTGGTGTTGCCAACGTTAACTATCATCATTTTTTGGGATAGAATTTTCGGTCAACTTCACGAAGGTGATTAATACGTGGCTTTCGATCCACATTGACCAATTTTTTTATATAAATGCTGAGACCTAAAATACTATTGTTTTCCTTTTTCTTCCTGAATTCAGTTGGACGTTGAGTTGGGAATCGATTTCCGGTTTGAGTTATAATTTACTAAGTAGTTCATATTGGGCTGAACTGTGGTTTGAGTTAGCAATTTAGCATGTAGTTGATTTGAGTTGAGTTCAAGTACGCATTTAGTTTTTCAGACCACGTTGATTTGGGGTTGAGTTGATATTGAGTCAGTGGTTCAGTCGACTTGGGGGTCGAGTCAGGGTTGAGTTAAGTAGAACTGGAGTTGATTTGGTGATTGTGTTGCAATAAGTGTTGGAGGTTTGGTTAGAGACTGAGTTGGAGGTTTCTTTGGAGATTGAGTAAGGGTTTAAGGGGATCAGTTAGGGAGTAAGATTAAGCTGATTTGAGATGAGTTCACATTTCTATGTAATTTTCCGGACCGAAGTTCTGATCACCTATTTAAAACCTCACCTTTCGTACTTACAGGGTTTAAGTTGTTGTGTAAGTTTAAATTTATACGTAAGAACCTACAAGTTTATCTGCCTGATTCGCCGGAGAAATGCCAAGTTCTTATAGCCGATGAAAACTTGACAGATTGGGTTTGTGAACCAAACTTTCATGCACACCGTAACTTTTATATTAAAAGAACCTGTAGTTAAAACGATACATATCTTTCCATTTGTCCAAGATCTCCTGAGCTTGTACGAAGACGAGCCAATTAAGGATTTTAGAGTTTCATCAACAATTGCAAATATTTTCTTTTTGGTGGGTCTCATCCAATTTGTTAACACGAAAGCAATGAAAAAATTGTTCGATCATTGATTGATCAGTTGATCACCAACAATAAAATTTTTGATTTGGGTACCTAAAGCACAGCTGAAAATAAATAAATTTTAAACAGGTTTTGATGGACGCTTTATCGAACTTCTTGATATATGTAGCTACAATTTTTCTAATTTTCGCTTTGCCATTCTCAACTGCTGTAGTGAAATGCCTTACATTCTTTTTTACGTCCGAATATGTATTTTCCCAAAGTCACCTGAAGGAATATATTTTATTTATGGTTATGATTTGCTAGGAAAATTAAAAAAAAAATTAATTTTCATAGCAAATCATAAAATTCCTTCAGGTGACCTTGGAAGGGCATTGAAAATACATATTCGGAAGTAAAATGTCCAACTCTTTTCGAATCCGGTGTCAAAATAGGGGTTTCCATTTAAAAAATTGCCTTGACCTTAAAATGACCTTGAATATTTATTGGACCTTGATTGGTTTATAAGTTACCTTCGTAAGCGTAGTCAAATTGTAAAAATTAATAATGTGAATAGTCCTCCAGGTCTTCTAAAATGTGGTGTTCCTCAGGGCTCAGTTTTGGGGCCCTTATTGTTTTTAATTTATTTCAATTCTATCTTTGAAATTAATCTTAGAGGGTGTGCTACAGCGTTTGCAGATGATTTGGCTTTGACATATGCGTCTAATGATTACGTTGATATTCAACGGTTTATCTATATTGATTTATGCACTCTAAGTAAATGGTTTTTTTATCATCGGCTTGTTGCTAGTGAAAAATCTAGAATTATGCATTTTAGACGGCCCGACATAACAGTTGATCAAAACTTTTTCAAGTATCACGTATACCCGTGTGATAAGAATCCATGTTTTGGGCAATGTTTTGATTTGCCCTGCGTAAATGAGTTTAAATACTTAGGTGTAACAATTGACTCACAGCTAAATTGGACCTCCCACCTAACTAATATCAGGAAAATTGTTATTACTGCAGTGCATAAATTTTATAATCTTCGACCTTTGTGCCCTTCTTTTATTTTAAGAAGGTTATATCATGCTCTTGTTGAATCTATCTTAATGTATGGTATAACTAGTTGGGGTGGAATTTACTTTGCTAATATTGCAGATCTTTTTGTAGCGCAAAAAAGAATTATCAAATTAATTTATGCTTGTCCAAGGAATACACCCACTATTCCGCTTTTTCGCGAGTTAAACTTGTTGCCTCTAAGGTATTTGTATGTTTTTAAAGTATTGAAAATGTTTTTTGTTCGTAGCAATAGTTATCATAGTCGAATATACCACGTGTATAATATGAGAAATCCAAACAATTTTGTCGGTCTTCGTTGTAATAGTGAAAGGTTTAGAAGATTTTATTTATATATGGCACCTTATTGGTTCCATCTTTTACCTAAAAATGTCAAAATGCTTCCATCTGCGCAGAAACATAAATTTAACAGGGAAATTCGGACTTGGTTACTTGACATCGATGATATCGAGCAGTATTTTTAGTATAAATGTTAAATTATCATACATTATGTTCTAATGTGCCGTCGTGTAGTTAAATATATCTATTTTAATAACTGAGCTTGTATTTTGTTGAAGATTATTGTTAATTATGTAAACAAAGAATATTATATAAATTTTAATTAAAATTTGTTTTAAATTGCTCCACTACAGACATAATGTCTATAGGAGCTGTACTTTATTTCATATTTTATAATGTTGTTTCAACTAGATTTTAATTTTGTATTTATTTTATTGAAATAAAGATAGTAATAATAATAATAATAATAATAATATTAACCTGAAGGTCAAGAGCATTAATTCAGATAGATGATGTCATTGACAGTTTTTTTCTAAACAATTTTTTTTTTGTAGCTAGCGTATTTTAGGAGATATTTGGATCCGTCGATTAAAATGGTTCATCCTGTCTAAGGGAACAGGGCTGTAAGTTGCACTTACTGAGTCGCATATTGCACTATTCAAGTGGTTCTTTATGTAGCGCCCAAAGCTCACTACTCATCCAAAAAGCTTTAAAGAACTCAAATGCTATTTTAAATTTACTTGACACTCACACCAAGTTCAATTTAATATCTTTTCAAAAATATTCCAATCAAATTTGTAAATTATACAATATTAAGAGATTGTCGAATTATAGGTAAAGTAGCACAAGCGAGAACGCAACAAATTATTTCCAATTCCATCATTTTATCGAGATGTGCGAGTTATACCCTATTTAGAGTTGAATTGCGATTTTTGATATTGAAGACGGACGGCCCTTTCCATTCTAAAAGTTCTTTTAATTGAATTTTATCCACATTGGAAAGTTCAAAAATCTAAGAGTGCAAACGTACATTTGAGTTCAGATGATGCAGTGTTTGCAGAGCACACAAAATATGTTCTGATGAAATCACCATAAGTTTTCCAGAATTGTCCACTATGATGTATACACGGTTTGGAACTTTCGTATATCTTAAGCTGACGTTTGGGCTCAGTTATAGATACAGATCCGATGTTCTGCCATGGATGGCAGAGTTTGGAACTTCCTTCTTTCAAAACGATATCCATCGAAAATAGCGTCGAATAGCATAGTTAGGCCCCAGGTTTCGAACTTCAATCAAATGCGATGTTCCTGAAGGATGCCGTTGCTCATAGTTTTTTTTTTGTTTTGCAAAATACTTTTAAGCTCTCCGTTCAAAAAGTTACCAACTTTTCAAATAAACTACTCGTGCCTCCTACTTCAAAGCAAAGTGAATAAATATTGCGTGAGCAAAATATTTTGTACCCTCTTGAAATGAAAATATAGATTTTTATAAACTTTGTAACTGATAATTTAATAAAATTTAAAAGAAATCTGACTGAATAATATTGAGCAGAAATCTGTCAATTAAAGAGCTCTAGATATCTTGAGAATCTCCGTCCTCGTTTTCTATGTCTATAAAAAAATACTTTTCACCTCTTTTGTAACAGCTGGAGCAATGTACTTATTTCACCTAACCGACATTTGTGAACTCGAGTTTTACTTTAAACACACAAAAATATAAAATCACGTTTGTGGAATAAGTGGCAGGATAATATTTTATTCCTCTTTGTTCCCCCGCTACTAAACCACGACAACCGTCTGCAAATATTCTAATTTATTGTAAAAAAAAAGCGAAATATGCAAATTAGACGAGAATACTTTTTAAACATACATTTGACGTCATAAATATCGATTTTGAAAATTCCTTTTCTTTTTTGTAACTAAACATTTTTTTTTGTTTTTCATTTTTTTTTTCAGGACTAGATCCAGCATTACTGGGCCACATAAGTCCCATATCACCGCCAGACTTAAAACCAGATATATCATTACTAAATGGTAGCAATACAGGTGGATTTTCACCAGGCGGTGGAAATGGCGGTCCCACAAGTCCCGGATCATTTAGTCAAATATCAGTACAAACGCCACCGGGCGGAGGTGGTGGCAGTAATTCAAATCGTCCATATCCTCCTAATCATCCGTTAAGCGGATCAAAACATTTATGCTCAATATGTGGTGATAAAGCTAGTGGTAAACATTATGGTGTGTATAGTTGTGAAGGTTGCAAAGGTTTTTTTAAGCGGACAGTACGTAAAGATTTGACATATGCGTGTCGTGAAGATCGGGCTTGTGTTATAGATAAAAGGCAAAGGAATCGTTGCCAATATTGTCGATATCAAAAGTGTGTAGCATGCGGTATGAAAAGGGAGGCGGTGCAGGAGGAACGGCAACGTGGTGCTAAAGCTCAGGCAAAAAATGAGGAACTGAATCCGACAAGTTCGGTGCGAGATTTAACAATCGAAAGGATTTTGGAGGCAGAGTACAAAAGTGAACAGTCTGGTGATAAAGAGATACCTTATTTAAGAGTAGGACCTAATGCTATGATACAAATGGAGTACAAAGTAAGTTGTGTACTAAATATATTTTACTAAATTTTAATTTTTGTTTTTTTTTCGTTTTTAGGGCGCAATATCACATTATTGCCAAATTGCAAATAAACACATATATCAATTAGTTGAGTACGCAAGGAGAATACCACATTTTTCCCAGCTACGAAGGGAGGATCAAGTGACATTACTGAAGGCGGGCTGGAATGAGTTACTAATAGCTTCCATTGCATGGCTGAGTATAGAGGTAGGTCGTACCACCAAATTGTATTTATTTATTTTATTAGCATGATTTTTATTTTGTTACCTTGCTTCCTCAATTAACATATTATTTTAATGTCATTGCAATTTTTTGTGTAATAATAATTCACCTTGAAGCAAAGTCTTGCGTGTTGGTTGGTTAGTATTTTATGAATTATACATTTGTTTCGTGATGTAAGAAAACGGAAAACTGTAACGATGGTCGATTAATAATTTTTGTTGGATTAAAGTTCATTTTTAAGCAACAACCTGTCACAATTTGGAAGTATATATGTACAGTATTGCTAAAAAGTCACCGGAAGATTGATTTTTGTGTTATAACTTTTTTGAATCAAAACATTTTTCACAGATATTTCACATCATTTTTTTTTTTGTTGACTGGGCGACGAACACACTGAATTCCATCAGAAGAGAACATATTCAATTTATTCTCGTCGCTCCAATTGATTTTCCGCCACTATTCGGATCTTCAATTTAAATGCTCTTTCGCAAACTTCAAACGGGCTGCGCGATTATTTTTGGAGATCAGCCGTTCTTTGCTTGGACCATGGAGTCCAGCATTAGTCAGACCATTTTTATGGTACAAACGGAAAGATTTCTACTATAATTGATGTTGACAATGAGTTCAAACGATTTTCATTTTCATTCTTCAAATTGGTCTACTACCTCGCGCTGGGTAAGATTTCCAAACATGTCTGCCTTGTGCTTCTTAAAAGCTTCGACCTCCTCGAAATAGCTCGTCATGTTGTAATAGACCACTAATACACACATTTTTAAATTTTTTTTAAAAACACTTGTTAAATATTTCGCAAAATTACAAAAGGTTTAAAAAATCACTCGATCGATTTCGGCTTATTAGGCCATCATCAGGAGTATCTACTAAACTGTAAAAATAAAAATGTAGTTATATATATATATATATAGTTGGAAAAAGCAAAAAGTGAAACCAAAATATACCAATAAAAAAATGTGGGAGTGGTAAACAATAAATAGACCACTAAAGTCCACTTCATGGCTACCAATTCCAGTTTGTCTAAATCCTCGAAATATATACCGGTCGAGTAGTTAATTGAAGTAATATTGATTTGGGCTTGCGAGTGCCCTAGTATACCACAAATTGAAAGTATCACTAATGCAAGATGATTTACTTTACAACCATTCTTTGCTTGCCTGTGAGACTGCATACTTCGTTTTTCTCCCTGGCTCAGTTTCGTCTAGGCTTTTGGGGAGGTTGGTAGCAAATTTTATCTTGTGACGGTTTGGATAACCTGAATATCAGGTTGTGGTAATTTAAGTCGTTTGAGGAGCTAGTGTCCTAGAGTTCAAGCAAGCCTCTATTTGAGCTACAAGCACCTCAACGGTTAATGAATGAGTTCCAATTACTTTGCGAAAGTGTTGTTTTGTTGATTTGACTCCAGCTTCCCATATTCCTCCAAATTGAAGACTTCCCGAGAGTACAAAATGCCACTCATTTCCCATCTGTGCTGTTTTACCATTAATTAATTACTGCCTCCTGTTGCCTGCCTTTGTAGTTGTTCGTCTTCTGAAACGAAATTTATGCAACGATCATTGAATATTTTCAGACAAATTCCTCTTCGTGATCTAAATCGTCGGTATGCGGCTAAGAAGGCATCTGTGACAGGTCACTTATAAGATCGAGATGGATTGCCTTCATTTCAAGGCGTATGAAATATGAATATGGCAATGTAGCTGTTTTATTAAAGCGGCCTTTCCATAATTTTATGCTAATTGGGCCTGCATGACGAATTATATTCTTAGCATTTATTATGCAATATTGCGCTCTCAAGTGTGATAATGTTGCTTGATTGCCATCATGTAGTGTTTTTAAATGAGCTACTCTGCTGAACAATCTTAACAACTTGTGATCTCTGGGAAGTATTATTGGATGTTTTTCTTCAAATGATATATTAGAATTTGTTCGACTTCCCTCGACTCTTAGCAAGCCAGTTCCATCTAGAAATGGAGTTAGTGTTACGATGTTACTGCTCCTTAGTAAGTTTTTATTTGCTTTTAAATTCTTTAACTCTGGTTCAAAAGCTTCCAGCTGTGTCACTCTAATTATTGCCCTTACCGACATGTTCAGTACCATTACATTTTCTGAGGTGGAATCCTCCACCGAGAAGAAGGTTTAGTTTCTTTTGAGCAGCTAATGTCTCTGATATTGTGTTACTTCTAGATAGTAGGTCATCCACATAGAAATCATTTTGAACGATTTTTGAACCAACTGGATATCTTGACGCTTCACCAATGGCTAATTGATGATAGATTTTTATTTATAACTGCTTTCGATTCCATCTGATCAATATTGCTGTTAAGTTGACTTGTTGGTCCTATATGCATCATTTCATTTAGTGATGTGCCTGTTGTTGTTTTGCAGGAAGAACTACCCTCAATCTCAGAGTTGAGCTATGTATTTGTTATACGTCTTGTGATATCAATTCTTAGCTGTTGCTTTGCCTTTAGATTCTCCTATTTTCACTTCTTTGAGTTTATCGTTGTCAAGTGACATCCGAACCTCATAAAGTCCAGTTTTTAACCGCTTGTCTGTTTCTTCAAAGTATTGTTCACATTAGATCTACTCAACAGTTAAGCTTCGTTTAGGATGCTGTTCTTTGGGTTCCCGAAGTGATTGAGATGCTGCTGTTTTGATTTAGAAGACTGTTCATTGCGCTATGCATTTTGACGCGGATCTCTTTTTACGCCTTCTAACATCATTTGTCCATATACATATGTATGTCAGTGCCTATTAAACAGGTGCGGGAGTATCGAAAGTAGGATCGGCTAGGGTTACTTCCTTTAGTATTTCGCTATCTAAACCCAATAAGTTCTTGTCTGGAAGTGGTTTAGTGATAGTTCTCAGAACTAAATCTTATCTTGAAGATCGATGGAAATCTTGTACTTATGTTTATTGCTATCTATTAATGTGATCATCCTTTTATTGCTGAAATTTCGGAAACTTTAGTTAAAACCCTTGTCCCTCCCTAGGGCTATTGCTAATCGTACTGAGCCACAATGCTTGTCGAATATTGATATGTTTAGCTTCGCAATACTGTTTTCTTGGTTTTCCACTTGTATCAAAGTATGATGTCTGCCTTTGCAGGTTAAACAACTAATTTTGCTGCTATAACTTTTGTCGTACGGTTTTGGCTGAGACAGTTCCTGCACAAATCGTGCATGATGACCATCTGATTTCTTTTGGAAATACTCAGCATTTGAAACGTGGACATAAATCGGTTTTTCTGACAGCATACACGAACATTACTACTTTGTGGCGACAACGAAAGCGCGTCTTAGCGGTTGTGGTTGAAATTTTACTTATTGGATTGGTATTGATTCGTTGCTACCGATTTCTTAAACTTTCAAAAGAACAAGGTAATGAAAGGACTCCATGTTTCGATGTTGATGCCTGTATTCCTTATGACGTATAGAAACTCGGATTCCGGGTGCTAGTATACTGATTCAATAAAGTGTTCAGCAGATTAGATACGAGTGATCTCTTGTTGTTGAAGCGTTTTTCTAAAATATCCCAAGCTGCATCGTAATTGTCTTTACTGGGTTCTAAATGTTTTTTGTGAAGTTTTCCACCACTTTTTGTAGTAGATACTGATTTGTTGAATTCAGTGGTGATTGGAATTTTCTTAAATTATTGTCATCATCAACCTACTCGTTTTATAACTTCTTCAAAGCCACTATTCTTTTCTCCAGATAGGTTTTGGTTTTCCGCGCTGCCCCGTCTTTCTTATAGTTCGAGATGAGCAGCTTTATCTCTTCTGCCTGTTGCTCTTGTCTCTGCGATGGGGCCAGGCATTTGAGTTTTCGGAATTATATTACGGTCATTACTAGTTACTATTGTTTCGCAAATCTACGAATTCCTGTATATATATTGGGTCGGGCGTGGAAGCTGGAGACATTAACTGTAATTTTAAATGAGACTACGTGACGATTGTAGCGTGATATATTTCTACAATTCATCAAATTGTGCTCATTTTAAATAATGTTCATAATCAAAATAGATTTCACATGAGAAAGAATTTCTGTAAGTGTCGTAAAAGTGTGAAATCTGCAAACAAATATATTTTTTGGTTTAGCAGATGCAGCAGAAAAAATTCTTGTTGAATGGAGATGCCATTTGAACGATCTGCTAGTCGGGGTATTCAGTGACAATGAGTTAATTAGATCATTGCAGGTATCTCTCGCAGTCGTCAAATCTCTCTCATGGGTTTCGTTGATCTTTTTATTCTTGCAGGCGTTACTAAGAGTAGAGACGAATGCGTCGAGTTTACAAGACGCTCGTGAAACTACATTCTGACACGATAGAAGATGTTGATTGTTCAGTCAGCTGTTGAAATTTCATTCTTTAATACTATCTAATGCAAGTTGATTCCTGCATTTAATTAATAACGTATTCGCTTTAAGCTCGGAAGTAATAAAATCCAATTTTCTACATTTAGCATGAGCATTGTTTTGTCTCATATTACCGGGTTAGCCCCTTAATCTTGCATTATAAAATGTTGCATTACAAAATCTTGCAAGCACAAAATCTTGCATTTCAAAATCTTGCATTACAAAATCTTGCAAGCACAAAATCTTGCATTTCAAAATCTTGCATTACAAAATCTTGCATTACAAAATCTTGCATTACAAAATCTTGCATAATAATTTCCCGTACATTTATAGCATCGCGCGCGCGATTCTATAAATGTACGGGAAATTGTTATGCAAAAGAATCGCGCGCGCGATGCTATAAATGTACGGGAAATTGTTATGCAAGATAACAAATCGCATTGACAAAATTCTACTGTATAATGATAATTATACAGTAGAATTTTGCTTGAGATATCAAAAATCAAATGTCCAGGATTAAATATTCTTAATCAGAATATTATGTTGAGATAAAATGAAGATTAAATCTTCTTTATCCAGAATATTTTGTTGAAATATTTTAAAAAACGGAGATTTCCATATTAGCCGTATTTCTTGATGCATAGTTATCCGGATCGTTATCTGCACAATTTTTTTTATTTTATTTTTTTTAATTATATTGAACTTTTATGAATGCGCAATAAATATTATGTTAGATACTAAAGACAGGTAGAGATACTAAAACTGCAAAAAAATTTAAATGCAAGTTATTGTATTTGCAAGATTTTGTACTTGCAAGATTTTGTACTTGCAAGATTTTGTAACTGCAAGATTTTGGGTTGGCAAGATTTTGATTTGCATGATTTTTAAAAAATGCAAGATTTTGTACTTGCAAGATTTTGTAATGCAAGATTTCGGGGCGCTCTCCATATTACCATCTGAAATCCATCACTTTTCGTGAATGCGGATTATTTTCACGTTTTCCCTAAATTTCCCGTTTGGGTTTTTTTCGTTAAGAATATTTGATTGGTCTCTAAAATGTGGATAGGTTTTTCGGCAGTACCCAAAAAATGGGATTATTTTCGAGTATGTATCAACATTGATCGACAGCAGATCATTTTCAAACTATGAAAATTTTGATGAAGGAAATTCTAGTTATCTGACTAAAACCGTATGTGAATAACTCATTCAAGTAATGACTCAGAAGGATCATGCGCTCATCGCCGGCATAAAATTCTTAACGATTGTGTTTATCTCTGATTTAGGAGCATAAGGCGTCTACTAGGATGGACCACCTGACTCTATTGGCGGCTATATTGCTTTGAGCTCTCCCCATGATTTACCGAGTTCTTTCACTTCTCACTTTTCGTTTCTTTTGCGAATTCCATTCTAATAACATACGTGTTATGTCATTAGGAGTTTTTTTCTCAGTGTGTGCCGGTTCCATCTCCACTTGCGCTTGCTTATTTCGGTTTCAATATCTGTTTGTTTTGTTTGCCTGGACAACACCAGGAGTCTTCTTGTGATCTATTGGGTATGCTTCCATGTTTCACTCCCGTGCAGCAGTACTGATTTTACACATGCATTGAACATTCGCAGCTTCGTATTTCTTGAGAGGGCGGACACAAAGTATTTCTTGCTTTGTTGATGCGTTTGTTTATCAATTTTTCAGTGTCCCCTGATTTTGCCACGGTACGACCAAGGTATACGAATTTTTCAACCTCTTCGATTGGCGTATTGCAGCGACTTCATGTGCTAGTTTTGATAGCTTCTGTATTTTCTGCTGTATGTCGGTATACTTGTACGTTGTCCAGTACTAACAGGATCAGTAGTGGAGATAGTGTACGTCCTTGACTTACTCCTCGTGAGTTGGTATTTATCACTTTGCTTTCCTTTGTGTTGAACCTTGTTTCCAGCATTCCGATACATTTCTCCCATATTGCGCCTTTGTTAACGGAATTGAATGCGCGTTCAAAGTCAACGAAGAGTAGATGTAGTAATGAGTTCCATTCATTCGATTGTTCTATGATGATACGGATCGTGTTGATATAATCTGTACAGCTGATGCCTGTCCTAAAACTGGTTGGTTTATTTCTTAAATGTTGATTGATTGATGGAGACATTCGTTTAAAACGATCATCGCTAATACTTTTATTCTGCTGTTGAGGAGAGATATGCCTCGCCATATCTCGCCTCGTCAAACCTTCTATCCATTTCTGCGGAATTCTCCCTGTATTCCATATGTTAACTAATAGTGATGCTAGAGTTTCTGCTGCTATATATGCGTCGCCTTTGAATATTTTAGCTGGAATTTTGTCTGTGCCAGCGGCCTTATTGTTTTTTAGCTTCTGAATGGCAAATCTAAGTTCCCGCTCCGTTGGTGGAAGAGTGTTGATAGTTTCGTTATAGTTGCCATCCGGAAGCTCGTAATTTTCTGCGTTATCTACGCAGTTGTCCTCAAAGTGTTCTTTCCATCTATTCAGTTGTTGCTGATGTGTGATTAAAATTTGTCCAGATAGATCCTTTATGGGTGGAATATTCGTGTATTTCCGATAACCTTCCTTACACATAGTCTGCGCACATTATTAATTGCAGCTTCTTCCTTGCAGTTTCGTGAATGTCTTCTGTGTATTTTCTGCGATCCCTTCTTACCATCTTTTTTACTTATTGGATGTGGCCTCATATTTCCTTCAGATTCCGTCGTATCTTGGTGGCATATTTAGTTGTAGCTTAAATTGACGACGTTTCTCGATTTTCTTCCACGTATCATCTCTAATCCATAGTTTTCTGGAGTTGTCTTGGTAGCCGAGCACTCTGGCAGCAGGCTTGATGTGGGCATCTACTAGTTGTTCTCATTTTTGATTGGCTGTACTGGTTTCATTGCTTGCTAAATTGAGTTGGAGCATTTCTTTGAGGGTATTTTTTGTATCAGTGTTTCTAAATCTATTGATCTTAAACTTCCTCCGATTTGCTTTTTACCACTGCTGATTTGACGTTTAAAGTTGCTATTTCCAGTTGGTGGTCACTGTGAACATCCGCTCCCCCGCATTGTTCTAACATCTTGAAATGATGTTAACAATTTCTTATTAACCAATACATGATCTTCTTGGTTCTGCCATTTGGTAATGTCCAATTGTATTTTTGTATGGGAATTTGCTGCCTCCTATGAATAGTTGGTTTGTAACACAACAGTCGATGGGTCTATCTCTATTGTTGTTTCGTGTAACACCTAACGCACATTTACGCATGATTGATGTCATGCCGATATTCTCGGTTCCAATTTTAGCATTGAAATCCCCGAGGACGATTTTGATAATTCGGTGTATGCTGGATATTGTAGCTTGCAACTGTTCGTAGAACTCATCTTTTGTTATATCATCTGCCTCTTTCGTAGGTGCATAGCAATAGCATTGTATGATTGTTGTGATCGTATTTTTGATTGAAATCGTGGTGTTCATATCGCACTATCCGTGCAATAAAACGATAAGTGCTAGTTATACGTTTATTGCATGATTGCACTTTTGAAATCTGTGCAAGGTGCTCTATCGTCCTGTCTAACCAGTGTTTTCCTTCAGGTCCTCCTGCACAAGTAATTCAACTTTAATGAAACGTTTTTACATGGGATTCATTCATAATTTCAAACTTCAAAGCCTTCTCCTGAAAAACGATGTTTTTGAGTTATCGTTTCATTGCACGGATAGTGCGATGGCAACAAAATGAATGGATTGCCCAACTACAACGTTAACTTAGCATCTTAGTAGAATCGCAGTAAGGCGTACAACACATCGAGCGCGAACTGCGAATTGCGAATAAATTCCACAATGCGATATTCGTAAATAGACGCGCATAGAGGCATGGAGCGAATTAAATAAACGTCAAATATAAAAAATCTTCCGAAACTTGACGTTTATTAAATTTGCGCCGCGCTCTATGTGCGTCTATTTACGAATATCGCATTGTGGAATTTATTCGCAATTCGCAGTTCGCGCTCGATGTGTTGTACGCCTAAAGGTCAGTTTCGGCCCATAAACCATTGATTCTTTTTGTTAACCGGCATTTCAGATTTTTGAGTGAATTTTTTTCGAAGACTTGTTGGATCAACTCGACAACTTAATCACCCCTATTATGATTGTCGATTGACTCGAATCATCAAAAATCATATTGCATCTAAGCTGTTTAGCCCCGTTTTTTAATCAGCTTTTTAAATAAATTCTAATACTATTTCTCATTTACAAATTTATTGTTTATGTAAATTACTAACCATATTAATATGTACTACTTTGGGGATTATTTTCACGTTTTCCCTAAATTTCCCGTTTGGGTTTTTTTCGTTAAGAATATTTGATTGGTCTCTAAAATGTGGATAGGTTTTTCGGCAGTACCCAAAAAATGGGATTATTTTCGAGTATGTATCAACATTGATCGACAGCAGATCATTTTCAAACTATGAAAATTTTGATGAAGGAAATTCTAGTTATCTGACTAAAACCGTATGTGAATAACTCATTCAAGTAATGACTCAGAAGGATCATGCGCTCATCGCCGGCATAAAATTCTTAACGATTGTGTTTATCTCTGATTTAGGAGCATAAGGCGTCTACTAGGATGGACCACCTGACTCTATTGGCGGCTATATTGCTTTGAGCTCTCCCCATGATTTACCGAGTTCTTTCACTTCTCACTTTTCGTTTCTTTTGCGAATTCCATTCTAATAACATACGTGTTATGTCATTAGGAGTTTTTTTCTCAGTGTGTGCCGGTTCCATCTCCACTTGCGCTTGCTTATTTCGGTTTCAATATCTGTTTGTTTTGTTTGCCTGGACAACACCAGGAGTCTTCTTGTGATCTATTGGGTATGCTTCCATGTTTCACTCCCGTGCAGCAGTACTGATTTTACACATGCATTGAACATTCGCAGCTTCGTATTTCTTGAGAGGGCGGACACAAAGTATTTCTTGCTTTGTTGATGCGTTTGTTTATCAATTTTTCAGTGTCCCCTGATTTTGCCACGGTACGACCAAGGTATACGAATTTTTCAACCTCTTCGATTGGCGTATTGCAGCGACTTCATGTGCTAGTTTTGATAGCTTCTGTATTTTCTGCTGTATGTCGGTATACTTGTACGTTGTCCAGTACTAACAGGATCAGTAGTGGAGATAGTGTACGTCCTTGACTTACTCCTCGTGAGTTGGTATTTATCACTTTGCTTTCCTTTGTGTTGAACCTTGTTTCCAGCATTCCGATACATTTCTCCCATATTGCGCCTTTGTTAACGGAATTGAATGCGCGTTCAAAGTCAACGAAGAGTAGATGTAGTAATGAGTTCCATTCATTCGATTGTTCTATGATGATACGGATCGTGTTGATATAATCTGTACAGCTGATGCCTGTCCTAAAACTGGTTGGTTTATTTCTTAAATGTTGATTGATTGATGGAGACATTCGTTTAAAACGATCATCGCTAATACTTTTATTCTGCTGTTGAGGAGAGATATGCCTCGCCATATCTCGCCTCGTCAAACCTTCTATCCATTTCTGCGGAATTCTCCCTGTATTCCATATGTTAACTAATAGTGATGCTAGAGTTTCTGCTGCTATATATGCGTCGCCTTTGAATATTTTAGCTGGAATTTTGTCTGTGCCAGCGGCCTTATTGTTTTTTAGCTTCTGAATGGCAAATCTAAGTTCCCGCTCCGTTGGTGGAAGAGTGTTGATAGTTTCGTTATAGTTGCCATCCGGAAGCTCGTAATTTTCTGCGTTATCTACGCAGTTGTCCTCAAAGTGTTCTTTCCATCTATTCAGTTGTTGCTGATGTGTGATTAAAATTTGTCCAGATAGATCCTTTATGGGTGGAATATTCGTGTATTTCCGATAACCTTCCTTACACATAGTCTGCGCACATTATTAATTGCAGCTTCTTCCTTGCAGTTTCGTGAATGTCTTCTGTGTATTTTCTGCGATCCCTTCTTACCATCTTTTTTACTTATTGGATGTGGCCTCATATTTCCTTCAGATTCCGTCGTATCTTGGTGGCATATTTAGTTGTAGCTTAAATTGACGACGTTTCTCGATTTTCTTCCACGTATCATCTCTAATCCATAGTTTTCTGGAGTTGTCTTGGTAGCCGAGCACTCTGGCAGCAGGCTTGATGTGGGCATCTACTAGTTGTTCTCATTTTTGATTGGCTGTACTGGTTTCATTGCTTGCTAAATTGAGTTGGAGCATTTCTTTGAGGGTATTTTTTGTATCAGTGTTTCTAAATCTATTGATCTTAAACTTCCTCCGATTTGCTTTTTACCACTGCTGATTTGACGTTTAAAGTTGCTATTTCCAGTTGGTGGTCACTGTGAACATCCGCTCCCCCGCATTGTTCTAACATCTTGAAATGATGTTAACAATTTCTTATTAACCAATACATGATCTTCTTGGTTCTGCCATTTGGTAATGTCCAATTGTATTTTTGTATGGGAATTTGCTGCCTCCTATGAATAGTTGGTTTGTAACACAACAGTCGATGGGTCTATCTCTATTGTTGTTTCGTGTAACACCTAACGCACATTTACGCATGATTGATGTCATGCCGATATTCTCGGTTCCAATTTTAGCATTGAAATCCCCGAGGACGATTTTGATAATTCGGTGTATGCTGGATATTGTAGCTTGCAACTGTTCGTAGAACTCATCTTTTGTTATATCATCTGCCTCTTTCGTAGGTGCATAGCAATAGCATTGTATGATTGTTGTGATCGTATTTTTGATTGAAATCGTGGTGTTCATATCGCACTATCCGTGCAATAAAACGATAAGTGCTAGTTATACGTTTATTGCATGATTGCACTTTTGAAATCTGTGCAAGGTGCTCTATCGTCCTGTCTAACCAGTGTTTTCCTTCAGGTCCTCCTGCACAAGTAATTCAACTTTAATGAAACGTTTTTACATGGGATTCATTCATAATTTCAAACTTCAAAGCCTTCTCCTGAAAAACGATGTTTTTGAGTTATCGTTTCATTGCACGGATAGTGCGATGGCAACAAAATGAATGGATTGCCCAACTACAACGTTAACTTAGCATCTTAGTAGAATCGCAGTAAAGGTCAGTTTCGGCCCATAAACCATTGATTCTTTTTGTTAACCGGCATTTCAGATTTTTGAGTGAATTTTTTTCGAAGACTTGTTGGATCAACTCGACAACTTAATCACCCCTATTATGATTGTCGATTGACTCGAATCATCAAAAATCATATTGCATCTAAGCTGTTTAGCCCCGTTTTTTAATCAGCTTTTTAAATAAATTCTAATACTATTTCTCATTTACAAATTTATTGTTTATGTAAATTACTAACCATATTAATATGTACTACTTTATTTATTAATTAGATAAATTTTCTATTGTTTCCAGTATCTAGATAATGAACGGTCATTAATGTGTCTAGCACCGGGCATAACATTTCATCGGAATACAGCACATCAAGCGGGAGTTGGGGCAATATATGATAGGATCTTAACCGAATTAAGCTTTAAAATGAAACGTTTGACTATCGACAAATCCGAATTCAGTTGTATAAAAGCAATAATCCTTTTTAATCCAGGTAATGTTGACACTTTGAATTTCGAGAGCCCTGGGTGGTAATTTTTTTTTTTTTTACAGATATACGTGGTTTAAAAGTTCCCGGTGAAGTTGATATAATACGCGAGAAAATTTATGGTTGTCTGGATGATCATTGTCGTACGGAGCATCCTGGTGATGAAGGCCGATTTGCACAATTACTTTTACGATTACCAGCATTACGATCAATTAGTTTAAAGTGTTTGGATCATTTATTTTTCTATAGGTTAATTGGTGAAAAACAGTTGGATACATTTTTATATGAAATGTTTGATACCCCTAAATAATTTCTCAATCTCTCCCTCCCCCTCTCTCTCTCTACACTCTCTTTTTATTAATTTAATCTATCTGATTTTAATTCTCTTTTTTATTTTAAAAATTGTATCATTCCGAATTTATGTTGCAAGTGTTGATGAGAGTGTGACTTCACTTGACGTACAATTCAATGTTTTTATGTTTTTTTTTTTTATTATTAAAATTTTTAAATTAATTAATTTCTTAGGTAACAAATTGTTTTATTATATTAATTAATTAAAAAATAGAGAAAATCTATTTTACATGCAAAATATTTTATTTTTAATTAATCGTTATTTGTTTTTAATTAATTAGAAAAAAGAAATGTGTAAATCAAAATTTTTAAAATTAATAATTGTTATTTAATTTTTCGTTTGCCTTTTTTTAATTGTGAAAAATACTATATGTTCGGTCTAGATAAAAAATAACAAAAACAAAAAAAAAACAAAGTATTATTATGGAAAATAAATTTTCTTCGTTTTGTATAAAAAAGGAAAAAATAAATATTTTAAATTATTATGGCAGCTCATTCTGTATAATATGTATTATTCTGTCTTGTTAAAATCTTCCCAAATTTTATTTTATTTGGATGTCATCAAATAATTTTGTTTTAAAAATATTTTTAAATTGTTTAAAAACTTATATTAAAAATGTAATTTAATTAAGTATGGTAATCACACAGGTAAGTTTGGATTTGAGTTTGTTTAAAAATTTGGAGGGAAAAACTGTGCAACTGATATTATTCGAGAACCGTGATAATCTTAATTAATTAAATTATTTAAAAAAAAAAAAATTTTAAATCGTATTTATTTAAATAAATATATAGGTATATATTTTTGTCTAAAAATTAAATAAATATTAGTAAAAAAATAAAATAAAAATTTTAAATATTTGTTGTTATATATATTATAATAAATATTAAAACATTAAAAAATTTATTTTTAAACGACAAAAAATCAAATTCATTAATAATTATTTTAGATACAAAATTTATTTTATTTTTAATTATTATTTTAAGTAAAGGTAATTAATTATATTATTATATGAATAAGGTTAAATAAATATACCTATTATATTTTATATAAATATTTTATTATTTCTATATCATTTTAATACTTAAATTAATTTTTTAATTATTATTATTATTATTATTACTATTATTTACAATTTTTTGTTTAATTAAATGAATATTGATAGTTGTATGTATATCTTTTAATTATTTTTATGATTATTAAATTAATTATTGCATTATTATTATTATTTTTATTGATGAAGTATTTAAAAATATAAATAAATAAAAAATAAACAGAAAATTATAAATACTATTTTAAAAAAATTAAAAATTATATATATTCTATATTATATAAATTAAAGAAAAAATATATATAAAAAAAAAAATATTTATGATTGTTTTAATTGGCTTTAGTTTGAAAATAGCGGAAAATATCGTTAAAACAGATTATTTATATTTTTATTAAATTATTATATATTTTGGAAACAAATTAATTGAAGTGAACCACAAATCATATAATTTTAGCGCTTTAATTTATTTAACAACTATAATGTTCTATTTAAAAATTGTGATGCGACAAGGTCGCACAATGAACAATATAATTACGAATTTTTTTATTGATAATATTTGTTTGGCTGAAGATTCGAGCATCTGAGTTAAAATTTAAGTGATCCACTAAAATCAGCAAGTTCAGTAATTTCTATTAAAACATTATCATTTCGTTCATTTTTTTTAGGTCTATGATCGGGTGAACCTAACCAAATTTATATTGATAGTTTTGGTTTTTCCAAGTTACAGAATTAGTACCTGTAGGTTCACTCTTGGTTCTTATACTACCTGATTTCAATTATAATTTAACTTCATTGTTTATAAAAATGCATGTAAATAACAAGAGAAAAATGGATGATAGTTCAGAGATTGTGCAGATTAATATTGATTCATCAAGAAAATTAATAATAATTCTTTGACTAACCAGATATTATAATCTTTTAATATACATATTTATTTTTTTTTACCTCCAAATCACAAAAACCTAAATTTTTACTATAACTAATTTTAAAACTTAAACTACATGATTACAAATAATACCTCATTGTTCGCCATTATTGTCTATCTCGCGAAATAATTTGATCAGTAGACTGATTTTTATTTAAACATTTTTTTTTATGATATTCTAAGAGGATTCGTTGAAAAGTGACAACTTTCATTGAAATTATTAGTCCGAACCGAAATAATTTCGAATAATTTTTAACAGTTAGAATTAGTATTGAATCTAAGGGGTTTGTTAAAAATTAGTTTCAAATTTTTATTTTGTTGTATCTGAATTTTTGATATGTGTGTTTTAGCGTAATCACCCCAGACCGCGCAATCCATATAATAAGACTGGTTGTATTATGGGGAGCGAGTGAATTGAAATACTTTTCGAGTTGTTCTGTATATAGTATACTATATGCGCTTTGAATGTTAATTTTGTGTCTATCGTTATTCCCAAATACATAAATAATTTCTTTTTTCCATATGATTTCGGAATTGCTTTCGCTAAGGAATATATATCTAGGTGATCGTTTTCTTGTAAAAAAGATAGCTTGGGTTTTCTCGTCATTTCTATGTTGAATCCAATTTCAAGGTTTGTAATTATATTTTCCGCTACTGATACTGAGGTAAATAATACAGTGTTATCAGCATAGCTTGCAATTTTGCATTTGGATGGTATAGGCATGTCGGATATAAATATTAAAAACAGTGTTGGACTGAGTACTGAGCCTTGCGGGACTCCGACAGGAATTGAAATCATTTTGGAACAAGCATTTCTATGATAAAGTTTAAATTTTCTTTCAGATAGAAAGCTTTGAATTAACATTATTATACAAGGAGGAAAATCTTATTTTTGATTTTCGAGTTGATAAAATTGAAAACATCATTACAAAAAGACCAATTTTTTAAAACAGGTTTCTATAAAATAAATAAAAGTTTGTAATGAATTGCATAGAGTAGAATATAAGGTTCGGTGGAGTTCGAGCATAGTTTCTTTTGCGGTTGGATTTGTTTTTTATTTCGCCTTGTGAAAAAATAAGGAAAAATAAAATAAATTCATGGATTAATTCTGTGGTATTAAACAAAAACAGGATATCTGCAAAAATTCACTTTTTCAGTTTATGCTGCTGTTCATTCCAGAATCTGAAGCGTCACCTTATAATCTAAATAATTTTCCAAAAGCTTCATTATTTTTAAAACAATATGTGGAAATGCAAAATTAGGTATCTTAGTAATTATTGGAATAAAGCTATATTTTGGATTATTTTACTGTTTTAATTAATACATTTTATGCATAATTGATAATTAAATTCAATGCAATTAAAAAGTTTAACATTATGCAATACGTAAAATAATTAAAAATATTAAAAAAAACTCAACTCAAACTTTAAATGCGTTTTCTCAACACTTTGATATTTGCAGATATCCTGTTTTTGTTTAATACCACAGAATTATTACACGGATTACTCGAAAAAAAAACTGTAGTGTTGTAAAAAAAACAGGGGGGCTATTTCTGAATACGATACGAATACGAAAGTGTAACATTCTTATTTGAATTGAATTAGAATTGAATCAGATTCGCTCGTTTCTTATTTAAATCAAATACGAATCTTATACATTCGAATTCGTATCGTATTCAGAAATAGCCCCCCAGGATTCCGGTTTAATATTGGCGAAAACACCACAGAATATTAATGGGTGTAGTCACTTTGACTTCAAGAATGTGGGCAGGGCCGTTCTTAAACATATATTAAGGCGCCCTGGGCTAAAAAATATTAGGCGCATTTGTAGAAGCAAAAAAAAAAATTTCCCAGTGCAGAATCATCTTCTGTTTTAAAACCAGTACATTCGACACCATGAAATTCTAGAGAAACTACAAGACATGAAATTCAAACAGCATTTAGAAAGAGACGCAATTAATTCCAGAAACGGAAAAACGTTAGTGATTTCGACGATCGGAGACGATACAATGAATAAAATGCGAACACAGGATGATTGTGAAAATGCGTACTAGCATTGATACCTCTATCAATAGGCGTTGAGACCTGTAATTGTCATACAAACGGCCATTTGGATCGGTCGAATATTTCTACACGTTCCGTGGAAAATTCAATTTTTTTGAAAATCAACTGAACTATAGCCCACAAATTCAGAGCCACAAAAATCGAAAATCTGCAAATGTGCTCCAATTTCGATGATTGATACCTCTATCAATAGGCACAATGGAAAATTCAATTTTTTTGAAAATCAACTGAACTATAGCTCACAAATTCAGAGCCACAAAATTCGAAAATCTTCAAATGTGCTCCGATTTCGATGATAGATACCTCTATCAATAGGCGTTGAGACCTGTAATTGTCATACAAACGGCCATTTCGATCGATTAAACATTTCTACACGTTCCGTGGAAAATTCAATTTTTTTGAAAATCAACTGAACTATAGCCCACAAATTCAGAGCCACAAAAATCGAAAATCTTCAAATTTGATCCGATTTCGATCATTTATACCTCTTATCAATAGGCGTTGAGACCTGTAATTGTCATACAAACGGCCATTTCGATCGATCAAACATTTCTACACGTTCCGTGGAAAATTCAATTTTTTTGAAAATCAACTGAACTATAGCCCACAAATTCAGAGCCACAAAAATCGAAAATCTGCAAATGTGCTCCGATTTCGATGATAGATACCTCTATCAATAGGCGTTGAGACCTGTAATTGTCATACAAACGGCAATTTCGATCGATTAAACATTTCTACACGTTCCGTGGAAAATTCAATTTTTTTGAAAATCAACTGAACTATAGCTCACAAATTCAGAGCCACAAAAATCGAAAATCTTCAAATTTGATCCGATATCGATAATTTATACCTCTATCAATAGGCACAATGTAAAATTCAATTTTTTTGAAAATCAACTGAACTATAGCCCACAAATTCAGAGCCACAAAAATCGAAAATCTGCAAATGTGCTCCAATTTCGATGATTGATACCTCTATCAATAGGCGTTGAGACCTGTAATTGTCATACAAACGGCAATTTCGATCGATCAAACATTTCTACACGTTCCGTGGAAAATTCAATTTTTCTGAAAATCAACTGAACTATAGCTCACAAATTCAGAGCCACAAAAATCGAAAATCTTCAAATTTGATCCGATTTCGATCATTTATACCTCTATCAATAGGCGTTGAGACCTGTAATTGTCATACAAACGGCCATTTCGATCGATCAAACATTTCTACACGTTCCGTGGAAAATTCAATTTTTTTGAAAATCAACTGAACTATAGCCCACAAATTCAGAGCCACAAAAATCAAATCTTCAAATTTGATCCGATTTCGATCATTTATACCTCTATCAATAGGCGTTTAGACCTGTAATTGTCATACAAACGGCAATTTCGATCGATCAAACATTTCTACACGTTCCGTGGAAAATTCAATTTTTTGAAAATCAACTGAACTATAGCTCACAAATTCAGAGCCACAAAAATCGAAAATCTGCAAATGTGCTCCGATTTCGATGATAGATACCTCTATCAATAGGCGTTGAGACCTGTAATTGTCATACAAACGGCCATTTCGATCGATCAAACATTTCTACACGTTCCGTGGAAAATTCAATTTTTTTAAAAATCAACTGAACTATAGCTCACAAATTCAGAGCCACAAAAATCGAAAATCTTCAAATGTGCTCCGATTTCGATGATTGATACCTCTATCAATAGGCGTTGAGACCTGTAATTGTCATACAAACGGCCATTTCGATCGATCAAACATTTCTACACGTTCCGTGGAAAATTCAATTTTTTTGAAAATCAACTGAACTATAGCCCACAAATTCAGAGCCACAAAAATCGAAAATCTGCAAATGTGCTCCGATTTCGATGATAGATACCTCTATCAATAGGCGTTGAGACCTGTAATTGTCATACAAACGGCAATTTCGATCGATCAAACATTTCTACACGTTCCGTGGAAAATTCAATTTTTTTAAAAATCAACTGAACTATAGCTCACAAATTCAGAGCCACAAAAATCGAAAATCTTCAAATGTGCTCCGATTTCGATGATTGATACCTCTATCAATAGGCGTTGAGACCTGTAATTGTCATACAAACGGCCATTTCGATCGATCAAACATTTCTACACGTTCCGTGGAAAATTCAATTTTTTTGAAAATCAACTGAACTATAGCCCACAAATTCAGAGCCACAAAAATCGAAAATCTGCAAATGTGCTCCAATTTCGATGATTGATATCTCTATCAATAGGGAAAATGGAAAATTCAATTTTTTTGAAAATCAACTGAACTATAGCCCACAAATTCAGAGCCACAAAAATCGAAAATCTGCAAATGTGCTCCAATTTCGATGATTGATACATCTATCAATAGGCACAATGGAAAATTCAATTTTTTTGAAAATCAACTGAACTATAGCTCACAAATTCAGAGCCACAAAAATCGAAAATCTGCAAATGTGCTCCAATTTCGATGATTGATATCTCTATCAATAGGGAAAATGGAAAATTCAATTTTTTTGAAAATCAACTGAACTATAGCCCACAAATTCAGAGCCACAAAAATCGAAAATCTGCAAATGTGCTCCGATTTCGATGATAGATACCTCTATCAATAGGCGTTGAGACCTGTAATTGTCATACAAACGGCAATTTCGATCGATCAAACATTTCTACACGTTCCGTGGAAAATTCAATTTTTTTAAAAATCAACTGAACTATAGCTCACAAATTCAGAGCCACAAAAATCGAAAATCTTCAAATGTGCTCCGATTTCGATGATTGATACCTCTATCAATAGGCGTTGAGACCTGTAATTGTCATACAAACGGCCATTTCGATCGATCAAACATTTCTACACGTTCCGTGGAAAATTCAATTTTTTTGAAAATCAACTGAACTATAGCCCACAAATTCAGAGCCACAAAAATCGAAAATCTGCAAATGTGCTCCAATTTCGATGATTGATATCTCTATCAATAGGGAAAATGGAAAATTCAATTTTTTTGAAAATCAACTGAACTATAGCCCACAAATTCAGAGCCACAAAAATCGAAAATCTGCAAATGTGCTCCAATTTCGATGATTGATACATCTATCAATAGGCACAATGGAAAATTCAATTTTTTTGAAAATCAACTGAACTATAGCCCACAAATTCAGAGCCACAAAAATCGAAAATCTGCAAATGTGCTCCAATTTCGATGATTGATATCTCTATCAATAGGGAAAATGGAAAATTCAATTTTTTTGAAAATCAACTGAACTATAGCCCACAAATTCAGAGCCACAAAAATCGAAAATCTGCAAATGTGCTCCGATTTCGATGATAGATACCTCTATCAATAGGCGTTGAGACCTGTAATTGTCATACAAACGGCAATTTCGATCGATCAAACATTTCTACACGTTCCGTGGAAAATTCAATTTTTTTAAAAATCAACTGAACTATAGCTCACAAATTCAGAGCCACAAAAATCGAAAATCTTCAAATGTGCTCCGATTTCGATGATTGATACCTCTATCAATAGGCGTTGAGACCTGTAATTGTCATACAAACGGCCATTTCGATCGATCAAACATTTCTACACGTTCCGTGGAAAATTCAATTTTTTTGAAAATCAACTGAACTATAGCCCACAAATTCAGAGCCACAAAAATCGAAAATCTGCAAATGTGCTCCAATTTCGATGATTTATATCTCTATCAATAGGGAAAATGGAAAATTCAATTTTTTTGAAAATCAACTGAACTATAGCCCACAAATTCAGAGCCACAAAAATCGAAAATCTGCAAATGTGCTCCAATTTCGATGATTGATACATCTATCAATAGGCACAATGGAAAATTCAATTTTTTTGAAAATCAACTGAACTATAGCTCACAAATTCAGAGCCACAAAAATCGAAAATCTGCAAATGTGCTCCGATTTCGATGATAGATACCCGGTAAACCACAAGTCGATTATTCGCCTATAAATTCGGATTGACAAAATATCCATTGTCGCCGAAGAAAGTGACATATTTGTATCAGTAGGTGAGCCAAATGGATATATAGAAAGCAAGCCAAATCCCATCCTATAATTTACTTTGACCATAACAATAGTCACTTTGTCATCAGAGTATTGGTCAACAATACTTGGACTTTATAGCCTGATTTACGAACGGCTTCGGAGCTGTATATAAATTTGACATTAAATTCAGCGTATAGTGTGCAAAACTCTGACTTAAGTGTACAACGAAACTCTGACTCCAGCGTGGAACAAAACTTGGGCTTCGGCGTTCGACAAATTTCTGATTATTAAGTCTTATGTGGAGATTTAAAATAAAACGAGAAACATATATTTTATAAATATGTATTTATTTTAAATTATAAAAACTTAACAATTTATCAAACATTCAAACCAATAAGAATTTAATTCAGTAAATTTTAAAACTATAAAATAACTCATTTACTACAATAAAAATCCTTTTTATTTTTTTTTATAAGACTTTCGCTTAAAAAAATCTTGCACTGCATGGCATATTTTGTCTCTATTATAAAACGAGCATGTGTCCTTCCTATTTTTATTGCATACTTCGACAATAAAATCTAAAATATTTTTATATTTTTTAAAAAATATATATTCTGAAACTAAAACAATTATTAGTTTTGAACTACGCTTTCAATTTAAAGTGTTTCCTTACCATCTTCTTCAGCTGGCAAAGTCCCCTCAAGTTTTTTAATTCGATCCCATCTTAGTTGTTCTGCAAAGTTTTCTGTGATCAATTTGCTTAGGATGGATTTTGCAAAGCCGTTGACTTCTTTCTTGGCATCTCCTTTCGATGTAAATTGAGTGTACTGGTAAGCCTGAAAAATAATATAAATAAAACAAGAATTAGAGTAAATGTGAATAGAATAATTTAGAAGTCAGCAAGACAACGCCAAACCTCACTCATAAATTTGCAAGTAACTGTGAACTACGACTTTATATTACTTAGAACTTTTGACAGTGAGTGAAAGTGATGACAAGACAGAATGCACGAGATCTGAACTAGCAGGTTAATAAAAAGACTGCAAAAATGCTTACCATATTTTCTTTATAATCTTTTTCACCCAGTTTATGTTCGAGCTCATCCAATTTTCCTTTGTCGTCTATATCTGTTATTGCAACAAATGACAATTCGGCTGGTGACTTCTTACACAATTCGGTTATCATCCTCATCATTACTTCGTTTTGGGCAGATATTTTCTCTAGATTTGAATTAATATTATCCATTTTTAAAGATACAATGTCAGACTGTAATTGATGGGACTGTTTCACTTCAGCTATGTCTTGCAAGATTGTTTGGTAGGATTCATACTGAATGCATACAACATTGCTGACTGGAGCTTGATCTGTCTCTATTTCTGTCGGTTTATCTGATAATACCGATTCTGGTAACCTGCTATTTTGCATAAATTCAATTGATTGCACCTCGGAATTTGAAGTGGTTTCAAGTTCTTCGATCTCACATTCTTGAAACAACCTTGCGTAATCATTCGAGATCCCTTCAGAATTGGAAGCCCGTTTATTTTGCTGACCCTCGTTTTCTTCTGTGTCAGAAGTAGTATAATTTAATCGAAGACTACACTCGACATTGGCAGCTTTAATAGTTTCTAAAAAGAAAGCAAAAAAAATATAGAAGCTAGCTTGAAATACAATTTCTTTAAATTAAATACATACCAATATTATATTTTAATGCCCTGCAATTATGTTTGGTCCAGTTATTCCTCGGTATACCGCGGTTTTTTAATTCCGAACTCCAGTTTTTAGATGGTGGACAGAAGCATTGGTTGGCATTTTCCGTAAGCCACGCATATAGGATAACTTCAATTAATCTCTTGTGTGGTTCGCTTTGATCTTCTTCGAATTCCACTATGGCAAAATTATCTTTTTCTTGTCTCGCCATTTTGTACAGTTGAAAGCTTTACGGTTATATTTAAATTAATTTTTTTTACTATAAAATTAAACACAAAACCCACCACAAAAATTGAATATGTATTTAAAAATTTGTATGAACTAGCTACATATGTATTGATAGAAAAAGTAAAGTGTGATTTACCGATTTACTTAATCGTATTTGTTTCTCAATTTTGTTGGGGTTTATTTGCTTTTTTTTTTTGTTTTGTGTTTTTTATTCTTTTTTTAATAGAAAATTATTAGAGGTAAAAACCTATGTACGTTTTTTAAAGACTTAATATTTTGAACTGAAGTATGTTGGTGTAATTCGTGCATATTTCCAATATTAGTGATCTTTTTGTTATTTTTTATATACAAGTATGTACATATTTTTACGCCGGTGTTATTGTATTTATGGTTGTTTTATTTATATTTTTTCATTTATATATTGCATTCTATACTCAAAAGGAAACCCAGAAAATGTATCTAAAGGCCCTTTGAAAATCACAACTTCTTTTGCGAGATGTCTTAACATATGCACATTATGATTTACCATGTCTGATCCATATAATGTAGCATAATCTTTAACAAAGTCCTCCAAAAGTCGTTCTGCAAATGAATTGTATTTAATACACCCATCTGGACAACATAGAATTTTTATCGCGACATGTAGAAGTATAAAATGATTATAGTATTTTTGCAAATGATTTGGCAACGAATTTTTTAATATAAATGGTCCATAAAATAATAAAAAATTTCTGAGTTCACTTCCTTTGAAAACTGCCAGATGTTCTAATGATCTCAGCTGCCTTTGAAAATTATTTGGTAACAATTTGTTTAAAAATATCATTTTATTTGAAATTAAATTTTTCAAATGTTTTGGAAATAATGGCTTTTTTCCAAACCAAATTTTAAGCAGCTTTTTCGTTACACCAAGCAATACAATGTGCAAATAATCTAAAGCTATTTGTGACACCATGCCTATACCAAGGCCTTCAAGAGGAGAATTTAAAATATGATGATCCTCATCAATCCTCTGGGCAAACGTCGAATCTGTACGAAGGCTTACTTCTGAATTTGTGAAACACATCCTATGAAATTTTTAATCAAATTTTCCTCTAATGACACATTTTGGGCACCCTGCGAAAGCATTATATTGTTTAACGCCACAGACACTAGCCCTAGCAGGAGCATCACATATTATTGCCCGAATTTTTATGAATATATTTTGTCCATCATAAAGAAAGTTGTCTTTAATTTGTTTCATTTCAGAAACAAACGGATTTAAAAATTCTGCGAAATTACTGGGCTTTTTGGGGCCATGATAAATTCCAATTACGAACACATTGTTTAAACCGATGTTTAGGATTCGCCCTAAAATGAGCCAAAATGAATGTTCAATATTGTCACTGAAAACCGGAAGCCTATCTACATTTATGTCAACATATAATATTTGCGGCAGTAATTCAATACTTAAATTCTCTTGCACTAAAACTTTCCTTATATTATTCTCTATACCGATATGGGCATATTCTCCAGGACAAACTTTAACTGTTTCTAAATTTCGCGGCGTTTGCAATAAAGTTCGATAATCCATCGGCAATTCTGGGAAAAACGTTTTCAAAAATTTCAATAACTCAGATATTGAATTCTTATTAATATTATGTGCTATTGACCATTTTTGTAAAAACACCTTTACGTAAGCGTTAATTTTTTGGTTGACATACGGCTGAATGAAATTACTGATACCTAAATTTTGAGTGTTTTTAAATTGTGAATTATACGATTCCGCTGGTAAATCATAAACAACATGTCCACTTAAACCGTGAGTAGAAGAAGAATTAGAACAATTTTCATTGTTTGATTCATTTAAACTATTATAACTTCCACTTATATCTGATAACACTAGCGATTCCTTTGGCCGTTCAAAAACATTAATATATTTATTTAAATCAATAATTACAGATCTTGAACAATTTGCATTACTTGTTTCTGTAAAATAGTTATCTGGTGCACTTATATTTACATTTGATATTTTATTATTTTCACTTTGAAATAAAATATTAGTTAATTGTTTTTTATTTATTTTTTTTAATTTATATCGTAAATTATTTATAGCTTTATTTCTACACTTATTATTTTTTAGCGAAAGATTCATTTTTTATTTTTAACTCCTTTTCTGTATATAAGTATAAAAGCACGTGTGTTTAAAGTAAAATAAAATATAAACTTCTTACCTGTATACCTGATACCTCGCGCTCGAACGGAACATAAACTGTACACCACTAAACACATGCTTATTATCATTTGTTAACAACGAAGCTACTTACTTGCTTACAAATAACTGGCACTCGAGTCAATTATCGGTATTTGACTTTAATGTATATCAAATTACTGACTTCAAAGTCAAACTTCTATATCCAGCGTTTACGCTCATCGAGTAATAGACGTATAAGTCAGTTTTCTGTAATTGACTTCAAGGTTCGTCATTTAACAGGTATCAAAGTCAATATTAAGTAATCCGTCTTTTAGGCTGTCACAAAATTGGCATCAAAGCTAGATAATGATAACAGTTATGTAAGCTTGGTATTCGACTGACTTTTAGGTCAGATATAAAAAGAGCTTTAGGTCTGCTGCATCACTAACATGAAAGCTAAATATATACATTTAACCTTCATGTTAGTTAAACTTAGATAAATGGCATAAAAGCCAAATTAATAATTTTAACATCAGTGTTAGACATAAGACTAGCATTCCAAATATTTTCGGACTTGTGGTTTACCGGGATACCTCTATCAATAGGCGTTGAGACCTGTAATTGTCATACAAACGGCAATTTCGATCGATCAAACATTTCTACACGTTCCGTGGAAAATTCAATTTTTTTGAAAATCAACTGAACTATAGCCCACAAATTCAGAGCCACAAAAATCGAAAATCTGCAAATGTGCTCCGATTTCGATGATAGATACCTCTATCAATAGGCGTTGAGACCTGTAATTGTCATACAAACGGCAATTTCGATCGATCAAACATTTCTACACGTTCCGTGGAAAATTCAATTTTTATGAAAATCAACTGAACTATAGCCCACAAATTCAGAGCCACAAAAATCGAAAATCTTCAAATTTGATCCGATTTCGATAATTTATACCTCTATCAATAGGCGTTGAGACCTGTAATTGTCATACAAACGGCCATTTCGATCGATCAAACATTTCTACACGTTCCGTGGAAAGTTCAATTTTTTTGAAAATCAACTGAACTATAGCTCACAAATTCAGAGCCACAAAAATCGAAAATCTGCAAATTTGATCCGATATCGATAATTTATACCTCTATCAATAGGCACAATGGAAAATTCAATTTTTTTGAAAATCAACTGAACTATAGCCCACAAATTCAGAGCCACAAAAATCGAAAATCTGCAAATGTGCTCCGATTTCGATGATAGATACCTCTATCAATAGGCGTTGAGACCTGTAATTGTCATACAAACGGCAATTTCGATCGATCAAACATTTCTACACGTTCCGTGGAAAATTCAATTTTTTTGAAAATCAACTGAACTATAGCTCACAAATTCAGAGCCACAAAAATCGAAAATCTGCAAATTTGATCCGATATCGATAATTTATACCTCTATCAATAGGCACAATGGAAAATTCAATTTTTTTGAAAATCAACTGAACTATAGCCCACAAATTCAGAGCCACAAAAATCGAAAATCTGCAAATGTGCTCCGATTTCGATGATAGATACCTCTATCAATAGGCGTTGAGACCTGTAATTGTCATACAAACGGCAATTTCGATCGATCAAACATTTCTACACGTTCCGTGGAAAATTCAATTTTTTTGAAAATCAACTGAACTATAGCCCACAAATTCAGAGCCACAAAAATCGAAAATCTGCAAATGTGCTCCAATTTCGATGATTGATACCTCTATCAATAGGCGTTGAGACCTGTAATTGTCATACAAACGGCAATTTCGATCGATCAAACATTTCTACACGTTCCGTGGAAAATTCAATTATTATGAAAATCAACTGAACTATAGCCCACAAATTCAGAGCCACAAAAATCGAAAATCTTCAAATTTGATCCGATTTCGATAATTTATACCTCTATCAATAGGCGTTGAGACCTGTAATTGTCATACAAACGGCCATTTCGATCGATCAAACATTTCTACACGTTCCGTGGAAAGTTCAATTTTTTTGAAAATCAACTGAACTATAGCCCACAAATTCAGAGCCACAAAAATCGAAAATCTTCAAATTTGATCCGATTTCGATAATTTATACCTCTATCAATAGGCGTTGAGACCTGTAATTGTCATACAAACGGCCATTTCGATCGATCAAACATTTCTACACGTTCCGTGGAAAATTCAATTTTTTTGAAAATCAACTGAACTATAGCCCACAAATTCAGAGCCACAAAATTCGAAAATCTTCAAATGTGCTCCGATTTCGATGATTGATACCTCTATCAATAGGCGTTGAGACCTGTAATTGTCATACAAACGGCCATTTCGATCGGTCAAACATTTCTACACGTTCCGTGGAAAATTCAATTTTTTTGAAAATCAACTGAACTATAGCCCACAAATTCAGAGCCACAAAAATCGAAAATCTTCAAATTTGATCCGATTTCGATCATTTATACATCTATCAATAGGCATTGAGACCTGTAATTGTCATACAAATGGCCATTTCGGTCGATCAAACATTTCTACACGTTCCGTGGAAAATTCAATTTTTTTGAAAATCAACTGAACTATAGCCCACAAATTCAGAGCCACAAAAATCGAAAATCTTCAAATGTGCTCCGATTTCGATGATTGATACCTCTATCAATAGGCGTTGAGACCTGTAATTGTCATACAAACGGCCATTTCGATCGGTCAAACATTTCTACACGTTCCGTGGAAAATTCAATTTTTTTGAAAATCAACTGAACTATAGCCCACAAATTCAGAGCCACAAAATTCGAAAATCTTCAAATGTGCTCCGATTTCGATGATTGATACCTTTATCAATAGGCGTTGAGACCTGTAATTGTCATACAAACGGCCATTTCGATCGGTCAAACATTTCTACACGTTCCGTGGAAAATTCAATTTTTTTGAAAATCAACTGAACTATAGCCCACAAATTCAGAGCCGCAAAAATCGAAAATCTTCAAATTTGATCCGATTTCGATCATTTATACCTCTATCAATAGGCGTTGAGACCTGTAATTGTCATACAAACGGCCATTTCGATCGGTCAAACATTTCTACACGTTCCGTGGAAAATTCAATTTTTTTGAAAATCAACTGAACTATAGCCCACAAATTCAGAGCCGCAAAAATCGAAAATCTTCAAATTTGATCCGATTTCGATCATTTATACCTCTATCAATAGGCGTTGAGACCTGTAATTGTCATACAAACGGCCATTTCGATCGGTCAAACATTTCTACACGTTCCGTGGAAAATTCAATTTTTTTGAAAATCAACTGAACTATAGCCCACAAATTCAGAGCCACAAAATTTGAAAATCTTCAAATGTGCTCCGATTTCGATGATTGATACCTCTATAAATAGGCGTTGAGACCTGTAATTGTCATACAAACGGCCATTTCGATCGGTCAAACATTTCTACACGTTCCGTGGAAAATTCAATTTTTTTGAAAATCAACTGAACTATAGCCCACAAATTCAGAGCCGCAAAAATCGAAAATCTTCAAATTTGATCCGATTTCGATCATTTATACCTCTATCAATAGGCGTTGAGACCTGTAATTGTCATACAAACGGCCATTTCGATCGGTCAAACATTTCTACACGTTCCGTGGAAAATTCAATTTTTTTGAAAATCAACTGAACTATAGCCCACAAATTCAGAGCCACAAAAATCGAAAATCTTCAAATTTGATCCGATTTCGATCATTTATACCTCTATCAATAGGCGTTGAGACCTGTAATTGTCATACAAACGGCCATTTCGATCGATCAAACATTTCTACACGTTCCGTGGAAAATTCAATTTTTTTGAAAATCAACTGAACTATAGCCCACAAATTCAGAGCCACAAAATTCGAAAATCTTCAAATGTGCTCCGATTTCGATGATTGATACCTCTATCAATAGGCGTTGAGACCTGTAATTGTCATACAAACGGCCATTTCGATCGGTCAAACATTTCTACACGTTCCGTGGAAAATTCAATTTTTTTGAAAATCAACTGAACTATAGCCCACAAATTCAGAGCCACAAAAATCGAAAATCTTCAAATTTGATCCGATTTCGATCATTTATACATCTATCAATAGGCATTGAGACCTGTAATTGTCATACAAATGGCCATTTCGGTCGATCAAACATTTCTACACGTTCCGTGGAAAATTCAATTTTTTTGAAAATCAACTGAACTATAGCCCACAAATTCAGAGCCACAAAAATCGAAAATCTTCAAATGTGCTCCGATTTCGATGATTGATACCTCTATCAATAGGCGTTGAGACCTGTAATTGTCATACAAACGGCCATTTCGATCGGTCAAACATTTCTACACGTTCCGTGGAAAATTCAATTTTTTTGAAAATCAACTGAACTATAGCCCACAAATTCAGAGCCACAAAATTCGAAAATCTTCAAATGTGCTCCGATTTCGATGATTGATACCTTTATCAATAGGCGTTGAGACCTGTAATTGTCATACAAACGGCCATTTCGATCGGTCAAACATTTCTACACGTTCCGTGGAAAATTCAATTTTTTTGAAAATCAACTGAACTATAGCCCACAAATTCAGAGCCGCAAAAATCGAAAATCTTCAAATTTGATCCGATTTCGATCATTTATACCTCTATCAATAGGCGTTGAGACCTGTAATTGTCATACAAACGGCCATTTCGATCGGTCAAACATTTCTACACGTTCCGTGGAAAATTCAATTTTTTTGAAAATCAACTGAACTATAGCCCACAAATTCAGAGCCGCAAAAATCGAAAATCTTCAAATTTGATCCGATTTCGATCATTTATACCTCTATCAATAGGCGTTGAGACCTGTAATTGTCATACAAACGGCCATTTCGATCGGTCAAACATTTCTACACGTTCCGTGGAAAATTCAATTTTTTTGAAAATCAACTGAACTATAGCCCACAAATTCAGAGCCACAAAATTTGAAAATCTTCAAATGTGCTCCGATTTCGATGATTGGTACCTCTATAAATAGGCGTTGAGACCTGTAATTGTCATACAAACGGCCATTTCGATCGGTCAAACATTTCTACACGTTCCGTGGAAAATTCAATTTTTTTGAAAATCAACTGAACTATAGCCCACAAATTCAGAGCCGCAAAAATCGAAAATCTTCAAATTTGATCCGATTTCGATCATTTATACCTCTATCAATGGGCGTTGAGACCTGTAATTGTCATACAAACGGCCATTTCGATCGGTCAAACATTTCTACACGTTCCGTGGAAAATTCAATTTTTTTGAAAATCAACTGAACTATAGCCCACAAATTCAGAGCCACAAAAATCGAAAATCTTCAAATTTGATCCGATTTCGATCATTTATACCTCTATCAATAGGCGTTGAGACCTGTAATTGTCATACAAACGGCCATTTCGATCGGTCAAACATTTCTACACGTTCCGTGGAAAATTCAATTTTTTTGAAAATCAACTGAACTATAGCCCACAAATTCAGAGCCACAAAATTCGAAAATCTTCAAATGTGCTCCGATTTCGATGATTGATACCTCTATCAATAGGCGTTGAGACCTGTAATTGTCATACAAACGGCCATTTCGATCGGTCAAACATTTCTACACGTTCCGTGGAAAATTCAATTTTTTTGAAAATCAACTGAACTATAGCCCACAAATTCAGAGCCGCAAAAATCGAAAATCTTCAAATTTGATCCGATTTCGATCATTTATACCTCTATCAATAGGCGTTGAGACCTGTAATTGTCATACAAACGGCCATTTCGATCGGTCAAACATTTCTACACGTTCCGTGGAAAATTCAATTTTTTTGAAAATCAACTGAACTATAGCCCACAAATTCAGAGCCACAAAATTTGAAAATCTTCAAATGTGCTCCGATTTCGATGATTGATACCTCTATAAATAGGCGTTGAGACCTGTAATTGTCATACAAACGGCCATTTCGATCGGTCAAACATTTCTACACGTTCCGTGGAAAATTCAATTTTTTTGAAAATCAACTGAACTATAGCCCACAAATTCAGAGCCGCAAAAATCGAAAATCTTCAAATGTGCTCCGATTTCGATGATTGATACCTCTATCAATAGGCGTTGAGACCTGTAATTGTCATACAAACGGCCATTTCGATCGGTCAAACATTTCTACACGTTCCGTGGAAAATTCAATTTTTTTGAAAATCAACTGAACTATAGCCCACAAATTCAGAGCCACAAAAATCGAAAATCTTCAAATTTGATCCGATTTCGATCATTTATACCTCTATCAATAGGCGTTGAGACCTGTAATTGTCATGTACAAACGGCCATTTCGATCGGTCAAACATTTCTACACGTTCCGTGGAAAATTCAATTTTTTTGAAAATCAACTGAACTATAGCCCACAAATTCAGAGCCACAAAATTCGAAAATCTTCAAATGTGCTCCGATTTCGATGATTGATACCTCTATCAATAGGCGTTGAGACCTGTAATTGTCATACAAACGGCCATTTCGATCGGTCAAACATTTCTACACGTTCCGTGGAAAATTCAATTTTTTTGAAAATCAACTGAACTATAGCCCACAAATTCAGAGCCACAAAAATCGAAAATCTTCAAATTTGATCCGATTTCGATCATTTATACCTCTATCAATAGGCGTTGAGACCTGTAATTGTCATACAAACGGCCATTTCGATCGATCAAACATTTCTACACGTTCCGTGGAAAATTCAATTTTTTTGAAAATCAACTGAACTATAGCCCACAAATTCAGAGCCACAAAATTCGAAAATCTTCAAATGTGCTCCGATTTCGATGATTGATACCTCTATCAATAGGCGTTGAGACCTGTAATTGTCATACAAACGGCCATTTCGATCGGTCAAACATTTCTACACGTTCCGTGGAAAATTCAATTTTTTTGAAAATCAACTGAACTATAGCCCACAAATTCAGAGCCGCAAAAATCGAAAATCTTCAAATTTGATCCGATTTCGATCATTTATACCTCTATCAATAGGCGTTGAGACCTGTAATTGTCATACAAACGGCCATTTCGATCGGTCAAACATTTCTACACGTTCCGTGGAAAATTCAATTTTTTTGAAAATCAACTGAACTATAGCCCACAAATTCAGAGCCACAAAAATCGAAAATCTTCAAATTTGATCCGATTTCGATCATTTATACCTCTATCAATAGGCGTTGAGACCTGTAATTGTCATACAAACGGCCATTTCGATCGGTCAAACATTTCTACACGTTCCGTGGAAAATTCAATTTTTTTGAAAATCAACTGAACTATAGCCCACAAATTCAGAGCCGCAAAAATCGAAAATCTTCAAATTTGATCCGATTTCGATCATTTATACCTCTATCAATAGGCGTTGAGACCTGTAATTGTCATACAAACGGCCATTTCGATCGGTCAAACATTTCTACACGTTCCGTGGAAAATTCAATTTTTTTGAAAATCAACTGAACTATAGCCCACAAATTCAGAGCCACAAAAATCGAAAATCTTCAAATTTGATCCGATTTCGATCATTTATACCTCTATCAATAGGCGTTGAGACCTGTAATTGTCATACAAACGGCCATTTCGATCGATCAAACATTTCTACACGTTCCGTGGAAAATTCAATTTTTTTGAAAATCAACTGAACTATAGCCCACAAATTCAGAGCCACAAAATTCGAAAATCTTCAAATGTGCTCCGATTTCGATGATTGATACCTCTATCAATAGGCGTTGAGACCTGTAATTGTCATACAAACGGCCATTTCGATCGGTCAAACATTTCTACACGTTCCGTGGAAAATTCAATTTTTTTGAAAATCAACTGAACTATAGCCCACAAATTCAGAGCCACAAAAATCGAAAATCTTCAAATGTGCTCCGATTTCGATGATTGATACCTCTATCAATAGGCGTTGAGACCTGTAATTGTCATACAAACGGCCATTTCGATCGATCAAACATTTCTACACGTTCCGTGGAAAATTCATTTTTTTTGAAAATCAACTGAACTATAGCCCACAAATTCAGAGCCGCAAAAATCGAAAATCTGCAAATATGCTCCGATTTCGATGATTGATACCTCTATCAATAGGCGTTGAGACCTGTAATTGTCATACAAACGGCCATTTCGATCGATCAAACATTTCTACACGTTCCGTGGAAAATTCATTTTTTTTGAAAATCAACTGAACTATTGCCCACTAATTCAGAGCCACAGAAATCGAAAATCTGCAAATGTACTCCAATTTCGATGATTGATACATCTATCAATAGGCACAATGGAAAATTCAATTTTTTTGAAAATCAACTGAACTATAGCTCACAAATTCAGAGCCACAAAAATCGAAAATCTTCAAATTTGATCCGATTTCGATCATTTATACCTCTATCAACAGGCGTTGAGACCTGTAATTGTCATACAAACGGCCATTTGGATCGGTCGAATATTTCTACACGTTCCGTGGAAAATTCAATTTTTTGGAAAATCAACTGAACTATAGCCCACAAATTCAGAGCCACAAAAATCGAAAATCTGCAAATGTGCTCCGATTTCGATGATTGATACCTCTATCAATAGGCGTTGAGACCTGTACTTGTCATACAAACGGCCATTTGGATCGGTCGAATATTTCTACACGTTCCGTGGAAAATTCAATTTTTTGGAAAATCAACTGAACTATAGCCCACAAATTCAGAGCCACAAAAATCGAAAATCTGCAAATGTGCTCCGATTTCGATGATTGATACCTCTATCAATAGGCGTTGAGACCTGTAATTGTCATACAAACGGCCATTTGGATCGGTCGAATATTTCTACACGTTCCGTGGAAAATTCAATTTTTTTGAAAATCAACTGAACTATAGCCCACAAATTCAGAGCCACAAAAATCGAAAATCTGCAAATGTGCTCCGATTTCGATGATTGATACCTCTATCAATAGGCATTGAGACCTGTAATTGTCATACAAACGGCCATTTGAATCGGTCAAATATTTCTACACGTTCCGTGGAAAATTCAATTTTTTTGAAAATCAACTGAACTATAGCCCACAAATTCAGAGCCACAAAAATCGAAAATCTTCAAATTTGATCCGATTTCGATGATTGATACCTCTATCAATAGGCGTTGAGACCTGTAATAGGCGTTGAGTCCTGTAATTGTCATACAAACGGCCATTTTGATCGGTCGAATATTTCTACACGTTCCGTGGAAAATTCAATTTTTTTGAAAATCAACTGAACTATAGCCCACAAATTCAGAGCCACAAAAATCGAAAATCTGCAAATGTGCTCCGATTTCGATGATTGATACCTCTATCAATAGGCGTTGAGACCTGTAATTGTCATACAAACGGCCATTTGAATCGGTCAAATATTTCTACACGTTCCGTGGAAAATTCAATTTTTTTGAAAATCAACTGAACTATAGCCCACAAATTCAGAGCCACAAAAATCGAAAATCTGCAAATGTGCTCCAATTTCGATGATTGATACCTCTATCAATAGGCACAATGGAAAATTCAATTTTTTTGAAAATCAACTGAACTATAGCTCACAAATTCAGAGCCACAAAAATCGAAAATCTTCAAATTTGATCCGATTTCAATCATTTACACCTCTATCAATAGGCGTTGAGACCTGTAATTGTCATACAAACGGCCATTTGGATCGGTCGAATATTTCTACACTTTCCGTGGAAAATTCAATTTTTTTGAAAATCAACTGAACTATAGCCCACAAATTCAGAGCCACAAAAATCGAAAATCTTCAAATTTGATCCGATTTCGATGATTGATACCTCTATCAATAGGCGTTGAGACCTGTAATAGGCGTTGAGTCCTGTAATTGTCATACAAACGGCCATTTTGATCGGTCGAATATTTCTACACGTTCCGTGGAAAATTCAATTTTTTTGAAAATCAACTGAACTATAACCCACAAATTCAGAGCCACAAAAATCGAAAATCTGCAAATGTGCTCCGATTTCGATGATTGATACCTCTATCAATAGGCGTTGAGACCTGTAATTGTCATACAAACGGCCATTTGAATCGGTCAAATATTTCTACACGTTCCGTGGAAAATTCAATTTTTTTGAAAATCAACTGAACTATAGCCCACAAATTCAGAGCCACAAAAATCGAAAATCTGCAAATGTGCTCCGATTTCGATGATTGATACCTCTATCAATAGGCGTTGAGACCTGTAATTGTCATACAAACGGCCATTTGGATCGGTCGAATATTTCTACACGTTCCGTGGAAAATTCAATTTTTTTGAAAATCAACTGAACTATAGCCCACAAATTCAGAGCCACAAAAATCGAAAATCTGCAAATGTGCTCCAATTTCGATGATTGATACCTCTATCAATAGGCACAATGGAAAATTCAATTTTTTTGAAAATCAACTGAACTATAGCTCACAAATTCAGAGCCACAAAAATCGAAAATCTTCAAATTTGATCCGATTTCAATCATTTACACCTCTATCAATAGGCGTTGAGACCTGTAATTGTCATACAAACGGCCATTTGGATCGGTCGAATATTTCTACACTTTCCGTGGAAAATTCAATTTTTTTGAAAATCAACTGAACTATAGCCCACAAATTCAGAGCCACAAAAATCGAAAATCTGCAAATGTGCTCCAATTTCGATGATTGATACCTCTATCAATAGGCACAATGGAAAATTCAATTTTTTTGAAAATCAACTGAACTATAGCTCACAAATTTAGAGCCACAAAAATCGAAAATCTTCAAATTTGATCCGATTTCGATCATTTATACCTCTATCAACAGGCGTTGAGACCTGTAATTGTCATACAAACGGCCATTTGGATCGGTCGAATATTTCTACACGTTCCGTGGAAAATTCAATTTTTTTGAAAATCAACTGAACTGCCCACAAATTTAGAGCCACAAAAATCGAAAATCTGCAAATGTGCTCCAATTTCGATGATTGATACCTCTATCAATAGACACAATGGAAAATTCAATTTTTTTGAAAATCAACTGAACTATAGCTCACAAATTTAGAGCCACAAAAATCGAAAATCTTCAAATTTGATCCGATTTCGATCATTTATACCTCTATCAACAAGCGTTGAGACCTGTAATTGTCATACAAACGGCCATTTGGATCGGTCAAACATTTCTACACGTTCCGTGGAAAATTCAATTTTTTTGAAAATCAACTGAACTATAGCTCACAAATTCAGAGCCACAAAAATCGAAAATCTGCAAATGTGCTCCGATTTCGATGATTGATACCTCTATCAATAGGCGTTGAGACCTGAATTGTCATACAAAAGGCCATATCGATCGGTCAAACATTTCTACACGTTCCGTGGAAAATTCAATTTTTTTGAAAATCAACTGAACTATAGCCCACTAATTCAGAGCCACAAAATTCGAAAATCTTCAAATTTCATCCGATTTCGATCATTTATACCTCTATCAATAGGCGTTGAGACCTGTAATTGTCATACAAACGGCCATTTCGATCGGTCAAACATTTCTACACGTTCCGTGGAAAATTCAATTTTTTTGAAAATCAACTGAACTATAGCCCACAAATTCAGAGCCACAAAAATCGAAAATCTTCAAATGTGCTCCGATTTCGATGATTGATACCTCTATCAATAGGCGTTGAGACCTGTAATTGTCATACAAACGGCCATTTGGATCGGTCAAACATTTCTACACGTTCCGTGGAAAATTCAATTTTTTTGAAAATCAACTGAACTATAGCCCACAAATTCAGAGCCACAAAATTCGAAAATCTCCAAATGTGCTACGATTTCGATCATTTATACCTCTATCAATAGGCGTTGAGACCTGTAATTGTCATACAAACGGCCATTTCGATCGGTCAAACATTTCTACACGTTCCGTGGAAAATTCAATTTTTTTGAAAATCAACTGAACTATAGCCCACAAATTCAGAGCCACAAAATTCGAAAATCTTCAAATGTGCTCCGATTTCGATGATTGATACCTCTATCAATAGGCGTTGAGACCTGTAATTGTCATACAAATGGCCATTTGGATCAGTCGAACATTTCTACACGTTCCGTGGAAAATTCAATTTTTTTGAAAATCAACTGAACTATAGCCCACAAATTCAGAGCCACAAAATTCGAAAATCTTCAAATGTGCTCCGGTTTCTATCAATAGGCGTTGAGACCTGTAATTGTCATACAAACGGCCATTTGGATCGGTCGAATATTTCTACACGTTGAAATAGTTTAGAAATAGAATAGAAATAGAATAGAAATAGAATTGAAATAGAATAGAAATAGAATAGAAATAGAATAGAAATAGAATAGAAATAGAATAGAAATAGAATAGAAATAGAATAGAAATAGAATAGAAATAGAATAGAAATAGAATAGAAATAGAATAGATATAGAATAGAAATAGAAATAGAATAGAAATGGAATAAAAATGTAATAGAAATGTAATAGAAATAGAATAGAAATGGAATAGAAATAGAATAGAAATAGAATAGAAATAGAAATAGAATAGAAATAGAATAGAAATGTAATAGAAATGGATTAGAAATGGCATAGAAATGGAATAGAAATAGAATAGAAATGGAATAGAAATGTAATAGAAATAGAATAGAAATAGAATAGATATAGAATAGAAATAGAATAGAAATGGAATAGAAATGGAATAGAAATAGAATAGAAATGGAATAGAAATAGAATAGAAATAGAATAGAAATAGAAATAGAATAGAAATAGAATAGAAATAGAATAGAAATAGAATAGAAATAGAATAGAAATAGAATAGAAATACAAATAGAATAGAAATAGAATAGAAATGTAATAGAAATGGATTAGAAATGGAATAGAAATGGAATAGAATAGAAATGTAATAGAAATGGAATAGAAATGGAATAGAAATAGAATAGAAATAGAATAGAAATGTAATAAAAATAGAATAGAAATAGAATTGAAATAGAATAGAAATGTAATAGAAATAGAATAGAAATAGAATAGAAATAGAATTGAAATAGAATAGAAATGTAATAGAAATAGATTAAAAATAGAATAGAAATAGAATAGAAATACAAATAGAATAGAAATAGAATAGAAATGTAATAGAAATGGATTAGAAATGGAATAGAAATGGAATAGAATAGAAATGTAATAGAAATAGAATAGAAATGGAATAGAAATAGAATAGAAATAGAATAGAAATAGAATAGAAATAGAAATAGAATAGAAATAGAATAGAAATGTAATAGAAATGGATTAGAAATGGAATAGAAATGGAATAGAAATAGAATAGAAATAGAATAGAAATGTAATAGAAATAGAATAGAAATAGAATAGATATAGAATAGAAATAGAATAGAAATGGAATAGAAATGGAATAGAAATAGAATAGAAATGGAATAGAAATAGAATAGAAATAGAATAGAAATAGAAATAGAATAGAAATAGAAATAGAATAGAAATAGAATAGAAATACAAATAGAATAGAAATAGAATAGAAATATAATAGAAATGGATTAGAAATGGAATAGAAATGGAATAGAATAGAAATGTAATAGAAATAGAATAGAAATGGAATAGAAATAGAATAGAAATAGAATAGAAATAGAAATAGAATAGAAATAGAATAGAAATGTAATAGAAATGGATTAGAAATGGAATAGAAATGGAATAGAAATAGAATAGAAATAGAATAGAAATGTAATAGAAATAGAATAGAAATAGAATAGATATAGAATAGAAATAGAATAGAAATGGAATAGAAATGGAATAGAAATAGAATAGAAATGGAATAGAAATAGAATAGAAATAGAATAGAAATAGAAATAGAATAGAAATAGAATAGAAATACAAATAGAATAGAAATAGAATAGAAATGTAATAGAAATGGATTAGAAATGGAATAGAAATGGAATAGAATAGAAATGTAATAGAAATGGAATAGAAATGGAATAGAAATAGAATAGAAATAGAATAGAAATGTAATAGAAATAGAATAGAAATAGAATTGAAATAGAATAGAAATGTAATAGAAATAGAATAGAAATAGAATTGAAATAGAATAGAAATAGAATAGAAATAGAATAGAAATAGAATTGAAATAGAATAGAAATGTAATAGAAATAGATTAAAAATAGAATAGAAATAGAATAGAAATACAAATAGAATAGAAATAGAATAGAAATGTAATAGAAATGGATTAGAAATGGAATAGAAATGGAATAGAATAGAAATGTAATAGAAATAGAATAGAAATGGAATAGAAATAGAATAGAAATGGAATAGAAATGGAATAGAAATAGAATAGAAATGGAATAGAAATAGAATAGAAATAGAATTGAAATAGAATAGAAATAGATTAGAAATAGAATAGAAATAGAATTGAAATAGAATAGAAATGTAATAGAAATAGATTAAAAATAGAATAGAAATAGAATAGAAATACAAATAGAATAGAAATAGAATAGAAATGTAATAGAAATGGATTAGAAATGGAATAGAAATGGAATAGAATAGAAATGTAATAGAAATGGAATAGAAATGGAATAGAAATAGAATAGAAATAGAATAGAAATGTAATAGAAATAGAATAGAAATAGAATTGAAATAGAATAGAAATGTAATAGAAATGGAATAGAAATAGAATAGAAATAGAATAGAAATGTAATAGAAATAGAATTGAAATAGAATTGAAATAGAATAGAAATAGAATAGAAATAGAATAGAAATAGAATTGAAATAGAATAGAAATGTAATAGAAATAGATTAAAAATAGAATAGAAATAGAATAGAAATACAAATAGAATAGAAATAGAATAGAAATGTAATAGAAATGGATTAGAAATGGAATAGAAATGGAATAGAATAGAAATGTAATAGAAATGTAATAGAAATAGAATAGAAATAGAATAGAAATAGAATAGAAATAAAATAGAAATAGAATAGAAATAGAATAGAAATAGGATAGAAATAGAATAGAAATGGATTAGAAATAGAAAGAAATGGAATAGAAATGGAATAGAAATAGAATAGAAATGGAATAGAAATAGAATAGAAATGGAATAGAAATAGAATAGAAATAGAATAGAAATAGAATAGAAATAGAAATAGAATAGAAATGGAATAGAAATAGAATAGAAATGGAATAGAAATGGAATAGAAATAGAATAGAAATGGAATAGAAATAGAATAGAAATAGAATTGAAATAGAATAGAAATAGAATAGAAATAGAATAGAAATAGAATTGAAATAGAATAGAAATGTAATAGAAATAGATTAAAAATAGAATAGAAATAGAATAGAAATACAAATAGAATAGAAATAGAATAGAAATGTAATAGAAATGGATTAGAAATGGAATAGAAATGGAATAGAATAGAAATGTAATAGAAATAGAATAGAAATGGAATAGAAATAGAATAGAAATAGAATAGAAATAGAAATAGAATAGAAATAGAATAGAAATGTAATAGAAATGGATTAGAAATGGAATAGAAATGGAATAGAAATAGAATAGAAATAGAATAGAAATGTAATAGAAATAGAATAGAAATAGAATAGATATAGAATAGAAATAGAATAGAAATGGAATAGAAATGGAATAGAAATAGAATAGAAATGGAATAGAAATAGAATAGAAATAGAATAGAAATAGAAATAGAATAGAAATACAAATAGAATAGAAATAGAATAGAAATGTAATAGAAATGGATTAGAAATGGAATAGAAATGGAATAGAATAGAAATGTAATAGAAATGTAATAGAAATGGATTAGAAATGGAATAGAAATGGAATAGAAATAGAATAGAAATGTAATAGAAATAGAATAGAAATAGAATAGAAATAGAATAGAAATGGAATTGAGGCATGTTCCACTGTTCTTGAACGGAGTCAGGAAGGGGTTTATTTTCCATGATTTCTGATACAGTCATCCCGAAGTTGGTTCTGGTAACTTGGTCGTTCAATGCCGCAGTATTCCAACGAGTGATGCGCTGGAAGCGATAATTATATGTGGTTGATAGACGAAATTTTAATTCAGCAACTACCAGGAAATGGTCTGAATCAATGTTAGCTCCACGTTTAGTTTTGATGTTCTAAGGCTAGAAAATTGTCTCTTGGACAAGAGGATGTGGTCGATTTGGTTGACCGTTGTCCCGTCGTTTGATTTCCATGTGGCTTTATGAATGCGCTTATGTGGGAAGTATGTGCTGGCAACCACCAAGTTGTACAGTAAAGCTAGCTCGATGGTGCGCATCCCGTTTTTGTTTGATGTATGGTGCAAGGAGTTTGGGCCGATAGTACTTCGATATGTACTACCAGCACTGCCAATTTGAGCATTGAAGTCGCCCAAAACAATTTTGATGTCATGTTGCGGAATTTTGCTCAGGACGGTTTCGAGCTGGTCGTAGAAAGCTCTTTGATTTGATCAGGCTTCTCCTCGGTGGGGGCATGAATGTTCACAAATGTGATGTTAAAGTGACGTCCATGAAACCTGAGTGTACAAATCCGATTACTGACAGGCATGGAGTCAGTCACAAATTGGCAGCATCGATTGCTAATCAAGAAACCAACGCCCAATTCATGTTTATCCATGTTATTGCTATGACAAAGAGTTAGTCCGAAGCGACTATAATCGGTGATGTCATTGCCGATTAGTCTTGTTTCCTGTAGCGCTACGAGGTCGAGTTTATACGTAGATGCTTGTTCGAAGAGTTGATGGAGGCTCTCCGGGCGGTTTAGGCTGAGTTTTAGACAGTTATTCTCGAGTTCGTAGACCAACTTCATAAGTAGTTTAGTAGCGTACAGCCTACCCCTGCAATAAGACACGGTAACGGTAACATATTCGTCTTCAAAGACCTCAATGTGTGTTCACACGTCTTTGTAAGAATAGATTGACTTAGAGAGGCTCTCCAACCGCCTTACGATGGACCGTTCCAGGTTATAGCTCGGAACCCTAAATATTTCACAGTAAAATTAAGAAATAGAGAAACGAACATTTTCATCAATCGTCTAAAACCTTGTTTTTTGGAGCAATACGAGTCCTACCCAATTGATACACAAACCATAAACCACACACTTCAGAACCACTTAATTTTTTTTTAATTTTTTTTAGAAATGATTCACTTTTCGAAGAGTCGCGAAGAACAAGTTGATTTTTAATTTGTAACATTGCTTTTCAGCAATGTTAACTTATACCCAACGGTTTCTGGCACACATTTCACTGATCTGTGTTTTATTTGAGACCAGTGAAATGAATCTCGTTCTGTTTCTTCTATACTCTCGAAGTCAGATACTTTTAATTAATTCGAGGCTGGGCAACTGGAGGGTAAGCTTTACTTGTTCATAGATATAAGAGGCATTTTTTAAGGGCTAAAGATACATTTTGCGGGGGGAGGGGGGGTGGGATTTGTAGTTACGTCACTGCCATCAAATGGTTTTAAATTATGGCCACCAAAATGTCATGTTAAATAATTTTAGATTATTTTAATGTCAAAAATGTTCGTCGAGATTGTCAGCAAAATTTTAATTTGTACGGTACAAAATTTATTATTGTGTTCCTTGCGTACTTTCGTTTCCGTTCCGTCAAGATTGTCTCCACCTTTATTTCTTGTGTCGTTTCAAAAAAAGTCCCTTGATTAGAATCGCATTTTAGTACATACTTGCAGAGTACATTGTCATTATAGTGCAGCTAAAATTTTAGTAGCATGTTACAAAAAAATTTCTTATCCGAAATGGCAAAAAGTTTGGCTTAACCCATGCAAGCTATCACTTCAACTTGTGTCTTCCAAAATTTTATATTTTATTTTTTTTTTTTTGGTTGGCAGCGAATTCATCTTTATCGAAATAAAACCACATAAAATATTAATTAGCAAATAATAAATTTCTTAATTAATTATATTTTATTAATTTTTTCTGGGTTTTCAATTTCAGTCTAGTTAAAAAATATTTGTTTTATTTATTTTTAATACTTTTAATATATAAATACAAATCATAATAAATAAATTATTTTTTTTATTTTATTTTATATAAATAAATATTATTCTATCTAAATTTTATTTAGTTTAGTTTTTAATAAATTCTATAACGTTTTTAATGATAGAAGTCCATCCATTGTAATTAAATTTTATTAATTGTTAGTACCAAACGCGGGGGATTGACGCATTTTATTTAAAAATGTAAATGTTAATGTTAATTGGGGTTTTTCGTCTCTATATTAACTATAATTATATTATATATGATTTATAAATTATTACACAACTATTTCTATTATTAATTATTACATAATTTTTGTTTGTATTTTTTGTTATTAAATTTTGGAATTATTGGGAGGGGTTGTTTATAGAATTTTTAAGTAATTTAAAATTAATTAAAAATTTATTTGGTTCATTTTATATGTGATTGTCATTTTAACAATTTTTGATCAGGTTCCAGGTAATGAATTGGATTCTTTGGTTCATAGTACATATAGTGAAGAACGAATTCACCTTAGAGTGCTGTACGTTCATCATAAACTACAATACCTTCGCTTTCTAAATGAAGTGAAGTTAAATTTTGTGATCGTGAACGACATCGAGCAATTATTGCTGCATTATCATTTCGCATACGGTTACGACGTTTTTTAGTGAAATTGACCTAAAAGTAAATAATTTAATTAATGTCATAGGACATGAGTATTTATTTGGTTTATTTTTTGTCACCTGAGCATATAATTCTTCTAAATCATCGACCGTCGAGGCAGGACGTGGTTTACCATTTTTACCCCATGATGGTAGCGATCGGGTCCGATAGTTAGACTGTTGATCTGAAATTTCCTGATTTGAATCATAAAATGAGTTGACAGCCCACATTGATTTATGTGTTTCGGGTATACAGTGTGCGGATGACGATTGCTGTAAATTGGATTGGGATGAAGCGATAGCACCTTCTTGTATTATTTGTTGCTCTTGTGTACTATTATTTATACGATTACTACTATTACTAATTTGATGATTATTTTGCGAATTAATTAAATTATTTATACAGTGACCGGAACAATTGACGGTTTGATGATAAATTTCGCCATTTATCATCATTAACGAGGCAGACGAGGGTTGATAATGATGATGCTGCTGTTGATGATATTGATGCTGTTGCTGCATTTGTTGCTGCTGCTGCTGATGCTGTTGATGATATTTATTTTGTATATGATGATTATGATGATGTGATTGTTGTTGTTGCTGCTGTTGCTGTGATGCCATTGTATTATTTTCACCTAAACGACCTATCGATGATGATGAATATGAATTTTTTGCCGTACCAATCGATGATGATGATATTGTATTATGATTATGATGGCTGCCAAACGGTGTCGGGCTTAAATATTTATGTTGACGCGGCAATAAATAAAAGTAAAAAAATAACGTTGCCAATATCAGAAGGAATATAATTCCACAACCGATTATTATTCCCCAAACAATAAATGGTAGGCCCAAAAATATATTTGAGGGTGGTTCAGCTTCCTCAATTGGTGGCCACATTCGTGCTGTTAATGTTACCGTTGATTGATGGAGCAGTAATTTTCCACCATTTGGTTGTGTTATATTTTCGTTGGGCGACGCTAAATTTTTTGGAACCGATCTCTTTTCTTTTGTCCCTGAAAATGATATAAAAAAAATGATTTTTAATTATTTGCCCAACTACAATAATTAATTTTCACTACAATTATATATACATATTGATTTCATAAAGAAGCCGCTAAAATGATTCAAAGCTTAATATAAAATGATTATAAATGAAAACATTCTAATGCCACGTGATAGAATTTCAAATACGCTTTGTTGTCAATCAAAACATACATAAATGACATGTTGTAGAAGAAAATGAAGGCGAAATGTATAGTTTCAAGTATAAAACAGAAATCTGTGTCACCGACCCTTCCAAAGCGGAGAGAGTTGCAATTCCCTGGAATGTGAATAAGGAATATTCACACCTATGATTTCAAATTTACCTTGACCGCACCTTTCCAAATGTATTGGATTTTGTTACTGTATCACAAGATCGTAAAATACAGCAACTGCGTGGAACAATTGAACAAATCACAGAAGAAACCATAAATTGTTACTGAACATTTAGAAATGAATTCGCGGGAACTAGAGCTAGGAGAATAGAATTAATTTGTTGAGAACTGAGTAAAAATTTAAAAATAGCTCCTACCTATGTTTAGCTTTAAAGAGATTGAAGATTCGCTAAATTTTCCTGTTTTGGACTTTGCAATTCGCCAACTATTCATGAATAATATTTTTAACCCGTTATATTTGAAAAAAATATTGCCCCTTAGCAAATAGAGAAATTTACGCACGTGTCAAACACGCAGAGTGCCGCAGAAATTGTACCAGGCGGAGACCATTTGAGGCATAAAATCCAATTAAGTCAAAATGGTATTGTTTATCCTAAACAACCAACGATTAATTGACCCAATTTCCGATTAAGACGTATCACCTCCATATATCCTGGTTGTAATACAGGCTAACGTGTTTTAATTTTGTATCCGCCAAGCTTTACATCATTGGCTTACAAACCGATTATTAAGCGGAATTAAACCTGATCTTTTACACCATTCGGTTTTTGAACAACTTTTTTGTTTACCTACATAGTTCAAATTTGGTTATTTAAACCTTGACGACATAAAAGGGGTACAAGACGATATCACACAGCACGTATCAATAGAAACGAGCGTTTTATCAATTAATAAGTAAAACAATACCTCAATTTGAGCACGGATTATGGTCGAGACATGAGACTTGGGAATGTGAATTTTATGTATACATATTGATGTACAACCGTAAATATTATTGTTGTTTGGATTTATTTTGATACTATTTAGATAGATAAAAACTGTTACTCTCAAGTCTCACTTTATGACCAAAATCCTTGCTCCGATACGATTTGTCAACGTTAGACTAATTAGTCTTTTGGATAATTGACAGATTAATCCTCATCTACTACTGTTTCAATAAATTTGTATTTTTTGGATGGACCGGGGAGCTCCGATTGATTTTTATCATTTATTTTATTGACCATTCTAGGTAGCTAAGATCACACGTTCGCAAAGCCAATCATGATTTTTAAAGTTCTTTGAAATGTTCGGAAGAAACTTCATTACAAACCTTACTAAAACGCATGGTGTTTTGTCTGCTCGAATGACTACTCTATGATCATCCAATGGTCAATACAATTTTCAATAAATCACCAAACTTGTGTAAACTTGAAATGATTTCACGTTTTGTTCCGGAAGTAATACTACAACGATTGGTCCCGCTATCTAGTATTGTGGAAGAAGTGAACCGATTTTATGGTAAACTTAAAACTCCTTGTACTTTAAATGTGGGCTTGAAACCTATATTTTTTAACGACGATGTTGTTCCAAAAAGTCATTTGAAATATAAGTTGTACTTTAGAATATTTTTTAGAAAGTGTTTGGATAGTTCAGCAATTCCAGAGACGTAAGACAGAATAGGTCCAGGTGGCTCATCCAATGGTGGAAAACTGACTTTCCCGTTAGAACAATACATGTAAAGCAAACAAATATTATCCATTTGCCCAATTAAAACATTGAGGTACGTGTTATCATCATTAGTAGGTATAGTCTTCATCATAATTAACCCTTAAGGGACACACTATCAAAAAGTTACGTAAGAGACACACTGGGTGATTTTTACCCAGCGATACTTTGAAGGCTTATATCTCGTGATCAAATTGATCAAATTCAATCAATTTTTTTTTCAATTAATAGAAAATTTTTTCAAGAACATAAAAATATAATTTTGTTGCGAAAAATTAAATTGGTGCAAAAATATTCACAAAAAACTAACGGAACTTTTTTTAAAAATCGTCTTTTTTTTAAATGCTTATATTTCTATCAAAAATTAATATTTTGACACTCTGTAGGTGACCAATGAAAAGCTAAAGAGTTAAACCTTAAGGTGGTACTGTGGGTTTTTCCATCCATTGCAAAAACTATATTTTTTTTGCAAATCGAAAATAGGAGTTTTTTGAAAACAGCAAAATAGAGGTAAAATCTAAAAGTTGGGTATTTTGCTTGAAAAAAAAACGTTTTTGGAATTAATAATCGATATCTCCCCTTAGGCCAGATACAGTGCGCTTATAGAAGCCGAGCAGTGAGCGTCGTAAAAAAAGGTATGGGTAAAAATTACCCAGTGTGTCTCTAACGTCAGAAAAACATGTTCATGTCAAAAATCCTTTTTTATTAAATATCGTGTGTTTGTGTTAAACATATAGGAGTATAATTTTTGTCTGTTTGAACTAAAATATGTATATATGTACAGAGAAACCTCACTATAACGGACATCGACGGGACAAAAAAGTTGACCATTGAAGTGAGGTGCTTGAACTGAGGATTTGTGATTTTTTTTATAAGAATTTTATTGGGATTCGATTTCTTATCCGATTTTAATGAAATTCAGCATACCCAATGTAAATGGGATTCTTAAATGATTTTTAGATAAAGTTCTGGAATATGGCCAGTTAGGAAGAAACTTGGCCATTTCTTATCCGATCTTGATGAAATTCTTAAATGAATAAAGTTCTGGAATATGGCCAATTAGGATGGAACTTGACCATTTCTTATTCTTGATGAAATTCAGCATTTTGTTGATGCTGACGATGGAAATGGGATTCCGAAATGATTTTTAGATGAAGTTCTGGAATATGGCCAATTAAAATGGAACTTTGCTATTTCTTATCCGATCTTGGTAAAATTCCGCATGTACGATGGGAATGGGATTCTAAAAAGATTTTCTTAGCAGATTTTATGATGAAATTCAGCATGTGATAAGGGATTTCAAAACGAGCTTTAGACGAAGTTCTGGAATATGGCCAATTAGGAAGGAACGTGTCAATTTCTTATCCGATTTTAAAAAAATTCGGGAAGTAGGATGGAAATAGGACTCTAAAATTATTTGTAAATGAAGTTCTTGGATATGGCCGACTTGGAAGGAACTTAATATAATTTTATGTATATAGAACCCCATTTCCATAGTACATGCTGAATTACATCAAAACCGGATTAAAAAAGGCCAAGTGCCTTCCAAATTGTTCATATTCCAGCACTTCGTTTAAAACTCGTTAGAGAATTTCCATTTCAGTTCCTTTATAATAGGCCATATTCCAGAACTTTACCTAAAAATCATTTTAGAATCCCATTTCCATCAAACATGCTGAATTTCATCAAATCGGACTAGAAATAGCTAAGTTCCTTCCTAATTGGCCATATTTCAGAACTTCATCTAAAAATCATTTGAGAATCCCATTTCCATGTTCCATGCTGAAATTCTTCAAAATCAGATGAGAAATGGTCCAGTTCTTTCCTTCTTGGCCATATTCCAGAACTTCATCAAAAACTCGTTTGAGAATCCCATTTCCATCACACATACTGAATTTCATCAAGATCGGATAAGAAATGGCCAAGTTCCATCCTAATTGGCCATATTCCAGAACTTAATCTAAAAATCATTTGAGAATCCCATTTTCATTGTACATGCTGAAATTCATCAAAATCGGATGAGAAATGGCCCAGTTATCTTTCCTTCTTGGTCATATTCCAGAACTTCATCTAAAACTCGTTTGAGAATCCCATTTCCATGGCACATGCTGAATTTCATCAAGATCGGATAAGAAATGGCCAAGTTTCATCCTAACTGGCCATATTCCAGAACTTCATCTAAAAATCATTTGAGAATCCCATTTCCATCGTAATAATGTCCCATTCCAATCGGATAAGAAATGGACCAGTTCCTTCCTATTTGGCCATATTCTAGAACTTCATCTAAAACTCGTTTGAGGATCCCATTTTCATCGCACATGCTGGATTTTATCAAAATCGGATAAGAAATGGCCAAGTTCCATTTTAAATGGCCAAGTTCCATTCTAAATGGCCGTATTCCAGAATTTTATCTGAAAATCATTTGAGAATTTCATCAAAATCGGATAAGAAATGGCCAAATTTCTTCCTAACTGGCCATATTCCAGAACTTTATGCAAAAGAATCCCAATCCCATTGGGAATGCTGAATTTCATTAAAATCGGATAAGAAATAGAATCCCAACCACAAATCTTCAGTTCAAGGGACACCTCACTTCAATGGACAACTTTTTGGTCCGGTCGATGTCCATTGTAGTGAAGTTTCTCTGTATATACATATTTTAGTTCAAATAGACAAAAATTATATAAGTTTAACACAAACACACAACATTTCACAAAAAGATTTTTTTAAATGAGACGTTTTTCTAACGTAAGAGACACACTGGGTGATTTTTACCCATACCTGTTTTTACGACGTTCATTGCTCAGCTTCTATAAACGCACTGTATCTGTCCTAAGGGGAGATATTAGTGGACATTTCAAACTTCCCTAATCGACTGGCCCGATGGTCCAAGGACCCTGCGTTGTAAAATGGCGCGCGTTAATAAAAAAGACCTGGGTTAATTTAACTCAGTGTGTCTCTTAAGGGTTAAATCAGCTCGGAACCTTTCTCTTGTTCAAACCTATCGTAAACGATTGTTTTCTAGCCGTATATCATGCCACTCTGTTCTTTCAGCAGCTCATAAAGTAGAAGTTATGTTTCGAAGTTGCTGAATGCGCAATTCATGCTGCTCAGTTGTTTCAGCTGCTCTTAACTCATACGACTTCTCGAACAATTTACTTGCACAATTAAACATTTACACAAAACAAATACAAAACACTTTGTCATCGAAACGTTTCACTGCGAAGTGCGAACTGTATGTTTGAACATGACATCACGAAAAACAAAAGAAGATTTTAAAACTAAGCCGGTTTTACGCGAACAATATTTTGTAGCAAAGAATATATCTCGTAGAAGTTGATTTTAAATATAACAGTTATGTAGGTAGTACTTTATTCCATTAAATATTTATTTCCATCGATTATTTAAACCATAAAGTATTTCGTTTATTATTTATTAAAAACACAAACGAAATAATTATCAAGCATTTCCACTTCGGCACCACTTTTGAACGTGAAAAAACGAGAAACAAAAGAATTTTTTATACAATATTTTATAGCAAAGGACATTTCTTGTAGAAGATGAAAATTTTAAATATAAAAGGTTAGTACTTTTTCTTCCATTATATAGTATGACGATATGTGCAAAAAATACGTGAAAAATCACTTCACATTGAATAAAATAAATCTAAATCAATAACCGGTATTCGGTGTTGTTAATGTAGGAATAAAGCAGGATTTTTGGAAGGTATCGGGTCGGTCATGGGACGTTGGTATTGGTATTGACCTACATGTAGGTCATATGAAACGACACGTTATGATATCGATATACCTGGAAACGGACTTTACTAAGGTTAAACCAGGTTCTTCAAAAGCGAAATTAATTTATATGTGCAGACCTTTGGTGAGTAGGTCACTACTTAGCTTGTAGAGAAACAGAGTATTTATTCCAACGATAGACTCTTGTAAAGAGAATCGCAAATTCAACATGTTTAATGCCTGCAGGTAGCTGAAGAATGGTTATGGAGTGGACTTCAGCTTGTTTCATTATCTTAGCGTTCGAATTTCACGCCATTTTGGCTATCTTTTGAAAGTTGAAGCTATTGCCGCTTTCTTGCATTTATTTGGTCGATGTCGCTGCGCTCCATTCGTTCATCTCTCAAATATCGGTTCTGTGAGATATGTTTCCCGCCACTCACTCTCTCGAGCTTTCTCTTGCCTGGTTCTCCACAAAGGTTGCATTGGGCATGTTTGATTTGTCTTGAGATACTCTTGTTACTTCGGTCTAAAAAGACCAAAGTATTGAAATCCTGTCAAAAATGAAGAAAAATTTGGTTGGTCCAAAACCACTTTTCTCGACGTTTTGAAAGTCCCTGAGTCTGAAAAAGCAAAAAAAAAAAATGTCCGTCCGTCTGTCTGGATGTTTGGATGTCTGGACCCATGGTATCTCGAGAACGGGTTGTCCGATTTGGATTTTTTTTTCGCCAATCTGTTTCTATGGTCAAGGCGGAGATTTGAAAAGCTTTTGGAGATTGTACGTCAAGGGGGTGGGGTACATGCCATAAGAATTGACCCAAAATACCTGCTTTTATAAATATTTACGATTTTTTTATATATGCTTATTTGATTATTGAATTGGGCATTGAATTTGGCATTGAATTGGGAATTGATTTGAAGATTAAATTAGGGGTCAATTTGCGCGTTGAGTTGAAGTTGAGTTGGGGTTGGATTTGGATGTAGTGAATAGTTAACAAATTTTTTATATGATGGAACTTGCCTATTTATCAACCGATTATTATGAAATTTGGCATGTGTGTTAGAAATGGGATTCTAAAATGAGTTTTGGATGAAGTTCTGGAATATGGCAAAGTATGATGGAACTTGCCCATTTCTCAACCAATTACGATGAAATTCGACATTTGTATTGGAAATGGGATTCTAAAATGATTTACGGATGAAGTTCTGGGATTTTAAAACGATTTCTGGATGAAGTTCTGGAATATCGCCAAGTATGATGGAACTTGTCTATTCATCAACCGATTATTATGAAATTTAATATGTGTGTTAGAAATGGGATTCTAAAATGAGTTTTGGATGAAATTCTGGAATATAGGCAAGTAGGATGGAACTTGCCCATTTCTCAACCGATTACGATGAAATTCGACATTTGTATTAGAAATGGGATTCTAAAATGATTTACGGATGAAGTTCTGCGATTTTAAAACGATTTCTGGATGAAGTTCTGGAATATGGCGAAGTATGATGGAACTTGTCTATTTATCAACCGATTATTATGAAATTTGATTTGTGTGTTAGAAATGGGATTCTAAAATGAGTTTTGGATGAGGTTCTGGAATATGGCAAAGTATGATGGAACTTGCTCATTTCTCAACCGATTAGAATGAAACTCGACATTTGTATTGGAAATGGGAGTCTGAAATGAGGTTTGGACGAAGTTCAGGAATATGGCTAAGTATGATGGAACTTGGCTATTTCTTAACCGATTATAATGAAATTTGATATGTGCGTTGGAAATGGCAATATTTGATATGTGTGGAATATGGCCAAGTAGGATGGAACTTGACTATGCCTTAACCGCAGGTATCATTGTGTTAGACATGTGCGTTGTAAATGGGATTCTAAAATGAGTTTTTGGATAAATTTCTGGAATATGGTCAGTTAAACGGTTAGAAGTATCAGTATAATTTGTTATACTACTTTCGGTATAAAGTTCTAGAATACGATTTTTCGTTTTAAATTGGATGCCTGTACGCTGTCGGCTGTACCCATGTTTCTGAAGCTTTTAACCTGTTTGGCTGTTGTTGTATAAGTAAATATATATTGGTTAAAATTGAAATCAATAATGTCAAAACTGTCACACACCAACTTTATGATATTATTGAAGATACCAAAGACCGAAGTTCTGATCACCTCGTGAGGTTTCAGCCCTTTATATTTTCCTATTGTGATTGTCCTCATTCTCATCTGTGCTTTTACGTTCCCCAAACGATTAAATTTGGAAGAGTTTGAAAAGCTCACAAATTTTTAGAGAAAGAGAAGCTTGTCTGTATTAAAATCAATAAGATTCTTCCGGCTTTTTATAGACAAAATATATTAACAATAATGGCATTCACAACATTGTTCGACTTGTTAATCAGAAAAAATGAAGAGGCCAATCATTTTGAATATATCTTCCAAAAAAGTAGAAATATCAAAATAACTCCCGTACTTTAACCCAAGAGTCATACAAAGTGTATCGACCCCAAAAAATGAAAACCTTCCTTGAGTTTTCTATGTGGTAGTTTGGTTTCGTACTGAAAAGTTCGCACGAACAAAAATGTTCGATCTTCTCTTCAGGTAGTGAGGTAGCTACGACCAAACTACAAAATACAATTCTAACTTTACACATTAAGTATGAGGTAAGAACGTAGTGACTTAGCGAATTATATTCACTAAATCAAAAACTCAAGGAAACGCCCTCATTTATGTGTGTTATTCCCACACAAATAATAGAAAGAGAAGTTTGTCTGTATTAAAATCAATAAGATTCTTTAATTAGGATGACTTGAATGACTTATTCAAGGTGGTGGCAAATAAGTCAATAAATTTGAGATGAATATATATTACCTTGAAATAATGTTGCAAATAGTATGAAAAAGTTTCACAATCTAGAGATTAGGAAAAGTGTAGCGCGCATATTCATTACTAACAAGGAGGTGTGTCTAGGAGAATGAATCAGGAAAATTTTGCACCAAAATAAAATTCTAACCTCGAATGTGAACAACTCAGATATAAACTCGTTTAAGCACTCATTGCAAAATAGCGCGATTAGCTAAAATCGAGGTTGACATAACAGGACTAAACTCGAAAATTTACAAGGTCAATAAATCTTAGGTTAATGGATTTTCAAAACTGACGGTCGAAAGTCAGTTACTTTATTCTAAAAAGACCAAAGTATTGAAATCCTATCAAAAATGAGCAAAAATTTGCTTGGTCCAAAACCTCTTTTCTCTACGTTTTGAAAGTTCCTGAGTTTGAAAAAGCAGAAAAAAATGTCCGTCCGTCTGTCGGGACGTCTGGATGTCTGGAATATGGCTAAATATGATGGAAATTGCCTATTCCTAAACTGAAATGATGGAATTTGACATGACCGTTGGAAATGGGTTTCTTATGAGAGTATTCTGGTCTAGATATTTACATATTGAGCGTTTCTTTCGAGCTCTTTCAAAAAAGTAAAAAATATTTTTATCATTCATTCTTCTATAACATATGTATTGATATTTTGAAAATACACAAAAAAAAATTTCTAAAAAAAATGAAAATGTATGAGTTATAAGCTGCTAAATTTGGGGTTAAACAAAAGGCTAATGCTGGTTGACATGATATCGCAAGTTCTATTCAACCGATTTACTTTAAATTTTGTACCAACCTTCAATGTATGTATAACTATCTATCGCGCCTATCACTTTTGTATCAAAATTATTTTTTTTACTATTTTAAAAAATGAAAATTATGAAAAAAAAGAGTCCAACAATACGTTTTTTCAGAAAGCCGCCATTTTGCGAAAAAAACAATTTTCCGTTTTCTCTTTGATAGGGGCTATAACGACATTCTTACTAATTGAGAATCTTTTTTTTAAATTTTGTTTCAGATGACCAGAAAGGTTGCAATCGTGTCAACCAGCATACAACCTATTCTATACCCCATATTTTACCAGCTTATAACTTATTTAATTTTCATTAAATTTTTTTTTTATATTTCCAAATATCTCCTTCCATCGCAAATCTTGAATTTCATCATAATCGGTTAAAGAATAGCCAAGTTATATCCAAGATTGCTCATGTCAAATTCCACTAAAAACCATATTCATATATTCCAGAATTCCATCTAAAAATAAATTTAGAATACCACTTCCAGTATACCTATCGAATTTCATCGTAATCCGTTGAGAAATTGGCAAGTTCCATCCTACTTGGCCATATTCCAGAACTTTATACAAAAATTATTTTAGAATCCCATTTCTATCGCGGATGTCAAATTTCATTAAAATCCATTATGAATTAGATAAGTTTTATCATAATTGGACATACTATACATATAATTAGCTAAAGGTTCAACTTGAAGTGTAAAACCTGTGTATGTGTAAGATATTACACGCCTTGACTGATTTGAACCAAATTTTGCACAAATATTGTTTTTGGAGGTTGAGCTGAAGATTGACTTGAGAGGTTTAATTAGGGGTTGATTTGGGAGTTGAATTAATTTTGAAGAGTTTAGTTTTACAGATTCAGTGCAACGGAAAATCTTTGATTTTGAGGAAATTTCCGCTATATTCTGTAACCAAAGCGCGGTTAAGTTCATATATCTTTCCAATACTAGTTTTGGACCGTAATTTGAGTATGACTATGTCAATTAAAAAACCAATTTGAAATTATAGAATTTCAATTTATTTTTTAATCCAATATTCCAAACCAATTCGATGTACCAATCTAGCTTACATATGTATATATGTGAGATTGAGAAATTGAAATCTCAACAACATGTACGACAATAAAATTCGAATTTTCAATGTGGGCAAAATGTGAAAATCATCATCATAAAAGTCTTTTATATTACTCCATTTATCTTGTATCAATGACATTGTCTGGAATCTTTATAATAGATATGTGTGTGCATTTGGCTGGTCGCCCGATCATAAAATATATTTACGATATTTCAAATATTTTACCTAAAATTATTGTTTAGTGTCAAACGTTCAACGCTAATATATTTTGTATAAGTAGCAAAAAAACTATAGCAATACGAGATGTATAGACAGTATTAGTAATATGTACTTGGCTAAATTTACAATTCCAAATAATTTTAACATTGAATATTATCGATTTGTTATATATTTGAAGCATTCTCTTAAATATTTATCAAGGATTTTCTTCGTGTCTCAAGGAAACTTGAAGTTTATCCGTATTCTGCGCAAATTTACTTTATTTTGACTCAGTGCCAGAGTGACGTCGTCAAGAAAGTTACATCTGCATAATTTCTAAACATTTTGTTTCTTAAATAATTTTATAAACGTTAACTATAAAAATTTCCATGCCTAAAATAAGATATGAGGTTAAACGAAAACCATTAACTTTGTAAGGAACAATTGACTTTCGTGATTTTTACGATTCCATTCGAAACGGCGGGAAATCAAAATCATTGGAATAATGTGTATCGGGCTGCAACCTTAATTACCCTTAAGATCAGGTGCGTAGGAGGTGGGTGAGCTAAATTAATATTTTTTACAAATAATTGTCTACTATAGAGAACCTATGTTAAATGTGCAAACACACATAAAAGTGAATCAATTAAATTTAAAACGATTTCACATTTTTTTTTTTCAAACATATGCCAATGTTTATAAATTTGACTAAAAATTGAAATAATTCATGATTAAACTTTGATATTTATTTTTATACAAATCCATTGAATCTATCACCACCGATCTGAAGTGCCAAAATGCATTTAAACTTTTTCAATTTCTGTTGAAGGAATATTACATTTGTTGGAATCACATCAGGCAAAGTTATCTCCAAACTAAAACGCGTTATGCTTTCAACTTAAAAATCATTAACCGCGAAAGAAAGGACTCTGTGGAAAAGCACTATCGAAGGACGAAATTATCAAAACTGGTTGTTTCGACTTTTGATCAAAACATTCAGTTAGATCTAGATAGATTTGTGAAAATGTTTAACCTGAATGTGCACATACATAAACATTTTCCTCATAAAACCTGTTAAATTTAGTATAAAATGTTTTAAAAAAGTGACGTTAAGTATCAGAACTTGCCTTAGTTCGAGTCTTGGATTGTTTCCATCTGGCTATTTTACCTTTTATGAAGCGCACATCTCATGTTATACGCCTGTTTGAAGTGATTTCAAATGTGTTCAAATTTTTGTCATATATATATACATAATATTAATATATATATATTTTCAAGTGAATTTTACATATCCTGGTGGTGTTCTAATTTTGACCCCTTCCAAAATCATCAATTATTCACGGCAACTTTATATCTACAATTTTATAATGTGCTCAAAATCATCGGAATTTACCAATATCCGCAGGAAAAACTTTAATTTTATTCATGGAAACAAATCATCTCTCCTAAGGGCTTAATTTAAATTTCGTCGACACCATTATTTAACAATTAAAGAATAAAATTTTAGCGCTAATTGCTGTTGCTGAGCACTATTGCGTTTCTTATAAATTTTAAGCTAAGGGACCGTGATATAGCTCGACCAACATGAAATTGACTTATTTGTTTAGGGGAACATAGGTAACGTTATCTTGGTATTTTAAAATTAACTGGGGGACAGGCTCAGACAAACAGTTAAGTATAAATTGGCTGCTTTATGAAACTTAAGGTTTTACCGAGACTATTAGGAGATAATCATATTTAAGTTCGGAAGGTGATCAAGATTAAATTCTTTTATTTTCAAACCATTCAACAATTATTTTCAAAACTATATAAAGAAATAATTAAGAAATTTAGTATTTAGTTAAGCAATTAGATGCCGTAATATTTCATTTCAGCCAAATTAGAGAAGTTTTTTGCGATTTGCTTAAAATGAAGAAAATGTCGAATGATCATTTTTAAAAATAAGGTCGTCATCTAAACTAAGTAAAACAATCTAACTTCGCCTTGAAAATAGAAAAAGTGCCGCATTTTTTCACAGTGCAAAACTGAAAATGTGTAAATCGAGAGTAAAGTGAAAATCGAGGGATGATTAAAATATACATATCACTAGAATTTTGCACGAAATTTACGAGCCCCTAAAATTTACGGGCTCTAGGTACGCGCCTAGTTTTCCTAGGCATTAATCTGCCTCTGGAAGTGCTTTCGTCATTAGTTCGAAGGCTACATCGAAAGTCTGATACGATGGCAGGTCGGTAAAAATCCGTTCCAAATGCATAAATCCATTTTGCCTCCTAACAAATTTGGCTAGTTTTCAAATCACATAAAATAAAATTTTAGAAAATAAAGGAATGATAAGAATAAAAAATCTCTAATGAGAGAAAAAAAAACTAGGATTTTCCGTCTTTGATGAAGGGTTACAAAGCTAGTTAACAAATAGCAATAAGGCCCAACTTGCCGGGCTCAATGATCACTGTCATTTTCACATATGGGCAGTTTAACGTTGGCTGTTCACGCTTAAATGTAATAACTATTCTCTTTCCTAACGGCACAACTTCTAGCATTTTGTATGCAGAGACCGTTAATAATTAATTTAAAAAAAAAATATTCTAACCAATCCTTTAAAAACTTTGGTTAACAAAGGTTGGTTAACTTTGGTTCCCCAATATTTTACAATAAAAATTCGACGTCTTCTGAGATATTAGATCATTTTTATTTTCTTTTTCAATATTAAACTGAAATTATTAAATTTTAAGGGCTTACGGTTTTATTGTGTCCACATACAAAAAAAAAAAATTAGAAAGAAAGATTTATTATGTTAAAACACTGCAGACTGCATTAATTAAAATCCTGTTAAATCCTCTTTCAAAATTTTAATTCTCACACAACCACTCACATTAATAATTAATTGAATCAACAGTTATAAACCATAACACACAATTCATAAAATCCCCTTTTATAACAAGGTTGTTGGACAAACGATTAATGTAATAAAATAACTATATTAGCAAACATTAACTATAAAAACAAAACTATTAAATTAAATTAATTTGAATGAAAACTTTTTTTGTTTTATCCACACTCGGCGAGCATGTTTCTCTATACAATAATATTATCACATGAAACGACAAAACAATACTGGTCAGACTGACATTGGATCATGTACAAACGTTTTTTTTTTTTTGTACAGACAAAACAAAAATTATATAAAATAATTAAATTTATATTACCTGTTTTGTAATTATTAATGTTTATGTCATCGAGTTTCATTGTGTTTGTATTTTAATTAATCAAAATATAATTTGAAACAAAAAAAAAATTAATAAAATTTTTTTTTAATACGATTTTTGTCTTCTTCCATTTACATAGTTTTGTATAACAGAAATTAAAATTTTATACAACAATATAAATTTTTGGTTGGTGTATGTGTCTTGAATACGTGTATTAATTAGTGTTTTTCATTGTTTATCGTTTTATTTTGTAATTAAATTAGCGAACTAAAAATAAACATAAAATTAATAAAATTGCAAATTATATTTTATTTTGTAAATGTAATGAAAATATTAAAAATATGTATGTATAACAGTTTTTTTTTTTTTTTGGTTTGTGACTTTGCTAAACAGAAATTAAAAATCAAATGTTAAAAAAAACTACTCGCTCTATCTCTAATTACTTACATTTAAATTATACAAAATTTTAATTTTAATTCCAAAAAGAATAAAAAATATGCAATATATGTATATATATATATAGATATGATTCAAACAAATCTAATTAATTTATTTAATTATATAGAACAAAAAAAAAATAGTTTAGTATTTCTTGTGATTTTTACTATTTCATTTCGTTATCGATTTTTCCATCAAAAATCTGTACACACAGTTTTCCACGGTTAACACACAATTTTCACATAACTTAATTTAATTAATTATTATTTATTTTTTTTTGTTGTTGTTTTTATTAGAAAACACTATTTTAATATGTAAATAAATTAAACGAAATTTATAAAAATTAAAAAATTATACAAAAAATGGAAAAATAATAACAAAAAAATATTGATAAATTTTCAGACAGAATGAAAAACTGAAAATGAAAATAAAATGAGAGTACTCATTTGTTTTGTATATATTTATATGTGTTTATCGGGGGAAAAACTGTAGAATGGAAATTATTATTTGTTTCCGTTTTTTTTTGTTTTTTTGTTGTAAAGTCGATTATTATTTGAGAGGAGTGTGAATGAAAATTAATAATAAATTCAATTTTCCCCTATTTCGTATAGTCAGTGGATTTTTGTCAGTGGAAATTTTGTATTATTGTTTGAAGTTTGTAAAATATAATAAGGGGAAAATAATGTGGAAATATATATGAAAAATCAATATTCGTAGTGTAAAAAAAAGAGGTTTGCACCTGGTTGGTATGCAAAACGTGTAATTTTCACAGCTGCTATAACAGTTTTGTAGTTTTTAAACAAACAAACAGCAACCACTACTCGATATACTATATACAAATTGTAAATATGTGATTACCTAGGTTTTATAATATAAACAACTTGGAGGAGCTACACAAACTCGGAACAATACAAATGGGATTGCTTTCAACTCGTCCTTCCAGACTTATAAAGCCTACAAAACTACAAACCTTGACGCCAGATTCTGGTATAATGGCAACCTTTTGTAAAAAATAATTATTAGTACCTTCAAAAGAATTTCCAGGTAAAATTTTAATTTTTAGTTATACAGTGAAACTACCTTAAGCCGAAGTTTTGTGTGCCGGAGAAAAATGGTCTTTTCAAGAGATGGTCGCTTTAGAGAGAAACAACAAAAAATCCATAAATCGCTCACTTCTTGCAATAAAACGATAAGTCAAAATTGGAAATTTTCAGGAGAACGCTTTTTAGGATTTTCAACTAGAAATTTTTGGATACATGCTTAATTAAAAATATTATGTACTGCAAATGGTTCATTTCTCACGACAATTTAGCAAATCATTTAAAAAATCTAAAAAAAATAGTTTAAAAGGTAAACGCGTAAATTACTCACCGTGTATAATTCTATTGCAACAGTATTGTAAGTACTAATTATAGTTTTTTGATTGGGAAAATTTTAAATTTTTAAATTAAAAGTCGAGTTGTAGTTTTTATAAAAAAAATTATTTTTTTTTACTATTGTAACTCTACATATCGCAGTATTGCATTTTCAACATAATTTTTTATTGTAGTCAACTTTAAATCATAAAACATGACAATAATTTAAATTCATGTTTTTTTTTTTCCTTTTTGTGGTTTTCATTTTATTTTGTGGCGAAGATGCGGATTTAAAAGAACCAGAAGAGTTTAACTCTGATGGTTACAAAATAAATGTTATTAGCTTTTATCACAAATAAAGCTTGACTTCATGACGAAGACATCTGTGGTTTGAAGCTCTGGAGAACAACACGAACCTTTGACTAGTATGAAAAATTAAAAATTTCACAGGATTTCCCGGTTTTCAATTTGTTTAGTATTAGTAGTCTTTTAACTCAAATCGGTATAGGAAAAAAATTATTATATATGTACTTGAGCCGCCGTGGTTTCCATTGTAAGTTAATTACGAAGAATTATTAATTAAAGGTTACAGTACTTTATTGAAACCACAAAACACGGTATAGGAAATTTAAGGATTCTCAAACGGAATTCTGGGATCTTGTTTTCAGTAATTAAAGTGTGACTGGGAAATCCCGGGATTTTCCAATTTTCGATTTATTTATACCCCAGTTGTATGTACTTTGCGTAATCGAGAAATTTGAAACAGAAAGTATACAGCATAAAAAAATAGCTTTGGCTTTTTAAATTTGTTTTTCATAGGATTAAATTACAATATTCGCATTTTTTCGTTATTTTTTATGAAATATGGTATAAAGGTGATGATCACGGTAAGTTATAAGAGAGCTTCGCCATGATTGATCATTGATCGCTCTTGGAGCACTCAGTCGTACAACAGGGTCTATAATATATTCTGTAAAACCTCGGTTCAAGAGACTAATTGGGGCTGAGGCTATCGCTTATTTCCGACTTTTGCTTAAAACGGAATGCAGACAATTTGAATATCTCGAATAAAAGTTTATCCATATACAGCTTTTCAAGTAAAATTCACTCCAATTAGGAAGGAACTTTGCTATTTCTTAACCGATTATGGTGAAATTGAGCATGTACGATGGAAATGTTATTCTAAAATGATTTTTACATAAAGCTCTGGAAAATGGCCAATTTGGAAGGTACTTGGTGATTTCTTTACCGGTTATGATAAAATTCAGGATAATGGATTCAGGCATAATGAAAATGGGATCGATAAATGGGATAAAGTGAGTTTTAGATAAAGTTCTGGAATATGGCCAATTAGATCGTTTCTTAAACGATTATGATGAAATTCAGCATGTACGTTGGAAATAGAGTTTTAATTGAATTTTAGATAAAGTTCTAAAATAGGACCAATAAGAAACTTGGCTGTTTTTTAACGGATTATGATGTAATTCAAATTGTGCGATGGAAACGGGATTCTAAAATGGAATTTAGAAGCAGTGCTGGAATACTGTCAGTTAAGAAGGAATATGGCTGTGTATTAACAGATTGTGACGAAACCCGATTTGTACCATGAAAATGGGATTTTAAAATAATATTTAGAAAAAGTACTGGAATATGGCCTGGAATTTTCCAGAACTTTTTGCAAACATCATTTTAGAATCCCATTTCCGTTGCGCAAACTGAATTTCATCATTATCAGTTAAGAAATTGTTAGGTTCCTTCTTAATTGGCTATATTCCAGAACTTCATTGAAAACTCATCATAGAATTTCATTTCCATCGTGCATGCGGAATTTCACATAATCGGTAAAAAACTCACCAAGTTTCTTCCTAATTAGTCATTTTCCAGAACTTCATATATTAATCATTTTAGAATTCCATTTCCATCATACAAATCGAATTTCATCATAATCGGTTGATAAATAACCAAGTTCATTCCTAATCGGCCTGAATTTGACTTGAAAATATTATTGATGGATAAACTTCTATACGAAATATTTAAACCTTCTACATTCGGATCTAAGAGGCAATCGGAAATCAGAGACAAGTCAATCCTCAATTGGATTCTTAAACCGAGGTTTTACTGTAATATATTATTCCTAGGCATAGTGAAACGTGTACATTAAAAAAAAAAATCGAAAACCGAGAAATCCCGGGATTTTTCACTCACACTTTGGAGACAAAAACGAGATCCCGGGATACCGTTTTGAGAAAGCTTAGTTATATCATAGACATTTATACTAGATTTCTCATTTCATAGTAACTAAAGGAAAAAAACAAAAACTTCTGATAATTCCAATGTATCGTTGTGTTGTGTATTTTATAAGGCAATAATTTTAGAATGCGTTGCAAATATAATACGTATATGCAATACACCGATAATATTTGAATGGAAAATTTTTGTTTTTATTTTCTGTTTTTAGTCAAATGAGAGATCTATTATGATTGTCTATGGTTATATGATAGAAATGCAAGGTAAGTATTATTTGCCCTGCATTTCTATTATGTATAACTAATTTGAAAGTACTTACATAATCGTTTACTTCTAAATCAATTTCGGCAATGTCAGTGAACATGTTATTTTTTATATAAACCTTTTATTTATTTAATTATAATTTTTTCAATAAATATTTATTCATACTTTTTAAGGAATTTTAAATTAAAATTTGTTGTCAAAAAATGATAGTTTTACTTCATTCCAAGCAATAAAAGTGCAACCAGACAAACGATGCCTACTTTGAAAAATTTTCCAGCTGAAATATGCTGTAAGTAGTACGTATGTACGTTACCCGCCGTCTCCACTATGAAATTTTACTGAAATTTTATTTCATGGTTTTTATGGTTGTATGTGTTTCTTTCAATGTATTAATAAATTTCTGTCGATGAAATTTCATCACTGGGCATTTTGGTTTCATGAAAAATTTCTGCTATTTCTGCTTTTATATTAAAAATTTCTATAATGGGATTCACCAAATTAAAAAAAATGTAAACAAAAAATAAAACACAACAACAAATCTACATACAGATTTCATGAAATTTTTTTGAGAAATTTCAGCCTAAAAGTTTTCCGAAAGTTTGCATTTTTGTATAGTATACACACACATACATTGATAAAATTGATTTCATGAAAGCAAATTTCAGTAAAATTTCATAGTGGAGACGGCGGGTTATTAAAACGAAAAATTATTTGTCACATAAACAGCTATAACTTAAGGCGCTATTCCACTTGACTGAATTGACTGATAGTAAAAAAAGAGGGAAAGAGAAAAAAGTTCGAAACTTTATGTAATAGACAAAGGCAACGTTTTTTTTATTTTGTATTTTATAGCAAAATTTTGAGGAGAAATTTTGACAGCACACAAAAACATAACCAATAATTATTAAAAAAAAATTAAATATTCCTATTAATCCAGTTAATTTTGTATCTCAAAATTATCTAAAAAATTAAATATTATTAATAGTCACATCAGAATTATATTTTTTAGTATATTTTCCGTAAAATTAAAAAATGTTTACCTCAAAAACGTCATGGGTTTTTTTTATTTTTACTTTTTTATAGCAAAATTTTAAGGAGAAACTTTCAAAAATATTTTAACCATAAAATTATTAGTGTGCGGGAAATATTACTCATCATATACTAATTTTATGCATGTGTGTTAGTGTGACTGCTATAAAATGTTCTCAATTTGATACTTTTTATTGCAGTCACACTACTACAGACACAAATATTTCTTGACTGAGAAGAGTTTTTGTTTCATTCGCCCATCTAGCAAATGTATATTTTTATCTTCCTTTAATTTTACTATCAGTCAATTCAGTCAAGTGGAATAGCACTTTTATACTTACAGTTGCATTTAAAAATTATTTGCCTCCTAAAAAACGATAATTGGAAAGACGATATTGAGAATAGAATTTGTTTCAATCAAGAAAACTATAAGTCAAGTTATAGTATTTATAACTGGAACAAAAAATCAAAATTGACTTATCGTATTATTGTAAAGTTATACAGCATCCCTCGGGAGGACCCGTTTTCAAAAATGAGTTAAACTGGAATATACTGCTCTCTCTGAACTATATGAAAATGCAATCATGCAATAACACGATAAGTAGTACTTATCGTTATCTTGCACGCAATGAGCGAAGTAAACTTTACTATAGGACAGGACTGGCAAAAGCGTCGACCGCGGTCGACTGGTCGACCGATTAACTATCGAAAGTAGCCCGCGAGCAATATGAGAAAATGCATATTTAAAAAACTTTTTGACTGTTAAATCTCTTTATAAACATATTTAAAAAACAGTTCAGATTTATATGGTCCAATTTTGCGGAGAGTGGCTGGATATATGTCCGCATTTTTTGGATCCACCTATCTTTGCGAATCAGCTTTTTCTTCAATGAATGGCATTAAGACAAAACATCGATCTTGTTTAACGGATGATCATTTGGCATAATGCTTGCGAATCGCCATAAGCTCATATGATCCAAAATATGAAGAACTTGATGATAAGATGCAGTGCCACGTATCAGGTGCAAGTAGTAGCAGTAGTAAATAAACTTATATTTAATATTTTTAAAATTCTTGTATTATAAGTGATATAAAACTTTCTAATTTTGTCTTGAATTTAAACAAATAAATGAAATACAGTTAACAATTAAATATAGTTTCTCTGGTAGACCTCCAGATTTAATTTAGTCAATAGTCGCCCGCAAGACTTGAAAGTTTTGCCACCCCTGCTATAGGATATACATATAGGATATAATGTTTCTATTATTTCATAAAAATAACAGGTTTCATAAAAATAACATAGTAGGTTTTTGAGTTTGATTTAGTTGAATATAATTCACTAAGTCGATACACTCTAGTTTTACATATAATGTAAAAATTTAGAGTTGAATTTTTGTAGTTCGGTCGTAGCTACCCGAAGAGTAGACTAGACCTTATTTTTTCTGTACGAACGAAACCGAATTACCAACACGAAAATTCAAAGAGATTTCTAATTTTTGAGAGTTCAGGGGGGATATTTCTGAATACGATACGAATACGAAAGTGTAACATTCTTATTTGAATTGAATTAGAATTGAATCAGATTCGCTCGTTTCTTATTTAAATCAAATACGAATCTTATACATTCGAATTCGTATCGTATTCAGAAATAGCCCCCCAGTTGATAGATATTCTTTGTATTGACTCTGCGGGAAAAAAAAAGGGGGAGGGGATAATATTTATACTTTGATTGGTAGATATATTATAAGTGATTGGCTTGGCCTCTGTTATTTTTCTGATTTACCAAATCGAAAATACAGTGAATGTCATTTACAATTACAAGTAATATATTGTCATAATATGTAATTACAAGTAATATATTAATTATTTTAATTTACAATAAATTGACACCAGAATTACTACGGTCAGATAAGTGATTCTCATGGTTGGTTGTAAGTCGCTGTTTTGTACTTTGCAATTTTAATTGAAATTAATGTGGAGATTAATTATTTTAATTTAAAATAAATTATCTGCCACAGTATTATTAAGCACAAATTAATAACCGAATTGCTCCGATCTGATGAGGCATTCTCTTGCTATAGAGCCCTCAATCTCTATAAATCCGTACTTCGTAGTTTGAATTTTTAATTAAAATTTATGTGGAGATTAATTAATTTAATTTAAAATTAATTACCTACCACTGGTTTTTTACGCAAAAATTGACATCATCGGATCTCCGATCGGATGAGCCGTTCTCTCGCTACACTGGTTGAAGCATTTAAATCGGCCGAAATCAGAGGTTCGCGGCGCGGGTTCCTGTGCCGCCCGATGACGTCATTGCGAAAATATTATGCGTGACACATAAACCCGAAGGACCAATCTAAGGAATCATATTTTTAAATTAAAGGTAGTGCTTATAGTTGATGAGTAATTGCCCCTGACCAAGGGCTAAATTTCGGGTAAGTTTTCTGAACATGCGGTGTAAAACGTTATCACGTCAGAAAGCCGAAACATTTTCATAAAAATAACAGTTCAATAGTTAGATACATTTATAGATACCTAAATATAAAATTTAAGATAAAATAAAATTTAATCAAATCAATAAAACATGAGTAGCTAAAGAATTTAAGTGAAATTCTACCCGTTCGAATGGAAACATGGTCCTTATTGAACTGATTTTATGCTTTATGATTTCTATTTGTAGAATTCGTTCACACTCAAAAAAATGGTCTAACAAATTTCCATTCCCTAAATTAAGGACCAGTTGTGTTAAACTAGTGCTTCCAAGCTCTTATTCTTAGAAGTTGGTTCAACCTCTACCGTGATTAATTATTCCACAAACATTTTGATCCGTATTTAATAGTTCGACTTTCCAGTCATTGTTCTCCTAATCGTTCTTCGACGTCGGTCGGTTCCAAAATTGAATTCTAAATTTTCGCAATTACCGATAGAGATTAAATAATTTTGTATTTCTATATTTTCATTTTTGTGTCAATATTGGAACTCGATGCTACCATACCACATTTAGCGTTACATTTTTCAACTGTTTTTTTGCTGACGTTTTGGCCGCGGCTTCTTTTACATAATCATTCACATCAGCCAAAGTATTTTGTTTCAACAATTCATCCAAATTGTCAGCGGTCTTTATTTTTGCGATTATATCCGTAAGAATTCGTCGCCTATAATGCAATTTAAAATTCGGATTATACCCTGATTAATAGCGGTTGAGAAATGCTGGTGGTATTTACCGGTAGAAGTAATAACTTGAGAGCTTTAAGCTGATCGTCTCTTGAATGACTTGCTGCATTGTCCAATATCAACACATTTTTGGTTTCTCTTTGAAAAATGTTCTATCAAATTTTCGAACTATTTCAAGGGGTTTCTCTTTTTGCCCAAATAAGGGCATTGACAGACAACATTATGGTGATTCGCGGCTTACATTTCTTGGAGCCCTGTGCATTTGTTCCTTTAGCGCTCTATTAAATAAACCGGTTTCGTCGAGATTACAAATTTGTTTTGGTTAATAAATTAGACATAACATTAACACTCACAGATGCACTTTCCCCACTCAAGGCTCTAAACACAATATTGTTTCTAGCACAACATTTATTGAGCCAACTGTTACTAGGTACAAAATTATCTTTTCCGGCAAATTTCTTGGTCGTGCGCCCAGATTATGCAGTCTGTAAATATATTTAATCCAAGTCAATCGTATAGTAAAGTATTGTAGTATTCGTGTGAATAAATAGAAAGTTTTTGTATGTATGTTTGTCTCTAAGAGAAGAAATGAACAATTTTTTAATATGGTCGTTTTAAAGGGCTGTATTTCTTCACCAATACACAAAGTAACAATGGTCGCAGTCAGGTCGAGGAGGTGGTTTTTTGAGAGAGGCGATTTTACTATATAGAGAAGTTGTTTTACAATAAAAACGCCTTTTCACAATGTGCTCATTTTCGAGGGGTGATCGTCTGTGAAAGTTTCACGTAATGGATTCTTTGAAGTACTTCTATACCCTCGACTTTGAGCTTCAAAAATAAAAATTCATTTATTCCATTTTTGAATTAAGCAAATTAGTTTTATTTCATTGATAACGTTTAATTTTATAGAAATAAATTCAATTTTTGGAAAAATAATTTATTTTTAAGTGGTAGTTTTATAAAATCAAAATATATTGCAATGAAATTATCTACAAAGCCAATAATCCAGCCATTGACGGTAAAAACAGGTTATTACCTCCGAATTCTAACCGACAATACCGATTAACGTGAAATTTGGACAATAAGTAGGGAATGGATCAAGGAAGAAAAGTTATGTAGTGCCGATGTGTGCTTTTACCCTGGGGTGGATGTCACCCCTTCTGGGGGGTAAAAATAGTACACTCAATATAACCACAGAAATCGATATAGGAATGAATTCTAAGCAAAAAAAGCTTTTCGAGTTATTCGCGATTGAAAATGTTAATTTTCCATCTAACAAATGCATGTTTGAGAGTAATCCGAAAATTTCACCGAAAAACGCGATTGGTTTTTTAACTATAACTTTCTTAATTTTTAAGATTTCTAATCGCTCCTACAACCGTTTCGGACCGCAGGGAATTTCAAGGGCTATTAGGCTTATAAAGTTGAACTTCCTTGAACCCTTCGTTTTTGAAATTTTTGAGTTTAAAGGGCTCGGGGAAGGTGGTCCTAGCACTCAAATGGGAACTTAAAACGGCGATATCTCAATTCAGTTTTATTCCAGAGAAATAAGAAATATAACAAAATTTTCTGCAAGAAAACCTTAATTTTTTATAAGAAGAGGAGAAATTGTTAAGAGTTTACAATTCAGTTTTGATCTGCGAGCATGTGAAAAATAAATCATCTTTCAGTACATCTCATCAGGCTATAGCGACTGAACTGCTAATTTTTATTACACTGATTTTTCCTATATATGTATAGAAATTAACGTGCACTTGTAAGTATTAGCGAATTTTACATTCCCCTTTTTAAACTTTTAACAATTTCAATGTTATTGTATTTAACCAAAGCAACCTTGATTATACAAGCCATAATCTAAAAAACGAAGCTTTTCTAAGGGAATTAGAAACGAGGAAAAAATCAAAATTTCCATAGTAAAACCATAGATATTCATACTAGACTTCTCATTTCATTATAACTAAAGGAAAAAAACAAAACTTCTGATAATTCCAATGTTATCGTTGTGTTGTGTATTTTGTAAGGCAATGATTTTAGAATGCGTTGCAAATATAATACGTATATGCAATACACCGATAACATTTGAATGGACAATTTTTATTTTTTTTTTGTGTTTTTAGTCAAATGCGAAATCTATTATGATTGTCTATGGTAAAACACATAAAACATATGGGAAATCACTTTTTTTCCCAAGACAAATTTGTAAATGAAAATGTTGCAAATTCTTAATTATGATTTCTGAAATAGTTTCATAAATGTTTGAATTTCAACATATATAAATCTCGTTTAGTCGCAATATAAATCTTGAAGAGTGAACATCTTTATTGAGCTGGTGGTCCCGGGTACTGCGTAATATACGTAAAAGGCCTGTTATATCGTGTACAAAAGCGAGGGTATCACAAATAACAGCTCAATAAAATAGATAGTGGTGCTGGGTACTGCATTTTTTAATGTCTAAGGCCCATATATCCGTGCTAGTCGGTGGTATCACAAAGTGCGACTCAGTGAAAGTAAATAATTAGACTCGGGACATCCATACTTCTTTCTAGAAGTTTGGACTAACCGTTTTATATAAATACAATAGTAGGTCATATACAGCTATAAGTGCTAGTCGACCTGAACAAACGAAAATAACAACAACAACAACAACAACAACAAATCTCGTTTAAGTAAATCGTTTTCATTTTCTTGTATTAATTGATTTATTTAAACCAAAATATAAAAAAAAGTTCTTAACAACAGCATTCTGGTCAAATTAAAAAGAAAAGCTTACTACAAATCGTGTGCATTAAGTCAATACACATAGATGGCAGTGGGCAGTAAACATTTTGAAAAATCGTACCAAAAATTGCCACCTGGGAAAATTTGAGTTAAAAAATGTAGGAAAAGCAAAACAAATTCACAAAATATTAAGAACGTGTCATAATTGTGTAATTAAACAATTTTTTTTCGTATTTTTCTGAAAACAATTATAGACATCTAACGTACACTAGGAAAACTAAAGATAAATTTAGCAAGTATTATTTTAATTTGTCAGAGCCAACTTTGATGTATTTTTCAAAATGAAAGTTCGAAAAATATATTTTAGAAATAATTTAATTTTAATATTTCTGCAATTAATATTTACTTAAAACCAATATACGCTTCTTGTAAATTGCTGCTAAAGATATGTAGAACACTTTTGTATAAACATTTTGTAACATTTTTGCTTTTTTCATTGAAAAATTTGAAGCTAAAAAACACCATTTTTACTATGTATTCCTATGGAAATCAGTGAAAAGTTATACCACTAAAAAAGCTTCTAAAAAATACGTCATAATGATTATGGCTCTATACTCTAGAAGGCTCTGATTTAACGCATACATACGGTTACTATGTTCAAACTTTTAAATTATTTTTGGTATATTCCAAATTGATAAATATTTATAAGAAGAGGAGAAATTGTTAAGAGTTTGCAATTCAGTTTCGATCTGCGAGCATGTGAAAAATAAATCATCTTTCAGTACATGTACTTTCTTTATTATGTATGCGTTAAATACAATAACATTGAAATTGTTAAAAGTTTAAAAAGGGGAATGTAAAATTCGCTAATACTACAAGTGCACGTTGATTCCTATATATAGGAAAAATCAGTGTAATAAAAATTAGCAGTTCAGTCGCTATAGCCTGATGAGATGTACTGAAAGATGATTTATTTTTCACATGCTCGCAGATCGAAACTGAATTGCAAACTCTTAACAATTTCTCCTCTTCTTATAAATATTTATCAATTTGGAATATACCAAAAATAATTTAAAAGTTTGAACTTAATTTTTTACTTTTGCGTTTTATACGTATCTTCTTTAGTTTTTGAGTTATTGTGAAAAATGGATTTTTTTTTTCAAAAATTTCAAAAATCATTTCAAAATTGAATCAAGCTTTTTTTCAAATCTAGGCATTCTTAACCGTTCAAACTTTTGGAACCTACTATTAGTACCTAAAAAAAGTACATTATAAATGGATTACGTTTAATTTCAATTTTTGAGGTTAAGCCATTTGTTTCTTTGCTGATTTTTTCTCCACAAAAATGAGATGACCATTTTATTTCTATCATAACTCCATAAGTTTTTATGCTAACGACTTTTACTAAAGCTCATTTCGAAGGTCTTTTCAAGTACTGTAAAAAATACATAGGAAGTTGTCCTCCAAAAATTCGTCGTTTTTCCGTTATTCAACGTTTTAAGGTTCAAATTTGGTTTTCGGCGAACAAACAGTCACATTCAACAAGCCACAACTCAGTTCGTATTGCATCTACAAAAATAAAACTTAACCAATTGATTTGTTATTTTATAAGCTTTATTTTGGTCTTGAATGGTTTTTTGATAAAACGTAATGTTTTCGAGTTACTCGTAAAAAATCAACATTTTCAATCGCGAAAACTCGAAAAATATTAATTTATTGAAAAAACTTCATAAAACAGTTTTTGCTTAGAATTCATCCCCATATCGATCTGTGTGGTTATTTTGAGTGTACTAATTTCCACCCCCAAGACGGGTGGCATCCACCCCAGGGTAAAAGCACACATCAGCACTATTAACTTTTGTTCCTTCAACCATTTATTGTCAAAATTTCACGTCAATCGGTCTTGTCCGTAAGAATTCTGAGCGAGAAACCGTCAATGACTGGACTACAAGGCAATATGCATTCCACACTCAACTGCAACATTTCAATACACTTCAAGTTTTTCGACACGCATTCTACACTAAAAAGATAATTTTTTTTATCCCTCTTGTGTTATATTCTAAAAAATTACTAAAAATTTTTGTTGTTGTATTATTTTTAGTAACTTTTTTAGAATATAACACAAGAGAGATTAAAACAAATTATCTTTTTAGTGTGTAGACTGCGTGATAAAAAACCTGAAGTCTATTGGCATGCACCAGCCATCAATCTCGTTTGATGTTGAAACGCCGAATGGGTCGGAAGGTCGAATGTCGAAAAGTCGTATGTAGAACGGCCGAATGTCGAATGTGTCGAAAGCCCGAACGTCTAATGGCCGAATGGTTTGAAAGGCCAAATGTGTTGAAAGTCCGCATGGCTAAAGGACATCTATCAGTCGCTTACGAGCGATACAAATCCGTTGATCTGTGTCTGCAAGGCTGACGAAGCATCGCTCGTAAGCGACTGATAGATGTACCACAAATGTTTCAAGTGATGTCAAAAGTCTAAAAATGCCTGTAAAATTGAATTTGTTTCATTTATTTTAAACAAAATATTTTTTCTGGATTTTTTTCTGGATTGCTTTTCCGGTAATTTCTAGATTTTTTTCGGGATTTTATTTTTCTGGATTTTTACTTCACAACTATTCTGGATTTTAAAATTTCTGGAATTTTTTTTTTCAGGCAAATGTAGTGATCCCATAAAATCATTTGTAAGTACCATTGATAAAAAAAAAAATCAGGAGCCTCATCCACACAAGCTCGCGGGGGAAGTGAAACTTCTTCAGTCTTAGATGTTATTTGTTTGTTTGAATTTTTTTATGTCAAATTTATAAAACAATTACCTACTTAACTAGTAATATATTTTTTCTCTAAAATAGAAAAGAAATGCAATATGTAAGAAAAATTCAAAAATCGATAATTGGCCATATTCCAGAACTATATGTAAAAATCATTTTAGAATCCCATTTCCATCGTGCATGCTGAATTTCATCAAAATCTAATAAGAAATGGCTAAGTTCCTTCCTAATTTACCATATTCCAGAACTATTTAAAACCATTTTAGAATCCCATTTCTATCGTGCATTCTGAATTTTAACAAAATCGGTTAAGATACATAGAAATAAAATTTTGCTCGATACGTTGCCATTCATTTCTCGCACTTAATGTCGCTGCACCAGTATGGATATAAATCCGTACAATCTGAATGCGGTCATTCATCCAATGAAATTACCCAAATATTGTCATGTGACCGAAAAAAATATTCCCCTATTTTTCCTCTTGAGTTAAAATTATTTCAACAAAAAATAGAGAAAGAGAAGAACGATATTAGACAATAAAGAACCTATAGTTATTATGTAAACAACGAATTTGGCGGCTGAATTACCAACTGTCTCGGTATAGTAGCTCAACAAAGAGACTGATGTGATTTTATGGTGTTTCGCTCCAATAATGTATAACTGTCAAGTCAGGCGTTAGGCCTGTTTCAGCTTCATAGTACGCTAAATATTAATTCAATTTTTATCAATACCACCTGAAATTATCGAAATTTCTGCTCCCATATCTTGGCGTCAGTACAAGTTGCAAAACATTGATGTGCAAATTTCAAACATGTTTTGTGAGTTCTAACTAACGATTGATTGCATTATGACTTAGGCCACTAGCCATCCCGATTCAGAGGGAGCATTCAATTCGGTTTCAGCTAGGGTCGGAGAATTTTGTGTTTGCAGTAGAAGTTAAGCCAATGATTTTTGAAGTCTATAGACTATACATCCAGCCTGTCTTTATTTTGCCAAGATTGCGCCAAATTTTCCAAAGATTTAATGAAGCTAGGATTCTTTGGAAGCATAAATTGTCGATTCCATAAGATACCGGATCAGTAGCTTTCGTCCCATCGAAGCTAAAAGAAGCGATCCGGCTTTTATTGGCCCTTTGATTTTTTACTGACGTCCTCAATCCTGCTTTTCCAGAAATGCCAAAATTTTCTAAAATTATATTCCATAAAGTCACAAAGCACTATTTTTGATTTTTGGATGTTTTATGTTTCTTGTTTGGTAGATTTTGTATTGTGTTAAGATTCCCTAACTTTTTTATGTTGTACTTCAATATTTTCTCCTGATCTCATCAATAGCTTCGAAAACCTAGCAGACTCAACTTCTTCTAATAGTTCCACCACAAATGTTAAAATAAATGTCGTGTTTCGTTTTATACACTTACCTATCCGTAAAATCATCATAAATAACAAACAACCAATTTTTTCCATTTCCAATTCCTAATCTTGCAATTTATAGAGGCTATATAAAGTAGGTATGATAATTTTGAATAACCGTTACCGGTTCTGAAATCTGTTATACAATTGAAACGTAAAAAAATTACATACTATCATCAGCGCGACATGTGTTTGGTATCGAAACTACAAAGACATTTCAATTGTTTCATTCCCCCCATTCCCCATAACAAACCGTAAAACGCTTGCTGGCTTTTCAATTTGTGTAATTTTTTTAATATTTGCAATGCTTTTTAATGTTGAATTTAATGAGGATTCATGCCATATATGTTTATCGAACGAGGGCAACAAGGAGCACATCAATGAAAATGACTTGAAAATGAAATATCTGGAATTAACATCGGTTGAGGTAAGCTGAAAAAATAATGCTTGGGATAAATGCTCTTATTAATGTTTAATCCACATTAATGTTTTAGGTGCTTCAGGTCAAAGGCATGCCGTCGTACATATGTGAGTTTTGTAAATCGAAATTAATTATAGCCGTCCATTTCAAGAAGCAATGTCTGATGGCCCATAAGCTATTGCAAAAATATTTTGAAGTAACAATTCAAGCGGAGAAGGCGGAAGCTGAAATATTGAGAGGACTGCAACTAGCTGAAAGTGAAAACGTTGCGGCCGAAGTAGTTATAGAAAGTGTAGAGCCCGAAACTGAGAATTCTAGTGAAGTGTTTATTTTAGAAGAAATAGAGGAAGCAGATCTAGCAAATGTCGAGAAGAAAGTAGCAAAAAAACGTAAACCCAAGTCCAAGTCGCCCGAAACGAAAAGAACACGTCGTACAGCTGAAACTGGAAAGGTTGCGACCGAAGTAGTTATAGAAAGTGTAGAGTCCAAAACTGAGAATTCTAGTGAAGTATTTATTTTAGAAGAAATAGAGGAAGCAGATCTTCTAGCAAATATCGAGAAGAAAGTAGCAAAAAATCGTAAACCCAAGTTAAAGCCGCCCGAAACGAAAATGACACGTCATACAGCTGAAACTGAAAAGGTTGAGACCGAAACTGAGAAGTCTAGTGAAGTGTTTATTTTAGAAGAAATAGAGGAAGCAGATCTAGCAAATGTCGAGAAGAAAGTAGCAAAAAAACGTCTACCCATGTTAAAGCCGCTCAAAACGAAAATGACACGTCGTACAGCTGAAACTGAAAAGGTTGCAACCGAAGTAGTTATAGAAAGTGTAGAGCCCGAAACTGAGAAGTCTAGTGAAGTGTTTATTGTAGAAGAAATAGAGGAAGCAGATCTAGCAAATGTCGAGAAGAAAGTAGCAAATAAACGTAAACCCAAGTCCAAGTCGCCCGAAACGAAAATGACACGTCGTAAAGGTCGCCCGAAACGAAAACTAGTCGAGACAATCGAATCGGAACACGAAGAGGCACAGCAACAGAAGAAGATAGACCAGCCAGAAATCAAGACAACCAATGAACCAAAAGTCATCGAGCTTGAAAATTACAAAATCCAAATAGGAACCGATGATGATGAAAATGATGAGAGTAAAAGTCAAGATGGAAAAACAGAAACGTGTATCGGAGTTATTGAGTTGAAGGGCTTGAAAAATGAGCAACAAACTAAGATTGCCAAAAAATACAAAGTTACCGATGGTACACGCGTCTCGTACATGTGGATGTGCCCAGTTTGCCACAAAATGCAACACAACATCAAACAGCATATGACAGTGCATACGGGCGAGAGAAAATTCAAATGTTCGTTTTGCGATAAGGCGTTCGCACAAAAGGGCAACCTAAAAAATCACGTCAATATTCATACCGGGTATAAACCATACCAGTGCCAACAGTGCGACAAGTCCTTTTCGGAACCGAATTCATTGCGATCGCATATGGTTTTCCATTCGCAAGAGAAGAAATACAATTGCGAATTTTGTGGAAAAAAATTTGGTTACTTGCATACCTTGAAGGCACATCGGCGGACCCATACCAATGAGCGGCCATATAGTTGCGATATTTGTAATAAATCGTTTCTCGTTCGGCATACATTAACCAAGCATATTCGCACGCATACGGGTGAGAGACCATACAGATGCGAGACATGCGATAAAACATTCGTGAGCTCCGGAAATTTATCAACTCATCGGCTTGTGCACACCAAGGTTCGGCGATTCAATTGCAATTTTTGTGATATGAAATTCGCATATAAAAATGTCCTAAACAGTCATATTTTGAAGTTGCACAAAGTAGAGGATACTACCAATACTGCCATCATTATATTAGAACCAGAAGAAATCTCTGAATTGGAATAAATGAAATTCAATAAAATTTGTAGTTTTATTTTGGTGTAAGGAGCGCTCCCCTTTATTGTTACTACTCCACCCTAGTGTCATATGTCATAATAATAATACCGATATTGTTTTAACATAACCTTACTATTTTACTAATCAACAATGTTTTATGTATTTTTCTTATTTATAAATTAAAATAATTATGCCAAACAATAAATCGGAAATAAAATATCAACAATTCGATAATATATGTCGATTTTGCTTAAAAAGTGATTTCTTGCTGAAACCCATATTTCAGGAGGGCAGTGAAAATGTCGGTGCCATCGCCGAGGTTGATGAATGGGACGAATATGCGGATTCAAAATACGAATATATTAATGTTGCAGATTATGTTCGAAGATTAACGGATTTACAGGTATCGAAAAGTGCAATATACCTATATGTCAGAATTAATTTTGGAAATTTTGGTTAAATTTTATAATTTTAGATCGAAGAAACTGATCCTTACCCCAAATTCCTGTGTTTGACCTGTCTCGATGTAATTAAAACGGTCAAACAATTTCGAAATAAAGTAATCGCCTCGTTTGAAGTTCTGCAAGATGCCAAAAATAAGTATCGCACACGAAAAGATAGTGGGGCAGAAGATGATTTAGATGCTGTTGAGGATTATGGGCTAGATGTTAGTGAAGGTTCTCTTCTAAAAGGATTCAGCCCTTTTGTAATTTAAACATTTTTTTTAAAATTTTATTAGATATCTGACCAAAAATATATGGAAGGATTCCCAGAAGATGAATTTGATCAGCCAGAATCCGATTTATTTACTGATCCAGTAATACGATTTGATGATCAAAAAACCAATGATGTTAAGAAGTTGGACGAAGCAACACAACAGATTAAAAAACTCGAACAAATTACTATTGAATTAGAGTAAATAATACGTCCATTCTAATTTTCTAATCAATTAAATCTGTATTTATTATAATTCTTATGTTGCAGTAAGACGCACATCACTACAGAACAAGATGCCGATTTGATATGCCCAGATGTGTGGCAAGCGGCCACTGTATGGAGTAAATTTATCATTAACGTGGATTCAATCGTTTATGATGATTATACCGAGTATACCATCTTCGTGGACGGTGGCCTGACAAATTCAGAAAAAGAATTTAGCTGCAAAATACGATTGATACACAGTGACTGGAAGAAATCGATTTGTGAAAACTGTAATCCCACTGCTCAACCAGTATCTATGTGCGAACACATTGTAGCGTTAGTATTAAATTTGGGTTTGGTTGTGGTACCTGAGCGTCTCGTTCCGACAGGTTGGAATTGAATTTTTATGCAATAAATTAATTAATTACTTGAAGATTGTTGTCGATTTAATTCTTTGATTTGATTTTTGAAACATCACCTTAACTTCTTCTAAACTATTACTGTGCGGTTGAGCCCGATCTCCGTATTTCGAGGACGATTTCAAAAATTTCAAATATCACATAAGCGTGGGAGGGGTAGTGCTGTGTGAGAAGAATTTGTACATCAAATCCATCTAAAAATCATTTGGTTATCTTCACTATGCGCAGAATCTTTGGTGAATTGTCCTTACCCTCTCTTTTTCGATAAGGTGATTACTAAATCAGCCTACGTTAAACAAGCTTCTCCCATTTTCTGGCAATGGAGAAGAGCATTTGATAAATCTTGGGGCTTAACCCCCAAAATGTTGACTTTCATTTATAAATCACTCGATGGTACGCTTCTGTGGTTTGGTGGACTGCATATAATCTAAAATCCTTAATAGCTAAATTCAAGCTTCAGAGAATAATTTGCAGGGCGATTACTGAAGCTATGTCCTCGATCCTTTGTTTTTTCAACTAACTCCGTGTGTCGCAAGGCTTTATACATGCTGTCAAACATTGAGTGTTCTCAACCCGAAAGCCGTTTGAATAAAAAACACAAACCTTGTTTTATTAATCAAAAAAGTAGAAATGTCTTTTATCTACATTATATAATTTATTGATTCAAATATAACTTTCTACATACATCGGCGATATCCAAATCGGACACAGTTGGTATATGTTTGCGATTTTCAATTTCATTTAAATAATTCAAATTTTCATTGCTCAATAAACAATTGCCTTTATCAACACAATCACAATAATTTTCAATATTGTTGAATTCATTTTCTTTCACATGCCGAGCCGCCAATGATGCTGCTTCTGTTGTTAAATGAGTTTCATTTTTTGCTGCTGAACTAGAAATTATAAGTCAAAAATTCGAATTTAATATGAATAAATTACAAAATATTATTAATTTTCTTACCTTGCCGTCGTCATATGCGAATGGATTGAACATACATTTTCATCTGAACTTTCTATTTTTATATTGCATGTTCCGTGCTTACAACGTGCTATCGAAAATTCATCGCGTATCGTGCGAATATCATCGATATTGGCGGTTAAGGCGAGCCCCATACTTGGATAGATGAGAAAGCCGAATAGTGTTGCCCCGGTAAGGATTAAAATGGGTATAACAATGGCAAAATATTTATCGGGTAAATAGGTAAGGCCTAATACTCCTTCAAGAAAGGATTGGGGCAGTAAGGCCCAAATAATGTAAATTATAAAGAGTGACTTAAATAGTAAAAATACGGCAAAACCGTATACACCACGTGTTGGATTTGGGGCTGGTGTATGTTCTGTCATATTTTGAATGTGGTATTTGGTTTTTTTGTGTGCTAGCTAGTAATGATCATATTTCTGTGTGACAGGAGGGCCAAAAGCTTCGATTGTCTCGCAGCATAGGATTAGGCTATCAAAAAATGAGGTCAGACCGACACGGACATTTTTCGATAAATCACCGGATAAATTTCTAAAGTAAAAAAATAAAACATAAATTAGCATATTATTTAGGTCAATCATTTTCTTTTAAATTTGAGGAAGGGTTATTGTCAAAAAATGAAGTTTTCTTATCTCCCAGTTTTCCCTTCTTCATTCAAGAGCCGGAATAAACGGCGTAGTGTATGAATTCGTTACAATAGTCAAGAGACACTTAAGAATATCTAAAATGTTCATCCAATTGCCAGTTAAACTTACACAATTAACGAATTTTCCTCTAATTCAATTGTTTTTGTGACAGCACTCCGCTTCGGTTCCTCATCTATTCGCAGCACATCATACGCTATTTGAGCTTCACGCGTACTAGGAAATGGTATTTTCACCGACCTATTTTTATAAATTAACAAACAATTACCCGGAATCCGATTTATTTTAAATTTAATTAGTTTTCTTATCTTACACTTCAACGTTATTTGCTGTATTTTCTTCAATTTCCATCACTAACAAATGAAAATGTTTTTTTCCGCAATGAAACTCAAGGAATGTTGTTCCATGTGACAGTCTGACAGTGACAGATAAATTAATTTTAAAGCAGTAATGATATTTAAATGTAGATGTCACTGTACACTACTGTGATGATAATTTCGAACAGTTTTTTTATTATGCGGGTTATATTATTTTTTTCCGTTAAATTTGATCATCCATTTTTTTATTTATTGTATTATACTACACACGTTAACAATACACCATTAATTAAACTTTCTTTCTTATTGACATTTGATTTAATAAATGATTACAACATATTTACAATATACATAAATTCTATTTTATTATTATGATTTTTATAAAAGTGAAGAAGAATAAAATAAAAATTATTGTTGTGTAATGAATGAAAAATCGATGATGATGTTGAGTTTCTTATTATTAAAAAAAAAAAAAAAAAATAAAGGAATATTTGTGACAATTTTAAGTATGTATAAAATATAAGTAGTATGTACAATTGATAAAATATATGTTACGTAATAACAGATATTAGATTGGTACAAATAAAAGTAAATATCGGTTTCATTGCATGCGCGGGATTACAATTAAATAGACTTTAAAAGTTCAAGTGGAAAATGTCTATTTAGGTGAAGGGTTTTTATTTTTTTATACATACATATGTACATATTTAAGAGATTCATTGTTAGCAGGTATATATACTAAACATAATTATGACTTATGAGTGAAGGGCTTGTTTCTTTTTACTTTTTTGTTGTTGTATGTAAAGAAAGATTTTTATAAATAATGGTGATGATATTAAATTGATTTGTGTTTGGCATTACAGGTCGTAATGTCATTATCACTTTTCAATATATTAGATATACATAATTTGTAAAGCTAAAATATAAAAGCTATTAATATTAATAAATTATATATTGCTGGTAGATAATATGCACATACTTATTAGTTGTAAAATATAATAGCTGTATTCCGTTCATATACTAAGTTTGTTGTTTAAATTAATTAAATTATATTAATTCTTACTTCCTAGGTTATTAGTTCCTAACATAAAATTCTACAAGTAAAATATGGATTCCGCATAAAATTGTTGGTTGTTTTTTTAGGTGTAAACCATCAGTACAGTGTAACTTTTAAAATTTCGCTCTTCCTCTTGGTCGCTTGTATGCGAAAAATTATTTTAATTAAGAACAAGAAGCTATCACCGATCACAGTTTTTAGTACTTTTCGGTCAGTACGTTCTCGACCCGCTAAATAAAATAATAGGGTCCTAACATTTTACGTTTTATTCAAGGGTTTAGTAAATTTAAGGGATACCGTTGTTTAATTTAATATAACAATTAAACATAACAAAATCCTGAATATTTCCAAATAAATAAGATCATATTAGAAAGGCTTTCGGAGTTTGAATTATTTGGTTCAGACAAACACCAAAATTATAAACGCTTTAATTCGTATATAAGCAAATCAGAATTTGAAAGCCTTAAATTTAGTACCAATAAAGTTAAATTAATTCAATCAGACTTTCTGAACACACCACACTTTTACTGGTACAGCTCTCTCTATATAGCAGGTAAACAATATTTCATCCTTTTTTTCCATTCTTCTCTAACAATGGACCACATATTATATCAATCCCTACGTAAGTAAAAGATCTAATTAAAGTAGATAACCGCACCGATCGCAGCTCTCCCATTTCGGGTAGATTTACTTCTCTCAGCCTTGGAACCATGAACTTTTGGCGCATCTCATTCACAACTGTTTCTTTGGTGGAGGTATTGGCTGTGAAAGTGAGCCACCAAGAGTTCTGTTACTGTACCATGTTGAGGCAAAATTATTGTTTTTTTAAGAAACCCGATGATGACTTAAGATGTTAATTTCTGTTTTATAGGCTCTCCATTGAGCCATTCGAATAATTTCATGCTTTGCTGCAGCAATTTCTTCGCAATTCAACGACAGCCAACTTATCTTAATATTACGAACCTTTCGAAGTCAAAGTTTAAAGATTCGTGCTACTACTCTGCTAGCCTTCATGAATGTGGAATATTTTTCCAAACTTATTATTTCTTCAAGATTCTTCTCGAGATACCTAGCAAAGGAACCCATTTCCAATCTTTAATCACTGTGTTTTCTAGGATTTATCTTATACGATACGACACATACTGACGAGAATTTTTTGGATCCGAATTCAACCACCTCAACTCAATACTATTGCTGAGTTCGTCCAATAATATATCGAACCGATATCCACCGAATGACCTTCAGTAATTGTTTTCGCCATTCGCAAACCTGGCAAGCACGCCTGTAATTAAAAACGCTGAATGCTTACGAGCTTTATCGGAGCCACGTTCGAAAGAAGCTCCCACAGCAAACGCGAGATCACTATAGAAACACAAAATACATGAAGTTGCACGCTTTTCTACGCTAATGGCAATATCAGCGGTGAATAACATCTCTTGACTTTTCCAATTCATTTTCTCTTGAATTTTTCCAATTCATTGAGCAAGCCAATACATTTGACCTATTTGGTGAACTCTTCTGTATGTAGATGCTCACAAATCTCCATAGCTCGGCGTTTCATAGGTATTTTGTGCCTTCTAGAATTTCCAAATCCAATCTAAGTGTATTGATCCGCTATCCAAAAACGGAATCTAATTCCAGCACAGCTCCAAGACTTTCTGAACGGTAAATTGATTTCGATGTCCAAATTCTTATCTTTTTTAGCTTGTATTTGACTCAGCTTAATCACTTTCTCAGAATTGGACATCCAAAGCCAGCCTGTGAATGGATTCATTTGGGTTGTGCTGAGACTTCGATAGCGGCTTCCTTTGACTCGAAGCTGTCGTGGTAGTCGTCCACATACCTAATGTTGATCAACTTCATAGATTTTGGCATTTTTATATTTTTAATGAACTGCGCCAACGAGAGCGAGCATGCAACTCCAAAGGTCGTGATACATCTCCCCGACATCTTTCACAGCCGCGAAGGGTCGCCAATGGTTCATCGATCTCACCTTCTCTGATGTCGAGTGTTGTTGTCAAGCGCCAATGATTTAGACCGATTAAAATTTTCAGTGCCTGACCTTGGTAACCATGCCGTCTATTATGTGAATATCACCCATTATGCAACGTTAGTGGTACCACACGGAATAATACAGACGATCTGGCATCGCTGTCTCCTTGTATCACATGTTTGCTTGTTTTTACATTCACGTGAGTAGTGCTTCTCCAGAAAACATTACAGAGCTTTCTATACGACTAGACCCCATATCTTGGTGACTGGCCTCTCAATGAATTTTTTACACTGTGCTAGTAAATGAAATTTGTTATTACATATGTAACAATTACGTCGACTTTCTAGTTGGAGAGATTCCTGCTTTTGAACATTTTTCTCCTTTTAATCGTCAAGCATGTCTGTAGTAAAAATCCGAGAGACTGCGGTTGCTCTTTGATTTTGTCTTTTGGTTTCGTTATTCACTTTTATTCGATTAGTTGTATTTGATTTTATCCCCTGAACTGATATTAGCTCACTACCATCTTCTGCTATGAATGGAGAAAATCATCTAATTAAATAGAACTGGGCAAATGACCCAACACTTCTAGGAATAAGTCTCAATTATTAGTGGATCTAGTGAATCCGTGGTATTTCTATATTGCGTGTACGACCTGTATTTATTATTATGTCGGGTCTACCAAACAACTGTTTCAATGTTTAAATGGCCCCTGGCACAGCTTCTGGACTCAGCAAATCACCTTCTGATGCGATGTCCCATGGATCACCTTTCAAACATTCCCTCAAGCGTATGAAATTTTGCTTGATGGGTAAGTGCATCTCTCTGGTCAATGTTTGATACGCATTATAGAATGCTAGCCAATCTTTTGGATTTCCATAAAACATGAACAATTTTCTTGGAATCGATTTCTTTATCCATATTTGTTCAGCCGTAGCTCTGGCCATCTCAGCAACTTTCTCGTTATGGCAGCCAAGTTTCGAAACGATTATCTTGTTCCTGTTTGTTATTAAGTTGATTTCTTACTGCATGCTGGCCAGTTTTACTTGAATTTGTATCATAGGCTAACTCTGGTGTTTGCTTTTATCTGGGCCTTGACGATATGTACTTTTGGAAGAACCACCGCCATTGCTTTGTAAAATTGCGCCTGCTGTAACTTGCAACGTACTTCACTTTTATTGGAGGTTACTCCGGTTATATCAGATCTTGACCATAGACGCTTTTCTATAACGTTAAGACAAGGATTGCCACTTTTGAACTTCTTTGGTATATTTACACTACCGAGTGATATGATTATTTCAGCGTTGACCTTTTTTCTCACACGTGTTGACAACCGCGTCTTTTCTGAAACCTGTGTTTTGCAGACAAAACCTGCGACTTGCGTATTTGATAAACCTAAATTCCCTAAATGTTTTCTGTGGCCCTACCCGTGACTCTCTAAACCATTCGAGAAATTAACGACACTTGGTTTTCCCCCAAAAAAATATCTTAAGGTCGTGTTTGAATATACTCGCATTTATTAAAAACACACATTTGTGAGTACTCCATACAACAAGTTTATTTAACTCCTCATCAAGCGCAAATTGATTGTACGCGGCCTCCTCTAAAGAGTCGTGGTCGGAAGTTAGGGACCCCAAAGTCCCTAGATCTCCAAACATATGTGAAAACTGCCAGCGTCCATGCACTGAACTCAATCCTAACTCAAGCTCAAACACGACCTTTGACTCAATCCTCAACTTAACTCCTAATTCAACGTCCAACTTGATCCTCAAAACAACACGGTTCGAAAAGCTATATTCTTACATGAACTCAACTCAAAACAACTCAATCTAACTTCCAAATGAACTCTCAACATTACGCCAATTAAATTCCCAACTAATCCACTGACTCAACTTCAACTCAATGCCAATCATCCCTCCCATAACCCTAACTCAACCTAAACTCGACCTGCAACCCAGTCTTTAAATAACCCAAAACTCAACGTCCAACTCAACCCCAAATCAACGTGGTCATAAAAACTACATTCGTACATGAACTCAACTCAAGCTAACTTTAATTCAACTCTCAACTCAATACAAATAAATCCCTATTATTATTATTATTATTATTACTTGAGGGCCATGTGGGGGCTCAAGCCACCCCGCACTGCGACCTAAAAGATCTTTTGTGCATAAGCCCTACTTAATTATCCGTTCAGTCAATATTCAGGCTCTTAATGAACCTGATAATAATGCCTAACCGTACGTGATACATACTATCTGGGCTCATTGCTCTCCCTCCTAGATGTTTTAATTATCCGTCCAGCCAATATACAGGCTCTTAATGAACCTGATAATACTGCCGACCGGTACGTGATACATACTATCTGGGCTCATTGCTCTCCCTCCTAGATGTAATAACATTTACTTCTGCTAGAAGAGCGGTAGCATTGGGACTCTAGGACTTCGAGAGGGCAGACCCACTCCCGTATATTCCTATCCGTGCCTCGTCTACCATTTTGATTTTACTCTTGCGAATTGCTGGGACATACTATCTGGGCTCATTGCTCTCCCTCCTAGATGTTTACTGTTGGAAGTACTTCTACACGTGATACATACTATCTGGGCTCATTGCTCTCCCTCCTAGATGTCTACTGTAGGAAATACTTCTACACGCGTTACAGACTATCTGGGCTCATTGCTCTCCCTCCTAGATGTAATAACATTTACTTCTGCTAGAAAAGCGGTAGCATTGGGACTCAAGGACTTCGAGAGGGCAGACCCACTCCCGTGTATTCCTTCCCGTGCCTCGTCTACCGTTTTGATTTAACTCTTGCGAGTTGCTGGGAATAAAAAAGTCACCTGTAGGTCACCCAGGTTTACTACATGAAGGCTAAATAAAACTGGAGGGTGCCTGGTATCCAGAGTCCGCATATATAGACTGATTAACCTATCAGCCATTCATCCATCGGCATATGCTGTTCCACCTTAGATTAGGGATTTTTTGTCAAGGTTTTCTCCTTTAGCGCCGTACTTTAGCCTGTCACAAAAGGCCACATTTTGCCTATTGGTTACAGTTACCGGTGGTTGCCACGAGGAGGCAGTACGTACACTTGCGCCTACTGGAAGGTTACGGAGCCCCTTCCAATAGACGCCAAACCACCAAATAAATCCCTAAGTGTTCATTAAACTCAAACCCAACCCCAAATCAACCCCAATTCAATCCTTATTAAGTTATTCAACCCGTAAGTGGAACCCAAATCAACTGCAAATTCAACGCTCAACTCAATATTCAAACCAGAATATATAAAAAATTGCTATGTATTATAAAAAAAAATCCAAATCGGACAAACCGTTCTCGAAATACCACGAATCATCCAGACAACAGGTTTTGAATTTTTTTTTCGCCGAATAGTTTCATGGTTATAAAGGTGGAGGATTGAAAAGTTTTTGGAAGATGTCCAAACCACGTGGTGATATTACAAGGTTGACCAATTTTTTATGTATGCTGGTGTCAGGATGGTTATCACGCTGCTGTGTATGCAGGAGAGTAATCACAACACTCGGCTCATGTGCCGTAACTGCATACGGTTTCATGATTAGCAACTTATGTGACTCACGTCATGCCTGTCAGCAATCGCATTTGACACTCAGCTTTCATGCTCGTCACTTTAACAACAAATTTGTGAACGTTCACGCCCTCACCAAGAAGAAGCCTGATCAAATCAAAGACGCTTGTCCTGAGTAAAATTCCGCAACATCACATAAAAATTGTTTTGGGCGACCTCAATGCTCAAATTGACAGTGCGTCAGTACATATCGTAGCACCATCGGCTCAAACTCTTTGCACCCTACATCAAACAACAACGGGATGCACGCCATCGAGCTAGCTTTACTCGACAACTTGGTTGTTGTCAGCACATACTTCCCACATAAGCGTGTTCGCAGTTACATGGAAATGAAATGACGGGACAACGGTTAAACAAATCGACAACATCCTCTTGTCCAAAAGACATTTTTCTAGCCTTAAAGACATCAGAATTAAACGTGGACTAACATCGATTCAGACCACTTCCTGGTAGTTGCAGAATTAAATTTCGCCTATCCACTACGTATACGATTGAACAATTAAGTTACCCGGGCCACCTTTAGGATTACTGTATCATGAATCATAGAAAATAAACCACTTCCTGACTCCGTTCAAGAACAGTGGACATCATTAAAACGGTGGTATTGCCTCGGAGATGCCTCATAAAGTCCCCGATAGGCCAAAATTCTTCTAGGACAAAACATCTCTGGGTGGATGATGATTGTCTTGGTGCTATTCGAGAGAAAGATCGCGCGCAACAACGTGATTTATGCTTACATGACGCGAGGAAAATCCCCAATCGGCTATGCAGACGGAAGACACGAGAATGGACAACAGGCACGCAACGGACTTTCATCCATGTAGCAGCGCTATTCGCAACGAATCCGTTGAATTTAAATTGGACATTAAAACCGTCCTCGAAGTGTGGCGGAATTATTTCTCTGCACTTCTAAGTAGACAAGCACCACTTTCCGAGTAACAACCTCTCTTGCTTCAACGCGATATTATCGTCGAGATGACACCATCATCACCTCCTCCATCACATGAAGAAGTCCGAAACGTAATATCTCAGATGAAAACTTACAAGACACCCCAACCGAGCTATTAGCATACGCTAACGATATTTGCACTCTGGGTCGCGATATCATCTCTCTGAAAAAGGTCCTCCTTTTATTGGAATTAACAGCCCAACAAATTGGCCTTCAGATCAATGAAGCTAAGACTAAATACACGGTCACCGCGAGAAGGCATACTCGTGTCGACTTCATTTATGGAGCTACACAACATGAAAATGAGAAAGAGTTCAAATACCTAGAATCACTGATCACTAAGCAAAACTGCGTTTCTGTGGATATTTCATCCAGTAGCTGGTTAAGGTCAATCCGGACCCTAGGCAAGATTTTGATTCCGACCTTCCTTGAAATAAGAAGCAACCTTAGTTTTTGGGGGCATAACTTCGTTTTCCTAGATAAAGTGTGAAAAGTAGGATTTTTGGTTTGTTTTCCATTCTCAAAAGGTCTTTTTTCTGACATGCTGAAACCATCTGTTTCCGCATTGTTGACTACTTTGTTGAGTATCTTCCGTAGCAATGCGAGACCAACTGATTTATCCGTGATAATTTTTTCGATTGAATACAAACAACAGCAATAGTAGATATTCAAAAAACGACTGCTCAATTGAAACGTATGTAACACATCCGCGAAGTACTTTGTCGCTCTTGAAAGGTTGCGGTTAAAGTGGCACTTTCCTATCTTGATACACAAATAATTTAAGCAACAATGTCATAAAATATTACGCATTTGTGCTTTCCTTAAACAGCCATTAAATTTTATCGCCTTTTGTTTCCAATGTTTTGTTGAATAAAAACGTTATCCGATTTGCTTCGTTGCGGCACCAACCGATAACTTCCTGATCGCAAATTTGAAAAAGGAGCTGCGTGGAAAGCATTTTGATAGCAATGAGTCACTCCAAGCAGTGGTAAATGAAAATTTTAGAGATAAAACTCGTTTTCAAACATGTAATAAATTTATTTAGGTTCGAGGAGAACATATTGAACAATAAAAAAATATAATGGTCCGTTTCGTTTTTGTATCGCGATCTTAAAATTCTCCCCTCGTAGAATGATTTGGGGTTGCTTTAAGGGCTGCGTTGCAGGTCGAGCTAATGTTGAGTTGAGCTTAGATCAGAGTTGAGTTGCGTTTGAGTTGAGTAGGAGTCATCGGTTAAATTGGGAGTTTATTGGAGTTGGGTTGAGCATTGAGTTGAAGTTAGCTTGAGTTAAGTTTATGTACGAATGTAGTTTTTCGAGTCGCGTTGATTTGAGGATTTAGTTCGACGTTTAGTTTGTGATTAAGTTGGGGGTCGAATTAAAGATTCAGTTATGATTAAGTTGATTTCAAAGACACATGCAGTTTTCGGATCATGTTAGTTTAGAGATTGAGTTTGAGGTTGCGTGATGTTCATTTGCTTAAATTAAATATTTATTAATTTTATCTATTTGTCTTAACTGAATTACAAGGCTTTAATTAATGTAATAAATAGTGTGAAATTAAATGTAAGCATTGTTTGCCTTAAACTAAAATCGGTGTGAACAAATTGAGTTTCCTGTAAAGTAGCCCCAAAATACCCGTTGCCCTAAACGCGTGGTTAAAGTGGTGTAGTGGCCTATGTCAACATACGTTGAGCATATCGAGAAAGATTGAATTAAGAGGTTCAGTTAGGGAATGATTTGGGAGTTGAATTAACATAATGTTCAGGTGCGATGTTCTGGTCACCTCGAGAAGTTTCAACCAAACCAAAATGGTTCGGGAAAGAGGTGCCGGTTGAAGCAGGCAGAGAGGGAATTCTCGATGAAACAACTGAAAATTATTGCATTGGAAAGCGGAAGGAAGAAATTTACTGTGATTAGAGCATTAATTGCTTACGACATTTTTGTCAAGATCCGAAGATCCTATTCTCGACACTGTCGTGCTAACACGTTATGTTACACTGAAACTGACAGTTGATAACCTTGATTTTATTAATCGCGTTTCAAAAAATCTATATACATAAAATCGGGAATCCCACCATAAACAAATTTAATCGTTCCAGCATATAAAATACCACAATTAAACTATAAACAAAAACTATTTAATAACTATCATATTATAATATTGTAATAAGAACCCACAAATCAAAAATTGAATTGAATGACAAAAAAAAGACAAAAAATTGAATTACTGTCGTTTAGAAATTCACATGAAATTTCAGTTGATTGTTTTCTTGACGTGTACACACGGACAAATACAACAAAAAAATTTGGTAATCGAACGCAGAAATTACAATGCCTTAGAGATACAAAATGTCTATAATAAATATCAACAATTACATGTAATTTAAATGTAAGGTTATTATTTTATTATAGTTATGAGTCGTAACTATTTTTTTTTTTTTTGATAATTGAATTTAATTAAGGTCAAAGGGTATTTGTACGAGCCCGTCTATTATATCGAGAGGAATGGTACATACAGATGATTATTATTACTGACTTTGAAATACGATACAAACAAAACACTATTTCGTAACTACCAAACAACTATCGTGACAGTATAAGTATATAGACACCTAGTTAGTGTATACAAGAAAATTTCTATAATTGTTTTAATTACCGTGTGTAACTGTGTACTTATATAAAAAGTGGAAATCACCATAAATCTATTTAGAAATGTTGTAATTATCTCGATCTCGACTAAATTAATTTGAATCTATGTATGTAGGTATGTAGCAACAAAATCAAAAGAGATTTCAAGGTGAATTCGTAAGTAATTGCAATTCATATACATATTGATTCAATTCGCATTCAATCCATTATATAAACGTAAATATAAGAAAAAGTGTTAAATTTGGTTTCAACTTGTTATTGAATTGATGGATGGACACATAATCTATAATTTTTTGGTTTGTGTATACCACACTATACAGGTAGTTTTATTGTATCGAGCGAACATTCTCTAAGATAATTTTTAATTTTTCAAAGACGTTTATATATACGAACATGCATCCCTTGGTAATTTAAAAAACAAAATATTTTTTGTTTGCTGAAACATTACCGCGGGAAAAAACACATAAATTACTGTAATTGAGTTGAGTTGCTAGTAATCCGTAACCCACAAAAAAAAAATAAAAATTATAAATTTGGCATTGATAAAATTAAGAAAACGCTATAGTATATTAAAAACACACACAATGTCCCCACCCCTCATTATCTGTATGACCAAATCATATTTGAAATTGTTCGAATTGTATTTGAAAAATCTTTTGAATGAATTCTTTGAGTTTTTAAAATAATGAACTTTGTAACATTGTGGTCACCAGTGTGAAATTTAATTACGTGAAAATATTGTTTATTAATATTCGTATGCTGAATTCTGGCTTTGGTATTAATAATCCGAGCTTTTCTAGTATCGGAAAAGTTATTTGCTGCTCTAGTGGTTTAACATGGTAAACCAGCCATTTTGTGAAGGTGTGTACATAGTACAAAAACCGGGTTTTAGGTGAAAAAATGTGTACCACGGTTCATAACCCTGTGGGTTAAATTTTTGCCTTGTGAACCATTTTGGTTAAGTTATATTGGTAAGCCTGGTTAAATTATCGTGCACGTTGAGAATAATTCAACTCATACAGCTGACTTCGTAGTGCACATTTTTTCACCAGAATTGTATTGTCCAGCAGATAGATTGTTGCTGTCTTTTCATTATTTGTCTATTGACAAGCTTTGGTTGAACATTTCTTTGCAAGTAAGCCATTTGGACCAAGTAGAATTTTGAAATTTAAGCTAATTAAAGAATAGAGAAACTCCGTGTTTACGAATTTTGAAATCCAAAATTTAAGAATTTATAGTTTAGATTAGAACTAAGGATTTAAAAAATTACGAAAATTAGGTTAATAGAAATCTAGAAATTTTATTAAATTTAGGTATTTAGAATACAAAAATTTCAAAATGTGGTTTAAATCCACAGAGTTTATATAATAAAAGAATATAGGATTTCAAATTTTAAGAATTTAGTAATTAAAAATTCTAATAAAGTTTTCAAAATTTCGGAATTTAGATATCTAAGTAGTTATGAAATTCGTACGTTTTACGTTTACGTTAATTTTGAAAGTTCTGGAATTAAAAAACTTGGGACATTAAGGAATTTAAGAAATCACAGATTTTAAAAACCAGTCAATCATTTAAGAAATAAAATGTGTGTATAAATTACAAATGTTAAGAATTCAGAATTTTGAGAATTAAAATTTTACTGATAAAGGATTCTAAAATTTCAGAATTCGGATATTTAAACAATTACGAAAATTTTAATTCCGAAATTATAGATTTTATAAATTCGTAAATTTTAAAAATTGGTAATACGAGAATTAAGAAATTTGAGAATTTAGGAAATCGAGGTGATTTAAAGTTAAGAATTTGATTAGTTTCATATAGGAAAAGAAGAGTAATTTCAGAATTTAGTATTGCTAAAATTAAGAAATTTAGTATTTACAATTTTAAAAATTCTGGAATTAAAAAATTGGAAATTTAGGAATTTAAGAAATGAAAATGATATAATTTAGGTCACCCCTATTCTGAAGTTTAAGAATTTTAAAAATAAGAAACTCCATGTTTACAAATTTTGAAATTCAAGAAATTATAGTTTAGTATTTGGAATAGGTGTATAGAATGGGAGCCGTTTAAGTGTGTTAATATTTGTTTAATAAAAAATGAGCAAAACAAATTGAATGGCAAATATACATTTTATCAAAAATGCTATTTGACAGGTACGATGTAAATGGAATTTTTAAATGATTTTGGTTACATTTTTGGAATAAGGCCAATTAGCCTGTAACTTGACTATTTCTTAACTGATTATGATGAAATTCGAGACGTACGATGGAAATGGGATTCTTAAATGATTTTCACATAAAATTGATGAAACTTGTATTGGAAATAAGCATTGAACGCATTCGAATCTTTTATAATATGTTTCACTGTAGTTAAAGATTATGGCTAACTTCACTTCAGTAAATTACATTTTTTTTTTAATCGACATAACATTGATGAAGAAAATAAAAGCTTTAGTTCTATATATAAAATTAATCTGAAATAATCCGTGTTTTATTGATCAAGCTTCCAGCTCTGTTTAGTAGTAATCCAAAAGGTTATTGGCGAAAAGGTTTATGGGCAGTTATCAATGAGATACAACCATCACCAGTTACAGCAGCGTGGACAGCAAATGATGAAAAGGCACATTTGACAATTGCGAATTGAATGTAGAAGACGATCAAATTCATCATATCATCGGTGCAGATTCACTAAGAAATACATGGAGAATTCTTAAGGAAACGTATGAATCGAACATATCAAGCAATCGTGTGCACATTTTGAAGTTAATCATGCAACAGCGGCTTGATGAAGGCGGAGATGCGGAAAAACACCTGAATTCAATGAACGAGCTGTTTCGAAAATTATTGGCGCTTGGTGCAGATTTTGGTTCGGAATTTTTTATGAGTGCTACGTTGTTAGCTTCTTTGCCACCAAGCTACGACGGTTTGGTAACGGCGCTCGAAAATAAAGAAGAGAGTGAACTGACACTCACGATATTTAAATCAAAGGTTCTTGCGGAATCCAAAAGAAGAATGGATCGAGGCGGAACAACGGATGACATTGCATTAAAAGTTGACACATCAAGAGCAACGAAAGGTCAAAAAGGTGAAAATAAAAGGTATGAGTGCTATTTTTGCAAAAGAAGCGGTCCCACAAAAAGGATTGTCGAAAATACAAAGCCTGGCTCAACAAACAGGGAGGAAGTAATCAGAAGGCGAATCTAGCGAGAGATGAAACAGAAAACCTGTTTGTGACACATTAAGTAGGTGATGGCTGGATTGTCGATTCAGGTGCCACATGTCACATTGCCAGTTCTAAGGATATTTTTGTCAATAACGACATGAATTGTAGTGATAAAGTAAGCGTTACAAGTGGTCAACAATTAACAGCTGCGGGTAAAGGCACAATTAAAGTTGATTTTCTGAATGAGGAAAATCAAAGTGTTTCAGTAAAAATCACAGACTTGTTGCTAATGCCAGATATCAATGGAAATTTACTTTCAGTCAAAAAGCTAACGGAAAAAGGTTATCAAGTAAATTTCAAGGGCAACAAGTGTGAAATAAGGGGAAAAAGTCGGCAAATTGCAGTTGGCGAAATCAGCGGTAAACTTTACAGACTAAAGGAACGTAACAAAATTTACTCGGTCGAAAAGGAATCAAATGGTACATTATTGGCATAAGGTTCTAGGCCATAAAGACATCGAAATTGTGAAATCATTGGCGATACGAAATATGGTTAAAGGCATCAACTTTAGCGAGTGTACAGCGGATTGCGAAATCAACTCTAAGTGCAGAGTGTGTCTCGAAGGAAAAATTACTCGAATCAAGTTTCCGATCAAGTCTAACAATAAAGCAGTTGCAGTCATGGATCTGATTCATTCGGATGTTTGTGGTCCGATGCAAACGACCATACCATCAGGTAATCGTTACATTGTGACATTCATAGATGATTACTCAAAATTTACAATCAGCTACCTAATCGCAAATAAATCATCAGTTTACATCAAATTCAAGGAATATATTGCGATGGTAAAGGTTCAATTCGGAAAGAAACCTAAGTGCATCCGTACAGATCGAGGAGGAAAGTACATCAGTAATGAATTCGTGAATTATTTAAAGTTGAGCGGAATTCAAATCCAGAGAACTACTGCGTACACACCTCAACAAAACGGAACAGCGGAACGCAAATACAGAACGCTGGTAGAAATGGCTCACTGCATGGTAATTGACGCAGGTCTAGAGAAAAAGTTTTGGGGCGAAGCTGTAATGATGACTAACTATGTCCAGAATTGTTTGCCAACAAAGGGTACAGAAACAAGGCCATATGAAGGCTGGTTCCAGAAAAGTCCGAATGTGCAATACTTCAGAAAATTCGGATCAGAATGTTATATGCATAAGTTAGTTAAGTAATGTTATATGCATAAAGGGTGTGAAAGCAGTGCTGGTCGATTATGATTACGAATCAAAGGCATATCGTTGTTACAATCTGAGATGTTCAGTTCGTCGAAAGGGGCCATTTGTTACCTATCAAGTCCAGTGAAAATTATCAACAGGAACAAATTACCGTCAATTCAGAGTTGAACAACTTTGAAGATGCAGAAAACGATCAGGTGCAAAAGGAATTAGTCGATGAAGAAGTTCAGGAAGAGAATCCAATACAATATCACGTTCAGAATGAAGATGAAAAGCAAACTGTTAGACGATCACAACGTGCTAACAAAGGAATTCCACCAAAAAAATTTATTGAAGAAATGAACGTGGTGAGTTCACTCATTCAAGAACCAAAGTGCTACGCAGAAGCTATCAAGAGTGATCAAAATAGGCTGTGGATCCAAACTCCCAAACATGGGAGCTTGTGAAAATTCCAGAAGGTGCAAATCTAGTTGGCTGCAAGTGGATTTACAAGCTAAAGTGCTATTCAGATAGAAAAGTAGTCAGACATCAGGCAAGGCTTGTTGCTCAAGGTTTCTCGCAAAAATACAGTACTGACTATGAACAGGTGTTTGCTCCAGTTGTTCATCAAACTACGTTTCGAACATTGATTACAGTGGCAGCAAACAAGGACATGAAGGTTTATCATTTAGACGCGAAAACGGCTTTTCTCAACAGTGAATTGTCTGAAACAATTTACATGAGACAACCTCCAGGATTCAAAGTTGAGGGCGGCGAAGATTTAGTGTGTCTATAACGAAGTTTATATGGTTTAAAGCAATCAGCGCGCAATTGGAACAAAACAATTCATCAAATTCTCATCGATATCGGTTTTCTTCAAAACAAGAATGACTCATGCTTGTACACGTACAAACATGATGGAGAAATATGCTACGTATTAATCTATGTAGACGATGTGGCCATTGCTGGTGAAAACAACGAGATAATCTCCAAGTGCGAAACGTTTTTAAGTTCGAAATTCAAGATTAAGAACTTGAGAGAGATTAAGAATTTCTTGAGTCTTCAAGTCAAGAAGGAAGCAAATGGCCATTACACGATGAATCAGACTGCTTACATTGGAAAATTACTAAAGGATTTCCAAATGTCTGATACAAATATGTCCTCATTTCCATTATCAGTTGGATATGGTAAAGGAGGAGATACAGATTTGTTGTTAGGCAACGTCAAATATCAAAAATTACTCGGTTGCTTACTGTACATATCAGTCAACACGAGACCTGACATATCGGCAGTAGTTTCAATTCTAGCACAAAAGATGTCCAGTCCAAACCAGGAGGATTGGAACGAATTGAAACGAGTATTAAAGTATCTCAAGGGTACTGCCGGTTTGCAATTGTCACTTGGCAAAAGTGATGGTACGGATCAGTCAATCGGATATGCAGATGCAAGTTGGGCTGATGATCGTGCAAGCAGAAAGTCACAATCTGGTTACATATTCAAATATTGTAACGGTATTCTCAGTTGGTGCAGTCGAAGACAGGATTGCATTGTGTTATCATCAACAGAAGCAGAATTTATTGCGTTGTCTGAAGCATGTCAAGAAGCGAATTGGATTCGTCGTTTACTCAATGATTTCGATCAACGCATGGAAAAACCGACAACAATTTTTGAAGACAATCAAAGTTGTTTGAAATTCATTAAGGAGGAGAAATTATCATCACGTACCAAACATATTGATGTTCGAGAGGCATTTTAGTCAAGGATTACATCGACAAATGTATTGTTACATGCCAATATTGCCCTACGGAAACTATGGTGGCAGATTTGTTGACAAAACCATTGGCTGGATCTCGTGTCAATGTTCTTTGGGATACATGTGGAGTTAACTGATGATTCAAATGAGGAGGAGTATTGGAAATAAGCATTGAACGTATTCGAATCTTTTATAATATGTTTCACTGTAGTTAAAGATTGTGGCTAACTTCACTTCAGTAAATTACATTTTTTTTTTTAAATCGACACAACATTGATGAAGAAAATAAAAGCTTTACTTCTATATATAAAATTAATCTGAAATAATCCGTGTTTTATTGATCAAGCTTCCAGCTCTGTTTAGTAGTAATCCAAAAACTTGGCTATTTTTTAACCGATTGTGAAGAAATGTCATAAGTTCGTCGCGCACCGGATTAATAAAAATATTTTTGCTTGAAAACGAAAATTTAAAATTATCTGGAAAATGGTGTTTTAATATTAAAATTGGAATGAAAATCTCCATTTGCCAGAATATTTCAACACAAAATTCCGGAAAAGGAAGATTAAATCTTCATTTGTCAAAATTTAAATTTTATAGTGCGATCAAAATACCTTATAATTCCTGAAGAATAATTTTCCAAAAAGTAATTTGTCAAACTTATTTTGACGTTCATCCCATTTTGCTAAAGAATATTTTGCCGGATAGTAATTGGTTAAAAGTGTATTTGCCATTCATACTTCTTTGCCAAAAAAATGTCGTTTTTTTTTTGCTAAAAGAAATTTGATCAAAATTCCATTTGCGAAACGTTTTTTTGCCATTAGACATATACCCGTTTATAATATCAAAATATGTGATAAAAACTTTTTAAATTTAGGGGATTTTGGGTTTATTTAAACAGATTAAAAATTCGAGTCTAGATTTGAAATTTTAAGAATTTAGAATTTTAAGAATTAAATCGTCTTCTAAAATTTCAGAATTTGGATATTTAAACGAAATTTATTTAAATGAAATTTATTATTTTCGTCGTTCAGAATTCTAGGACTTGAGAAAATTTGTTAAGCTGTTTTGACGTTGTCCCACAAAAAATTATAATATACTGCAAAAATATGTTAAATCAGAATTTGGTAAGGCAAGGTTATTAATCTTGGATACGAAAACCAGATGGAATAGCTTGTTCCTTATGTTTCAACATTTCTACGAGTTGAAAAATTGTATTTTAAAAGCCTCAATAGACCTCCACTACAACATTTTTATTTGATTAGAGAGACACCATTTCTAGGGTAGTTACAACATAATTACAAATTAAGTTGGCGTGATGCCACCCTTCTTTGTGCAGACACCACTTTTGTATTTATAATAAACAACTTGGGTTCAGGACAACTTAGTAACAAAAACTGAAATAAATCGTTAGATAACTGCAATACCGGTGTAATACCGGAATACCGGTATTGCTCAAAGAAAATACTGGTATTAGAAATTTGGTCCGGTATTGCAAGCCCCACTTGCCATGGCATTTATAACTGAATCTCTGTATCACACGGGTAAAAATAGTTGCCCTAAATATGAGCAGAAAGGTTTTTATTTAAATAAAACAACTGTTTTTCAATCCGTCGTGTTTAAAAAATGGACAGATAATAGTTTTACAGAAAGGATTGACAAATTCCTCCAGCACTTAATGATCATTGAATCGGTATACATAATTTGATGTTTCAGCAATTTAAGCATTAATATTTAAATAAAAAGTTTTAAAAATAAACTTTTGTCTCACGAATTAAATAAGTTTAATATATTCAATTGGTATAAACTTATACAAAATATTCATTATAATGGTTAGATCTTGTTTTGTACCGCATTGTCGGAATAAATATTCAAAAAATTCTGACATTAAATTCCACCACTTTCCAAGTCAACCCAAATTAAAAAAAAACAATGGATCGTAAAATTAAAAACTGGGAAGATATACCAATAAAACGGTCTCAAGTTTGTAGCGCTCATTTGAGTCCTAAAGATTGTAGTTAGGTAAGCCCGGCTGAGTTTAATTTGCCAAATGTAAAATAACATAGAAATGTCAATTTTAGCAGGTGCATATAAAATTCTCAAAGCAGGATCAATCCCATTTCAAAATATTCCACTACGGAAGTTGGACTTACCGAGAAGTAGAAAAGTAAACAGAAGAGACGAACGGTATTGCAATCGGAATAAAAATTGGACCAACTCAATTTTATTGGTCGTATATAGTGTAAGTAGCGTATTAAATAATAAAATTTAGAACAGATATTGTAATAGTAAATATTGATATCTAATATTTTAGGTAAGTGAAAATGCCGAAGCTTTGCCAATTACTGACGCTGATGTTATGCCTATTTCAGAACCGGAACTTGTCGAAATCATTCAAGCAATCTCCGAAGAAAACCAAAATGCTGATATCAAAAGCAATACAAACTATTGTTTCCAATACAAATAACAGGATGACACAAACTCTAGTTCCGTTTGTTTTATCCGTTTTTCAAATATTTTGAACGAACAATTACAATATTTTTCCGGATTGGACTCGAATCGATTTAATTTATTATTAAGTTTGATAGTTAAAGATAAAAGTGAATCAGTTCATCCTGAAATCGATGTTAAAGATGAACTATTAGTAACGCTGTTCAATTATAGATACTGCAATGCATTTTTATTCATGCAAAATATTTTTTTAATTAACAGAAATGTGATTTCAAAAATTTTTAAAAATATGACGAAAAGAATTTATTTAGCTTTGCAACAAATCGATTTCTGGAAAATTTCGAAATCTAGAGGCTCATATCGAGCTATAATTAAGAAGAACAAGGTATATTTAAATATCCCCCCATTTTCAAGAGGAAAAAATCAACTAAGTGAAAAGGAAGGGGCTCATACTAGGTTAATTGCTAACAAACGAATAATCGTAGAAAGGGTAATTGGTTTGGCAAAAAATTAACGAAATTTTTGTTAGATCTATGCCAACCACAATGTGGTGCTTTGCCAACCAAATAATTAAGAACTGTTTTTTCTTATGTAGTTTGCATGATCCTATTGTATTACAGTTACAGCCCTAAATTTTAAGAAGGTACAAATTGTATCTTAAAACTTAAAATTATATGTATTATACATTCAAACTAGTTTTAGAATCAACACTAAAATTTAGTTTCAAAACTGCAGTACCAAATTAGTTAAATTAGTTTAGTTCATTAAAATAAAAATAAAAATTAAACGATTAAATAAGAAGCCATTTAAAGCATAAGTAGAGCTAAAATAAAAATGTGTTGTTTAATAACAAAATCATGAACGTTAGCTACTATACTTTACAATTATGTGTGGGTTAATACATAGAACATAATATTTACATGGTCCATATGTATATGCAGTACGGTAAGCAGGCAAAATCAAATTACAGGCATAATTCATCAAATTTACATAATAATAAATAAATTAGTGTTTAGTTAAATGTACCGGTTCAATTTGCTAAATGAATGAAAAATAAGAAGAAAATTAAGTAAAAGATACATCTATGATAAAAGTAACAGGGCGCAAAATAATCTTCATAATACCTTTTAAAAACCCAATTCTTTCTTCCATTAAACCTTTATCATAAGAAATATTTTGAATAAAAATCCCTTGGGGCTTCCAAACAGCGAAATCAAGAATCTCAATCTTTGTTGCTACATGCATTTGCACTTGAGACTGAGTGTAATACTTATGTTTTTTATTTAATTGTCTTTTTCGGATATAGCTTGCATCTGTAGGCTTTCCGTTTCTGCAACTACTTAAAGGACATTTAATCTCCAATAAAAAACTTTTATTTTCGTTCACCCCATCAGGAGTAAAAATTATACTTTTCGTCGATAATTAATCCGCTTGAAAGATTTATAAATACCTACGATTTTTTCGTACTCCCTTCTTGCTGTTTTTTCATTTTTTATGTCCCACTCGTGTGCATTTGAATTGATACATAAATCATTGATATGGTACTTTAGTGCTATATTTTTACTTTTCATGGTTGTTAAAATGCTGTGGCATTCTAGTTTTCCTCTCATTCTTCCTTTCGATCTTTTAAAGTGGTAAAATTAATTGAATTTAAATTTAGTAGCGACAAGGAATCTCTGCAATAATCATGGTTGTGAAAAACATGCAAAATATATTGCTGGGGAAGAAATACCGAAATTAATAATTCCATTAAGGAAATCATCAGTTCTTGATGAACAAGGATTCGCTGTGTCTATTGCTGAACAAAGCATGTCATCAATCGAATTTTTTTTCTAAATTTCAACGCTTTTATGATTGTGCCAAGTACGTAAAGTGTCAGTACAGATTTAATTTAATTTCTCCAATCATACCGTAAAATCCGACAGCACATAACCTAGCGCTTATATGTTTGCATGGTGAACTTGTGCAATACCCAGCCGGATAAGTGTAGTTGGCTTTCATAATTGATCGTTCTGATTTACTTAAATGTAAGCGAATTTCGTAATCAATAGATTTCTTTGTTTCGGCACTACACTTAATTTAAAAAAATAAACCATGTTCCACAGAATTATAAAATACAATGTTTTTACAAAAAAGCGAGTAAAACAATTTTCTACCCTGAAGGTCACCTTTCCCAGCTCCACGTTCCTTAAAATAAACCGATATTATAGTGGATGTCACCATTCGATTTGTTTGCGGTCTAGTTTTTCCAGTGCATGGTAAGGTCCGTAATCATCGTTAAACTCTAGCTGACAGTCTGACGGCACAACATTAGCTGGACATTTACTCTTACTAAGATCCAAATTTTGCCAATTTTATTTTATTTCCGTAAATATTAACAATATTGACATTTTGTTCGACCAATTTAAATGCACAACTATTTTTCTTATGGTTAACAATGTTAGTCCTTACATATCCGCAATAACGGAAAAAAGGAAATTTTGTTTGTATTTAATCAAGGTTAGCTGATCCCGCTTTGTTAGATAAACATCCATATTTGAAGGGGCCGGGCGGTTTGGTCTAAAAACGGAAATAACACAACAAACCTATTTCGGTGCAAACCAATGTACTTGCTAAATTGTTCGTCGTTCAGACAATCATAGAATAGGGATATCTTCATGAAGACATACGTTTGGATGAAACTATTGCACATTTTTGGTTTAGTTGTTCGATCGTGTTCTTGTAGGTTGAAGCTGCACTTGCTCCTTAACTTTCAAAATACGATGGCGCTAAATTCTTGAGCAAATGCTTCACTTGGAGTTACATTATTATTACTATCCATGTTCTCCGTATTTGATTCCTTAAATCAAAATGTTTGTTTGTGAAACTTCTTTAGTTATTTCAATGTTTAACGGCTTTTTAACTTACCAGTTTTCTTCGTTTTGGCCGGGCTCTAATTGGGTGCATTTATATTCCATGGTTCGGAATTTACGACCAATTTCTGTTTGGGAATCTAGGATCTTAAATCACCTAGAGTCTTAGAGAGTACGTAACATGTATACCAATTTTAAATAGAAATTCAATTTTAGCTTACTATCAATAGTTGGTTTGAAATATTGCTCAGTAAAATGTAAACTACACACTCTGTAAATTTTGTGAGATGTTTACCAATTTTTAATACCCTTACCCACTTTGTTACTATAATTTTGTTGAACACAAAATGATGAAAACTTATTCCAACACCCTTATGTTTGTTGATTTACATTGTGGTATGCAACAATAATAAACCATTTTATATGTACACCTCAAAAAATTGTCTCAAACACGTTAATGATATTTTTTATTATTATTGCGAACGCTATAGCTAGATAACTTACTTATGTAAATATAACTTGAAATATTTTTATAAAGACTGTCTTTATATTAAAAATTAAAGTAAATTTCAGGCTGTGTGCCATACTCAAGGTAAATGACATTTTCGGTAAAAAATTTAGTAAATTGAAATACTGTACTAAAAAGTAGGGTAAATAGTGAAAAAAAGGTAATTGATTGTAGTTAACGTTTTTTGACATTAGTCAAAGTGATTTCAAATATTTATATCTACACATATTAATAAAAAATTTTCATTAATACATAATATTAATATAATTAAATATTTTATCTCGATTGACGAAAATGGAAAAAATCAAAAAAAATTATTCGGAAAAATGTAAGGCTAGGTATTATTTAACGTTTATTTAATCACCTAACCAGTAAATTCAACCCTTCAAACCGGTATATTTTTCCTGTAAAGCCAATTTTTACTATAAAATTTACTTCAAATTTGGCATGATATTAGAAGTAAATTTGTACTAAAACTGCAATTTACCGAATTTTGTGATTTACCTTGAGCCGCACGCAGCCTCAGCAAGAAATTAAATTTACTTGTATTATTATTACTTTTGACAATCGGAATACCTTAAAGGTACACACAGAGTACGAAAAGTGGGTTTTGAAATCGTGTCTGTCTGTCAGTCTGTCAGTATGTCAATCTGTGTCCTCTCTACAGCCCAGATGGTTTAACTAATAGAACTGAAACTTCAGATTTATTCTTCTTTGATAAATTGAGAGGTAGTGAATTTTACTCCAAATCGGCTAACCGGAAGTCCCTTCCTTGGTCTAGAAAATTTATTTTGCAAATATCTTATAAAGTATAAGGTTTACAAACAACTATTTAATACAAAATGTTTACAAAAATTAAAAAAAAACATGAAAAAAAAGAAAAAATCTTAAATTTGCAAGAAATTGGCATAATAAATTTTTCAAAATTCATTGTTCGTAAAAGAAAATCGGGTGTGTGGGCCACACCTCAATTTTTTTTTTTTTTGGTCGATTTAAGTACATATCTACATATTTAAAAGAAATGTTTACACAATAATTATAACACTTTTTTTTTTTTTTTTTTTAAATATTGGTTTAGGGCTCTTTTTATTTTAAAATACTTAATAGGCCTATTTTATTTGACCATTTGCAAAAAAATTGCTTGTATCCAATACCATTTTGGTATTCGTGAATACCCGCTGTGTACTTGGTTTTCAAAAATCCAATAGTATTTTGTAGCAGGGACGCGATTCCGAAATGAATACCAATTTTGAATTTGGCAAATAAAATAGGCCTTATAATGCTTTCAATTAATGTAAAAAGGTTGTACAATTAGAATCAAAAATAATTTGTATGAGACAAAAAAATTTAGATAAACAAATCATATGAATTCCCAATATATGCAAAATCTTCTACTATGTTTATGGAATTTGTACTTGCTTTAATGTGCAACATTTCTAAAATCGATCTTTTTTTAAAATTTTTTTGTTTTTCTAGAATTTTGACGTTATCTAAACTGATTAAATGGTTTGTATCTCTCAAATGCTGTGAAAATGCACTAATGTTTGAATTTATATTTGGATTTGCGCCTCTTTTGTGTTGATAAATCCGTTTTTCTAAAAACTGCTTTGTCTGCCCTGTGTATGTTGAATTGCAATTGCAACATACTTGGTAAACAATATTTGATTGTTTTTAACGGTATTTCATCTTTCATTTTTGAAAAAAATTTGTCATTTAAATTTGAAGCTGCACGTCCTACAACTTTAAAATTATAATTCCGAAAAAGGTGTTTTATTTTTTCATAAAGATTTTTTATATATTGAATGGTCAAATAATGTGTAGTTTCAGTGTGGACTTGGAAATCAGGATTTGTGTGAAAATTTCTTTGTTTACAAAATATGTTATTAATTAGTTTCTCCGGATATTGGTTTTCAATTAATGTTTGTTTTAGAATTTTTAAATTTTTATGATGGAATTTAGTATCGGAAAGCTTTAGAATTTTTTGGGTCAAAATTTTTATTGTGGTAATTTTGTAAGTAATTGAAAGCCAAGAATGAAAATTTAGATAACTACCAGACCAAGTAGTTTTATGGTACCAATCACAGGAAATTTTGCAGTTTGGTTCATGAATTAAAAGAATGTCCAAAAAAGAAATTTTGTTCTCTACTTCTTTTTCTAAAGTGAATTTTATTCTGTTGTTTATGGAATTATAAGCTTGTAGGAAATATTCAATCTTATCTATTGGTATGGCTGTGATTATATCATCAACATATCTATAGTAAAATAATGGTTCAAAATCTAAAGTGTTTAAAACTGAAATTTCTAAATTTTCCATAAGTAAATTTGCAATGATGGGACTTATTGGGGAACCCATAGGTGAGCCAAAAATTTGTTTGTAAATTTTATTATCAAAAGAAAATTCTGAATTATTTAAAACGATATCCAACGCTGTAAAAGATTGTATTTTTGTTAATTTTGATTTCGAATTTCTTTTTATATTTCTCCAATTTTGACTAATAATATCTTTTACAATTTGGTTATCGACATTAGTAAATAAGGAAGTGACATATAAAGAGATTAACAGAAAATTTGGAGGGATTGTTACATTACTGATTTTGTTTTTGAAATCTTCAGAATTTTGAATAAACGAATTTGTTGTCCCTACACTAGGTTTCAGAATATTGCCTAAAAATGATGATAAAGAATATGTGGAACTTGCTATGGAACTTACAATTGGCCTATATGGTAAATTTGGTTTATGGATTTTTATAGGCCTTATAATTTTGGAATTACTGGAGTATAACTCGTGAGTTTTTTCTTTGTCTCTAAATCTATCTTGCCCAATTGCTCCCATTCTTTCACTATAGAATTTATTTTTGTTTGAATTGGTGTTGAATTATCTTTTGGTACTTGTACGTATGTGGATGTGTCACTTAACAAATGATTCATTTTATCCATATAATCCGTTCGTAGTGTTAAAACCGTAGTATTCCCTTTATCCGCTCTTGTCACCATAATATTAGGGTTGTCTCTTAAAAATGACTTCATTTGTTTTACGTAATTTAAAATTCGTTTTTCAAATGGTGTTAAATTTTGTGAATTTGTGCTGTTTTTGAAATTTGTTAAAATGTTTATGAAATTGTTCCGAATATTAATGCGATCATTATCATTTAAACCGAAAATTGCACTTTCAACATCCGAGATAATTTTGAAAAATGGTATTGCAGTACCAATAGTTGGTGGGCAAAATTTGTTTCCTAAACTTAAAACGAATTTGACGTGAACCGGAAGATCGATGTTAGAAAAATTTGCCAGCCATTTTGTCGCAAGTACAAAGTAAACCACCCGTCATATTATTAAAACCGTCCTGTATGATTTGATTAAATTTATTTCTTTGTCTCACCTTAATTTTGTTGAAATGGTAGTTGTATGTAACCGCTGCTCGTTCAGAAAACTCTTCATAAATGTAGCCTGGTAAGGTTGTTTCAATAAACCGGTTAAGTAAAGCCAAACGGTTTTTTGTTGTTTTTATCGATTTTATGGTATCGTTGATTTCCTCGTTTATTATACCGAATATAAGGCCCGAATTTACAGTCGTTGCTACGACTATAATTACTGTTATAGTAACAGTTTTCGTATTTATAAACCTCACTATAAGATTTATTTGTAATGTAACAATGGTTATAGTGATCAAAATCCATCACTGAACGTGTTCAATCGGACAAAAATGATAAAAAATATCATGATATTTTAGACACTCTAACTTTATTCCGTAAGACCGTAATACTGTACGTCAAACCCGATTAAACAGCCAAAATGTATAAAAAATGATAAATTGATTTTAAATGTCAATTTGTTTTGATGCGTTTTCCAAACAACAATAAAATCGAAATCGTCAATTTTTGAATTAAATTTTCTTATTTATAAATTGAATTTGGTTATTTTTTATCATTTTAAATATTTATTTCTAATAAAAATTATATTTTAAGATTGCACCAAGTAACTGAACATATCAAATCAAAATTTATTTCTTCTGACAGCTAGAACTGAAAAAAAACTTGTTTTTTTTTCGTGATAAATGAGTGCATTTCATGGCAAACGCGATAAAAAAAATCATGATATTTTTTATAATTTTTGCCCGATTGAACACAAGGACTATAAACGTTGCTACGATATATCCAAGACAAGAAAGTAAATTCGAAATTCGTATCGAATTTTATACATGATTTTAAAATGATTTTCGAAAATTGTTGCTATAGCGGAGCCTAAGGCCCGAATTTATTTTCCTATGAATAATAATTGTACTTTATTGTACTTTAACAATAATTTAGTATTAAAAGGAAAAGCACAGATGGAAACAGAGTAAACGGAACAAAAGAACAAAAATTAAATGATGAAGCTGCTTCCATTAGGCAGAAAAACCTTTTAAATTTTTTCAAACAATTTCCATCTCATGCATACACATTCTATTTTGAGCAATAGCTCATTTACAATAAAATGTACAGCAAGAGGTGAAATAATATTAAAAATTAACAATAATAACAATAAGAATAATATTAAAAAAAAAATTTAATAAACTACGTATTGCCCATCAATCACGCCACTCCAAAAATTTTGACTTAAATAATTTGGCCGATCCTAAACTCTTAATTTCCAATGGAATTGAATTCCAAAGAGAAACTCCCCTAACGTAAAAGGATTTGTTTAGCGACCTACAACTATTTTTGGCCGGAATCAGGCGGAAGTTTGAGGAATGAGACCTGCTAGAAAGTAACTTCCTATAAAGATAACAAGGCTTCTTAGCTTTAAGAAGTTTAAAAATAAAAAGACAAACGCGAAATTCGTAAAAGGTAGATAAACTACATCCTAAAACAAGGCTAGAGTAGGCAGAAATATGATCGAATTTCCTAATACCAAAAATAAACCTAGTACATGCATTGAAACATCTTTGGAGAACGTATAGTCGTAACTATTGCTATTACTATAGCAACGATTTTCGGAAATCATTTTAAAATCTTGTCAAAAATTCGATACGAATTTCCAATTTAATTTCTTGTTTTCGATATTTTGTAGCAATGCTTAAAGTGATGGATTTTGATCACTATAACCGTTGCTACATTACTCAATCGAAAGCTAAAGCTGTAATTAAGTATTTTAAAATAAAAAGAGCCCTAAACCAATATTTAAAAAAATTTGTTTTAATTTTAAATCAATGGCTCAATAAAACAAAACTAATTATAACACTTTTCCATATACACCCAAGACACATTATTATAACAGTTATCGAATAAACGGAAATATTTCTTTGCTAAGCTTTCAACATTAAACACAACAATACAAAATAATTATAATTATTTATTTTTCTTATTTTATTATTACGATGACGTGATCTTTGCTCGTGTAGGAAGATCAAGTTTTATGAGTTAACAATTTTTTATTTCTCTTCTTGCTTGTTTAGTGAATGCATTTTGTTTTGTTTGTTGCATTTCGCGAAATACAAGAAATAATTAATTTGTATTAAAAAAATATAAATTCTAAAAAAAAAAAAGAGTTTGTTGATTAATTCTTTCAAATTTGTTTTCGATATTGCCAATAAAAATCTTCTTTTGAAGATTTTTTTGTTGATCTTTTTTTAAAAAGCTCATCATCCCGTTTGTGTGTCTATATTTAAAAAAAAGTTGAAACACCAACAATATGACTACAAACAAATAAATGGTAATCTTAGAATTAACATCTTTAAAGTGTCATTAACATTTCGTTTGTGTTAAATATTTAAATTTTTTTTTTGGGGGGGACTAAAAAATGCAAGTCAATCAGTAACCTTCGCGATTTAGTCTGTGCACACTGTTTGGTTTACGGGAGTGGGTTGGCCTCGTCTATAAAATTAAAAATTATAATTTTTTGGATCCGCGGTTGTTGAATTTCCTTAATTAAAATACTCGTCGTATTTGCTAAAATATATTTATAGGAATACATGCGGCGTTATTTCATGTGGTGAAAGTATTTTATTATGGGTTGCTCATCGAATCGCCAAGATCATTGAACCCGCCTCCGATTTGTATATACAATATTGCGGTACACACAAATAAATAGATCTTAATTAAAACCATGGTGATTTCTAATTTATCGCAAATATCCCAAAAATGTCATTCTCAAATTTACCCATCATAAATTAGTGTGAGCGGATCGAAAAATTTTATTTTTATATGGCGATGATCAGAGATCACCTTTTGTATTCCGTGCTGCGTTCTTATGACACAGTAAAATAGTTTGCATGTTGTTGTTGTTGCTGTTTAGTTTAAAATATTTATTTTGCTTTAGATTTAGTTTCTTTCTTTTATAATAAAAATTTATTTCTTTGCAAATTTATTATAATTCCACCTTTACAGTCTTTGAACAAGGTTATTTAATTTTTATAAACTACAAAAAAAAAGTGTAAGAAGAAGAAATAAATAAATTTTGATGAGAGAATTATTTCGAATGTAAGGTGGAATTTCGCGATTTTAATTTCAAATAATTGTTCAACCCATTCTCAACTACATCATTATAAATAGTTTATGTGATAAGCAGTCCAAATAAATTTTTTTTATTATATGTCGCGCGCATTGACCATACGACACGAATCGCTTGATGTATATTTTATGCAAATTAAATTTTTTTTTTTTCATAAAGGACTAGCTTAGGCACACCTGTTCGTAAATGGGTTAATAAAAATGCTAAACTTTTAAAAAAATTGTAAATACATAATATTCAAGTATATATATAAAGAAGTTTAATAATAATTTTTTGTCTACGGTAAATTGTGCATCTCCGGTAAATATCCGCTAATTAAATTCGTGAATGTGTATATGTATGTGCGCGATGTTCTTGGATTACTTGGTGCGCGATCAAAACTATTGATTGACGTTTTAATGATTTCGTATTCGTACTAAACAAAAGATTGGATGATCCACGATCCGGTGTAGGTCACCATGTCTTTGGATTAATGTAATGCTTGTTGCTAGCAGCGCGAGCTAGACATAATTTACTTGAGGATATATTTTTTCTTACCTGAGTTAATCGATTTTAGCATGGTTGAGCTTATAACTTAAGCATGATTGTTAATGCATGTTGGGTGCAATGAATTTTTGGAGGTTTGGCGTAGTATTTTTTATAGAATATGCGGTTCAAGCATGAAATTGCATTGTGAAGAATCTCGGATGGTGCGATGTTAATATTGTTTATAATGTCATGTTTGTCGCGCTGTAATGTTATGTGGTTTGATGGCTGTTTTCGTACAATAGTAATGATCTAAACGACCTCGATTGCAAATCAAAAGACAGACAACTGGCTATTTCTGAAATGATTTAGGCATGAGAAAGCTGTTGACAAGAAGAAGAGTGCCGCATTTGTTAAATTCGGATCAAAGACGACTTCGAGTGTTGCGGACAGCAGACTTTTGTCTTCAAGTTGGAAACCATAGTTCCTAGTTATAAAATTCATTCGAGAAGTTTTACGAAGAAGACTTCAAGTGTTTAGAAATTAATATTGACCATGAAGTGGTTTGAGTTTTATTTTACACGTTCGAAATATTAGTTCGTCACCTATTTTCTACAAATTGTAATTGAATGAAAGTGAGAGAGTAAGTAAAACGAAAATAGAATCAAACTTCTTTGATAGAGATGCGTGCGAAGCAGGCGATTACGAAATTTGGCCCGTAATAAGTGTGGCTTATTTGAAACCGCTGCCTTAATCGTGTATTCCCTGAAATCCACAAATCGCCAATTTAATGAAAGGAAGACATCGTATGAGCACAGGAAATTTAAGAGCAAGGAATCAGCTAGGCGAAACCAACAAGTTCAGAATTTTCAGAAGCACGGATAAACAAAATTCCGAAGTACGCTCGAAGAGTGGGTTAACTTCGGGGAGCCAATAAATATAGTAACCCTGAGGTATTTCGAATACGGGACGAAGAAGGCAGAAGTTCGCAAAAGCAAACTGTCAAACATGTTTTGGGGTATTCCACATAAAGTGCTCAACCAACCGCAGGTATGAAGATATCAATAATGGTAAATGGAACTGTGATCCGTGTACCGTTATCAACATCAGGGAACGTAGTAAATAAAGACCTACAATCCTGTGTCTACGTAGTCGACACATTATAAGAAGAAGACGGTACTAAAGGTCAGTTACAAGCGCGGATGGTGATAACGAAGGAGCTCCCGCTGTTCTCAGGTGATTCCAAATACTGGCAACAGTTTATAACAGCCTTTATAACCTCTGCACAACAATGTGGTTTCGCCGAAGAAACAAATATGGCAAGACTGGACAAGTGCTAAAAGAGGATGCCTATAACGCTGTAAGAACTGTCTTGCTCTACGGACGCCTTGAGGTAGTTTTCAATTCTGCTATGGAGTTGATAAAGCAACCACCTCCCGTGAAACTCGAACAATTGGAAACCGTCACAGTAGTCAGTATAGAGATGTTTAACGTGTGGATCAACCATCCGGTAGGAGCAGTTACACCAGTTTGAACCGATAGACGGCCAAAATAGATGAATCCCACGGAGCTCACGAGGCCATGACACCGAAGAGCAGTGCCAACAGTACAACGAAAGAAGCAAATGAAGGAAGTTTCATCATTACTGGTGGTCAGCCACAGACGCTGAACTCTATATTGATAGAGCCAAAACTTCGAGGATCAAGTTCTCTAGAAAGATGAACAACGCGCAATCGACGAGTAAAGCCGCGGTTGTTACAAACATCGGGAAGCCAACGCAAATCAAAACTCCACTACTACTCAGTGGCGAATCCACATGCACTGTCACACAAAGTCATATGCGTATTACCAGATAGTGCCGGTGGTGTTGTTTGTATGGGAAAGCAGGTCGTAAAGTATCTATATATGCATTTCTAGACTGTGGATCCACAGTAACATTTCCAGAATGCAACCTAGCAGAGGAATTCGGTCTCGAAGGGGAGTAGCTATGCCTCCCAATATTGTCAATCGAACGATAAGTGGTAGAAAAGTTCAGCCATTTAAGAAACCTTGATATTGCGACATACATAGAGTAGTACAACCACATATTATGATAGGTTTGAATTCCTATCAGCTGTTAATTTCGTAAAATACTGTTAGGGGGCATAGATGATCCAATAGTGGCTCTTACGCGCATTTGATGGACGCTAAAAGAAATTCAACTATGTTAACCTCATAGCTGTGCCGTTTAAATTTCGTGAACACAAGCAAGCCATCAGTGGCGACATATGGAAAATGTTTTATAAGATTGGGATCAAGCGGGATGACCAAAGCACTCAGCGATGCCTGATTAGGCGACAGCAACAGCATCACCAAAGTCCTAGGAATGTTCTGCTGCACGATTGATAAAACATTTCGGGCAGATCGGTTTCTTTATTGTGCAAGGCAAGTTAATCCTGAAGAAGATCGGGCGAGCCGGAGTAGATCGGGAAGAGCAGATTAAGCCGGATCAGATGATGAAGTGGTGTAATACTGGTTAGATGCTTTATAAATTATTATCGAAAATATTTGCTTGCTAAGATGCTATTTTTCCAACTCAGAGACCTACATGTACCAGTTGCACACGTTTGTGGGCGCTAGTGAATACGCTGCAGCAGCAGTCGATACGTAAGATCGGAAACAAAGATGCTCCCTATAAAATGATTTCAATTACACGGATGGAGTTCCAGGTGGCAGTACTTGGAGCTCGACTCGCCAACTCCGTAAAGAAAGAACACGCGATAACTGTCTACCAAGAGTAATTATTGGTCCGAGCGTCGCAACGTGTATTCGTTTATCACGGGGAAATCCTAGAAACGATAAACTGCCACGACTGGAGAAGTGGAGGCTAACCAGCCGATATTGCATACCTGAGAGCTGGTACGAGGGACCTACCTTCTTCATAGACTATGCAGCGAATGACGATGAAGAGCAAGAAGTGCGATGTTTGAATATCGCCGTCACACAAACGCAGGTCTGAGTGCAAAAAAGTCAGACGCAAGTCTGAGTGCAAAAAAGTTGTACAGAATACCGCTAAACGAATTAGACGATGCTTTAACCTTGCTGAACTGACAAAACGAAGCATTCCATAACGAGGTAAAAGAAGCTGATAAACTATACGGAGCAACAGCAAATTGCGAAATTGTCTCCATATTTTGATTCCCAATCTAACATCAGGATGAGGAACAGGCTGCAGAATGCAGAGTTTATCTCACGTATGAGCAACGATTTCGAAACTACTCATCGTAAGTTTCCAGCACCAAATGTAACACAAAAATCATGCTACAATTTATAATACCGATTAAGAAGTTGCCTAAAAAACATGCGAGCGAAGTGTGTACGATATCACATAAGAGATGCGAGGCCCGAGGTACCAGTGTCAAGTTACGTTTGTTGGAGTAGATTACTTCGCCCAATTACTATCAAGCATGGTAGGTATATCGAGAAGAAATGGGTACAATTTTTACGTGTTTGTCCCGCAGAACGTCAGCAAGGAGAGCAAGACCGGTTTGCCATCATTATTTGAAAATTTAATCCACCACCCGCACCTCATATCGAAGGAGCTTGGGAGAGGCTCGTTAGGTCCGTGAAGAACGCACTTAACCACCCAATGTTTAAACGAATTCTGTCAAAAGACCTGCTCCGCTGCAGTCTGATTGAAATCGAGTCTATGATTAATTCGTGACCACTGGCGTATGTCGAGACGGAGACAGATACTGTCGAAGCCCTCACTCCATTCAGTTTCTGGTAGGTTCCATAGGCGGAACGAAGTTCTTTGGTAACTTCAATGGAGCAATACATGAGTTACGTGCTGAGTGGAAACGCCACCAAGCAATTACTCGCATATTCTAGGGCCGATGAAACTCTGAATATTTCCCGGTAATCTCGCAAAGGACACGCTTGTACGAGAAAACAATACCACTTCAACGGAGACCTGTGTTCAAGCCGAAATTAGGCATACCTCAAGTGTTTAGAAAATATTGACCATGAAGTGGTTTGAGTTTTATTTTATTTATTGAAAGATTTAAACGTTCCAAATATTAGTTCGTCGCTTAAAGCTTACATTTTCTACATCGACGATTTGTAACTATAGATGAGACTTGGATTTACCACTATGATCCTAAATTATGAAAACAGACTGCAGAGTGGGCTGAGCCCGGTACTTCTGCTCCGAAACAGCCAAAGTATGGTCAAAATCGGCAAAGAAGGTTATAACATCAGATTATTGGAATGTAAAAGGAATTTGTGGTTCAATTGCTGAAGATTTTTATGATCACAAATTTATTAAAATAAATATAATCTCGTAATTCTCCTGCGCTGAAAATCCAGTGGAGACCATTTATCGCAGGCTATAACAAAACTAGATTTAGGTTAAAATCATATCAAATTCGTATTTACAACTAAACGAAGCTCGGTACTAATAACCCCGTCGGCATTTGAACAAATTAGATCGAACTCATCGTATGTAAACACAATATGCCACCATTGCACTATTAAGCACCGCACGACTATACAAAAATTATTAATATTACAAGTATATACACACGGAAACACTCCCATTCGTTCAAATATATAACATCTTTGAAATTTTTATAAATAGCCTTTTGCATGCGTTGAGATAAATCCATTGTTCGGCAATTAAATTTCAATTTTCAATCCCCATAAAATTATGTTCAACAAGAAATCGTAATAAAAAAAATAATGTTTGCAGCGGCAATAAATTTTAAAGACACACAAATTAAAATTTCGTTTTTTATAGATTTTCCAAGTCATTCGGGACATTGTAAAAACTAAAATGTCTTTATTTAGCTTAAACATTATAAACACTACATACGCAATATGTATTCGGAGAGTAAGTATAAATTCTTTGAATTTTCTAATGTACGATTTAGTATTTATTAGGGCAACATTATCCTTATATCCTTTTTTATTCTTATTTTTATGCACATAAAATTGTGTAACCTTCCATCTATACATTCCATCAATCATAAATTCTAAAAATTAGAGCAATTTTAACAGCAAAAAATACGTCATTGTTCTTCAAAGCAATAAATTTTTAAGACCCACGAATTTATGTTCTTTATGCACAAAAAAAAAGTGAAATTTTTGAATTCTTAGAAAACTGGGTTGCATAATAAACCGACCAAACGCTCTCACGGACAAAGGTCGAAGATATGATTTCTATATATAGAAAGGAAAAGACATAAGAAAAGTTTTTTGCTCCTATAACCATTTCGAAAAGTGAATTTCATGGAAAATCGATTAAAAAAATGTCTGATGGTTTATTGTTGTGTGAAATTTTGGTTCACCGTATTGTACTTGGTGAACAGCATGATTAGCCTCGAAAGTCGCCAAAACATTTTATCCTTTCTATTAGGTTTCATTCATGGCATATTATATCTACGATAACTTAGGTAATGGTTTAATTTATTAATTAATCAGAAGGCCAGTGACGATTTAAGGAAAATTCAGGCCCCAAGCAAAGAAATCCAGGTCTTAACTAAGCTTTTATTTACGGGTTCAAAATTCCTTTTTCCTACAAAAAGCTTAAAAAATAGGCTTTTACTGTGTTGTCCAAGGCCGAAAGGTTTGTTTTCCGTATTGTTGATTACGTAGTCCCGTGTCTCCCTTGTAATGTGATTTCGTTTTAAAATTTGTAATCTTTTGCATATTAGCCGTATAAAAGTGGTCACTAACAGCTTACAATTACAGGTACAATAATTTAAATCTTGGGTAACGGCTATTAAATTAAAATGAAATGAACATAATTTAGAGATTTTGATTTCCCTAGAAATTGTATTTCCCAAAAATCCAAGAATTCTGTTTCCCGACGAATTTCGTTTCTCGAGACTAGGTTTTGAAATTTTTCTCGGCAATTTTTGTATTTTTTAAGGTCTGAAAATTTATACAACAAAAAAATCGAAATCTACCTTATTTTGTTAGTTTTTGTTAGCTGGGAGCAATTGTTGTAATGTGCTGAACGAGAAAGCAATACCTGCACAAATCGTTGGCAATTAGGAAAAGTCCTCTAGAGTGAAGGATGGAAGTTTAGTTTGAGTTGGAAGGCAAGGTGTTCGTGAGATGTCCGAAAAATAAAGAATTGTATCCCAGCAGCCTGATTCTCTAAAAAATAAGATAATGTGTATACACGTCTAAAGTTTACACATACATTTATTTTATTTGACTAAAATCGCATTCTGTAAAAATATTATATTCAGCCGTAAACTTTATCACTGAGCAATTCAGCATAAGTGTTAATTTTGTATTTATGACATCTATTTTACAAATTTGTGTAATCGGTTTCATCGATTTGTTTACGATTTGTTGAATAAATGTGGAAATTTGGGTCGAAATGTCGACAGTACATTATTTGCTAACTTCCCTATAGAAAAACGAGACGGAGATCAGATAACCTTTTTACAAGCATTTCTAACTGAATATCGTGCAGCCTGATTCTCTAAAAAATAAGATAATTTGTAAATGGATAAAGCGATCTTTACTCATTATCACACTATTTTTCCGATTCTCTAAAATTGCTTTTCTAGATTTCTCTAAAATTCAAGTAAAATTTCCGTCAAAAATTTACCCCGATTTTTTATCTTGGGAAAAGTATTTGTGTGTGTGGTTTTAAGTTCGTTAAACTAATAAAATTAAATAAAATTAATTCAGGCTAAATAGTTGTCACTTCAACAGTTGGCTTTGACTTCCCAGTTGGCCGGGAATTTTTTTCTATTTTCAATCAATATAAAATACAAATTACAAAAAAGTATGTGTAAAACACCACGAAGTTGGTAAGTTGGCTTTCAAATACAATTGTTGAAAATTCAGTAACTGTATGTAGGTTCATAGCTGACCAACAGTTGTCATAAGAACAACCTTCGAAATTAGACAATTTTATAAGTGTAGCCCTTAAAACACTCATTTTTGATTCTAAACTACCTTTGGTTTTTGTACCCGTGTAATATTTCATGAAGATATTATAAATGGGAAACCGTTATGTATGTATGTATAAATAAAACCTAGCAGTATTTTAGCAACAAGAATAGTTTAGCGGATTCTAAAAACCGCCCATTTTCGATAGTTGCGCTCCTGAGAACTTTAGATTTTCCCGAAAGCCAATTTTAATATGTATATGGTCCCGATCCTTAATCTTATCACTAGAAGAATTTATTTTCGTTATTATTTTAATTTAATTGTATTAATTAAACATATTACTCCAAGAGGAAAATGCCTCTAACCAACAAAAGGGCGCATTCTTAAGGTACAAAATTGTTTCATTTATTTTAGGAAACTATTCATCATAAATGTTCTAATTAGATTCGAAGGAGATGCAGGAGCAGAGACTCAGCAATTAAAATGACAGAATTATCCACCGTCTTAAATGGTTTGAGCGGAGCCAAAATAAATGTTGAACAGTGGAAACAGTAGTGGCGAGATTTGAAGTAAGATAAATAGAATCGAATAAAATGCCTTATTATTTATGTATACATACATTTACCAAATTTCAGAAGTAACACGAAAGCGAAAGCAAGCGCTGAAAAAGGACTCGAAGAAGAATCGGGAGTAAATGGATTCAATAAAATTAAGACGCTCGACGATTATGAGATGAGGGTTGTCACCATTATTTCTCTGTGTCAGTCATTGATGGCGATGGTGACATCCAATAAAGGGGTTTCGGGGATATACGGGTAAGTTTTCTTTAGGTTATGGGAAACATCTAATAATAACCAAATCATTGTTACATTATATTACAAACTTTGAGTTACTCTGAAGTGATCGATAAGGATCCTCCAATGCAGGTTGAATACCACATGGATTTAGACGGTAGAATTTATCGATGCCAAGCAGGAGCTACAACTCGAAATTTGCGGATTTAATGCTTTGTAAATGCTTCGTCAACCTTGCAGCCACAGATCAAAGGGATTGTTTCGCTCGTGTCGCTTCTACTGATAGATGTACCACAAATGTTTCAATTTTGGAATTAGGAATTTGAAATTTGAAATTTAGAATTTAAAATTTGGGATTTGAAATTTGGAATTTGAAATTTAGAATTTTAAACTTGGAATTTGAAATTTAGAATTTGAAATTTGGACTTTGGGGTTTGAAGTTTGAAGATTGGAATTTAAAATTTAAAATTTAAAGCTTCAAACTTTAAATTGGAATTTGGCATTTGAACTTTGAAATTTGCAGTTCGGAATTTGAAACTTGAGATATGAAATTTGAAATTTAGAACTTGACATTTGAATTTTGGAATTAGGAATTTGAAATTTGAAATTTAGAATTTAAAATTTGGGATTTGGAATTAAAAATTTGAAATTTAGAATTTGAAACTTGGAATTAGGAATTTGAAATTTGAAATTTAGAATTTAAAATTTGGGATTTGAAATTTGGAAATTAAAATTTAGAATTTTTAACTTGGAATTTGAAATTTAGAATTTGAAATTTGGACTTTGGGGTTTGAAGTTTGGAATTTAAAATTTGAAATTTAAAGTTTGAAGTTTGGAATTTGGCATTTGAACTTTGAAATTTGAAGTTCGGAATTTGAAATTTGAGATTTGAAATTTGAAATTTAGAACTTGAAATTTGAATTTTGGATTTAGGAATTTGAAATTTGAAATTAAGAATTTGGGATTTGAAATTTGGAATTTGAAATTTAGAATTTGAAACTAGGAATTTGAAATTTGAAATTTGGAGTTTGGGGTTTGAAGCTTGAAGTTTGGAATTTAAAATTTGAAATTTATAGTTTGAAGTTTGGAATTTGGCATTTTAACTTTGAAATATTTGAAGTTCGGAATTTGGAACTTCAGATTTGAAATTTAGAACTTAACATTTGAATTTTGGAATTAGGAATTTGAAAATCTAAATTTAGAATTTAAAATTTGGGATTTGAAATTTGGAATTTGAAATTTAGAATTTGAAACTTGGAATTAGGAATTTGAAATTTGAAATTTAGAATTTAAAATTTGGGATTTGAAATTTGGAATTTGAAATTTAGAATTTTAAAGTTGGAATTTGAAATTTAGAATTTGAAATTTGGACTTTGGGGTTTGAAGTTTGAAGTTTGGAATTTAAAGTTTGAAATTTAAAGTTTGAAGCTTGGAATTTTGCATTTGAACTTTGAAATTTATAGTTCGGAATTTTAAACTTGAGATATGAAATTTGAAATTTAGAACTTGACATTTGAATTTTGGAATTAGGAATTTGAAATTCTAAATTTAGAATTTAAAATTTGGGATTTGAAATTTGGAATTTGAAATTTAGAATTTGAAACTTGGAATTAGGAATTTGAAATTTGAAATTTAGAATTTAAAATTTGGGATTTGAAATTTGGAATTTGAAATTTAGAATTTTAAACTTGGAATTTGAAATTTAGAATTTGAAATTTGGACTTTGGGGTTTGAAGTTTGAAGTTTGGAATTTAAAGTTTGAAATTTAAAGTTTGAAGCTTGGAATTTGGCATTTGAACTTTGAAATTTGAAGTTCGGAATTTGAAACTTGAGATTTGAAATTTGAAATTTAGAACTTGAAATTTGAATTTTGGATTTAGGAATTTGAAATTTGAAATTTAGAATTTAAAATTTAGGATTTGAAATTTGGAATTTGAAATTTAAAGTTTGAAAATTGGAATTTGAAATTTAGAATTTGAAATTTGGAGTTTGGGGTTTTAAGTTTGGAATTTAAAATTTGAAATTTAAAGTTTGAAGTTTGGAATTTGGCATTTGAACTTTGAAATTTGAAGTTCGGAATTTGAAACTTTAGATTTGAAATTTGAAATTTAGAACTTGACATTTGAATTTTGGAATTAGGAATTTGAAATTTGAAATTTAGAATTTTTTTTTTATTTATTTTTTTATTTATTCAAATTTATTAAACAAATTTCAGTAACAATTTATTATTAACTCTATATACTTATATATACTAATCTGATCAATTTAATTCTATTTAATTTACATTTTGTGTTATTATTATATGATTAGCTATACTTAGTACTTCTGGAATTCAGTTGCTCGAACCATTGCTGGTTATAACGCAACTTTACATAAAATATTATAAGTATCACTTCTTTACAATTTCTTATTTAAAATTGAAAATTCATTTACGTAACAATCTTATTACTAGTAATATTGATTTTAATTTTGTACACTTACATTAAATGGAGAAAATAAAAAGAGGTTTCATAGTTCACACTATCTAAGTTTATTCAACCACAAAATTTCCATTATTTATTTTCATCTTTCAAATATTCTGTTAGTTTTGTTTTGAAATTTTTTAGAGATTCTATATGCTTAATATTGGATGGAAGTTTATTATACTGATTTAGACCTCGATATAATATGGTATTGTTAGATGCCTTAGATAAAAAGAATTTAACAACAAAGTTTGACCTTCTTCTTGTTTCATGATCATGTCTGTCATAGATTCTGGTCAAATCAAAACTGTGCTTAATCTGATTATTTACTATTCTGTATATCAAAGTTAAAATTTAAAATTTGGGATTTGAAATTTGGAATTTGAAATTTAGAATTTTAAACTTGGAATTTGAAATTTAGAATTTGAAATTTGGACTTTGGGGTTTGAAGTTTGAAGTTTGGAATTTAAAGTTTGAAATTTAAAGTTTGAAGTTTGGAATTTGGCATTTTAACTTTGAAATATTTGAAGTTCGGAATTTGGAACTTCAGATTTGAAATTTGAAATTTAGAACTTGACATTTGAATTTTGGAATTAGGAATTTGAAATTTGAAATTTAGAATTTAAAATTTGGGATTTGAAATTTGGAATTTGAAATTTAGAATTTGAAACTTGGAATTTGAAATTTAGAATTTGAAATTTGGACTTTGGGGTTTGAAGTTTGAAGTTTGGAATTTAAAGTTTGAAATTTAAAGTTTGAAGCTTGGAATTTGGCATTTGAACTTTGAAATTTGAAGTTTGGAATTTGAAACTTGAGATTTGAAATTTGAAATTTAGAACTTGAAACTTGAATTTTGGATTTAGGAATTTGAAATTTGAAATTTAGAATTTAAAATTTGGGATTTGAAATTTGGAATTTAAAATTTAGAGTTTGAAAATTGGAATTTGAAATTTGAAATTTAGAATTTGAAATTTGGAGTTTGGGGTTTGAAGTTTGGAATTTAAAATTTGAAATTTAAAGTTTGAAGTTTGGAATTTGGCATTTTAACTTTGAAATATTTGAAGTTCGGAATTTGGAACTTCAGATTTGAAATTTGAAATTTAGAACTTGACATTTGAATTTTGGAATTAGGAATTTGAAATTTGAAATTTAGAATTTAAAATTTAGGATTTGAAATTTGGAATTTGAAATTTAGAATTTGAAACTTGGAATTAGGAATTTGAAATTTAGAATTTAAAATTTGGGATTTGAAATTTGGAATTTGAAATTTAGAATTTTAAACTTGGAATTTGAAATTTAGAATTTGAAATTTGAACTTTGGAGTTTGAAGTTTGAAGTTCGGAATTTAAAGTTTGAAATTTAAAGTTTGAAGCTTGGAATTTGGCATTTGAACTTTGAAATTTGAAGTTCGGAATTTGAAACTTTAGATTTGAAATTTGAAATTAAGAACTTGAAATTTGAATTTTGGATTTAGGAATTTGAAATTTGAAATTTAGAATTTAAAATTTAGGATTTGAAATTTGGAATTTGAAATTTAGAGTTTGAAAATTGGAATTTGAAATTTGAAATTTAGAATTTGAAATTTGGAGTTTGGGGTTTGAAGTTTGGAATTAAAAATTTGAAATTTAAAGTTTGAAGTTTGGAATTTGGCATTTGAACTTTGAAATTTGAAGTTCGGAATTTGAAACTTCAGATTTGAAATTTGAAATTTGACATTTGGAGTTAGAAGTTTGAAATTTGAATTTGGGATTTAAAATTTAATTTATTTTTTAATCGTCCAAGGTGAAGAGTTCTTGGATTTTATTTTTCAGGCAAATACATATAGTGATCCCGAAAATATCAAAAAATAATAAATTCTGGAAAATGCAGAATTAAAAAATCATCATTTCAAGAAATTAAGATTCGTCAAAAAATAAGATTTTGATAAAAGTAAGATTTTGCCCTGTCGAGATTTCGCCTTGTCGGTATTTTGTTTTTTCTAAACTTTGTCGTGGTATTGAAAGTCTGAATTATGGACTGCTCCTAATTTATTTTGATGCGGATTTGATTATTATTTTGTTGTTTAGTTGACGAAACCAAAATAAATCAACTGACATATTAAATGAAATTAGTTTCCGGACACTTGGAAACTTTGAAGTTCAAAGGCCAAAAATTGTTTGGGTTTGCAAATTATGAAACTTCAAAGTTTGAAGTCTCATATAACTCGCAAACCCAAACATTTTTTGGCCTATCTTTGCGACTATACATTTTTTTAAGATTGCACAGGTTATACAGCGTATAAGTTCAAAAAATGTACGCAATATTTTACATAATGAGAATAAAAAATTTTTGAACTTTTTTATTTTTATTTTATATTTATAATTCAATATGGCGTGTAGCATGTGTGATCAAGTTCAGCACTATTAATTAAAATTAAAATTAAAATACAATTAAACATTTGTTGTTTTATGTTTTTTTTCTCAATCCACAAATTTTTATTTATGTTTGTTTGATTTTTAAAATTTTAAAACATTATATTTACATTTGTGAAGCTACATTGCGTCATCACATTGAAATTGTGACGCGCGTCATCACATTGATATTTGGTTTTCTTTCCCATTTATAATGAAAACAAAGACGTAGTCCTACGTCAAAAAAGAAATGTTCCAGGAATTCAGACGAGCTATTCCATTATATGAATGAAATCTGGAAAACTTTCCAGGGGCCGCATTCTTGAAATTCACCCGAAAAATGTCGTCAGTAACTTTCTAGTAAAATTAGTCATTTCAATTCAAAATGTAAATTGCTAAAGTATACTAAAGTTTTTTCTTTTCGGTTTTTTCGATTGAATTCCAAAATATAGGTCGGGTCGCGCTGTCGAACATTAGTAGCCAGCCTTCCGACGCGCTGTTGCGATATTTTATCGATTTGAAAATAAAGGAAAATATACAATAGGCTGAGATCGCATTAGAAAAATCGTAATGAAAGAAGAAAATAGAGTAAAAGTTTGCTCTTGTTACAATAGGCAAAACATTATCGAAAGTGATGGTGCAACATAATACCCCTGTATCTGTTACACGCGACCTACACGCGATTAAGAACTTTGGAATAAACGTCGAGTCCTGGAATTCATTCCTAATTTTTTTATTGGAAATGTTAGACAATGAAACACGACGACTGTAGGAAAGTTCACTTAAACCCCATGTACAGTTCAAGAAACAAACGAATTCCTGAAGTTCCTTGTGCAAAGATTCAAGACTTTAGAACCCCTACAGTAACATGAGTTATACACAACCACCTAAAAGTCAACTAGTGCATTTGCGTCTATTGTCACAAAAATCATACATACAAAATTGTGAATAATTCAAAAAGCTGGTATCTTCCGACAGAAATCAAATTATATGACTACATAATTTAAGTAGAAGGTGCCTAACGACAATATACAACAAGGTAAAAATATATCAAAGTAGGTTGGCTCTGATGAAGTAAAATATGTCAGTACTTTTTCTCTATTGTGTAATAGTTATTTACGTCACAAGGGCGGTAAATGAGTTATTACAGTATGAGTTCGACGTTTATTGAGAATTTTGAACAAGTACAGTAACGATCATTTAGTACGTGTAACGTACAACGTTTTATTTCATACTACATGGGACATTAATTCGATTTTTCCATTTAAAATTAAATTTTAAGTAAAAACATGAGTTTGAAATTCATCAATCCAAATGATTTTCAAATTATCAAGTTACCCTAGTTATATTTTTTTGTTTGGTTTTATATTTTCCTGTACTGTAATAGCTCGTTTTCCGGACACTTTTTTCTGTACCGTAATGAGTCGTTTACCGGACTGAAATCAATTATGTAAACATTGATTTTCGGTACAGTATGAAATAAAATCTTTTTCTAATACATACTAATTTAATGTTATAGGTGGCACATAGCAAAGTTGATCTACGGGAAATTTTCTGCCGATAAGCGCAGTTGGACAAAGTAACTCGAATAAAAAGAGAAAGTTCAGAAGAATTAGACAAAAGTCGGGCTTTTGAAATAAATAAATTGGAGAGAAGCTTGTTTTTTAATCGGTACATTTTTTCAAGTAAATTAAGAATTCGATGAGTCGCGAAATCGGCCGAATAGGGAAGAGTTGAAAAAAGGGTTTTACCTCTTTTACGAGATGGCGGATACCTTTTCACATACAATGTGGTTATTTTGTATTTTAGGAAAAAATACCAAAAGACAAAGTGGTTCTACCGGAAGCTTCCTATCGATACGTAGTTGGATGTTTAATTTTTTTTTTTGCTTTACAAAGAAATTCGAGTAACAAAGAGAGTCCAATATTGGAGAAAATCGATTTTCAGCAAAACAGAAGAATAAAATTGCACTTGCGTAACTAAAAATCTCGCCATCACACCGGTGTTAACAGCTTCTTTAGAGCTCTACTAAATTTTGATAGATCTTTGCAGGTTTTCTCTAGCCTTAAATGAAAGCTAAACATTTATTTACGTCTGATTTTATTAATGAAAATATATATTGGTTGTGATTTGTTAATACTCGTGTAGAAAATAGTGACCCGCAATACTAGGACTGTCCAAAACTGCGGGGCCAACAATTTGGGACGATTTATCAAGCATTCGAATTTTAGTTTAAAAAGTCAACATTAAGTAGATGGTAGCTCAAATTATGCTTAATTTAAACCACTTTTTTCTAGGAAAATTTTAAGAAAAGAGAACCTAACAATTTCTTCTCGGTTACTGAAAGAGAATATTTGAGTAATCACACGTAGTCTGATCCTATAGAAATACAAATGCTTTATGTAGGTTCTGGCAGATATTAAGATTTACTACAAACTCGCTAAACTCATTCGATGAATGAAAGCTTCCGATATCAAACGATAACAATATTAGTGTTTGCTGGGTTGATATTATATGTATTGCCGATGGATGATCGACATTGAGACAGATACACTCACTCAGACATCGCATATCTGACTTAAGTCCTTAGTATTCAGTTCTCTAACATGCAAGCGCGCAAATTTACTGGTGTTTATTAAATAACCAGATAGCCTTTCCTCTAACAGTCGGCCTCCACTTAATAACTAGAAATGTATCGTTATTCCAGTTCAAGCCAGAGAGCTAGCAGAAGAGGCACATAATCCATCAGGCCTACAACCGTTACTTAAATCAATTTCTTTCATGATACATATTTGAATAACCAACACCCAAATTATATTTAGAGAGGTTCCAATGAAAAGTGGTATTAATGTCATCAATATAAACTGGCTTAAAGTAGGTCCTGAATTTATAAGAGATCTATTATGTAGTACTATTCGTGGTGCTTTCGGTATCATGTGCATATACATTGAGGAAAAATGCTCGTGCGTTTTAAAGAATTTGTAAATGACCTAAATATATTCTGTGCCAAAACGATTTAACGCGTTGTTGCATAAATTACCATCTTGAAATTCTACCTGCAGGTGTTGTTTCTTCATTTATTTCTTCTTCCGACAAGTAAAAATTCGAAGAGCCAATTAAAAAAATGTGGTGGTGTTAAAACTTCGAAAGTTTGGAGTTCAAAATTGGTTCGATTTGACTCAATATAGAGTTGTCGTCTCTTCAAAAGTTAGCTGGGTATTGGTTGTACAATTGATAGGATGTGGCCTGACGGATTTGATAGCTGCATCCAAAATGGAGTGAGTTAAGTGGATTGAAACAATGTGGTGTGCAACGACACAATTATGATTATTACTAGAAATTATTTCGTCTACCTTCGAGCCGTTATCATTGAAAATATGGGCAGGTGCTTCCCTCCTTGAAACAATACTTTTGAAAACACTAATTCCATTAGGATGATAGATGGAGACAGCCATCCAAGAGTATCAAAAACTCTTGAGTATTCAGATATTATTTGGCGTTTCGTTGTTTTTAACCCATCATCTAAAGTAAGTCTAAGCCCTAAATTTAAGTCCTAATATTTTCGCTATTTCTTTCTGTAGATGCCGAAGTTCTTCCACCGTATCTGCTCATGAGATGAATTTTTCATTAAAAATAAAAAAATTGCCAAGGTACACGGAGCGATGTTTGGATGGTATTGTTGATTATCCAAACCTATCCATGCTGTAATGTCCTTATCGCTAAACTGAAATTGACTGTGTTAATCGGCTGTAAATATCCCAAATCTATATATTCGTTTATGATTTTTGTAAATCTTCGTTTGACCGCATTCACTGAATTACCAAGCTGACCTGCTTTTTTTGGGTGATTACTTCTTGATCGAAGAACCGTTTCAAAGTTCTATCAATGTCGATATCCAATAGAACTGCCTTCCTTCTCTCAATGCTGCTACTGTCGGTTATCCCAGGGACAACTCCACCAAAGATCGTACTCTGAGTAATTAAAGAATTGTTAAAATTTTTAACTCGCCCATCTTTAATAATATGAAAGAATCTATCCAGCTAGTTTCAATTCATTTAAAAAACTGAAATCTTGCAACTTAAAACCAAAACTAGGTATAGCTGTATTTGGTATAACTTAGCGTGTAATTGACTGATTAAAATGACGCCTATGCTCCTCTCCTGAAGCTGCTCCAAAATGTTTGCTTTTGATCTAGGAGTCAGCAAATGCCCGGAACTATACTCGGTTGGAAGTAATAACTGGAAACTTGGTACAATTTCCTTGTTATTTTGAACAGAAATGGTTTAATGCGTTGCCCTTCCTACGACTTTTACGAATGTAGCTTTCTGAATAGCGTTTATTTGATGATTGACTTGGTCATTGATTTTGGAGCTAAGTTGAGGTTTGAGTTGGTGCTCGAGTTAGAGGTTTAGTCAGAATTGAGTTGAGTGTTGAGTTGGGAGATTAGTTGGGGTTGATTTGAGGTTTAAATTGGGCGGAGTTGAGACAACTCAACCCGAGTTAAAAGTTATCTTGAGTTGAGTTCATGTACTCATGTTTTTTTTTGGACGAGTTTGGATTAGTAGGGTTGGGTTGAAGTTTATTCAGCCGTTCAGTTGGGGATTTATTTGGGGGTTGCATTTACAATAATCGAATTAAAATGTCCAATTACTGACTTCTGTGATAAGACAACTGAAACACTTACTAAAACTTCATGTGCCATTTGCAAGAACACCGTCAAAGAAACATGCATGCCATTAGTTGCTCAAATTTCAACACATGTCAGTTATACAAACAATTTTTCAACATTTCTTCCTTTTTCAATAAAAGGCAAAATCTTCCATTACTGTCTTCCATTTTCTTAAAAATAGTTTTTTGTTGTTGAAAGTTGAAATTTCTACCGCTCTCGACTAAAATAAACAAAAATATCGGTACACCAAAAAAAAGATTCGTTGTGGTTATAAAAAATTTCATTATCTCTCTTTAAGGATGGTATATACGACTGGATTGTGAGAGTGAAGAACATCAATTTCTATTGACATATTTAACAATCCCGTCACTATATAAGTTTGTAAGTCAACCTTTTTTATGGTTTTTGAACATTTTTTTTATGTATTTCTTGTAAACTCCACCCTTAAACGATCGCCAAGCTAAATATAACAACAACCATACACGCGAGCTAATTAGAATTTAATTTTTTCCCTCGTTTTGCCTTTCAGTTCTTGTCACAAAAATTCCCTTTACGATTTTTTTTTTGTTTTTATCGAAAGTGGATCTTAATTTCGTGCAATTGTTGTTGTCAATTTTTGGTTGTTTCTGATTTTGTTTAATAATAGAAACTCATAAAAATGTCATAAAATCAAACAAACTAACATTTTTCGAAAATATTTCTTCCCTATTTCAGTAATTTTTAGGTTGTGTGCATCAAACTTTTAAAGTAGTTTCCCCCGTTTTCAATATTTTGTTTTTGTTTTTGAAACTTGGCAGAGACAGCCATTAAAAATATTGTATTAAGGTTTAAGAAAGGGCGGATTTTATAAAAAAATATTTTTTTTTTTGTTGGTTTTATGACTTTTCTTAAAGTTTTTCCAATTAAGATTATGCGATATGGAACGAAATTTTATGGGTTTTTGTTGTATAGAGTGCAGAACCGTAATAAAAATTCATTTCGATCGTTAAAATATGATCATAGATCGATCGTACTCGGTATATCCGTAGATGTTTAAATGATTTTAAGAGGGATGACAGGAATAGAGTTTCTCATGACTTTTTATATTTGTTAAGTGATCTTAATTTATTGCAGCACAAATTAAATAAAAAAAAAAAAAAAAAATTTATCATGGTTGATCATTATATATATTTTGTATAAGACAATTGAGAATTGTATAACTATTATTTTTCTGTTAGCATTTCGGAAAATGTATGATGTGATATGACATTGGAATATTATACAGAATGTTGCAGGAAATAAACTTTTTTTTGCTTTTTTTTTTGTTTAACTTTGCTATTCGAGATGCCCATCTTTAATTATTATTTACAAGCGCAGCGCAACATTCGCTCATATGTGAAGTTGTCTAATGGTAATAAGATGAATGCTATGACCTTCGTTAGACCATATAACTTATGGATCTGATATCTTTGTAGTTATAAAGTAAAGATGACGTAAACTTTGATTTCTTGAGATATAAATTTCTTAACTATATATTGAACAAAAGCACTCGTACGTAAAAGCTAAAATAAAAACGTTTCAAGCAAGGTTAAAATTAATTTTAAAAGGAAATGGTATTTATGTACATAGATATATGTACATGCATATGTAATTAAATTTAAGTCTAATTGTATTAAGTCGTTAAACTAAATTTCTTAAACAATGACATGTTATTTTTGTCTAATTAATTCCTTTCAAAGTTCAGCTTTCAAAGTCAATAGGAAATTTACCTGCATGAACAACTGTTAATGTTAAATAATTTAAGCCGAGTGTTCTTAATTTTTACATATAAATATTTGATACCATATGGGTAATTTTTTAGATGTAAGCTGGTTGTTATATTTTGCCCTCCTGAAAAAAATTATCAGCGCCCAAAAATTACCTCAGGTAAAACCTATTAATCAATTATAAACTATTTCTCGCTCGTATGGAAAGTCTGGCAAGTAAACATTTTATTTTGGATTCAAAGCGTTTAAAACACTAAAGAATTAACGTTTACAAGATTTGGGGCCGCTACATAGCCTAAGTTACGAAATCACAAAGTCATATAACGAAATTTGCTGGATGGATCCATGACGGTCATGCTTGCCTGTAGCCGTTATTCCATATTTGGTTGCATGGACGACATTTTTAGCAGTGGCTCAACTTCTATACTAGTTGCATCTGATGCTCTCATTGATTTTATTCGAATATTGGTTTTGTTGATAAATAGTCACCGAAAGTGTAAACCGAGGATCAACTGAGGTGTTACTCTCTAACCGGGCCACTTGAAGATCTATTTTTAGATAATGTTCAGCGGATAGTAATCAACGTTACCACCATCTGCTTCTTTATTTTACTTTACGCACTGTTGTAGCACATGTCCAATAAACTAGTGATTTTATTGTAGTAATGAAGGCTGGAACCATGGGTAACATAAACTGCGATGAGAACTGCTGAAGTGCTGAACTGCTGGCGATCCTGACACGAACGGTAAGTACATCTGAAATAGGGTGGCGAGCGATTAATTCACTAGAAATTATTCCTTACCGCGATCAATAAGCCGCCTCCTTTGAAATCGGGTGTCAAAGTTTTATATACAATGTAGTTAGAAGGGAAGAATTCCTCTGAATTCATTTAAACGTTAGTCAGGTACCACCAATGATTATTACCTCTTAGTTGTTATCACGAATTCATCGGATTTGCCACGAATGGTTGATGCGTTATTGTAGCAGACGAAAATAACCCCGATATCACATGTAGAACATGGGAGACATGCTGAATCTAAAGATGCAATTGTACAGGCTCTGTTCTCAAATTGGTGGGAGACTTTTTTATCTAATTCAAATTTTATTTAACGAGTCTTTTTTTTGCAAACGACCTTTCGAAGGACACTTGACGATTTGGTGTCAGGCTGAAAATTATTGTTGACGGTTTTTGACTTCCATGAAATTCTAAAATCCGGCCGGCAGACATTTTCTGAGGTTCTTAGCCAAAGGTAGGAAAACCTGTAATGAATGTCAGGTGAACGTTGTGGTTAGGCTAAAATTGTTGTACTGGCTAAAAGGAATCAGATTTATATGGGTATACCCCCTTTCTCTCGACTTTCATACTTCTAATACTCTGTTCAAGTTAGCAGAAAGTTTCAAGCCGAAAGTGAAGAGTCGATAATGCAGATTACGTTACGCACAATCAAGTCGGGAAATAATAAATATTGTCGTTATCATCCGAATGTTAATCGGATACATGAAACACACAGAATGGATTAAACATTTTTGTGAATAGTCTTACATGAAAAACTTTGTTCCACCAACTCGTGGAAAATATCGGAAAATCAGAACAATCTAAAATATATTTAAAATTGGAATAAAATCATCCTCTGGAGTGTACTTTTCGAGAAGGATTTTCGTTATATGATTTGTTAATAGCCATCGCTAGAAAAATTTCAGTTCATGTTTCCCGTGGGAAATTTGGGAAAATCCAATCAATTTTCCAGCCGAAAGTATAAAATTGATAATGTATAGATTGTGTTTTCTCAGTTAAAAGTTAAAAATAAAATCGCTGTCATCTGGCTTAAATAAAAAGTCGATAATGCAGAACCATGTTCATTTCAACAAAAAGTAAGCAAATTGGTAATGCAGATTGTGTTGTCCTAGTCGAAAATAAAAAAAAATTAGTCTTTATCAGTTGATAGTGTTCAGATAAAAGTTACCAAGGATAGTATTGAAGAGTTTTGTTAATAGTTATACACGGCAAAACATCGTGTTACTTTCTCGTGGAATTTCTGTGGTCACAAATCATAATGGCTTAAGATGAGATAAGCCATTTTACGTATTACATAACTCAAATTCGAAATCTACAAATTCGAGTTCATATTATATCAATTTTTTGAAAAATTCCGGTAACTATGTACAAACAACCGTAATAATGATTTATAAAAGCAAGAATTCAAAAACTCATCTGATTTTGAACGATCCTTAATTTTAAAAATGTTTTCCTGAAAAATGCGATTTTTTCACTTAAGACATTATGATTTGTGACCATAGTTTTGTAGATAATTCGCCGATTCTCAACAATTTTAAAAATTGATATAAAATCAGTAGCTAGAGTGTTATGTTTGGAGATGGATTGCATTGATGTGATTTGTCAATAGCTATTGCTTGAAAAAGTTCCGTTGTAGGTTTCCGTGGGAAATCTGGAAAAGTTCAATTTGCTAAAAACCATTAGAAATTTTGTATGACAATTAGCCTCTTAGAGTGTTACATCTGGGGAGGGATTGCAAGTGACATACAAAATTTTCATCATATTGAATGTATATCATTATCAAAAGGCGCATTCGATTTGATAAGTTCAATTCAAATTGGTGTGATGACTTTATTAAACATTCAATAATTAAGTAGAGAATCACCAGAATTACTTCGTGATCTAATTAATACAACCATCAGGCATATTATATTAAAGCAGTTAAATCAACCGGCCGACGAATGGAACACAACTGTAGTGTGTCACATAAGCTCATAGTTGGGATCCAATAAGTCGTCGTGAGTGGGAGAACAAACATTCCTGCAATACAAAAACATTTCCGTTGCTAGAGGAGCTATAACAATTTATCCGATAGCGATGCCAAATGCTTAACATTTTTCCACAAGCAAAACAAAAAGATGTGTCCAAATTCACAAACTGCGAAAGCTCGTCATCATACAATTATCGCAACAACTTGATGTTGAATTATGTTACAATATGCAACCTAGCCATCAATGAAGATATCAATCAGTTAAATCACTAAATAGAGAAATTCTAGCAAATATGAAAGGTTCCTGAATTCAAACATTTCACAATAGAAGACGAAAAGTGTGAAGAACGCTTCGTTACAAATGTCAGACATGATTCTAATGGGAATTCCATTGTTAAACTACCGTTCAAAGTTCACAACTTATTCCAGCTAGGCGAATCTTTTAATTGAACTCTAAAATTATTTCATTATACGCAAAATAAACTTGAAAGAAAACTAGAATTAAAAACAATGTATCATGACTTCATTAAAGAGTATATCAATTTTTGTCGTATAGTGAAAATAGATTCAAATTTTGTAGCAAGCCAAATTAATTTTTGCCACATCATGTGGTTTTAAAACCCACTAGCAGCACAAGGAAATTGCGAGTAGTGTTTGATGGGTCAGTTAAAACGAATCACTCAACGATCACCTAAACAAATAAATTTCCCACACATTTTTGGTTCGAATTTCCTAAAAAAAATATTTTTTATCTAAGAATTCTTTCTAAGCTGTCTTGATATTTTATCCAGACCAGAGCCGTCTAGAGTAACGAGCCATAATCATTATGACGTATTTTTTAGAAGCTTTTTTAGTAGTATAACTTTTCATTATTCGCCATAGGAATCCATAGTAAAATTGATGATTTCCAGCTTCCAGTTTTTCAATGAAAAAACCAAAAATATTATAAAACGTTAATTAAAAGTTTTTACATATGTATAACAACAATATACAAGAAAGCTACATTGGTATTAAGTAAATATTAATTGCAGAAATATTAAAATTAAATTATTTCTAAAATATATTTTTCGAACTTTCATTTTAAAAAATACATCAAAGTTGGCTCTGACCCTTTGACGAATTAAAATAATACTTGCTAAATTTATGTTTAGTTTTACTAGTGTACGTCAGATGTCTATGATGTTTACAGCAAAATACGAAAAAAAATTATTTAATCACAAATATTGTCACACGTTCTTAATATTTTGTGAATATAATTTTGCTTTTTTGCGGCGGCGCCGCAAATAATATTTACAAAATTATTTTTATTATTCGAGGTTGATTTTCTTACGTTCTTTTTTGCCATATAATTAAAAATTAATTAATTATACATAATAGAAAAATAAAAATAAATAATTTTTTTTGAGTTGGCTACCTTATCTAGAAAAAAATAATGCAGAAACTGAAAATCCAGAAAAGAAAACAGAAAAAAATTCAGACACAAAAAAATTCAGAAAAACAAAAATCCAGGAAACTAAAATCCAGAAACACAATTATCAAAGTGCGGACCAAGTGCGGTTCTTAATATTTACGGTAATGGAATGAATGCTTCGTCAACCTTGCAGATACTGATCAAAGGACCCGTATCGCTCATAACGCTTCTGCTGATAGTTCTACCAAAAATATTTCAAGCTATTTTGTGGTTGGCTTAATTCGTTGGGTTAGTATGGCATCGACGAACATATTGGAACGAATTGCGAACTTAATCCTTCGTAAATGCTTCGTCAACCTTGCAGATACATATCAAAGCAATTGTATCGCTCGTATCGCTTCTACTGATAGACGTACAACAAATGTGTGTCGGCCTCTTGACCCATTCGGCTTTTCTACATTTGGCCTTTCGACACATTCGGCCTTTCGACCCATTCGGCTTTTCGGCATTCGGCCTTTCGACACATTTGGCCATTCGACATTCGGCCTTTTGATATTCGACCTTTCGGCATTCGGCCTTCCGATCAATTCCGTCTTTCGGCATTCGGCTTTTCGACTTTCGGCCTTTCGACATTCGGCCTTTCAACATCGAACGAAATGGTCCGTGTAATTTTGGGAGATAGCTCAACAGAAAATGTTAAATATTAAAGCTGAGAAGCAAAAGTTCTGCTTCAGCGACAATCATTTGAAGTAGCCATTACTCGAAGTTGGCAAGTCGTCGGACAAATTTGAAGGAAACTTAATCATACACAGAAAAATCACAGCAGATCTACGGAGAAGCAATCGATAAACAAGCGTATCTCATTAACGACTAAAGATATTGATACAAAATTTTACAGATGTCTGTGGGTCCTACCGATCTAAGAAAAAAAAAAAATACTCCTTTGGATAAGCCCACGATTTAAATGGAGAAGCCTTACTACTTTTTGATCAAACAAAATGGTGAGCTTAAGTTTGACCTTAAAATCTGTTTTCAAGATTATTTCAAGGTCAACTCTTATTTTTTTATTAAATTTGGTTGGAACCCAACAAGCTTTCGCAATCAATACCGCAAAGGGTACATGGTGCAAACCGGGGATTCTATCATATTTCAAAAATTCGTAATGCCACCTTAATAAACCAAGGGATCGAGGATAACTGATCTCGAATTATGTCTTCTGAATCTTGAAACCCAGCATTAATAAAAGTTGGTTCACAACCTTTATTAAATATTCCAAGTATGTTGCACTATTAGACCCTCTGCGGAAGACCAGACGCATCGTCTGATGAATTTTTGAACGGTCCTGGTAATGTGGACTACTTATCCTAAACATTCCAAAAAAGGGGAATTGGTCTAAACGTACAACAAGGGTTGGTATTTAACTGCTCTTTAATCGGAGATTAAACTCTTAACCAGAGGGTTTCGATTTCGGGTTTCAATCAAAATAAATTTACTTATTGCTAGACTAACAATAATTTAACCAGCCATTTTACAGCCAATTTGTTACAGTACAAAAATGGTGATAATCGAGCTAATCACAGGGGAAGTGAAAAATTGTTAATCAAAAACGATAAAATATTGAAAACCCATCTGTATGAGTATAATGAATGATTAAATTCAAGCTAACATGTATCACAGGTTATTCTCGGGTTCGAATGGGAATTCAATCGATGAAGACTTGTACTATGGAAATGTGCAAACAACCCATAATATTCTCTGGAGGTACAATTTGGAAAGCAAATTGCTTTCAAAACGGTCAAAAGAAAACTCTATTCGATAGTGATCTAACGTAAATTGCTCAGTAGTCACTGTCTACTATGTGTACTAATTGTGCTAGCTGCCAAAGACTTAGCAAACACACGTTGCAAGGTAAATATTTCTAGTGTCGGGGCAATTCGGTAAAAACAAACCAAGATTGTAATGTAGCACACAATTATTGCTGAAATCCCAAGATTTACCCGCATACTACCCGTAAATCTGTAACAACATTGGCGGCTGCAGGCGATAAATCGAATTAATTTTTGAAAACTTTGTACCTAAATTGATTTGGGGAAAAACAAGTAGATGTAAGATTGTGAGACAGAGATGATATCAGGTTAAATGGTGAGGATTCTGTTGATCAATTTAAAGATCGGTGATAAGATTGAAGGTACGCCTGTAAATAATGTACTGAATTTGTCATGTGCGTACAAGTTTTTCTCGACGAGCAATTTGGAAAAGTATGATATCCATACAATTTACAAGAGCTTTGGTAGATAAAGTCGATTTCAATATTGAAAAGCCGTATCAAATGGTACGTGTTATTTTGGGGGGTAGCTTAGCGGATAATGTCAGATGAAAAGTGCTAAATTATTTGAATCATAATTAAAGGAATCATATCGCTGCTACTGATGGTTCTACCACAAATAATTCAAGTTATTTTGTGGTTGGCTTAATTCTTTGGGTTAGTATGGCATCGACGAATGTATTGGAGCGAATTGCGTATTTAATGCTTTGTAAATGCTTTTACTGATAGATGTACCATAAATGTGTCGGCCTTTTGACCTATTCGGCTTTTCGACATTCGGCCTTTCGACACATTCAGCCACTCGATATTCGGTCTTTCGGCAGTCGGCCTTCCCACCCATTCGGCCTTTCAACATCGAAAGCAAATTTTGAACTAGAAATTTCCCCAGGTGGTAATTTTTGGTACGATTTTACCAACTTTTTACTGCCATCATTGACATCTATGTAATGTGCCTATATTGATTTAATGATCACACAATTTGTAGTAAGCCTGTAAGCCTTAGACCCGTGGTCTCCAACCATATGCCCACTAATTTAAAAGCCACTAGAAATTTACCTTAAAAAAATAAATGGTGCCCGTTGCATCATCGGTAATTTGGAATATGCTCGTCGGTACTGGGTAGCTTGGGGACCACTGTCTTAGGCAATAGAATTACAAAAGTAAAGTATAAAGTCAAAGAGTCATATACCATATAGTTTTCAGAAACTACCAGCGCATCAGTATTTATACCTCACAGTTGAATTCAATTAGCATACATATATCGTACTCGTATAGTAACATTTCAAACAAAAACTAATTTTCCATTCAAGAAATCCATCAAAACTCTCATTGTTCATGATTGCATGACCTATCAACATAATTTATGTATATGTACGTGTTTACATAGCGTATATGATCTCTCCGTTATGTTTTGAAAATACAAACGCAGAGCAAAATACTATCAAAGTACAAAACGTACACAATAAATGCGCGAAAAGCATAAAAGTATGTTTGTTGGTTGCGGTATCTCTCAGAACATAAAAATTAAAAAAAAAAACGTAAACTAAAAATAAACCAAATCGTTTGTATATTTTATATGCCTCTATATCTATATTATGTTGAATGAATTGAAAGTGAATTGAATTGAAATACTTTCACTAACCCAGTTTCGGTTTCGGTTTACATTTTGTTTAAAGTTTTCTGAACTGAAAATTGTTGTGTACATACATACTCGACGAGTACACGATGAAAATGAAAACGAAGAAAATATGCTGCAATTGTATGTAGTAAATTGTAATTTTAACTTTGGAGTGTTTTTGGTTTTGTTGTTGTTTATTATACCATCGGCGGTAATTGTGTTATATACATACATATTATGTACATATACATTTAATATTACTGAGGAAATGTAGGTACAGTATTTCAAGGGCATCACAATATGTCACGTAAATAATGATTATGCTTGCACACCACACTTTTATGTGTTAACGTGTTTTAAAAGGGTTTAAACAAAAAAACAAAAAAAAATTTGATTGATACATGGTGCGCGGTTTACTTACTACGTGCACGAGCATTAACAATTCCGTGGCTAATTAATATACCTTTTTGTATGTTTCATTCGTTTAAAATATTTAAGACGCGATTATAAGTAATTAGTTTAATAAATATTTTAAAATTTTATAATTCGTGCGATGAGTTGGTTGGTAATTATATTGACAGATTAATTTAGGTTAGGCACTTTATATACACACACGTATAATGTGCTTGCTTGGAGCACACTGTAATGATACCTGATTCTTTTAATCAATCATTCATTTGTTATGCACGACATGCTGCTTTAATCAATGATAACGTAAAAATAAAATTAACAAACAATTGATTTATTAATGCATGATGTATGTTAAGACAAAGAATCAATTTAATTTTTATTTGTTATTATAAAGATGCCAACACACTTCTTTACGGTATAATAATCATAATAATAATAATAATAATGAAATATTGTTGGAAATTTAATTTCGACTCATTCACCTTATGTCTAAGACAATACTTACCGAGACTACACAGTTGAATGGCGTGGTGCTGTTAGCATTCCATATTGATCCAACATAAGTTTAAACATAACTTTATGATAAAGTGCGTCGAAAACGAACAACCATTGTATTAATCACAATTTAATTACTAATTAAATTAGATCGAAAAAGCGATTTCAATGCAAGTATTGCATCAAACTGAATTGCACACAGTAACGAATACAATGGCAGTCAGTGCCGCTTTTAGTTTTGGTGAAATTGCATCAAATTAAGCTACTTTGTAAATTCTTTATTCAAAAATTGTAATTCTTAACCGGCATCTGAATAATGCCGTCTATCAATATACTAGTATACTAAAACCATAGACAATCATAATAGATCTCTCATTTGACTAAAAACAGAAAATAAAAACAAAAATTTTCCATTCAAATATTATCGGTGTATTGCATATACGTATTATATTTGCAACGCATTCTAAAATCATTGCCTTATAAAATACACAACACAACGATACATTGGAATTATCAGAAGTTTTTGTTTTTTTCCTTTAGTTACTATGAAATGAGAAATCTAGTATCAATGTCTATGCTAAAACTATGGTTTATGAGTTTTGCAAAATAAAATTTTGCATAATAAAATTTCTTTTCCATATACATACATACGCCCTTACAAAATCAACACCAATAGAAAGTTATCCTGTATTTTTCGTAAACAGATATTTGTGGATCCCGGTCGATATGGCATATTTCAAAACTGCATATGGTACACTAACGCATGCGGTAGAAAACGGCATATTTCAGAATGACCTCTTTAAAAACGACATATGGTACACTACGGCATAAGGAACACATATACTACATCATATTTCAAAATAGGTATATGGTACACTTTGGCATATTTCAAAACGGCATTTGGTACACTATGGCATATGGTATACCGTATACGAGGCATAGTTACCCGGTAAACAAGTCAATTATTCGTCCAGTTATTCGGAAATTAAAAATATCATTCGTCAACGAACCAAGTCGGATAATAATATGGGCATGCCAGTTATAAGGATATATGAAAAGCAGGCCAGCTCCCGTTATATAAATGGCTTTCGCCAGTGTAAGAAGTTACTTTAAGATCGGTAAAATTGTCGACGGCATTTCAACGTGAATGTGTGTTTTATTTCCGGCCTAAATGTCTGACTGTAGATCAAGTGTAATAGTACACAAAGAACCAACGTGAAATTGTACCACATCTCAGGTTTTGAGGTCACTCGTACAACAGACTAAATGTAGACCAGTTGAAATTCAGTTCCATATATTAACGGCTATATGCGTAGCTCGTTACTTCTTTTTATGGTTTAGCCTTTTAAAGAAGTCATTTGGTGCTTGGCAGACGTTATCTTTGTTGTAGAATCCTCGAAGGTCTCGCCTTTGTTATAAACTTCTATAAATAATTATTACTTTTATACATTATCAATAAAAAGGTGTTACTCAGTACTAACCATCTTTATCTGCTGGTAAATTTTCTTCCAGTTTTTTTATTCTATCCCATTTTATTTGCTGGAACAATTCATCTTCGAGGAGCTTGTGTAGTATTGATGTCGTAAACCCATTCACTTCTTTTTTGGCATCACCAAGCCTAAATAAATAAGAACAATAGACGCATTCAATGACGCATAGTGATCCGGATAAACATTTATAAATGTTGGTGTCTGTAAAGCCAGAGAACGCGCACAAAAAAGGCGCCGCACAGCAGTATTCACAGTTAGTATAAAATTATGAGTGTGGTTTTTATACATAAAGTATGTATACGTAATTGGCTATTTATACATACCTACATGTAACGCTCCATGGTCATAGTAGATATGGCTCGCTACTGGAGAAATTGTCCTTCACCAAAGCATGTTATAAATAGCCAATTGCGTAACATACTGTTTCTGTAAATATAGCATTATCGTAATATTATTTATTAGTTACTAGGTAATAAGTATAAATAAAAAATGATTACCATGTTTTCAAAGAACTCATCGTGTTCCAGTTGTAGTTTCAATGATGCATTTGGGGACTTCTTGTAACGCTCCGCTTGAATTTTCATATTTTTTTCATTTTGTGCTATAATTTTTTCTGTGTTTGACGACATTTGGTCCACTTTTAATAGTAATATTGTTTAACATCCGCATTACAGCAGCTTCTAAATACCTAAAATGAAATAAAAACACAAAATATAAGCAAGGGATTTTGCCCGGTGTTACAATAAAACTTATCCGAATTGTGTCGATTAGCATCCAGCGTCTTCGTACATCAGTATTACAACAAGTACCTGCAATGAAATTGGGATCTAGCTATTAAGATTTTGTATTATTAATTATTAATTCTAAAAACTTACCTTTTTTGTTGATCGGTTTTGTTTTTTGACAGATGTTCAGATACGCTAATGTCGAGTTCGATTGGGCAAAAATAATCATTTATTTTTTGATTATAATCAATTTTGACAAATCTTGATTTTTTGAAAGATTTACCAATACCAACAAAAAAGAAATGTCAATCAAAATTGTGACACTTCCAGACGTCAAAAATTTCGTAATTTTTAATCACTTTGTAAGCGGCGGAACGAAAAAAGAAGTATTATGCTTGTAGGGGTTGGATTGGGTGAATACCCATACGACAAAAGAAGCAATAGACATATAACATATAGGGTAGAAGGTAGAAGGAAAAAACGCATTGTAAGGTGAAGGTTATAATTTAAAAAGGAGAAATAAAATACATTTATATTAAAGTAATCGGGGTGTATTTATTAATAAAATAATAAAAGTGGAAGAGCTTATAACTTCTTAATTTTTACGAGTTCGTTATTTATTAATAAATAAGTTGTGTTATTAAAATTATTTTTGTGACAAAATCTGTGTAATTTTGTGCATAATCAAACTAAAGATTTACTGACGATTAACATAACCTCAAAAAAAATGTTCACATATATACACCAATACAACAATCAGATAAGTCATGCTGCTTGTGCGTACGATTGGGCATCAAAAACTTGATTATTTTTAACAAGCCCAATCGAACTCGACATAAAACAAAAACGTAAATTAATTGTTAAACTTTATTTATATTTTCGATAGATTAGTAGATAGAGCATTCTGCTATGGTTTTTGTATTATGTTGTCTCTTTCTAAAAAATAAGAAAGGTGACATTTCTTTTTGTATTAAAAATTAGTATGAGTCCGAGTTCACGACAATATTCTGCGGAAAATTTTTCAGCAGGATTGCATGCGATTTAAAAATATTTTATTCGGAAGGGGAAATTTGTTTACGAAATAAACTACTTTGATTGGTTGCTTGCTGAAAATTTTTCCGCAGAATATTGTCGCGAACTCGCAGTGAGAATGAAAAAGTATGTGCAAGAGTTAACAAGTAAATAAAATGTGCCTATTAAAATAATAAATGTTAATAATACAAATAGTTTATATATGTTAATAATAAAATTGTTAAAATCGGCAACTTATCTTTTGAATTAAAAAAACAATTAAGCTGATTCCGGATAAACAAAATAATTACAGTCCACTGCCACGGGTATTACACAAATATGTCATGTGATTTTTTCATTAACAGAATATGTCTCACCTTTTTCATTCGTCATTATTGAAGGTGGGTTGGTTACAACTTATTCCTTTTCTCTCTGATCAAATATGTCATTGTAATTGGAAATTGGAGGTGTAGCGGGTAAACTTTCATTGACTTTCATGGACTCTGCTGTTCCGTCGTCCGACAATTCGGACGTGGTATAATTAAATCGTTTGCTGCTTTCTATATTTGCTTCTTTGATTGTACCTTAAAATAAAAATAAAAACACATGAATAATACATATAATATAGTGGAGTAAAATGAGAGACATTTCGCATATTTTTTTAAAAACAAATTGGCTCCCCAGCTAGCTTGTTTTGATCGCTTTAAACCATTGCAAGTAAAATGTTAAAAAAACCACTGTAAAACCACTTTTTTCGGGAGTTAAAATAGGTTAAAAATTGCAATAAAATGTAAAAAGTGATCTTACTGTTAACATTTTGGGGCGATTTTTTTACTTGCGACTTACTTCGGTAACTGGAATCGGAATCGGGGTAGAAATAGAAAACATTATTATTTTTAATCATTATTATTATTAATCATTATTAATTTTAGGAAGATCGCAAACATCATTTCCACTTATTTCACAATGAAGCGCGCAATTATTAGACCCGCCATTATCGTTTGATTTCAATAAAATATTTTTTTTTACAACCTCTTTTACAACACATTACTATTATCATTATCAGGCGCACAATAATTTGATTTATCACTTAATTCACCACATGTTTGGTTATTTGACAATTTTTTTCCTTTTTCGTTTAAAATTGGTTTTAACCTATCTTTATTTTTTTTTTTAATTTTATACTTTAAATTATTTATTGCTTTAATTCAATTTTTTATTGTTTATTAGAAAAAATATTTTTTATTTGGAATAATAATAATAACTTATTTACTAAACCACGCTAAAACTAAACGCTATCACACCAGACACTTTGATAAAAAAATTTACTAACCTGTCAACGCAAGATGCATCTTGACTAAGCGCCTACACCCACATCTTTGTATATTGTGAAACACAAAACGAAGTCACTTATTTGTTTGTTAAACACTGCCTTGCGCGGGCCACCTTCTTTATTCGACATTAAAATTCATCATATTGCTGACTTCAAATTCAAATTAGTGTAACTAACCTTTGAACGTATCAAATAATGGATTATCGTTTTGGTATATCAAATGATTGAAATTCAAGCTGAAAATTTTATAAAGTTATTTAATCGCGTAGTAAGACTGACTTTTAAGTAAAAATTTCCAAAAACGACTTTTGTTACAGTTATATCTCTACCATTAAAGACTAAAAAGTAAATTCTACCTTTGCGTTACTTATAGTTATGATGAGTATACAACGAACATACACTGAAGTTAAATTAAAAATTTCAGTAACAATGTCAGTCATCTGAGTTAACATTTACAATATTTTAGATTTCATGGTTTCAACACAAAGTCCAGCACATAAAGGTAAAGAATGTGAAAGATATCAAGTTACAGATACAACAACATTATAATACAACGGAGTTCTATTTTAACAACCCGCAATAATTAAAAACCATTCTTAATGCAATTCTTAGTTTTAGTAGGAAAATAATTGTAAAGCTTAGATAAGCAATTTTTAGATTATAAATTATAGGGGATCCAGAAAATTTCTCGGAAATATTACAAATATTACTAGAAGCCTTGGCTACAAACAGGAACTTCCGTACTATAAGTCACAACTTTGGAATAATGAACAAGAAGAAAGTGTGTCTGTGCATACTTTTTTCAAAAAACAAAAGAAATAATTCAAAATATTAAATCGCTAGCCAGACAGAATCTGGTTTACAACCAGAAACCTATTTTGGCTATGCCCAAGCGGCAAAACCAAAAAACATAGACGAAGCTTACGGTTTCCTATGTAAATTAATAATGATAAATTCGAGGAAGATCAATACCTAAAATAAACCAAACAGTTTTCAGCAGAAAAGGGACATTAACCCTAATTCTGTAAATTTACAAATGAAAAAACGAAGTTGGCTGGCTCAAGGGATAAATAAACCTTCACCAATGGAAGTTGACCGTTTCATACGATTAAGACGATCTTTTAGTAAAAAAGTCTTTAATAATCATGAAACGGTTCCAGATCTTGAGCCAAAACAGGTAAATTCTGAAGATAGTTCAGATCCGAACCGATACGCAGACAGCGAAAATTTTTGGGAGGATCAAACTTCGGACTCAGAAGGTTAACAAAGCATAAACATTTTAATAGACACGGGGGCTAATAAGAACATAATCAAGCCCAATATAATACCCAACTATCTGTTATCTTTAGAAAAATCAAAAATCACAATTATTTTGGGAACCTAAGAAATGAAGAAAATAGAAAGATCTGCCAAAGCTACAGTGCTACGAGCTAAATTTCCATTAACACTTCGATGGAATATTAGGTTCAGAATCAATGGCTTACATGAATGCCTAAATTGATTATAAAATAAATACCGTAGTACTAAGGGCAACAATTTTAAATTCCAGAAATATTACCCAAACAAATTCTATACACAACTGTGAATATTTTAACTAACACACCAGAGACACCAAAACGCCTTCCGAACTTAAACTTAAACGTAAATATTTTCGAGACAATCCAGCCCATACAAATTTATCAAAATAACTTAATAAGTCAAGATATAATAGGTGAAATAATCCGAACAGAACATTTAAGCGAACATGAAAAAATGGTTCTTATAAACACTATTTATGAGAATCAAAAAGTCCTGTTAAAGTAGAATGAAAAACTCTCTGCTACAACAATCATCAAGCATAAGACAAGTACTAAAGATCGCATAAAAGAGTTGCTAGAGTGGAATTGTTCGAAATTCCAGTAGCCTTTACTCTTCCCCTATATGGGTAGTTCCGAAAAAACCCGACACTTCAGGTATACGGAAAGTCAGAGGAAAATGAAATGAGAAAGGAAAATTAATGATAAATTTCCCATCACTCAAATTGAGAAAATACTGGATAACCTTGGGGAATTCACTTACTTTTCAACTTTGGATTTAAAGTCCGGCTTCCAATGGATAAGGATTCACAGGAAAAATCTGCATTTTCTACCAATCAGGGGCACTTCGAGTTTACCCGAATGCCATTCAGATTTAGAAACGGACCCGTAACCTTCCAAAGGGCCATGAACAATATCCTTCACGGACTAATAGGGAAAATTTATTACGTATATCTGGATGATATCATCGTTGTAGGCTTTAATCTAGATAATCACATCAAAAATCTTCAAGGAGTCCTTAAGCGCTTATCATAATTCAACCTGAAAATACAGCTTGATAAGTATGAATTTCTCAAAAGAGAAACAGAATTTCTAGGACATATAATCACACAAGATGGGGTTAAAACGAACACTGACAAACTAAAAAAATTCTTGAGTGACCAATACCAACCACTCAAAAACATATCAAACAATTCCTCAGGTTGTTGGGATATTATCGAATATTTATTCATAGTTATTCGAAAATTTCAAAAAATTTGACCAAATTTCTACGTAAACTCCTTTGAAACATTAAAAAACATAATAGCTGCAGAGCAAATATTAGCCTATCCGGATTTCAATAAACCCTTCATCCTAAAAACAGATGCATCAGAATACGCTTTAGGTGCCGTTCTTTCATAAATTCACGATAAACTGGAAAGACCAATAGAATTTGCATCGCTAAATGACACTGAAATAAGATATGCGACAAATGAAAAGGAGGCGGTCGCTATAATCTGGGCGGTGGAAAAATATCAGCCTTACCTCTACGGTAACAAGTTTACCTTGGTGACTGATCATATAAGCTCCTTACTTTCATTAAGACTTCCGAAAAGAACTCGAAAATTCTTAGATAGCGTCTGGAGTTGGAAAATGTTGATTATGACAAATAAGCCGACAGCTTTGAGAAAATTAATATGTCGTCCAGACAAGCGACGAGATTGACATTCGGCATGCGTTTTTTGTCTTTAAGCCAAAAGGCATTCTTCGAAAACGAAAGAGTCCGAATGGCGTGATGAAAGATGTTTTATCACTATCACTCTCTGCCACACTGACCTGCCAATAGTCTGCTTTTAAATCAATTGTGGATAAGAATTTAATTTTGATTGGTATGTGAATAATATCATCGTTTCGGGGTATATGATTTGCGAATTTAATTTTTGATAGTCTACGCATAGACGAAATTCGTTGTTGTGTTTCGGAACCAAAACTACTGGGGCTACTCATGGTGAATCACATTCCTCGATGACATTATTAGCTAGCATTTCGTCCAGATATTGCTTTAAAGGCAGAGAATCTCCATGTTTGGTTAGTAAAGTCTAAGATTAATCCAGCACTTTGGATAAAATCGATGCCTAACAGCATTCGACTATTAGCATTACTAGGAAATACGATAAATGTAGTTTTTATGATGCTCTCATCCAACTTCAGGTCTATATATATCTTACGAAAATCTTCATCTTCGGACTTCGACGTCCCATCCGCTAGCATAATGCTTCTGACGGATTCCTCAAAGTGAACACCATGATTTTTCAAAATCTGATACAATTCATATCCGGCAACGCTAGAAGAGGAAAAGCAGACCCTATATAGTGAAATATGTCAATTTACTTGAGGCTACAATTGGGTCAATTACTTTTAAAGTCATTGGAACTCGTTATCGAAATATTATTAGTTTGAGAATTGACCTTCTGTGCTTCCTCAGAGGGCTTATCACTATTTTTTATGCTTCTATGTTTCGACCTACATTCCTTGAAAAAAGTTGAAATCATGACCCCTGTAAAATTTGCAATATTTCTGGTAACTGTAGTTTGGTTTTGAGACTAGAAAGGTTGTCGTTATTTGATACATTCGGATTGATATTCGACTTACTCATATGTTTGGTGTTTATTATTTAGCTCATGAATTCCTCCATATCGCGACCCTTTTTCAATAAATCATCAAAAGAGGTAATGCCACGTTGTTTCGATCGATATTTTTTTCTTTTGGCTATATTTTATAGTATCCAAACCTGTACAGGCTTACGTTAATAAGTGAGATTGAGTAATTAAATGAATCGCTCCAATATTTTGTCTACGGCATTATGGTCATGACATGATCAATACACAGTCGCTTGCAATCATTTTGTTGAATCGATTGCGATTTACAGCTCGGCCGATGTGTCGGTCTGTATTTTCAATTCTTTTTTTTCTGTTTAAATTTATAGTGCCTCCAGCATAATAGGCTCTGTATATTGGAGGAGGCACATTCAAAAATATTTCCGATCAGTACAGCTTGTGAAAGGAATTGAAGTGAAGGTTACAAACATGGTTAATAAAATTTGTCTGAAGAGAGCTACCAATTGGACACTTTGTAACATTTCATGTAATATTTGACAATACATACTAGATTTGTAAGAATGAAAATATAAGCTCGTGTCGAAATGAGGCAGCGCACGGGTTTGGTAATTTTTGCTTCAATTCTGAATAAGTTTATGGGAAAAACAATTAAAGATTTTTATTTTTTTACCTTTGTATTTAATTACAGAAAATAGCAATTCACTTGCCCGTGACTAGCATTTCTTTGTTATAAATATTTTAATTTTATTTTTTTTATTATACATATTTCAAATCGTTTACAGCTTCATATTTATATAGTATATAACCTAAACGAAAAAAATTTGCATAAACAATTTATATTAATTACAATTTTTTATTTTATTACTAATTACATTTTATTTTATTACCTAATGTCAAGACTAAATTGAGAAAATATTTTATTATCATATATTTTTATATAATGGCAATATAATAAAGTTTCCAATTTCCACGTCGTAAAAATGTAAATTAAATAATCAATCAAATAACGACTTGCCGAACAAAGTCAACATTTATAAGAAAAAAAATCTGAATGGTATGGTAGTAGATAGAATAATGTAAGTGTGTCTCGACTAAACTGTTATAATTTTAATGTGTTAATTAAAATATCACGATTAAGAATGCAAATCTCGTACCTACGTATTATTATATGGCATATAACTGACGCCCATTGTGTAATTCCATATTAGGACTATATCACCCTCACTATTTAGAAAAAAAAAAAATTTTAATCGTGAGAAATCTGAGAAAAATTTTAAATTACGATTCTATCACCTTCGAATATAATTAAACGACGATTATTACTATTATTATTGCTACCAACATTATTTTTATCTATTTAACAATAGACTTTTTTTTCTATTTTTCTAAAATTACTAATTTGACAGCTTACATGTAGAATCTGAATAATGGATATAATTACTGTAATTAAAAAAAAAACAATTTTTCTCCCTCCTCGTTTTGATGTGCATGGTGACGTTAATTTCTTTTTTCACATTGAGTGGTGTCAAGATGCAACCACATACAATCGAAGATAACACCAACTGACAATATTGAGGAGATCACCTTGATTACAAATATTTTCACACCGTACAGTTTATAGAATTAAACTCGTGTTGTATATGGTCCTGATCTTTTTAAACTTGATTGATATCCTATCTATACATTAACTAAAATAACAACATTTTTTTTTTTTTTTGCCAAAAGTGATAATTCCGCATTTTTTTGAATGATCGCATGTATCGACTATCGACCAACCAAAAAAAAAAAAAAAAGTAAAACATGAAGTTAGCAACATACAATAAATAAACACAGCAAAAATAAAATTGTATATTAAACTACATAAAAATGAAGTCATGATTGCAAAATAATTACAATAATATTTCAAGGTTATGTCTTCTTTCTTTTTTTTTTCGCCGTGTATTATATTTTATTTATTTTTTTTTTAAAGCAAACTAAAAATAATAATAGTAATAGTAATGGCAATAATAATAAAATAATAATAATAACAATAAAAAGAGTTATGGAGGAGAATACAAAAGAAGTTTTGATTGTTATTGTTGTTATTATTATTTTGACGTTTGATTTGTTATATAAAAATAACGCTTTGGTCGCCAAGTCTTTTAGGTGCACTTGATCAGGTGCATTTGTAGATCTAAGCGGATGCCACAATTTATTGTTATTAATACATCATTCGTTGGGTGGCCAGGCCCAGAATTCCGGTTCTATTATAAATGAGCGCTCTAAATAAAAATCTGTCGCGTAACTATAAATTTCGAGCCCCTTGGGTTTTAACTTCACATTTTTTAACATTGAGCCTTTTTCATACTTTTAAGTTTTTGGTAAAATATTTTATGTGTTTGCAAAAAAATTAAGAATTTTTAATTTTATAAGCTTTCAATTATCAAAGCTTTTTAACCAAACCATTTTATTTAGAAATAGGATTTTACAAAGGGTAGTGGAATTTTTGCTAACATTTAGAATATTGGATTTTAAATTTAATCATCAATCATCAAAAGCTTTTAGTTTTAAGAGATTTTCTAACCCATTTTAATACGAAACTTCATATTATATAGGAAAGTGATATTGTCAGATATATTTAGAATATTTATTTTCAATGAGCTTTAAGCTTGGTAATTAATTTATACTTTTTGGGTTTGAACTTAGGATTTGTGAGCTTTTTCATAATTTCAGGTTTTTGTTAAAATGGTTTATGAGCAAAAATTATGTTTTACAAAAAATGTGAAGCACTATTAGTTTTAAGAGCTTTAAATTAGAAAAGCTTTTTAAACCAAACCGTTTTACTCAGAAATTCGATTTTACAAAGGGTAACGGAAATTAGCGATAATGTAGTATATTTGTTCTGAATATAAATTATCAAGAGCTTTTAGTCAAACAAAACCATTTTACTAGGAAACTTGGTATTATAATATAAGCTTTCGTTTATCGAAGCTTTTTGAATCAAATCATTTTACTCCGATATTTGATATTAAGAAGGGCTACGGAATTTTGGGTTACATTTAGAATATTTGTTAACAATGAGCTTTTGGCTTGATAGGTGTAAGTTGATACTATGTATTTGGGTTTAAACTTAACATTTCTGAGCCTTTTAGTAATTTCATGTTTTTGTTACAATATTTTATGAGCACAAAATATGTATTTGCAAAAAGTTAAGAGCTTTCACTGATCGAAACTGTTTAAACAATTTATCTCAAAATTCCGTTACCCTTTTTAACGGAATTTCGAGAAATATTTAGAATGTTTGTTTCCAATGAGCTTTACGATTGATAATTAATTTATAATTTTTGGATTTTTAAATGTCGAACTTTTAGTTTTAGGAGCTTTCACTCATCGAAGCTTTTTAATCCAAATCATTGACTTTTTATTCTGAAATTTGATAGTTTAAAGTAAGGTAGGATTTTGGAAAAATTTAGAATATCTGTTTTCAATAAGCTTTATGCTTTACAACTAATTATACTTTTTGGATTTGAACTTAACATTTTTGAGCTTTTTAATAGGTTCAGGTTTAAAAAAAATATTTTATGAGCATAAATTATGTATTTGAAAGAATTGTGAAGAGCTTTAGTTTGAAGAGCTTTCACTTATCAAATCTTTTAAACAAACCATTTTACTTCCACATTTAATATATCAAGGGATGACGGAATTTTGGGAATGATATAGAATATTTGTGCTCAATGTAAATTATTTAGAGCTTTTAATTTTAAGAGCTTTTCAAAATAAACCATTTGACTTTCAAATTTGATAATAAAGGAAAGTTGTATTTTGCGATTAATTTAGAGTTTTTGTTTTCAATGAGCTTTTAAGCTTGATAATTTATTTATACTTTCTCGGTAATTTTTGTGCCTTTGCATAAATTATGCCTTTCGTTAAAATATTTCATGATCATGACGTATTTGCGAGAAAAGTCAAGAACTTTCAGTTTTAAGAGCTTTCACTTATCGAAACTATTCTACTCAAATTATTTTACTCAGAAATTTAATATTACAAAGGGTATTTTTTGGAAAAAATTCAGAATATTTGTTCTCAAAATGTGTTTCCATTTTCAGACATATTCGGCCATCGTTCAAAAGTAGATGAAACAGAACGTGATTCTTGCAACTCTATGTTATGACGAGTTCTAAATATATCGATAACGTTAATATTACGTCTCGTAAATATTGAGAATTCCGAAATATTCTCAAAACAGTCGAATTTTCAAAGTATCTTGAATATTCGTGAAAGTTCTCAAATATCAAATTATCCCTTATTATGTAAACCAAATGAAATCCTATACGTGCTAATCACCGCCATGTACAACGTAAATAACCTGGATATTCTTGAAAAGTTTCGAATAACCTATCGGAGACATATCGAAATTTTGGCATAATCTCAAAAAATCTTGTAAATATCACAATTTAGATTTATATGTGTAACTCTGCAAGTTCTTACAACTCAAAGCTATTTCGAAAATCTTTAAAAATCTCAAATAATCCTAGGAATATCGAAAATCTTGTGAAATCTAGACTAAATCGCGGAACAATTGCGATTACCCCAGAAAATTTCAAAAAATCTCTATATTATGTGAATGTCGATTGAACTCGAACAATTTCAATAATACCGAAAAATCTGAAGAATAATGAATATTATTGGAAAGACTATAAAAATCTAGAAAACCTACGAAAAATTCCGAAAATACGTGTAAATATGGAATTATTTGCCAAGTAACTTAATGTTACTAATACTACTAAGCAAGTTAAGGCTAAGCTCAACAAAACGACATGCAATAAGAATAGAATCCTCGGATGTAATCGGGTAATTTTTTAAATATCGAACAATCGTATTCTTCCAAAAGGCTCTATAATTCTCGAATAACCTGACTGATTCTCAAACATCACGCATTTCATTTTCATGTTAAACTCCAAAAAACTCGAGACATTTTAAAAAGTGATCAAAAGATGAAACCTGAGAAGCGGATATGAAATCAGGAAGCGAGAATTTCCAAAATCAGGAAAACCCCACCAAAAACAATCAAAATAAAAACACCATCACTTGTTGCAAAATTAAGTTGGCATTTGCATTTTCCTTATATTTGAAATAGTTTTTCAAAATAAACCCGATAAATTTCATTTTTATTTACCGTTTACTGGTAATCAAAAGATCCGCTAAATGAAAAACTGTAAGTCGAACGAACACTAATTGATTATAAAGACTGACTGGTTTGGCTCAAGTGAGGAAAACCCGAATTTATTTTCAGTCGCGGTTATGTATTTTGCTAGTTTCTTCTTGTTTTTTATGAACATTTATTTAAAAATACATCGCAAGCTGCTAACACCAGCAGATTACTATAAGCTCCCTTTTTCTTGAGATATTTACGGCGTGATAAGTTCTAGGTTACTTCAACCGAACTCCTAAAAATAGACAAAACGTACATAAGACCGAAACTGGAGTATAATTCGCATATTTTAGTTGGCGCTCATAAAACTCACCTAGTTGCATTTGATCGGATATTAGCCTCTTTGCCTCCCTTGACTACCTGGGCCACCGACGGAATGTAAGAGTTTATGTATTGTACAAGTATTTTACCAGTATATGTGATATCTGGGCTCTATGAATTTATGATTGCTTATCCATTTCTTCAAGAACTCTGCTTATCCATTTCTTCAAGAACCATACGATCTTCATCTAAAACTTGCCTGCCCTAATAAGTTCAAAACTAAGTTATTTCTAGGTAGTTACTTTGGTAAAGGTGGTTTACTTCTTCACTTCTAGTGTTAGAGTTGAAGCCAAAAGTATTTTTCAAGTAAAACTGTACCCAAAGTCAAAGAAAATGCCATTTTACAGAAGCAAAGGTCGACCAAAATCGAAGTTATGATGCTAAATTCGAAAAGACATATCGAAGTTAAAGTCAAATTTAAAATAGATATCTACGTCGAAAGTCAAAAATCGTAAGGCGGAGTCATAGTTGAAACCAAACTTGGAGTCACAAGGCGAAGAATAAGTGGAAGTAAAAAACGCAAGACTGGTCTTAGCAAAAATCGAAGTAACACTTGAAATCGAAATCGAAAAAGTCAAAGTTGGAGTCAAAGCTCGATTTGAAAGGAAAAATTAAAGCGATGTTGATATGCAAGTCAAATTCGAATTAGAAGTTAAGTAGACAAAGTCAAATTATTAAAGTCGATGCCAAATTCGAAAACATTGAAGTTAACTTCGAGTTCGAAATTAATTTTTGATTTGAACAAAAATAATTATAAAGCTTAAACTGAAGTTAAAATTGAAATCTAAAAGGCACGTTAAAGACCACGACGACAAGTCGAAGAAAAAGTTAGAGACAGAAACGAAGACAAATTAGAAATCAAAGCGAAGAGAAATTTATACAAGACAAAGTTGGCGAAAACGTAACTACCTAAATACAAAACCGGAGTCATTGCCGAGATCGAAATCGAGTTTCGAAAGTCGTGGTCAAAATCGAAGTTCAGTTAGAAGAGTCAAAGTCGAATATGAAATTGATGCCAAATTTGAAAATAAAACAAGTTAAAGTTTTCAGAAACGAAGTCAAAAGGCGAAGCCAAAGTCGTTGTTAAAAACCTTTCTGACATACAGAACCCAAAATCAAAGTAAAAATATCTGTCGCTGTAAAAGCCGAAGAACAGGTTGAATGCTGACACAAAATCAAGGTCTCAATCAATGCTGACACAAATACAAGGTCAAATAGAAATCTAATCGACTAACATTTCGTACAAAGAAAATCCTAGTTTGATACCCCCATCAATGTAAATCGAATTCAAACATTGGCTCTGTCTACAAAACGAGATTAAACGTCAATAATTCGAAATCATTTAAATAAAATTCAATCAGTTCAGAGCTTGGGGCTAACTTCAGTCTTCGTCTGCAATGCGGGAGCTTCGAATGAGCACCTACAATTTGGTAAAATTTAGTTTGGTTGATTGTTTTATCGATCTGTAGTCGAATCAGGCTTTTAGTTGAAGTATAATCTAACTCTGTTTTCTGCTAATCAAAAATTATCATTGTGTCATGTAAAAGCTAAAACGGGTAGAGGCAGCATAACACGATTAGACAAATTTGCAGCCGAAAGCACCAATTCCATCGATATAATTCGAATATATTCAAGTCAAGTCTGGGGACAAATTCTGTCTGTAACGTGGAAGGTATAAAATCGGAGTCGAAGTCGAAGTCAAAGTCAAATTCGAATTAAAACGTCGTAGAAAAAGTTGACGACAAGTCGTGTCAAAGTCGTAGCTTTTCTAACAGGCTGGCCATTGATTTTCAATTTTTATAGGTACCGAGATTTTGAACAAATAAACCAGCATAATACAGCATATAATAATAAATTCCACCCAAATTTTTCTTCCAAATAATTTTCGATTGGCTTGAAACGTTTTCATTTTCTAGTCCACCAGTAAACATTTGTTGAGTTAAAATTTTAATAATTTTAGGATAAAGTGTATATTTTTTTATTTTGGCCTAAACTTCACTCCGATTGCTGTACTTTCTATTAATCAAAGAATTTTCCGAAATTGTAGAACTGTCAGAAATTTCCGAATGTGTGCAATTTTTTTATTCTAAGTAAGTAATTAAAACCACTTCAACAGTATCAGTGCGATATAGCATTTAATGTTAAATTCCACTCAATGTTTTTCAAATAATTTTCTATTTGCTTTTATACATTTTTTTTGTACCATTTTCTTTAAGTCGAAATTGAGAGTTTTCATTTTCTAGTCCAGTAGTAAAAATTTATTGAGTGAACATTGGTATGGTTTTAGGAGCCAGTGTATATTTTGTTATTTTGGCATAAAATTCACTCCGATTCTTGCACCTCCTATAACTCAAAGAATTTTCCGAAATTTTGGAAATCTCGTAGATTTCAGAACGTGTGTTAGTGAGGCAGTTTTTCTAATCTAAGTAAGTATTCAAAACCACTTCTACCATATCAACACAACATTTAATATTCGATTTCACTCAATTTCTTCCAAATAATTTTCAATTTTATTTTTCCAATTTTTTTTTAACATTTTGTTTCAAACGAAATTGAACAGATTTCATTTTCTTGTCCACTAGTAAAAATTTGTTGGGTGAAAATTGGAATACTTTTAGATTTAGGGTATAGTGAATAATATTTTGTTTGCTCAAAAAATATTACTCAAAGAATTCTCCGAAATTGTGGACATTGCAATACTTTCAGGATTTGGTGTACGTTTGGCAAAACTTCACTCCGATTCTAGTACCTCCTATAACTCACACAATTTTCCGAAATTGTGGAAATCTCTAAGATTTCCTGGCGTGTGCGTTGATGAGGTGGTTTCGGTGGTTTTTTTATTTCGACTCGAAATGAAACGGACCACTAGAAATTTTTTTTGAGTGAAAATTGGAATACTTTTGGGCTACAGTGTATATTTTGTTATTTTAGCATAAACTTCACTCCGATTCTAGCATTTCCTATTGTCCAAAGAATTTTCCGAAATTGTGGAAAGCTCATTTCTTATCGTGTAGATTAGTGAGGTGGTGTTTTTAATCTAAGTATTCATAACCACTTCAATCTTATCAAAACTAAACTACTCAAAACTATTTTTAAGGTATCGGTGCGAAAATTTATGAAAATTGGCTCAAGCAATTTAGTAGCACACAATACAAAACTGGGCTCGGTCATATGAGGAAGGTGTCGTATGGGGAATATTCACCACAATTATTGACATTAATGTAACATTAAGACGCTTTTGGGAAATTGAGCAAGTTCCAGAAACCAACACAATAGAATTATCCAAAGAAGAAGCTATGTGAAGAATGGTTCAAAACCACCACTCAACGAGCACAAGATGGACGTTTCGTAACAAAGCTTCCATTCAAGAAAGATGTGAATAATACGATACGGGGTCAACATACCACTTGGCGCTTTCAAGGCTATTGGCAATGGAGAGGAAATTTCAATCAAATGACGACTTCAAAAGGATGTACCTCGAATTTTTAAAAGATAGGGCTAGGAGTTATGACACATGAATAAAATCCCTTCAAACAGCATATAGTTGCAGCGGTCCTATATTTTACCGCATCATGGTGTATTGAAAAGTGCATATCACTATAAAATTGCGTATGGTTTTCGATGCGCGGGAAGCCACTGAATGAGATGTTGCGGATACGGCCAAACATTCCATCTAACCGTTTCGACATAATTGTTCGGTTTAGACAGCATTTATAAGTATTAGTTGGCGATATAGAGAAAATGTATCGTCATTGGGTAAACGAAGATGATAGCAAGTTCCAGATAATACTATAGCGGGATGAGCTCAATCGAATCTACAAATATGCATTGAAAACCGTGACGTATGGGACGGTTTCAGAATCATTCATGTCTACTAGATGTTTGAAGGGGTTGGTCCTAATAGACCAGGCTATAAAACCGGAAGCATACCGTGCCATCAATTATGACATAAACGTAGATGATTTGATGACGGGTGTATCAAAGTTAACAGAACTTAGCGGCGGTATATCATCCAGGCATCCGCTCATAGCGAAGCTATTATGAATTAGCTGGAACGAAAAAAACATTCGACTTCATTTTCCAAGCCCGTCTAGCAGAAACCAGAGAGCATACTAAAAGAAATTTTCTTTCAGAAGCGGGTAGGATTTTTGATTCTCTCGGACTCATATCGCCAATCGGATCAAAATTCTGTTCCAAAGTTTATGGCTTAAAAAGTTGGAGCGGGATGAAGAGTTGCTGGCAGAAACAAAATCAGAACTGATTTAGGCAGAGCACCTGATATAAAAATTCCACGTTCCATCACTGTTTCTATGCCTGCATAACCATCCATGGATTCTGTGACGCCAGCAAGTGGACATATACAGCGGTGCTTTACGCCAGATCACAAACCGAAAATGGCACCACAATTCAACTAACCTGCTCAAAAACAAAAGTGGCTCCGCTAAATCAGGTAAGCTTACCAAGATTGGAGTTGATGGGTACTGTTCTTCTGACTTGCAGAATAAATCAAAGCCATTTTTATTATTTCAGTATCTTCTGTCACGTTATGGGCGGAATCGAAAATAGTATTGGATTGACTCTCCCGACAACTAAGAGGCTGGACAAGATCCGTTGCGAACCGCACTTCAGAGATTATCTACACACACAAACGAGAACAATGGCGACATGTCCCTTCTAAGCGAAATCCGTCCGATTTGGCATCTCGAGATGTATCAGCGCGCAAAATTACTCATAATGAATTGTGGTGGACTGGCCCCATGGCTAAAGGAGGCTGAACAACTATGGCCAAATCAACCCAATATACATTAGACGATATAAGCAATTAATTTTCTAGTTTCTTCAAGATGCAGAAGATAATAGCGATAAGAAAAGCGGAATGATATGACCGGAAGAGATAGAGAGAGCAATGCAATGCATAACAAGTAATTTTCAAAGTAAACATTTCCTTGAAGAATATAATTGCCTCCGTAATCAAAAATTAAGTTCCAGTGAAGAGCAAATTAAGGCAATTAAATTCATTTGTTGATAATGATGGAGTGGTATCCCATAATTATATCCCATAAATCATCAATCGTCACCATAATTACTTATGATGTACACTTCTCGGCATAAATTTACTAACCAGCCAAGTTCGTTAAAAATATTGAACCGTAAGAGGCACAGATGTGGGCTATAAGAAAATATTTCGTAGATGCGTGAAGTGTTTAAAACAAAATCCATGAATGATAAACTAAATCATGGAATAGTTACCAGAAGGCCGAGTAAAGTATACAGTACCATTTGAAACAGTTGGTATTGACTTTTGTGGGCCTTTCCGAATATATCCAATGCGACGCTGATGATCAATTCCACTGAAAGCTTACCAAGAGCTTTTTGTGTGTTTCAGCATGCACGCCATTCATATTGAGATCTGTATGAACCAGAGCACAGAATCATTCTTAGATGCACTGAGAAGATTTTTGGGTAGACGGGGCTTGTGCCACACCATTTACTGTGATAATGCCACCAACTTCGTTGGTCAACTCCGCAGTAATCATCTTAAAGAAGTGCACGAATTTTTAACACTATGAACATTCTGATATCATTTCTTGTAATCTTTTAAAGGATGATGTAGAATGGCGATTTATTCCTCCAGGAAGTCCACATTAAGGCGGGTTATGGGGAACACAGTAAAATCTACAAAAACACAGATAACTAGGACCAGATTTTCTGGTTTCTCCGATCGTACCTGATCATAAGTTATCTCCAAATGCAATGTGGGTTTTGTAAACCAGATATATGCGCAGTTTTGGAAACGCTGGCAATTCGAATATATGACAACACTATAGCAACGATCAAAATGGCAAACAAAATATAAAATTCTGCAATTAAACGACATTGTTATCATTCATAATAATAATCTACCACCTGCTCAATGGCTATTGGGACGAGTTACCATGTTATATGTAGGTGCAGGAGGCAAGGTTCGTGTATAGTTAAGGTTAAAACCAAAAACGGCACACTCAAACGCCTAATTCAAAAATCATGCCGCCTTCCAGTTCTTGAATCTGATCGTGATTCAACCGAGGCTGTATGTATGAATTCAACACCAACTAAATCATAACCTATACCCAAAATTTCTATATTGTGACAAAGGGGTTATTGTTTAAAATTTAAAAGATTATTTTTCCAAATAAAAAGAAAATTTCTTCTTAATATAACAAATAGCGAACCATTTTGGCAAAAAGCCGTCTATAGAAATCCTTTTAAAATTATTAAGAATCTTTTTCATTATAAGAATTTTTCTCAGTGTAGAAACATCTCAGATCACATTTTATTTGTTAAATTATTAATTATGAATTTTACCATTCCTTGATACTAAGTATACCTTGGAAGTCGTCACATTTTTTATTTTAGGACAGCACTGACGTTTAACAACCTATTGAAAAATAAAAACTTCAAACACAATACCTTCTAATATATTCGCTAAACATTGAATCACCCTTTCGTTTTGTGGATTGTACATATGTACATAATTCACTTTTACTATGCACACAAAGAAAAGAAAACAACAAAAATTAACAAAACAAAATAAAAAATTTGCGATCATTTCATAATTTCCCATTTGTGAAAAATACTTCCATTTATTATTAAAACGAAACGATCAAAGTTCCCATCAAAATGTGAATAGAAAATGATCTGCGATTTGATACAGTGACGATGAAGATGAAATATATACTAAAAGTTAGCAAAATTCAAAATTGTATTGCAATATTCACCTGCCACACTGTACTTGGTGGTGTACACGCGCGGAAATATACAAAATGCAATCTTAACTCTTTTCAATTTGAATGATTTGTTTTATAATTGTTAATTCTATATCTCCTTATGAACTCTTACATACATATGCATATACTAAATACTATGTGTTGGTGTTATTAGATGATCACGAATGCCAATCACACATAAACTGTATATGTACATACCATATCGTATACAACGCCAAATACTTATTTAACAAACCGCACATTTATTTATATTTAGCTTGAGCTGTATATACTTTAAGAATTACTGAAGCTTTTACTAGTCCTTGAAATTAAAATATAGTAAACAGCAACAACAACAAAAATTCTGTTTATTTTCATTTCTGTTGTATAAATTAAACTTTTACTTGTTAATTATATGCAAAAATATATTTACGAAACGGGTATAATATTTATACGGTGGGTTTTTTATTTAGCATACTCGTGGATTTAACAATTATGTACTTGCAATTACTATTAATATTCATAGAGGAAACGATCGTTTCTAACGGCCGCACTCTTAAACAGAGAACACAGTAAGTTGGCCAAAGTTAATCAAACAGTTTTAAATGGTAGAGATCAATTGATTATTTAGAATAACTGCTAAAAGCAGTTCTGGATACCACAGGTTTTAATATCCTTTAGTCAAAATCTATCGGCTTATGAAATAATATGTAGTCTTACGATGTAATGCAAAAATTTACCAAATCACAAATAAACTACCGAAAATTTCAAATAATTTATAATTTCTGAACAGAGGGATTTCTGAGTTTTTTGGCTCTATGAATATCCCTGAGCATCTCGTGAAATGCATCATGAAAGTTTACTACAAAATACTGAAAACTTAAATCCACCAAAAACTTAGGATGGGCCATTCTAATATTTCTTTAGGTTTACTCCCAAATCAATCCCAAACTGAATCTCTTAAGTCAGTCTTCAGCTCAACCTCCAAAAACAATAGTTGTGTAAAGTTTGGTTCAAATCGGTCAAGGCGTGTAGATTTATTTATTTTTGCACATATACAGGTTTTACAATGGCCAATTAGGATAAAAGTTAACTATTTCATAACGGATTTTAGTAAAATCTACATCCGTCATAGAAATGGGATCCTAAAATGATTTTTGGACAAACTTAATGTGGCCCAGTGGGATGGAACTAGCCTATTTCCCAACCGATTATGATCCGTAATACAATCCGTGTTTACATACATTTATATGATATAATTAAATAAATATGATAATATAATATTCGCCATATTAAGAATTGATTAACACTACATATATATATTTACCGAGCAACTGATATGCTTGATTTCGTTAAAACTTGTTGTTGCATCTTTACCAGCTACTGCAAGCAGAGGTAGTTCACCTCCAGAATGCTGAAATAAATTTACACAAAAATATTTATAGACGATTATTACATAATTATGTTTCTTCTTTAAAGTTTACGTTTGTTTTGTAGTCCGTTAAATCATAAACATTTCAGTTTATTACTACCCACAAATCGTCGGCGTGATTATGTTGTGCCACATCCTCGTAAGAGTAGATTCTTGACATTTCCCACAAAATTTGGCTAAACGAATTTAATTTCACAAGCGAGCTGTTAATTAGCGAACACCAAAATGGCATATGTTTTTTGTTTAATATAAAGCCTGCTCTATACTTTCCTATATATTTGCAAAATATTTTTTTGCTTTTGTTTTTGGTTGGTAGTTTATGCTATTATATTGACGATTGGAGACGTGATTTTAGACAGTGGGTACGACAGTTTGTTTTATTTCCGATAGATACATTTTATATGTATTTGTTATGGACAAGGTACTGGGTGAGAAACTTTATTTTATTTCCGATAGGTATCGCATTTGGCACTTTTCCAATCGCCAATAGTGCATAAACTAAAAGTAACTAAAAGAATAAGAAACTTACTATGGTTGCTAAACATGGTGATGGTGATGGTGATGGTGATGGTGATGGTGATGGTGATGGTGATGGTGATGGTGATGGTGATGGTGATGGTGATGGTGATGGTGATGGTGATGGTGATGGTGATGGTGATGGTGATGGTGATGGTGATGGTGATGGTGATGGTGATGGTGATGGTGATGGTGATGGTGATGGTGATGGTGATGGTGATGGTGATGGTGATGGTGATGGTGATGGTGATGGTGATGGTGATGGTGATGGTGATGGTGATGGTGATGGTGATGGTGATGGTGATGGTGATGGTGATGGTGATGGTGATGGTGATGGTGATGGTGATGGTGATGGTGATGGTGATGGTGATGGTGATGGTGATGGTGATGGTGATGGTGATGGTGATGGTGATGGTGATGGTGATGGTGATGGTGATGGTGATGGTGATGGTGATGGTGATGGTGATGGTGATGGTGATGGTGATGGTGATGGTGATGGTGATGGTGATGGTGATGGTGATGGTGATGGTGATGGTGATGGTGATGGTGATGGTGATGGTGATGGTGATGGTGATGGTGATGGTGATGGTGATGGTGATGGTGATGGTGATGGTGATGGTGATGGTGATGGTGATGGTGATGGTGATGGTGATGGTGATGGTGATGGTGATGGTGATGGTGATGGTGATGGTGATGGTGATGGTGATGGTGATGGTGATGGTGATGGTGATGGTGATGGTGATGGTGATGGTGATGGTGATGGTGATGGTGATGGTGATGGTGATGGTGATGGTGATGGTGATGGTGATGGTGATGGTGATGGTGATGGTGATGGTGATGGTGATGGTGATGGTGATGGTGATGGTGATGGTGATGGTGATGGTGATGGTGATGGTGATGGTGATGGTGATGGTGATGGTGATGGTGATGGTGATGGTGATGGTGATGGTGATGGTGATGGTGATGGTGATGGTGATGGTGATGGTGATGGTGATGGTGATGGTGATGGTGATGGTGATGGTGATGGTGATGGTGATGGTGATGGTGATGGTGATGGTGATGGTGATGGTGATGGTGATGGTGATGGTGATGGTGATGGTGATGGTGATGGTGATGGTGATGGTGATGGTGATGGTGTGCTGTTGATGGTGTGCTGGTGATGGTGTGCTGTTGATGGTGTGCTGGTGATGGTGATGGTGTGCTGGTGATGGAGAAACAATGGAAACTATGAATTGAAGGAACATTCTTGGCGATCCCATTTTGCCATATGTGAGTTTTATAGTTTATGATAGTTTTGTGTTAATGCATAATAATGCTCCATTCCCTATAGCTGCAACGGTATAGCAATACCTCCTATGAAATCGGCATTCGTGCATTCAAGTGACCATCAATGAGTTCGGATAATAGTCCTATCAAACACATCTAGGTCATTCCAAAACGCCGTATTAGAGCTAGAAATCCCGCAACAGAATCGATAGCAGAGCTGAAAAAAATGATTAAAACCATTCTACTTAGTATGTCTAGAAGGATGGAAGCAGTAATACCCGTTTCTAAATTAATCAAACTAAATGGTAATAAAGCTAGTTTTAATGTTTAAAACCGCTTTTGAAAATAAAAATAAATATTTCGACACATTTTAATATTTTGTAATGAAAAATAACAGCTATATTATTCCATAACTTTACGTTTGGGCCCCTTTTGAGAAAAATATAATTTTGGGTCAGTTGATACCAGTTTAAAAACAAATATGCATTAGTTTAAAACAACGTAACTTTGTTATTTACGTTTTTTATGAGACAATAAACTGCGGGATAGAGGAAGTTCTGCGATGATTTGAACTAAGTAAACGAATAATGTTAATGTCTTATTACCAAATAATTTATTTTAGTTTTTTTGGTAGATTTCGTATGAAAATGTACAAGAAAACCAATCCATCCAATCCAAAGCCAACCCAACAATGTTGTTATTTCTATAATACATTGTTATTAATCCAATGAAACCATCACTATTTATCGTGTCATTTGAAATCAATAAATATTTGTGGTCAGCGGCTTCCAGCGTCATCGTCGGTTCGCTGAAAGATACATTTTATTTCTGTTGTGTTCATAAACAGACTTGTATACCTTTAAAATTGTTGCCAAATGGCATAATTTGACAAAAAAAATTTTTCGATGTTTTTGAAGGTTTTTTTTAATGGAATTGAAATTTGACAAAAAAGAAACGTTCACGTTAATGAATATCGCATTACCCATCACGTACTTTTTTACTTTTTTCAGAATACAGCTGCAGGAGTGTAGCAATACAACAACAACTTTATTCTACGAACAGTCGAATCAATGCCTCCTAGTTTTATATTATGTTAAGGTATTGGTTGCAAACATTTGAAATCAATTGGCTAATTGTTTCATTTTAAATACAGTTATGACCCAATTTAAATAAAAAACAAAAAATTGTACCTGTAATTTAGGGGGGAAAATCGCAAAAATGCCAACATATTCAAAGTACCCTATTTTGGACTTAAAGCTGTGGAAGTAGTGGAATAAAGTAAATACAAATATAATTTGAAATTTGAAATTTAAAATTTTGAATATGAAATTTGAATTTTGAAATTTGAAATTTGAAGTTTGAAATTTCAAATGGAAATTGAAATTTGGAATTTGGAAATTGAAATTTGAGATTTGGAGTTTGAAATTTGGAATTTGGAATTTGAAATTTGAAATTTGGAATTTGAAATTTGGAATTTGAAATTTCAGATTTAAGATTTAAAATTTGAAATTTGGAATTTGAAGTTTGAAATTTGAAATTTAAAATTTGGAATTCGGAATTTGAAATTTAAAATTTAAAATTTGAAGTTTGAAATTAGTGGTATCGTGGTTATCAGCCACCAAACTTGTTTATTTTATTTTATTATTCATTTTAATTATTACACAAGTTTAACAACAATAAAATATAATAATAGATGCCTTGTGGATAAATAATCAAGTGGCAAGCATTGCTTCTTTCAACAACATTTAAAGCAAAATAAATGAGAGCCGTCTGGTGTTTCGAGTAGCCAAATTCTATAGAATAAACATGACGTCTGATGTGTTCGGGTAATGCATTAAAAAACGTCGGAGCAGAAACAACAATATACCGGTGGAAGTGCTCATTATTGAATTGGGGAAAAATATAAAGAAGGCGATGATTAGCGCGAAAGTTATATCGAGTATCACTTCTTATTACATTCTGACCACTATACGCATAAAAATAGTCTAAAACCTTATAAATATACAAATGTTGTGAAGGTAGTATATTTTGACGATTTGAATAAAGGCCAAGATGATTCCAATCTAATATACGTGGGACAAAAGCCATGTAACTTTTTAGCTTGGATACATGAGTTTTTCAATTAAGGTTAGTGTCCAAATGAAATCCCAGATACTTAAAGGAATTGACTAGCTCAATATTCAAACAATCCACATGACAACTACCAAAAGTACATTTAGAAGCACTATGATATATTGGGAACGAGTAGGAGCAGCTGTAATACCAGAAATTTTAAACCACATACACTTAGTTTTATCACTTAATATCAGAAAATGCTTATCAAACCTTTTATGTAAGACCTTTAGGTCAGAATTAGCCATAGCATCACTGGCAGATTTCGCAGAATGAGCTATAGCTAAATTATCTGCATATCCCGTACTGTGACCATTCAAATTAAGTTTAAAAATTAGGTACTCATACCTTGGCGAAACCTATGTTGATGAACGCTTAGTGTATTACATATATTACATAGATCAAGGAATTCTGTTTTTCACTGCTTTTTCAAGAACTTTGAGAATGGCTGGCTGGGGCAATGGATCTATAGTTACCCTTACCACTATGGTCACCACTTTTGAAAATAAGAAGATTAGTAGCATATTTCAATCTCTTGGATACTACTCCCTGTTCAAAAGAAAGATTGAATATATGGGCGAGAACAGGACTGACAAACTTAGAAATAGCTTTCAAAATAGTAATACTCTCATTATCGACAGACTCTTTCGACTCCAACGAACCAATAATATAAAAAATTTCACTATTAGAAACCGGAATTTGTAATCGAATTTGAAATTTGGAATTTGGAATTTGAAGTTTGAAATTTGAAATAGAATTTGAAATTTGAATTTGTAAATTGAAATTTTAGATTTGGAATTTGGTATTTGAGATTTGAGATTTGAAATTTGAAATTTGGAATTTGAAATTTGAGATTTGGAGTTTGAAATTTGGAATGTGAAATTTAAAATTTAAAATTAAAATTTGAAATTTGGAATTTAAGATTTGAGATTTAAAATTTAATATTAAAATTTGCAATTTAAAATTTGGAATTTGGAATTTGAAGTTTGAAATTTGAAATTGGGAATTAGGGATTTGGATTTTAAAATTTTAAATTAAACATATTAAATTTTAGATTTCGATATTTGAAATTTGGGATTTAAAAATTTAACACCAAAAATTACTCTTAATCCAACATCGAGGTCGCAATCTTTTTGGTCGATATGAACTCTTTAAAAAAATTACGCTGTTATCCCCAAGGTAACTTAATTTTTTAATCAATAAAATTGGATCAATAATTCATAAATCAATGTTTGAAGTTTGAAATTTTAAATTGAAATTTTAGATATGGAATTTGGTATTTTAGATTTGGAATTTGGAATGTGAAATTTGAAAGTTGGCATTTGAAATTTGAGATTTGGAGTTTGAAATTTGGAATGAAAATTTGAAATTTGAAAAAATTGGAAATTTCATTTGAAACTTGAAGTTTGAAATTTGAAATGGAATTTGAAATTTGAAGGTTGAAATTTGAAATGGAATTTGAAATTTGAATTTGTAAATTGAAATCTTAGATTTGGAATTTAGTATTTGGGATTTGAGATTTGAAATTTGGAATTTGAAATTTGGAATTTGAGATTTGGAGTTTGAAATTTGGAATGTGAAATTTAAAATTAAAAATTAAAATTTGAAATTTGGAATTTAAGATTTGTGATTTAAAATTTGAAATTTAAAATTTGATATTAAAATTTGAAATTTAAAATTTGGAATTTGGAATTTGAAGTTTGAAATTTGAAATTGGGAATTAGGGATTTGGATTTTAAAATTTTAAATTAAACATTTTAAATTTGAGATTTGGGTATTTGAAATTTGGGATTTCTAATTTAAAATGTTAAATTAAAATTTGACATTTGGAATTTTAAATTTAAGATTTAAGATTTAAAATTTGGAATTTGAAGTTTGAAATTTGGAATTTAAAAATTGCAATTTGGAATTTGATATTTAAAATTTAAAATTTTAAATTTGAAGGTTGAACGCTGAAATTTTAAGTTTGAAATTTTAAATTGAAATTTTAGATTTGGAATTTGGTATTTTGGATTTGGAATTCCAAATGTGAAATTTGAAAGTTGGCATTTGAAATTTGAGATTTGGAGTTTGAAATTTGGAATTAAAATTTGAAATTAAAATTTGAAATTTGAAAAAATTGGAAATTTCATTTGAAATTTGAAATGGAATTTGAAATTTGAATTTGTAAATTGAAATTATAGATTTGGAATTTGGTATTTGGGATTTGAAATTTGAAATTTGTAATTTGAAATTTGAAAATTGAAATTTGAAATTTGAGATTTTGAGTTTGAAATTTGGAATTTAGAATTTAAAATTCGGAATTTAGAATTTAAAATTTGAAATTTAAAATTTGAAATTAAACATTTTAAATTTTGGATTTGGAATTTGAAATTTGAGATTTAAAATTTAGAATTTATTTTTTGAATCGTCCAAGGTGAAGGATTTTTAGATTCAAATAGTGTAGAACATAACATTGTTGGTTGGGGGTCAGTTAATAAATGTTCAGATTTTTAAATCAAAATGATTCTGAATTTAAATTTATATATATCTTCTTCTAGTGGGAATTTTTTTTAGCAGATTGAGCGTTTAAAATTAAAATTAAAATTATGGTACTAATAAGAATGTACTAATATGGATACTCAAATTATTTAAATTTAGTATGGACAACTAAAAGCTGTTATTATTTAATGAGTTCCAGATTTAATTAAAATTATTTCTCAGTGGGATTTTAAGCAGAATAGCCATAAGTAATTATTTATTTTAATTTTAATTTTGAAGGTAATTTCAAGAGTCAATAGCTAGCTATAAGTTTGGAAATTAAATTTTATGGGGTTTCCGATTTTTTAGTTACTGATTTTAGAATTTTAGTTTAAAATATTAAAAAAAAAACGATATTTAGTTTTTAATTTTAATAATTTAGAATTTAAATTTTTTATGCATGTCAAATTTTAGGTTATTTAGTTAGTGATTAATTTGGTGTCCTTTTAATTTAGATGTCGAATTGAATTTAATTTATTTAAGGTTATTAAATGAAGAATTAATGGTGAAGTAAATTGGGTTTCAGTTTCACTGATTTTAATGAAATTAAATTATTTTTTGTTGAAATTAAGTTGAATTAAATTTAGTGAAAATAATTTTTCGATGTAATCGGAGCATCAATGTCTTAATGTTGGTATTCATGTTGGGGATTCTTGCTTAGGCTTAGTCGTACATTCTAATCAATCAATGCCGTACTGCGAATAATTAGCGGATGATTGATGATGAAAAGCGTCCTAGATAAACAACTTACGCAGGGTTTTGACTATCATTAACAGAAAATCGTTTATGGTCATTTTTTCAAAAGAAAAATGAAAATTTACTAGCCGGCTAATTAAACAGTTCTTTATGACCTGTGGCAACACTGGCAACCGAAGGTGAACAAAAATTATTTAGACCTATCTATACTATACCTTCAGGTACAGAATGAAATCCGTCTAAATTTAGCTGCGTCTCAATTTGGTGATGAGTTGTTTTCCTTCTGCTTCATTTTTACTTTGTTAACCACTTGGATACTATTCTAGCATCACCACCAGAGGAAAAATACCCCAATCACATGTAACCTGCATTTTTGGTAATGCCTGCTATAATAATTTAATTAATATTCTTATGACATTACCTCGGAATACATAATCATTAAACAAAAGAAAAAAAAAACAACAAAACTTAATGATCGTAATAATAATGGCAATAATAGTAATTTGTCGTGGTCACATCACGTACATATTCTCATTACTATCATATTATTACTATTTTTTTTCATTTCGAAATTTTCATGTATTTCATAATTCATAATTCATATTTTTTTCATTTTTAATGTTTTGAAGGACAGACTGTACAAAATAATAGTTTTTTTTTATATTTTTACTATTTATTTATTGATAAAAAAAATGGAAAAAAAATTTTGTTTTTTACTGTGCTTGTGTACTCGTAGATAGTTCATAGATAAATAGCTGTAATTGTGTTACAAACTTACAACAACTTGACGGATGGAATAGAATTTATTATTTGTTATATACGAGTACAAAAAAAAAAATTGCCTAAGGTTAGTGAATGTTTCCGTTTTTCATTTTGTTTTTTTATTTTTTTTTTATTTCTCAGGTCGTATAGTTGCATTGAAATAAATTTATTTTAACAACAAAATGGCAGACATGCTAAACTAACCTAACCAAATATTTTTAAACATCATTTTGTGGATTTAGATGATTTTTCAACAAATTTCCTTTTTAAGGTTATACACGACCATGTTCTTGAAATCACGTTTTAATTTTTTTGTAGCATGGTCATGTTGGTATACAAAACAAAAAATTTGGAGACTCCAACAATCAAACATTGACTATAATTTACTATTATTAATATTAAAAGAAAAAAACAACAATAGTATATGTAATATAGTTAATAACAAACTAAATTGATGGAGGTGGATGACAAGTATACAAACGTCTTATATAGAAACATATATTTGTCTTAATGGTAATGTGAAGGAAAAAATGAGGAAATTCGGTTTCAACAAAAACAAAAAAAAATTAAAGCACGCACAAAAACTAACAACAACAATTCCGATTGTATAATATTTAAGTACGTTAAATGACTATTATGTAGTTTTCTATTTTATAGCTTTTTTTATTATTATTGTGAGAGACCTTGAGAAAGAAACTATTTTATTGTTGTTGTAATTTTTATATACCAATTTTTACAACTTTTTAGTGTTTACTCAACGAAACTATGTACAGTACTTACTGCACGGGCGATTTGGTCTTATTAACCGACCAGAATATTTACAAAGTTGTTTTTCATATATCGCTCGCTATACCCAGGGTTCTTTCGTACTTTAATAGCAAGAAAGGCAAAGTACTCGAAGAGTAGCTTCCTCAATTAGGCCACCAAAAATTAATAATAACGGACTTCAAAATTAGGTCAACAGAGCGAGGTGTGGGATTTGTGACCACAGCAATAATGCACCAAATGACAAAACAGATAGAAAATTGTTGGTGCATTTAAGAGTTTGGCGTCGAAGGTGAAAAAGCATAAAATGGTTCATGCTAATCAGGTTTGATACAAATTATTTATTGATCAACCGATATTTTCGGTATCTACTTAATCTGGATTGTTCATGTTAAGTTTACTAACACTAAATTTTATTTACGTATAGTACTTAGTAGGTTTTCTACAGCTTACAAGATGCACATGCAATTATGAATTTACAACAAACATTGTCATAACAAACAAAATTTAATTAATATTTCAAATTAATCCTTACTCGGCTCCTAAAATTGAATATTAAATCCGATCTCCACAAGTTGCAAATATATTAAAATACTGCCAAACACAACACCAATTTTGTTTTGTCCAAAACCACTTTTTTCAAATTATTTATTTTTGAAGGAGGATTTCAAAAACAAAATATATATAAATTTGTAATTTGGAAATTACAATTCCTGCCGCCAAATTGCAAGTAAATCTTTATAAACGCGCTGCAAATGTGGCCTCCAAAATTCGCTTCCCTCAAACACTTTCATCACCTTAAAACTGCGGCTTACAATTGTTTCAAATACTATCATTACACGGCCAATTTCTATAGGTATTAAACTACCAGTTTTTCTTGTGCATATTTCATGATCACTGAAAGTTATAAAAAATGTCGAAGTGATTGTTGGAAGTTCCGAAACCATTTCACTTTCTAACTGATTAACTCTTCTACGTAGTATTAAATAATCGATGATAAACGGTTTTATGCCGGAATCTGTTGGAACCAAAAATTTGTTTGTGTCAGCTTCACCTACAGTGCCACTTACCTACTAATTGTTTGCCATTATAAAGATACTACAAGACTCCATATGTTGTGGTTCTTCTTTCTTCAATAAGATTCTTTCGGCTTTTTATAGACAAAATATATTAACAATAATGGAATTCACAACAATTTTTCACTTGTTCAAAAAGTAGAAATATCAAAATCGCCCCCCCACCCCCACCCCACCCCCCCACCCCCGTACTCGAGAGTCATAAAAAGTGTATCGATTCCAAAAAACGAAAACTTTCCTGAGGTTTTTCTGTGGTAGTTTGATTTCGTACTGAAAAGCTCGCACGAAGAAAAAGTTCGGTTTACTCATCCATCAGATAGCTACGACCAAACTACAAAAATACAATTCTAACTTTACACATTAAGTTTGAGGCAAGAATTTATTGACTTAGCGAATTAAATTTACTAAATCAAAAATTTTTCTTTCTTGAATTCGAATTTTTAATGCATTTGTTATTTCGTGAGTTAACGGATTGTCTTGATTTTGCAGCTTATTTAACACAAATCTTAGCGCTGTATCGCAAGTTAGGAGATTTGCGTCTTTTCGGCAAAATCGTCTTCAATGGTTGGTTTTATTGGAAGCAAAATTGAAAGTAAAGTTGACGCTTGCTGAAACTCCGATTCGGTACATCTGTCGATTTAATGTCGATTAAAGATTTGTGTATACATTCTTTCATTTCAAAAAATCGTTCAATCATATTGATTAAACTATTCCATCGTGTCCTTGTATCTAATAGCAAGGCTTTATCTTGGCCACCACTGTCTTCGAAATATTTTTCCAAAACAGAATGCCGAAATATTCTGACAATTTTACAAATTTTATCGATAAATGGTTTAATGTTAACGAATTAATTCGACGTCTTCTGCTACTTTACTTAGAATTTGATGCGAATGTTTGGTTGGTTCTCTTTGTAGAGCACATCTATTAAAAAGATAAAAAGAAAGACAGTTAGAAATAAATGAACCATCTGTGGTTATGCACACGACATATTTTTCTAAATGAAAACCAAATTCTTGCAATTTTCTGTTTTGAGAATTGCCATACAATGTTCTGCCGGCATGCTTCCACAAATCTTTACCATTCCCAAACTCCAAAATTTAAATTTAGTTTCACTTACAGAATAATGAACATTAATGTTCATATGGCGTCAGTTATATGCTTCGATGTCCATTCATCAGAAGTAAAACATACTGATTCTAGTTGGGATTTTAATTTGTCTTTTATTTTCCTATAGAAACCAAGAACCAAACTACGCATAGTGTTTGGTTATTTGGAAATATTGTAAAATCCTCTTGCTTCAAGGAATTTCCTTAAATCGTACGAACTGCAGAACCCTTTGAATGGAATTCTATTAACAGCGGTCATTCGTGCAAGAATAGTAGGTAATGTGTCGTCAAATTTAGGCTCAACAGTTTTGACCTGTTTTGGCACTTAGTTTGATGTATGGCATTTTCACAAGGGTTAAAAAGGGTTAAAAATGTGAAAAGAACGAATTGGTCATATTCCACAGCTTCATCTAAAAATTATTTTAGGATACTAATTCCATCGTTCATGATGAATCTCATCACAATCGGTAAAGAAATTGCCAAATTCCTTCTACTTCACAATATTGCACAACTTCTTCATCTAAAAATCATTTTACAATCCCATTTCCACCGTTCTTGCGAAGAATCTGTTAAGAAATAACTAAGTTCTTTCTGTATGATATATTCAAATTTTATAAGAGACAGCTCAATTCCAAAAATTGAGATTTCAGTGTATACAATTAAGTTATCCTGCGATTTGTCTTAAAATATCCCAGGATTACGGGATTTCATTATGTTCCGGGATCCGGACTCATTACTTTATATCAAGAGCGGCTTGTCCGATTTGGCATTTTTTTTTTCGTAAATCTTTTTTTATGGTGAATGCGAAGAATAGCTTTGCAATTTCTATGTCAAATGGATCGGATACCTGTCATACGAACTGAACCAAAATCACGTTATTTTAACACGTAGTTTTCGACCCGCGTTGACCGTTGATCCACGTTGACCTTGGAAGTCGATTTGTGGATTGGGTTGGAGTTGAGTTAGAGTTGGGTGAGCTTTAAATGGGCAAATGAGTTGGGGATTTATTTGAGAGTTGAATTGAGGGTTGAGTTAGATTTACCTTGAAATGATTTGAATTGAGTTCATATACGCTTATAGTTTTCCAGGCCATGTTGATTTGGGAGTAGAGTTTGGCCCCAAATAAGTTCCCATCTGAACCCAAATGAGTTACTCACTCAACCCCTACTCAACTTTCAACTTAATACTCGACCTAACTCCAAATTCAACGCTCAATTCAATCCATAAAACAATACAACTCGACTACCAACACAACCCTCAACTTAAACTGAAATTTAACGCCTAACTCTATCCCCTAAACCATTGTCCTTAAAACTACATGCGTACATGAACGCAACTCTAAATAATTGAGGTTAATTTCCAACTGAACATTGAACACTACCCTAAATAAATCCCAAACTGAACCGCTGTCTCAACCTTAACTCAACCCCAACTCAACCATAAGCTAACCCTAACTCAATCCCAATTAGAAGACTAACTTAGCCCGCCCTTAACTCAACCGTACACTCGACGCCAAGTTGGGGTTGAGTTGGAAGTTAACTCGAGTTGAGTTCTTGTACGCATGTTTTTTCGTTGTGCTTAGGGTTGAATTTGAGATCGTGTATTGACCAGTTGGGGTTGGAGTTGAGTTAGGGTTTATTCAGCAAATCAGTTGGGGATTTATTTGGGGGTTGAGTTAAGATTTCAGCTAGAAGTTGGCTTGAGTGGGCCTGATGTTGAGTCTTATTGATTTGAGTAAAGATGGTCGTTGAGTTTGTGGTTGAGTTGAGGGTTGGGTTGTGGTGAAGTAGGGTGTTGGGTTGGGGTTGAGTGAATGGTTCACAGTTTTGGATTTATTTAGGGGTTGAGTTGTAAGTTTAATTAAATTCATCTGTTGATTTAGTGATTGTGTTGAGTTTTGAATTTGGGAATATGTTGAATTGGTGATTGAGTTGAATGCTGATTCGGAGGTTATTTCTATTATTGCATTGGAATTTTGTAGGAGGTTGAGTTGTAGATTGAGTTTGAGATTGAGTTTGTGATCAGAAAATGTTTAATTGATTCAGTTAGGGATTGGTTTGGGAGCTGGTGTAGAAGTTAGATTTAGTTAACTATCTCATGCTTTATGGCGGAAGATGAAAGTGAATTTGACAGTCCGAATTATTGCTTACATTTTATTTCCTGTTTAAGTAATACAGGTTTGCGCATCCTAGAATCTGTTATTTTAATTGTTTATATTCAAAGGGAACCCATTCGTACGAACCTTAGCTGACTCCCATACCTTTTCCTCCCTGTCAATAAACGAGTCACCATATGCATCCATACCTCGCGCCTCTTGCATCCAGAGTTGATGTTCTAATTTCGAAACTCCACATTTAATATTTGCTTGAAATTTTATTTCATCCCTTGAGCTTTCCGTTATCATTTTGTGTTTATTTGTGACTTCTGCATATTATTTAAACTCTTTCGTTGGTTCAATTATAAAAACTCGATCTGGATAGATGGTCAGCTATATGTTTATTATTACCAGATGCGTATTTCAACCAAATTTGATGGTGAGCGTATAGTGGATCTATATTTCTCTACAGGAAATGTTGTGATGAAATTTTATGCACGAATAGATTACCGCTAACAATTCTTTTTCAATTTGGCTGCATTGTCGTTCCGTGTCAAAAAAGCTTCTGGATGCATATCCTATAGGTTTCCGATTCTGTGGTAAAACACATTTGAATATACTAACGAACATCTAATTATTAACATTTATTGTTCTTAGGTTCTGCATTACTAGCTATAGATTTGGTATGAAACTATCCATATGTCATTGGCAAAAAATCTTTGCAATTTAATTTTATTGAATTGGCGTTGCATGTTACTGCATTAATTCTATGTGTATCGGTAACGAATCTCATCCCGACTGAACACGTGCCCTAAAAAACTAACTCCGTCAGTTTTTTAATGTATCATATATCAATAATTATGTCGTCTTTATAAAATAAAATTTCCGAAATATAAACAAAACAATTTCATTCAACTTTTGAAAGGTTTCTGGTACTATATTTACACCAAATGGTAACCGTTTGAAACAATAACAACCAAATTAACAAAGCTTTTCTGAATTTTTGGCCAACTCAACTTGATAAAAAGTCCCATCCTTAAAGTCTAGAGCCTAAAACACATTTGTACCTGCTAATCCTGTCGCAAATCATCCTGCCTTAGTATCTCGTAATAGTCCCTTTTGATCGCTTCATTCAGTAATTTTGGATCTAAGCAAATTCTCATTGAGCCACCCAGTCAGTAGATATTCTACTTGAGAGCTTAGGTACTGGCTGCATTCTGCATATACATACTAGTCCCTTAGACTCAATAAAACCGTTGACAAGGGTTTTACCCAGTCATTTCTTTGACACTCTATTAGGCTGTATAGTAGTTTGCAGATAATATGGTGTGGTTCACAATTTTGTGGTTCCTACTAATTGATTCGACTTATTGAATAACTGATGCCAAAATTTAGAATCTAACCGGATATTAGATTACTAACAACAGTTTCTTTCGTCATGTCAGCATTTAAGTTTGCTATATCACAGTAGATTGTTTATGATAAGCTAAGAAATTATCTTTTCTACCAAGGAGTAGGAACATCAAATATTGCCTTCAATCAGTTGCATTCACTGCTGTTTTTGCATTTACTCCACTGAGGCCTAGAATCTTGGTAGCACAGTTTATAGTTTGATTCATCTCTTCTCTTGTCAAATCCTTTTGTGTTCGTGGATTTACGTTATTTTTCTTCCATTATTCGCTTCTTTGCATTGGTTTGAGGTCTTTAGTTTTGGTGTAATGAAATGTGCTCCCACATTTCGTTATTATTGGTGGGAAACGGGAAGAGCTAGAGAGAAGATGATTGTACTAATAGATAGAGAATTCAGAAAATATTTTATTGTCCTGGTGATTTGCGCCTGAGCTAGCTAGTAACTTCTCAAAAATGAGCACGATTTTGGCCGTATTTTTAGGTATATCTAGGCAACGGATAGACAGATTTTGATGTGAATTCGTTTTAGATATATTTTTATTTGTGAAAATCGTCGCCGCTAAAATGGATTAAGGCCGACTAACAGAGATGCTTAAAGACTAAAAACTGATACATGTTGGTAGAGTATGCTACATGCTATCAGGCGCTATTTCGGCTCTTAAGGCCTTTTCATATGAATCGCGATTTTTCTCGTTCGAGTAAAAATGATTCAACGAATTCTCTTACATTACATACTAAAATTTAAACTAGTCACATAAAAAATAGTAGGTAAACAATTCCGAATGTAATATGATTGACAATTTTTTTAGCAAACGCACATTTCCTAATAATAATTGCAAACTAGTGTTTTCTCGCGCGAACTTTCCAGTATGGCAGCGATTTAAACATTTTTTGCAGCTTTTATTAGGAAATGTGCGTTTGCTAAAAAAATTGTCAATCATATTACATTCGGAATTGTTTACCTACTATTTTTTGAGTGACTAGTTTAAATTTTAGTATGTAATTTAAGAGAAATCGTTGAATCATTTTTACTCGTACGAGAAAAATCGCGATTCATGTGTATAGACCATTATAGAGGAAATCACAATCAATCAACACAACGGATGCGTGAAAAGTGGTCTTGATGACGGCTCCGCATTTCTCGTAAATGGACTCATCCCACCGCCAGCTGTGACATCGCTGTCCGTTAAAGTTAATAGTGGGACAACCGTTGCGTTTTATTACGCTTAAGCGTTTAAGCCATTGGGGGAATGGGATAACATAATATGGAGTCGTTGCTTACGCGGCCAGGTACAGGCCATCCTATAATCGTCTGTTGCAGTTGTAACTTGCGTCATCATCTTGTTGCATCAAGTATTATGAATTTTCACGTCTACGTTTAGAAAATTGAAGGTCTGATTATCGTTTTTTCCATTAATTTGAAGCTTTTAATTCTTTTCAAGTTTATTTGATTTTTAAGCAATTTGGTTTGAACGAAATTTTCTTTCATTTAGTTGGTTTGTTTTAATTACCTCATAAATATCTTTGCCCTATAGGCAAACACCAGTTTTCATATTATTTCCGTAAATTAGTGATTTAACCTTGGCATTTGTCTGTTCAATAGAAATGAGTCTATTAAAGATACATCACATGAAGCTTAAAAAATGATTACGAAACGCTATATGGTAAAAGTTTAGAGGAAGGTCAGTTATTTGAAAATATTTTCTCACCAAATAACAATGTACCTGTTTAATCACGCAATTCTTGTTTATACTATTTAAATACCTGATATTTATTTATTTGCAATAACTCTAATAAATCAATAAACCTCTTTGATTGCATATAATTATTGCAACAGCGCGCGTCTCACAAATCAATTACAAATCAATCAAAATAATTTTCTATTACCCATATAGAATATACTCTAACTCGTACATATACAAAATTCATATACAGATTGAATCGCGGCAGTAAATGGACAACACAACAAATATTTTTAATCAATTTCCAATTTGAATTTTTGCACTCCAAATACAATTTGCGTTGGCCGACAATGACAACAACAAATTGCAAGTCCAACTTTCAATCATTTTTGTTGTTGCTAGTACATTTAATCGTTTTTGTTTGTTTTAAACTACAAATGGTAATTATTCAACAAATATATCTTATTTGTAGCTGAACAGTTGACAGATTTGTTGAAAGTTAATTTGATTTTTTGTTTTAACATTTTTGGTCGACGAAAGCTTTTATGGAATTTTACTGTACAAAATACTTTTGGAAAATTTACGACATTATTTTAAATGATGATTGAATGTTTTGGTGGACAACTTTAACGCTGAACTAAAATAGTGAGATAGTTGCGTACCACTCAGAAAATAAATGGCTGAGTAGCTACGGCGGAAAGCTTGTTTCAGCTATACCGGTAACAATTACCTAAGGGACTAAACCATTTTGAAAATCCAATGTAATGCTTAAGCCTTCCCTTGATATTCATATTATACATTTGAATAAATTTGACTAATTATTAGGTTGCAAGTTAGGTTAGGTTGGGGTGGCTACTTAGTCACACTTAGACTGGTGACAGTCCATTGTGATACCACAGAATTTATTCTCATCATCCTTCCTGTTATCATTTAGAGCTACTTATGTAGCGTAGAACATCTCGCATTTATCCATCTTGAATGTACTTAAGTATTTATGCCTTCCGCGTGCTAATGCCGGACATAAGCATAGGAAGTGAATCAAAACCGTTTGGAGATATTTCCAAAAAGGGAGTGCACTCCAAGTCTAGTTCATGACCCAAGAACCGTACCCCCTCCCTTTGTACGAGATACCCCAAAAAAAATTATCACGATCCAAGTACCATCCCCCCTTGTATGAGATACTCGAAAAAAAAAATTATTACGACTCAAGCTTACCCTCCCTCCCCTGTACGAGATACCCAAAAAAAAAATATTATCACGACCCAAGTACCGTACACCCCCCTTGTACGATAGGGCCAAAAAAAGTTATCGCGACCCAGGCACCGTACCCCCCTAAGATACCCTAAAAAAAAATTATCACGACCCAAGTCCGTAACGCCCCCCCCTTGTACGAGATACCTCAAAAAAACATTACCGCGACCAAGGTACCGTAGCCCGGTACATCTCGCACTTATCCATCTTGAATGTACTTAAGTATTTATGCCTTCCGCGTGCTAATGCCGGACATGAGCATAGGAAGTGAATCAAAATCGTTTGGAGATAATTCCAAAAAGGGAGTGCACCCCAAGTCTAGTTCATGACCCAAGTACCGTACACCCCTCTTGTACGATATGCCCAAAAAAAAAATTATCGCGACCCAGGCACCGTACCTCCCTCCCTCCTTAGATACCCTAAAAAAAAATTATCACGACCCAAGTCCGTAACCCCCCCCCCCCTTGTACGAGATACCCCAACAAAAATTATCATGACCCAAGTACTGTATACCCTCCCCCCTCTTGTACGAGATACCCCAAAAAAAAATTACCGCGACCTGGGTACCGTAGCCCTTTTTGTACGAGATACCCAAAAAAAATGATCACGACCCAAGTACCGTACCCCTACCTCTTGTACGAGATATAAAAAAAAACAGATTATCACGACCCAAGTACCGTACCCCTCTCCTTGTACGAGATACCCAAAATAAATTATCACGACCCAAGTACCGTAGACCCTCCCCCCTCCCCCCTCTTGCACAAGATACACAAAAAAAAATATCTCGACCCAGGTACCGTACGAGAAACCCAAAAAAAAAATGATCACGAGCCAAATACCGAACCCCCCTCCCCCCTTGTACGAGATACCTAAAAAAAAAATTATCACGACCCAAGTACCGTACCCCTCTCCTTGTACGAGATAAATTATCATGACCCAAGTACCGTATGCCCCCCACTTGTACGAGATACCCAAAAAAATTAAATTACAAGTGTAGTGTGCCGACAGTCTGTTTTGATACCACAGAATTTATTCCCATCATCCTTACTGTTATCATTTAGAGTTACTTATGAAGCGTAAAACATCCCGCACTTATCCATCTTCAATGTACTTAAGTATTTATGCTTTCCGCGTGCTAATGCCGGACATGAGCATAGGAAGTGAATCAAAATCGTTTGGAGATGTTCTCAAAAAGGGAGTGCACCCCTTGTCTAGTTCATGACCCAAGTACCGTACACCCCCTTGTACGATATGCCCAAAAAAAAATTATCGCGACCCAGGCACAGTACCTCCCTCCCCTCTTAGACACCCTAAAAAAAAATTATCACGACCCAAGTCCGTAACCCCTCCCTGGCCTTGTACGAGATACCCCAAAAAAAATTATCACGACCCAAGTACCGTATACCCTCCCCCTTGTACGAGATACCCCAAAAAAAAATTACCGCGACCCGGGTACCGTAGCCCTTTTTGTACGAGATACCCAAAAAAAAACAAAATTATCACGACCCAAGTACCGCACCCCCTCCCTCTTGAACGAGATACCCAAAAAAACAAATTATCACGACCCAAGTACCGAAACCCCCCCCCCCCCCCCCCCTTCCCTTGTTCGAAATATCCAAAAAAAATAATTATCACGACCCAAGTACCGTACCCTTCTCCTTGTACGAGATACCCAAAAAAATGATCACGACCCAAGTCCGTAACCCTCCTCCTCCGTGTTCGAGATACCCAAAATAAAATGAGCACGACCCAAGTACCGTAGACCCTCCTCCGTCTTGTATAAGATACAAAAAAAAATTATCTCGACCCAGGTACTGTACGAGAAACCCAAAAAAAAATTATCACGAGCCAAGTACCGAACCCCCCCCCCCCCCTTCCCCTTGTATGAGATACTCCAAAAAAAAAAAATTATCACTACCCAAGTACCGTACCCCTCTCCTTGTACGAGATAAATTATCATGACCCAAGTACCGTATGCCCCCCCACTTGTACGAGATACCCAAAAAAATAAAATTACAAGTGTAGTGTGCCGGAGCTAGGACTCGTATTACCCTTGTATCGGGTACCCGGGTTCCCGGGTATTTAAAAAAAAAGTTTAATTAGCCGAATACCCGAGTAATAGGTTCAGGTAATAGATAAAATTATTAAAAACTTTCTACCTTTTTATCGTTTATAAATCATTCTTATTGTTGGTGAAATACCTGGGTACCCGATACCCGGGTAATACGAGCCCTATGCCGGACTTACTAGAGGATATGATATTAGACACCTTGGTTTTGAGGCGACAGTTCCTATTCTTGATTATCTTAGGTTCTTGGATTAAAACGACGTCGTTACCCGAGCTCGTCAGTCTGAGGAAGAGAGTTGCCGAATCAGCATTAGAATGAGGAAGATTAATTTGAATTGTACTAAGCATAACCATTTTAACTTTACTTACCTCCAAATATTTAATGCTATTGCAGTCCAATATTGATTACCGGAACTAGTTTGGGATGCGCCGGCAAAGCCCATCTCGCTAGCCATCGAACTTCCTAAAGCGATACTTGGACCGGCTGCTATCGTCTTCATCCACTCGATGATGCTTCTTCGTTCATGTCACCCTCATCTTCCTCGAAGTGAATCAACCCTAGACCGTATTCATTGGACTCGCTTACCTCACTACCCGCAGTCCCTTCCAATGCACTATTAGTAGTTACCTCAAGTCTTGGCGGATTGCCGCTTTCGCTCCACTCCCTTGAATACATTGAGAGTGATTGACCCGAAACCCACGTTAATCACTCCCTTCGCCTTATTTGATAGGACTTCTTTTCTGTTTACTGCCGCAAGCCTCGCAAATCGATTTTTTATAGAGCTCCACCGATCTCTGGTTCGAACATGCAGTCAACTACACGCGTCCTTGATAACATTTCGCATCACTGCAGGATGAGGAGGGGGGGGGGGGGAGGTGGTCCCGGAATTATTCATATAACTTTTAGAAAGAAGACGTTTAGTGCGATATACACCAACTTTCATTTTTCAGACGTGATGCTCTCATCTTTTGACTCTTGTCAATTACGGCTAGCCCCAAAATATGCTCCCTAAAGACATCGCTGAACAGCTTAGGCTTCTTTCCCTTTGGGAGTCTAATTTCACATCAGTCAGCAACTTGGCACGCTTGTTGTTGACCGCTTCTATTTCGCCATGGGCCTGTTGTCTTCTATAGACACATGATATATCTCTTAGTTTCCGCAGCTAACAGTGCTCCTTGCCTTATGGATGTTTAGAGAAATGGTTGGGTGGTGTAGTGCTTGATGACTGTTTCAACGTACTACACGATAAATGCAGTTCAAACTATTTTGTAATGTGGTGCATTACATGCCACTACATAATTCTGTGAAACCTCTTCAAGTGCGAGAGCTAAAATACAGAAGGTTGGTTTTAATCGGCCCAGTAAAACACTTTTATTCCTTCTATTCATATCGAGAAATGTTTCCGAAAACGACAAATTACCTACTCTATTAATTCTATAGAAAACATGCTCGCAATTTTGATTAAATGACTTGCGAGTGTCGGCAGGTATTATGCTGAGCTTATTCACACCAAAATTATCTGCAAAGTCAGAGAGGTTGTGAAGCCTTAAAGCTTGTCGAGCAATTATGTAAGTCGCCTTTGACAGCTGCCTATATTCCCAGTATGACAAAGGGAAGCTCCATACTACATACAGTGCATTATAACTATTAGTGGGAGGTTTGAGCGAAAATTTTAGTTGTCAGTGGGATGGTTTGCCTGTGGATAATAAGCAGTGGTAATATTCTTAAAATTTTTTGTTCCTAAATCATCTTTGGTTATTGTTATACTTTTTTTTTCTGGTTCTCGTTAATTTTCTTAAAGTTTTTTTTTTAAATGAAAAGGTGATAATCATTATTTCTTCGTTTCACGGTAATAAATAAATATGTGGTAACTTTTAATTCATGATGGGGTGGTGGATGCAGTGGCGTACGTATGATCGTTTGTTGTTGTTTTTTTTTTCATAATTAGCAGTGAATTTGTATTAAAACAGGTAATTATAGCACACTAATTGTATTTTTGTAACATGGCTGACGTAGCATGTGGGTATAACGGGACCTCCCTAGCCGACGGGTAGCTATCCAAAATAGTGTGCGACCACATGTACGGTCAAAACATTAGCCATGCGGTTACAAAGTGGTACGTTTTATATGCGCGCCTCGGTAAAAACTGTGCTTTTAACTGTGCTTCTCGACCAAAGTCTTAGCAATAGTGAATCTATCGGCTATTCTTAGAAAAAAGCTATACCTTCAGATAGTTGTGGCCCAACTGTGTCCAAGTGTATGTGCTCGAACTTTCTAGCAGATAATTTAAATTTCCCAGGTTCGGATTTCGTAAGCCAATGTACTTTGTTTTTTTGACACCCAACGCATTTTCTCTTTCCCATAACGTGGCATCTTTATTCATATCTGGTCAAAAATATTTTGTTGAGACAAATTTTCTCGAAATTCTGTATATATGTCTAAGAGAAACTGGAACAACTGAACGGTTCTGAGCTAGGTTCTTTAGCCCTTGTGTGATGGTTTGTCCTTGCCTGCAAAATGTTGATTGTGAACAGAACGATGTAGTCAAAGTTACCTTAATTTATCGCTCGAGGCCTATAGCTTTTGTAAGAGAATTCCCTACCTTCCAGGAGGTATCTGAAATGTTTAATGATAAGATAAACTCTCTAAACTTGTCTGTCAAATGTTGAATAAATCTTCGCTCAAAAACAGTTTCTCACTCTAGTGGCTACGAATTTAATTTTTTTATTTTGGGCATTTTGTGTAATTTCGCCAATTGTTTATGAATCGGCGAAAACAACTCGGCTAACTTTCGAATAAATCGTTCTCTACTCGCCGTGGATTTTGCGCCATCTCTGGTGATTTTGCTGCTGAGGAATTTTAAAGCATGAACGCACCCAACCAATATTTACAAACTTGGATATTTATTCGGACAATCTCACAAAAATTTCTATCAACTTATAATACCTCATAAGATCAAGCTTGAAAACAAAACGACACATCCGTAATGGCATGCAATCGACGAGAGTCTCCAGATGGTCTCCCGTCGGTATTCCTGTGGACACTTTTCTGGATATTGAGGGAGCTTTTGATAGTATTTGGTATACAATTGATATAAAACCTGTACTAATTTTCGTAATTATTGCTTATTACAACTTCAGGGAAATTTTTGAATGTGTTGTCCGATCTAATGCAACAAGCCTTACTTATAGTAAGGCGTGGTATTTTGAGAACGGCTTATGTGAACCCGTCTAAGTCCAATCTGATTGCATTTACTAGGTGTAGAACTATCTGTTCCCTCTCTTTTTGGGACCACGCTTTCTAAATCCGAGCATGAAAATCACCTTGGTGTCTTCTTGGATAGAAAACTTCCCTGGAATTACCATTTATGTTTTAAAATTCAGAAAGCTACTACCATATTTTGAAGCATAGAACAGTTTTTGTGACATCCTGGGGCTTGAGTCCCAAAATATTGATATTTATTTATAAACCTTCCATTGTCTATCCTCGAACTAAAACTTCTTTAATCAAATTTAATGGACTAGGAACTGGAGTTATGGTTTCAGCTCCACTTCTTGCTATGGGTTCTATTCTGTGTTTGCCTTCTCAGTTAAACACCTACATTCTTGGCACTGCTTGCTCGTTAGGGCGTGGAATATTTTTGGTGCAACTGTGGAGCATAGACAGTTTATCAATAACTACAATTGCAATGATACCAGAAATCGATATAGTTTAAGAATTTATTATCGGTGGTTTATCAATAGAGAGATTTGTGGTTCTAGCAACAATTTCTTTAAAAAATATCCGAGTTTTTTTTTCGGCTGGCTCTTGTTTTGAACTAAATGGTGGATTTCGCATTGCATTGTTTTACAGGCGAAATTAATAGCACTAACACATAGTGTCATTGAGCTGTTAATGGCCAAAAATATTTTTTTCTGTGCACTCAACTCATTCAACAATCCCTTTTCACACTTGTCAAGGGCTTTAAACATTTCATCAACCTGCTTTGCTTCAACAATAGAGTTAAGGTCTTATGAGTGACGGTTAATTATGAAACTGAAGGTAATGAGATCATTGATTCCATAACAAAGGCTGAGTCACGATTTTTACTTGTCTGTTCTGAACTAGCGGCCCCCTTATCTTTTAGCTGCGGTAAGGCAATAAAAATTTTGCTCTCAAAGAGTTAAAGATGAAATGGCTTGCTACTTCTGGTTGCCATAAAGCGAAAAAGTTGCAAGGGTGTTGTCACTGGTTTGTCCCATATAGACAAATTAAAACCGACGCATATGGGTTTGATCATTATGTTCATTAACCATATTGCAACTATGACTCACAATTGCACATACCTTTTGGTTCAATCAAGTGATGAATGATTTGATTCAAATTCAAACAATTCATTCACGTTCCCATTAATTCTTACGATCAGCAGCGATCAATAAACACATCAAGCCAAACCACACAAAAATAATTAATATTCGTAATACTTGTAATGAATGCAATAATAGCAGCAATAAATAATAATAACAGTTGACTGGTGGTAGCACAGCTAATAACAACAACAACAGTAACAATAATCGTAATAATAATAACCGAGTGACAATAGATCTACGTAAACAATTATTTTTTTTTTAATTACTCAATGAAAGTATTACGAAATTAATTAAGAATAAATTACAAAAAAAAAAGAAAAATTAACTAAATAATTTATTTAAACAAAACAAAACAAAAAAGAAATTAATTAAATTGAATGACAAATTTTAGTGTTAACACATTGGGTGTCTGGGTTTATTATTTACTTATGCGATACTTGTTCACAATTATTATGACATTGTTTTTTTGGTTTTTTTTTCTACTGTACGGCAAAATAATAGATTTTTATCAATTAATTTAATTAGAATTACAAAATAATTACATAAATCGAAAAAACATGTTTTATGAGGTGTAAAGAATTTCTCCTGTAAATAAGAGTGTTGCAGTTACAAATTAAACAAATCCTGTCATCTATTTCAAACACACTTAATAAATAAAAAAAAAATGATTGCCTCACGCACCTTTCTAAAAGCAATAAACCATTTCACTGTGCTAATATTTAGCTAATAAGTGCTAGAGATAAATTATTTTCGTAACATTTTTGGCTATTTGGCGAATGCACGCACAAAGCTTTCGTTTATGTGTATATACAAATAGAAATTGTTGTTGCAATTAAGCTTACATAAGTTTTTTGTTCGTTTCAAAAACTTTTTAGATTATTGAGAGGCGAGAGCTTATGCGCGTGCGCACCCATTCGAATTTATTGTAGACTGTAGTAAAAATTATATGGAAGAAAAAAGAAGAAAGTTCGAAAAACTAAAAATTTTTGTAACTTTTGAGATGAAAGCAAAAGTGTTCACTTCGACATATACAGAAATAATAATCGTAATAATAAGAAGAAGAAGAAAATTTAAAGCATAAAATGTTAATACAAAAAATGTTACAATTTCTTTCACAACGATCTTATACGATTGTGGTATGAGAAATTCCACTCTCTTTTTGAATTGTTCGGTTATTATTATGCTGCGCTTTTTATTTTTATGTTTTGGATGTTGCGAGACATTATGAGTATATAGATAGTATTGTAATATTAAGTTGAAACCCAGTGGTGTACGCAAATTTTAAGCCTTTTCTGCAATGGAGGGATTAAGAACACGATCTGATTTTTTTTGATGTCTTGGATAAGCGCCCCACTACCATATAGTATCCGATCTTAAGCTACGGATGCGCTTTTGCTGCATTTTGTTCTAACGTCGTTATACGATTGGAATTTCAAGAATCCGAAATTGTCATATTCTAGGTCAATGTTAGATCTAATTAGGTCTAACTAAGATCTCAAAGAAGAGATCGAAGATGCACGAGATGATATCACCTCAAATGATAAGTGTCACCTCACATTTCTGATTTTTTTTTGTTGTGTAGGGAGGGGGAAACTCTTCATTCAACGTCTCCTCGCAACGACTGAGATCGCATTTTTTGCATTACTTCAGCCGCTGGATGTCCATTGTCAATTTGTTCCACTCAGTTCGAATTACTCGATATGCGATCTCTAATCTTCTGAGTTAGCCCACAACAATACTCATGACTTCCGCTAAGATAGTAGGCACAGTTCGACCAAACCTCCCCATTACTATCTTATAGGCGTCTCCCCATGGGTCCGATTCAATAGTATTGTAGAGAGTTTTCCAGCGTTTCTTCTTCGATTCAGAATTGCCGTCATCAGCCCATTTCTAACGCGTTTCAGCTCTTGCTGGAATGATGTATCCGCCTGACGTCTAGTACGCTTATTCTCTCTCTGTAGCCTCCCCCTGGTTTGATTACAGCTTCTGCGTATCACCGCGATTTCTGATTTCAACCAGTACACAGGTTTTTCCTATTCGTGGATTTAATAGTTACCATGCCCCTTGACATTACCATTAGCACGGCATCACCCTCCAGGTTTGGCATCCAATTTTCTCCTTGTATAGTCTTAGTCGGTTTGGTTCTCTCACCAATACCATATCTACTTGCCTTTTATTAGCACCTGCTCATCCAGTTTACGTATATCTTGATTAGCTGGTTCACGTGGCCCAATAAAAATTTCTCTCCGTTTTTCGTAATGCTGTTTTGGCTGGTTTTAGTTACCCGAACACCTTCTGCGACCATTCCTCTGTGACAATCATACTAATTTCCTGTGGTGTCATCGCCGATTGTATACGGCTATAGAACTTCTCGGCTTGTAGGTTCCTCTCAATTTCCCTTGTACCTGCTGTTTGTGTGGATATCTCTTTTACGATCGCTCCACCACTACGGTCGTGTTCCGTTTGAGTGTGGCATCCTGCCGTAGCACATTATAGACTGCCTGGTCATGGGCCATCCTTTGTGCCTTCTCTTTACTTCCTTTCATACGGCTACTCCAAGTCTGCCCCAGCTGCTTATGGTTGTTTAGGTTATATGCTGCCATCCTCACTTTCGACACCGAGTCCTTTATTTGATTCTTCATCATGGAGTTTGCCTTGACCAAAGCACTAAAAATGCTAGATTCCTTCTATACCTGCCCGATCGCAGCTATGATTGCCACCATGTCTTGATTTTGTTTTTGCCTCGGGCTTACTACCTCTAGACGACGTTTCAACCAACTCCACGATGGTGGATCTGTTTTCACTCCACACTGATGTCTCTGGAAGCAAGTCATGATGCTGTGGCGATCTTTTAGTAATTTTAGATCGTCCAAGCACACCCTGAACTCCATATTCTCTTCAAGTAGTTATCTCGGAAACTCTAGCCTGTTCACAAACCAGTAACCTCTTATCATCTGAATTCGCTAAATTCACCACTGAGGTGGTGGCACTTGTAGTTCTATAGTTCTATCTGCCACAACAGCCAAGTTCACAACTGTTGGGGAATTGCGGTCGTTGGATTTCATCGATGTTGGGCTCGCTTGCTCACTCAACAAATCCGCCGGTACTGTTTGCTTCTCTTCCCCAACCATAATGGTTTTTTGATCGCGGTATCCATCCCCTCTCTGCATTTTCAGTATTTTATACCTACTGCCAGGTTGTAGTTCAGCCATCTCTCACATTAGGAATATACGCTATTTGAAGCCGCACCTGTTGGTGAACAGACGCTTCTCACTAGTTTTTGTCCACGGGTGGTATTTTATTTCCCACCTACCCGCCAGCAAGCCCGAGAGGCATTCCCTTATCCGCAACCGAGATGCAGCAACTCCACACTGGACGTTTCCGATTTTCTTCCGACTTATTGTGGGCACATCAGCCATATTTGTTATAAAGTATCCATTCTTATCATGGACTGCTGTAGATCTTCAGTTGAAGTTTTAATTAATGTCGAAACGCAAGTCGACTTTTATTTCAACCAATTTAAAGAGAAGTCAACGACGAAGTTAAAGTCGATCATCGAAATCATAGACGGAGTCTGTCAATTCGAAATCTTAACCACATTTAATTTTAGGACCTTAGATAAATGTTAAGTCAAAATAGAAGCTAAATCGATTTAATCGATTAATATTCGAAAAGAATCCCAAAGATAAAGTAAAAATTAAGGTGTAGCCAACACACGACTTTCTTTTACGAACAGCGAATTTTGAGAAATTTATTATGCAAACTTCTTGCAATTTTTTTTTGTTTTTATTTTTTGGAAACATTTTGTATTAAGTAGTTGTTTGTAAACCTTATACTTTTGAAGATATTTGCAAAATAAATTTTCTGGCCCAAGGGAGTGGCCACTTCCGGTTGGCCGATTTGGATTAAAACTCCCAATTTATCAAAAAAGCTTAAATCTAAAGTTTCAGTTCGATTGATTAAGCCATCTGGGCTGTAGAGAGGATACAGACCGACAGACTGACAGACAGACATCATTTCGAAACTCACTTTTTCGGACTCAAGGGACCTCAAAACAGATAAATCTTCAATAATCTCAAGGTCGAACATTTTCATTATTACTTTACTTTATTTTACTTACGTAAAAGAAAGTAAAATTGGATGTAATTCGAATCTAAGGCCAATATGGGTCAAGATAAAATTAAACCAAAACTCTTAAACTTCAAATCAAATTAAAAATGTAAGGCTTCACCTAATTTGAGTCCAAACTCGAAAATATAATTGATAACAAATGAAATAATAATTAAGTCAAATCGAAGGCAAAAACTATTTTTAAGTAGTCACAAAGTAAAATCAACAAGTCATCATATCGAGTTATAATCGAAGCCAAACAATTGGAACCAAAGTCAAATTTTAAGACGAAGTCGAAGGGAAAATCGCAGTCAGCAAGGATTTTGAAATAAAGCTGTATTAAAGTCAAGAAATCAAAGGCGACGTCTGATTAAATATCGAAGACGAAGTTAAACCCAAACTAAAAGTCGAAATCTTAGTTAAAGTTAATTTCGAATTCTTTGTCAAATACAGAGCTGAGTTTCGATAAAATTTTATGCATCTTAATTGATTGGAACATTTTCATTATACTTTTATTAGGTTGTCTTCCCAAGAACAGCAAAATGTACCCCCTTTTTCTTTAGTGAAGGTGATTTAGAAGGTATTGGGATGGGCCTTCCACTTATGCTTATTAAAAATAATTCAGTTTCTTAATTACTTTTAATTCTTGTCATCTAATGCGCTTTCTGTAACTTGCAGTGCAAATACTGAATTACTGAATGAGACAATTACATGAAAAATTAATTCACACACGTTATATTTTACCATTCGATTCGGGATCAGCTCTGAAAATAATCTTATTAGCAATATTTATACTAGTTGCAGACCATAGTAACTACAGTAATGATAACATAATTCAACACCATCAATCTTACCGGATTTTCCATAAAACTCTTTTTCCTGCCAACGTGCTAAAGTTCAACGGCACACCAAATCACCTCATGGACAATTTCAAATTCCGCCCGGTCGATTTGAGCTATCCATCGTAGGCCCACTGCCGCCATCTAATGGATACTCATACTTACTCACTTGTGTCGATCGTTTTACTCGCTGGCCCGAAGCATACTGCATGACCAATATGTCTGCTACAACCATAGCCACCACCTTTGTCAACAACTATGTATCACGATTTTTGGACCGGCAGAATTAGTTTACGGTCAAACCATCAAACTACCCGGTGAATTCTTTATCGAAAATCCTCCTTCACCAATTCCAACTACCGACACAATCATCGACCAACATATGTATACCTAAAGCACCACGTCAATCCAAACAAGATGGCGTATTTGTTCCGAAATCGCTCAGCAACTGCGATTTTGTTTTCATAAGAACAGACAAGGTTCGCACGGGATAACCTCCTACCTATGAAGGTCCGTATACAGTTATACGCAGACTTAGGAAACAATTAATCGTATCGATTAATGGAAAAAATTCCAATGTTTCAATCGATCGACTTAAACCAGCTTACGGAATACTTAGTTCGGCTGAGCAAACATCAAGCCATCGGGTTCATAAAACCGTCCGTATAGCTTCCACTCCTATAATCATTCCCTAGGGGAGGGAGAAATCACTCGCGGCGAAGTCCTGTAGCGACTCACTCATTCTTCAATTCAAATATTTACAAATTATCCATCACTCGTTCATCGCCACAATATACCAATCACGTATATTGGTGCGCACACCCTCACAACATTTATTCAAATATAATAAATGCAAAATATTCACTCTGTCATTGAAATTTTCTCTAATAAAAAAACGTAAACTAGAGTCTGTGCAAAAATCAATCTTTTCATTATTTTAAATTATCGAAATAAAAAACGCGCTTTTATTACGTGCATAATATATATGCATTTTTCTTATAAGTATCCGGTGGTGGAAATTAATTATAAATTCAATTGTTCATATTTTAAAAAAAGCAAATTGTGAAATATAAATACGGTCGCAGAGCACATAATTTGTTTGAGCGGCCGCCATTAAAAAGTTTGTGCATTCATCAATATTTTGTGTATTCGATTTATACTTATCGGGTTAGAGATAATTAACATAACCCTAGAACTTTAATTTAATATTTATAATTATTTTTTTTTAAATTTAAAAATATAAAATTATTTTTCCTCAGCACTAAAATAAAACACGTCCGTTTTCTACAATGACTATGCCTACTAGTTTTTTTTTTTTCAAATTAACTAGATAAATTTTGTAAATATTGGAATGACGAAATTTTTGTTATTGCCAATCAACTGTTTATTTTGAGTTTTAATAGCTACCACTCTTCAAACAAGGTGAAACGTTTACGAACCGTAAACGAATCGCTTTTACGGTGTAAAAACGAACCGTTTATGGTGTTCACATCAGAGGAAAAGATCGCTTCTTAACCACTTTTTTTATTTTTTGGAGTAAATTCTCGAATCGGAAAGCACTAAGGTGGCTTTTCTCTTTAAAGTGGCTATCGGTTCTTGGAACGTTTTCAATCCCTGGAAAACATACTTTATGGGCATGGCAAATAAATGCCCTTAATGAAAATTTAATTATCTTATCTCTGTATTGTATCCCATTTAGATACAAGCATTTCACTTCGTCAACGAATGTTTCCAAGAAAGCATCAGCACATGATGGTTTTTTATCGCCATGGTTTATTCCGATAATAAAAACAGTTTTGTATGGTTGAATGTTCCCAGGAATTGGCTAAAGTTGACCGTTAGAACTTTTATCCAAAGGGACTCCATCTATTCCAATATTGACGTTTAATTCATCTCCATTAAATCGATTATTTTTCAGAAAATTTTCTATATTATGCTTTAATCCAATGTGGGTATAATTTCCGTTTCCCACACTAATTATCTCACATGGTTTTTCAGAATTTCTTTTTAAAGTTCTTACGTCTTGTGCAAGGTTTAAATGAAATTTGTTTACCAATTTTGAAAAGGCATTCCCACATTGCACAGAAATGTTGAATTCCACAAGCCATTGTGTCAGTTCTCGTAATAAATTATTGGCATTCACCTGTGGTATGGTAACAGGTGTACAATTTAAAAAATGGAGGGACCGGATTGCAGATCGAAGCTAACTTCTTCTGGTTCTTCAATAATATCATTCACTACATTGAATAATATAATTCCATCACCTCATTATTCGTGTAGGCCTCAAATCGATCGTTCGTTTGATTATCGGCACTGATTCTCTTCAACTCCCTATTTATTTCGTAGTACCGTCGTTTCGCCATAATGTAGATACATACTAAATTATTTTATACGTAATAAAATTTCCGCTAGAATTAGCGTTTTCGCTTATCTAATTTCAAAAAAATTGTTATCTCCTGAATTAAAATTAGTTAAATCAGATTATATTTTCTGTCACAATTTCCAACAATTATTCGCCGAACAACACTCTTATGGATATTTTAAGAAACTTAATATACTTACGTTAGAAAATTCTTTAATTATGTATTCTTAAATGTATTTATTTTGGAAATATATTAATATTCATGTACACCATTTAATTAAAATTTTTATTAAATCAAAAAATTAAATTTAAAAGCAAAAGAATTATAAACAGTTTTCGCCGCAAACTACACATCAAATGTTTTTTTGTTTTTTGTTTGCATGAACAAGAGCCTACTCCATTGAAAAATGTGATTCGTTTATTGTTCGTTTATGTTGCGAGGGCAAGATTGAATAAAATTATATACTGTTACGGTGACATCTAGGGAAGAATAGAATAAGTTAATAATAGCACAAGTTTACTGTACTACAATGGAATTTTCCATGATAAAACGGTCCTAAATGTGTCTAGACAATTGTTACCGAAACAATTATGAAATCTCGAGAAGTTTTGGTTTAGAACATTAAGTTTTTGGTAAGCGATAAGTGAAGATTAAAAAGGAAATTAAAAAGTGATTTAAAAAGTGTTTTAGTGTGAAATAAAAGTTATAAGTAAACAGTGGAATTGTGCAAAAAGTATAATAAGTGATTTTGTGAATTTTTGCTAATAAATTGTGTTGGAATAAATTTTATAATCAAGAAATAAAATCGTTTGTGATAAATTGAAGTGTTGTGTCTTATTCACAATCCAGTGATACGAACCTTGATTGACAAGGCAAAAACGTAACACTACCTTAAATTTGGTAGCGCCGTCTATGATAAAAGATATGTACTAATATTTGTGTGCGAGTATCGTATTCTTCATTGTTCGGTATTCATTATTATTGACGATTTACTGTCAAAATCATAGAGGCGCAAAAAAGAATCATAAATTGTTAAATTATAAATAAATACGATTGTGCTTGTTTTATTCCTGTTTATGTGGAAATTGTCAAACGCAAGGTGAAGAGTGGAGAGTAGCTGCGAATAATAGTTTTAAGCCATCGAAATCATGAAATTGAAGCCGTGAAATTAAATCAAAAATGTTTTTACTTCGCGCTTTGTTTTGCGTTTTTGTTTTATTGAAAAATTCGTAGTTCAACCGCCTCTGGGTAAAGTGCTGTTTCTATTCCTAAAAGCATTGAGTAAACCGGCGTGTCGGTAAATTTAGTAAAAACCGTTTTGTTTTAAATTTAGGATTATATTTAAAATCTTGTAAATCGCAATCATATTTCACTTCATCACGAAGGTACATATAATTCGTTCAGAACCGCATAGTGGCCTAACCTACATTTTTAAATTTTCATTTAATCGGCCGTAAATGTTCTTGGAAATGGAATCTAATTATACTGACCTCCAATTCCAAAAACAGTTATTTTCAGGTTCCTTATTATAATATTTGTTTTATAATAAATTACCATTTCAATGAAATTTATGACCGATTAAATGAAAAAAATTTAAATTTTGAATGTGGGCTAGGCCACTATGGTTCTGAGCCCCTCATATGTAGGTGCCGCTTTATCTTTGTGTAACACGGTTTTCTCATTTATATTAGTTCTAGAACATAACGTAATTATTTATAATTTGGCAGGAGAAATGTAATCCGTTTCATTATAATCATTCTGTTTAACGTAAAAAAAAATCTCACGTTTTCGGCCACCATTACAAAAAAAAACAAAAAAAACCAAGGATTAGTTTCATTAACAACAAAACAAGCGTTTAACATTCGTCATCCTTTATAGATTTTCTAAACAAATCATAAAACTTTCAAAATATTTCAACCGTATTTGGGCCACACGTTTTTTTTCTCTCAATGTCCTTTTTTCATGCAATTCTCAAAAATCGTATATCGTCCTTGTGACTTTACAATTTGCATACCAATTAAAATGATTGACATGCCAGTAACAAAAAAAAAAAAAAATTGTCTCAAGATAACAACTGCATAAGTTTAAAGAAAAGGGGTATACGAATCAACTTTCTAGCGAGTTAACAAAGGATGAAAAGATAAAAAGGACGAAAAATAACTCGATAATTATTTTGTTTGCGTATCGAATCCTTTTTTTCGATAATCTCGTTTTGTATACTTCAAGGTTAATATCTAGAACATTTTGTATTGTTGTTGGACCTGGACACTAATTTACATACTAATAAAATATAAAAGGGATAAAATATCCTTGGAAACGGATCAAATCTATATATTTTTGTATATATTAGTTTGTAAATTTCAAGAATGTCGTGTGACATGCTAATAAAATTCAGATGAAAAACAAAAAGGATTTTTATTTACAAACAGGATTAATGACCATACTTATATACTAGGATACTTAGGGATATAATAAAAGAAAGGTTGTTTGTTTATGAAAATGACTTTGATATTTTGTTTGTGATGCGCGTTAATAATTCATTCATTTACTTTCATTTGGCCTCCTCTCTAACACTGTTGTAATGCAAATAAAATACTTTTCAATTAAATGTACAAACTACACATAATTGGAAGGAACCGGAGATTTACATAATTTCCCATATCTTCTTGCGAAGATTTTATACAAGAAAACCAAAATACAAAAACATTGAACTTAATAATTTATAATAGTTTTGAAAATAATGTTATTTTAATGTGATTTATCGAAATAGTTTATACAAAATAAAAAAAAATTATTAATTGTTTAAATAAAATGCATTATGAAATTTAGGTCAGTTAACTCATTCATCATTTCATCTTATGAGATTTAAGATTGAACTTTTTTATTTTTTGCCTTCTTCTTATTTTCTTCAATTGTTGTGTAGTTTACTAGTTATGTATATATAAAAAAAATCTAAAAAAAATTAATTTTTAATTTAAAATTAACGATTTATTGTCTAAATTTTTAATTTATTGCGATTACCTTTAACGATTGATCATAAATTTTTTATTTTAATTCAATTTGGTTTTGTGGTGCTGTGCTGCTTAAAAATCGCCAATAATAGTTTTTTTTTTTTTGTATTGAGGAATATTGGTGGCAAATGATGATGCAAAACGTGAGGAAGACGAATAATATCAAGGTTGGATAACTAATTAATTTTCAAGAATTTTAATTAGATTGAGCTTAAGTGATGATTAATTTTGAGGAAAGTGTTATGCCTAAAAATTAACTTCAATGTCAAAAAGTTCACCATTACCTTTAAATACAAATTAAATGGGGACAATATTAAACAAGATCATGATAGTTCTTTTTATAATGGCCGAGCACTCAGAAACAACTCTGAGAAAGAAGTTTTAAAATTGAACAAAAATAAAACTTGCAAAAGAGCGTATCGTTATTCGTCAAGTTATTTTAGGAAAGTGAAATGTTTTAAACAAAAAAAAAAAAAATTTAATTTGGAATCTGACAATTATTCAAATATCACGTCTACTTCCGATTTTTCTATCTCATCACAAACATTTACGGGTCCAACGAGAAATGAAGACTCACAGATCTCCAATTATTGATGATCGAGAATTTACGAAACGCGATTCGCCACGAATGTTTTCTATCGACTGGGAGGGCTGCGGAGCCATCCAAGAACCACTTGCGAATCAGTCCATGCGAACTGTTGTATGTCATTGAGATTGAGTGACTGGACGATCTTGTGCATGTGGTTGGTTAGTAACACACTGGCGCATAGTTCCAAACGCGGTAGGCTGAAGGTTTTGAGTGGAGCGACCATGGTTTTCGCTGCTAAAATGATGATTTTTACTGAGCCATCTGCTGATGTGGTGCGAGCATATACGACCGCAGCTTATGCTTTTGTGAAGCCATGTATCTGAAGATTGTTGCGACATGTTTGATAATCCATCCAACGAGTGATTTTGATTGTTTCCAAGAATCCCAGATTCTTCCGATAATTTGACCATCTTTCAGTGATTTTATATTATTTTTTAAATAAAGTTAATTTTAGAAGAATTGTCTTTATAATTTTCTAGAGTGCCACCATTGGGCTGCACTTAATTAAGCCTTTATCATTAGCATCACCTTCCTTCTCTACTTTGTTATTTGCAAACGCTGGTTATTGTTACTCACCGTTGATATGAATTTTTTAACCGACTCGAAGCGTATAGCATTGAGTTAGTTGGGACTCTTGAAATTTTGAGATGTTCAGATTAATCTAGATTTGTGGGGTTGGCAGTTATTTTTCCGAAAAAGATATTTTTCTGTGCTTTTGAAGTGCTTAGCATTGCGAATGCCTTTATTACAGATTGTTAGTATTTTATTGATTTTTCAAGATTATTCCATAATTCTACTTTTATCAAATTCAAATCTCGAAAAGCTCGATATTCTCGATATTATTACAAATTCTTAATATTTATGAAGACCTCGATTCATAAATATTAGGAATTTGTATAATATCGAGATTATCGAGCTTTTCGAGATTTGAAGTTGTGTGAGGTGATAGAAGTAGTGATTGTTCGAGGTTTTTTTTTGGGGCACTGAGTGTTATGTATAACAGGTCTTATTAAATATTTCATAGATTTTCGACTTTAGGTTGGAGTTGAATTAACCCTTTTTACGGCTGTTTCAATATTGGATATATAAATTTACATCTAATTTCAAACGATCGTGTATCCCCTATCATTCAGGAATGACATCTATATTACAGTAGAACTATTTGAAAATAATATACCACATGATTTTTATTTTTGGGATTCCCCGTTTATGAAATTTAAAGTCAGTGGAATTTAGTCTGCATGGTGGCTTTTTTTTATAGCTCTGAAAAATTATAAATAAATTAATTAAACAAAACAATTATTTTATTAAATTTGTGAATTAGTGAAACCTGAAAGCTACTAAAAAAGAATTTAATTAAAAGTAAGTGGGGAAAGAGGTGTATTACCCCATATTTTAACCTATAATTATTTTGTGTCCAGAAATCAAACAACCGTAGTAACTAATTATTTTTTCTAGATGACAAAAAAAATTTTACACGTTGGCCGAAGCTGTGACTGAAATGAAGAAATGGCAGGATGAAAACCAGGACGAACCCGAGGTGCCGGAAATTCTATTTTACCTCCTGTTGATTTTGGAGGAATAAGTGATGAAGAGTTTCTGAATGAAGATGTCCCGCACGTGAATAATATAAACGAATAATTCCCTCATGATATTGCAGGTACGATGGAAATAATGTTGGATGAGATAATTTTAGATGCTGATAGTATTTGGGACGAAGGTGATTTAATCCCATTGAACCAACTATCACTCCGTAAAACAGTATCCTAATCGAATTTTTGAAAAAACCGAAAAATATTGAATTCGAGAGAACAGAACATTAAAAAACCTGCTAGTTGTAAAACCGCCAATTGAATTATTTCACGAGTTTTTTGATGAATCCGTATACAACTTGAATCTTGATACTACAACAAAGTAACATATATGCTAGCCAAAAGAATGTTAGCAACTTCAGCTTGACTCTTCCATATTTAAAATACTTTTTGGGGATCCTATTATTTTCTGGATATCATCATGTCCCTCAAGAACACTGTTAAGGCAAGCTCAACAGGTCAACAAGCCGTGTTGTCAACAAGTATATCAATTATCCAACTTGTACAACAATTATATTGATACCTCAGCACAATAAAAATAAATTAATAAATACCGGTTAACAGCCTTTATTTTGCATACGAGGCAAAAAATTATTAATGAATATAATTGTTGTTAGTGTAAAATTTTGTATATATAAGCGTGCTCATAAGTAAATAAATCAGAACAAAATTAAAATTCCAACTATATAGTTTTACTGTTTCTCACTATAACTAGCTTGGCCTCACCCGTAGTAACCAAGCTAATTATTCAAAATAAGCAATTCCAGTCTGTGATTGGAATTATACATGGTCCTTCAAGCTAGCAACAACTAAACTAGCGAAATAACCACAATATTACCAAAATATATTGTATAAAAAGTACAAGAACAACAAAAGTACAACAAAATGGAGAAGTTGCTGCAACAACAAGAGGAGATTGGCGAGAGAATACTCACACAACAAAGAAATTACAACAAATACGGAGATAGCCGAAAGACAAAACCCTATTTGGAAAAGAGAATAGCCGAGTTTAACAAGCTATACTCTAACTATCTTGCTGGAGATGATAAAATAATAACGATGATCCCTCCAATAGAAGAAGCTCATCCATATAGAACAGCAAGAAGAACAGTTGCCGACACAAACAGCAAACTACTTGCCGAGATGCGTCGTCGCTTAAACTGTGAAACACCGCCAACAACACCTTCGTACAGCATGGACAACTTCGAGAACGTCAAAGAGCCGTCAAACAATGGGATAAAACCAACACCATTGTCCAGTATGGCCAATCTGGAGCACGTCGACGGTCCCATTAATGCTCTGTCAAATAATGGACCACCAACAACATCGACACACTCATCAAGCAGAGACAACATGCGCCAGCTAGACAATCACAACAAAGAGATGTCACACACCAACCAGAAGCTGCTCAAGAAGCAAAATGTCCTGATGAGGAGTATGTACCAAGAAATAAACTCCATTGAAGAAGCATTGGGTAACAACAACAGTCCAATGGAATACATCAAGCTGAAACTAGAGCAATTATCACATGAAATAAGGGTAATTCAGACGTTACATGTAGAGATCTTAGCAGAAATAGAAGAAGAAGAAGAGCAAAAAGCTCCCTACTTCCAAAATTACTACTATGAGACTCTCAAGGATAGAGTGGACACAGTGATAATGCAGTTGCAGCGCAGATAGAAGGAAGAGACAACGAAACCTTCTGGAGAAGTCAGGGTAAACCTACCCAAAATACAGATACCAACTTTTAATGGCGACTATAACCAGTGGAGCTCGTTCAACGACATATTCACAGAGCTCGTCCACAACAACAACCAGCTATCCGATACAATTAAAATGACATACTTAAAGTCAAGTATACAAAAAGGAGCAGCCCAGTTAATCAGTCATCTATCAACAACTGGTGACAATTATCAAAAAGCCTGGGAAATACTGCAAGCCACATACAACAACGCCAGGTTACTGGCAAACAAATACTTCAACTCATTGCTGTCTCTACCAACAATACATACAGCATCAGCGAGTACAATTCGATCATTGCATGATACTGCAACCGAAATGCTACACAACATCAACAAGCTAGAGATGAACTCTCCGTTTGAAGCGCTACTAATGTTCATTCTAGGCAAAAAAATTAGACGCTGAATCCACCAGGCTATACGAAACAACGCTAAGTAAGCCAAGAGAAATTCCACAAATGAAGGAATTTTTTGATTTTCTTGAAAGGAGATTTCAATCACTTGAGGCCATGGGTATCACCAAAGTGTCAAATACGCCACCACAACAGATGACACCATTAAAACGGATATATACCGCAACGGTAAACAGCCAGTATCTAGTAAAAGGATGTCTAGGAAGACATCAATTGCAGGACTGCAATCAATTCAAACTGATGTCAACATTAGTCCGAAACAAACTGGTCAGCGAAACAACCACTTGTGTACGTTGTCTAACGCAACATCCAAAGGACCGTACATCAAAATTCAATTCATGCTCGTCCACGATACGATGTATTGTATGCAAAGGTCATCACCACACTCTTCTGCATAGCAACAACATGGCTTCAACCAACAAAGGAACAACTCAAACCTTGATAGTAAACCAACAAGGTCCAGTGATACTACCAACAGCAGTGGTCAGAGTGGCTACAGGCACTGGCCAACTCATCACAATGAGGGCACTAATTGATTCAGGGTCACAGGCAACACTAATATCCTCGAAAGCTGCCAATATACTGAACGTCATGATGAGAAAAACACATGTAAACATTTCAGGCATAGGTGGAAATGAGGCAGGAATCTGTAGACATACAATCAACATAAAGCTGGTACCAAGATTCGATGGAGACTTCAGCTTAGACATCGAAGCTTTAATATTCAACTGGCTAACTCAACAACTACCTGAAACTGATATTGACACTAGAGCATGGACCCATCTTAACAACATAAAATTAGCGGATCCAAACTACAATAAATCTCAACCGATTGATCTCATACTTGGGGCAGATTACTATCCATTGATAATAGCTAATAGCATTATCAAGGGTAACCATCGAGAACCAATGGCACAAAACACAGAGTTCGGATGGATCATAATCGGCAGTCTGAGTAAGATCGACAACCAAGTAATAACAACAATGGTGACAACCAAATCAATTGAGGACCAACTGAAGATATTTGTGGAGATTGACAACATTCCTGAGGAAAGAAGCCGCACGGAAGAAGAAGAGCAGGTTGAAAAAACATTCCAAACAACATTAAAACGGCATGCGGATGGACGATACACAGTAAAGATTCCATTTAAGGACAATCACATCAAACTTGGAGAATCCCGGAGAAGAGCCTCAGCCAGACTTCTGCAAATCGAGAAAAGATTTATAAAAGACCCGTCATATAAACAATTATATCAAGAATTCATGCAAGAATACATCGATCTAAACCACATGGAGTTAACACAAGAAAAACCAGAAGATGAAACTGCCGAAAAAAATATACTACATACCTCATCATGGTGTTATCAAACCAGGCAGCACAACAACCAAGCTTCGAGTGGTATTTGATGCATCAGCAAAAACAACTACGGGAGTCTCACTAAACGACATTATGATGAATGGCCCCAAACTGCAAGAGGATTTAGCTGACATACTACTACGATGGAGAAAACACAAGATCGTCATTACAGCCGACATTGAAAAAATGTTTCGTCAAGTTTGGCTCAATATAGAAGATCAAGACTACGACCGTATACTATGGAGAAAGGAGCCATCCGAGCCCATGAAGGCATATAGACTAAAGACTATAACGTACGGAACCACAGCCGCCAACTACCTAGCTGTAAGAACGTTAATTCAGCTAGCCAAAGATGGATCCAGTACACATCCTGAAGCGGCTAAGGTCATCATGACAGACTTCTATGTGGATGACCTACTCACAGGTGCGGACAACACTGATGAAGCTCTACTGGTACTACAAGAACTACAAGAGCTCACAGCACAGAGTGGGTTTCATCTAAGAAAATGGGCATCCAACTCTCCCAAAATATTACAAAATATTTCTGGCGAGCAACAAGCTGACGGATACATTCAAATAAAGCTAAATGAATGCATAAAGACGTTGGGAATACTATACAACCCGACAGAAGATTTGTTTGAATTCGACATAACCGGACTACAACTAACTAACAACCAGCCCACCAAACGCTCGCTCCTATCTGAGTCATGAAAACTCTTTGACCCCATAGGATGGTTACCACCAATAACCATCACGGCTAAGATTATGATGCAGGATGTATGGAAAACGGGAATAAACTGGGATGAACACCTGCCAGAAAAAATAAACATCAAATGGCAGAAATACAAGGATGAGCTAAATGAAATATCAAATATAAAAATTCCGAGATTGGTCAACATGACATCAAAATGCAAAATGGAACTGCATGGGTTCGCTGATGCATCAGAATATGCGTATGCTGCAGTGGTATCTAGTAGGACAGTGAATGATACTGGTGAAATTACAACCCAGCTATTAATGTCTAAAACACGAGTTGCACCAACAAAAACAAAGATATCCATTCCTCGTCTCGAATTAAATGCAGCTTTACTATTGGCCAAATTGATGAAGCACATACGGGATACCATGAAACTTGGAGATATTAACACGTACGCTTGGTCAGACTCTACCATAACACTATGCTGGATCAAAGGTAACCCAGGCCGCTTCAAAACATTTGTAGCAAATAGAATTTCGACGATTAATAAATTATTACCAACAACCAGATGGCATCATGTGAAATCTCAGGAAAATCCAGCAGACACTGCCTCGCGTGGCATAACTCCCAGTGAACTCATCTACAACAACTTAATGGTGGTATGGACCCTCCTTCCTGAGAACTACGCCACCCCAATGGAATACTGAAGAAGCTACTCCAGTTTTACCATTAAATTTACAAGCAGAGCTAGAAGAAAAGGTAGTGCTGATGACGGTTATAACGGGAGCGCATATATTCGCAGAGCTATTCAACAAGGTCTCTGCGTACAACAAAATTAAGCGCATAGTCGCATACTGTCTACGATTTATCAACAATATCAGATAAAAAAGTGTTAGCAAGGGCTGGCTAACCGGAAATGAACTTCAGGTTGCAGAAAAAACAATCATCAAATTAACACAAGAACAGGACTTCGGAAAGGAAATCGCATGTTTAGCCAAAGATCGAAGGCTAGATAAGGACAGTAAGCTAATTTCACAAAATCCATTCCAGGATGACCAAGGACTGCTACGTGTAATGGGACGTCTTCAGAACTCAACTCTGGCAACCGCCAGCAAACAACCTATACTCCTAAGCAAAACCAACATAATTACGCAACGGATAATCGAGGACACCCATAAAAACACATTACATGGTGGCATACAATTTACACTGGCAATCCTGAGACAAAAATATTGGATTATTGATGGCAGGCGAGCCGTACGACAAGTGATACAAAGATGCATAACATGCTTTCGTCACAAACAAAAGAATATGGAACAACTAATGGGCAGTTTACCATCATCAAGAGTGAGGCCGGAAAGACCGTTAGCTAAAACGGGAATCGACTATGCATGGCCAATCCAACTAAGAACTACCAAGGGTCGAGGCAACAAATCCTACAAGGGATACATCGCTCTATTTGTATGCATGGCTACAGGGGCCATACACATCGAGATAGTGAGCAGCCTAACAACAGAAGCATTCATAGCGGCCTACAAAAGATTCATCTCCAGGCGAGGACTGTGCACGGATGTATTCTCCGACAATGGAACCTATTTTGTTGGAGCAAATACTGTAATGAAAAGGACGTACCGTGCAGCCTTGACAACATTGCCTGACGACATAGCAGCCATGCTGGACACTGATGGAACAAACTGGCACTTTATACCTCCTCACACTCCACATTTTGGTGGAATATGGGAAGCAGGAATAAAGTCCGTAAAATTCCACCTCAAGAGAGTGATAGGAGAATCAACTCTTACATTCGAAGAGTTATATACTCTCACGACTCAAATCGAAGCAGTTCTCAATTCTCGACCCCTAATTCCACTGACCAACGATGCCTCGGATTCAACAGCGTTAACACCAGGACACTTTCTGATTGGCGACTCCCTCAAGGCGATGCCAGAAGCAACTACCAACAACATGGGATTGAAAACAAGATGGCACATGGTCGAAAAGATGGCACAAGGATTCTGGAGACGCTGGTCGGCAGAATATCTTCACCAACTTCAGCAACGGACCAAATGGAGAATCGTACAACCAAATCTAGCGATAAATGACCTGGTATTATTAAAAGACGACCAACTACCGGTATCACGTTGGAAATTGGGACGGGTTCTTGACACTCATGCCGGAAAGGATAGCTTGGTGCGAATTGCGACAGTTAAATGTAAAGACGCGACATACAAACGACCAATAACAAAATTATGCAAGCTACCTATTGACGGTGATTCAAAGGAGACACTACCTATGGAACCAATCTCACCGATGCAGGACGTAACAACCAAGGATGCCAGTACAGCTCCTACTGAGAACAACAAGCCATCGACTAGACAACAACCACACCGCCGAGCCAATACTATAGGAAGGATGAACCACCTAGCGATAGCCGTTCTGTCAGTGTGCTGTCTATTCGGATTCGTTAATGCCAATGTCGAAATCAAACCTTTCAACCAGTCTACTGGCATATACTTCGAGAAGCTAGGCAAATTAGAAATTGTCGCTATGAAATAGACTCTGGCAATTCAATATAACATGAGCAGCTATTGGGAAGAAATCAACAACTACAAGGTAGCTTACCATGAACTACAAGCAGTCTGTAACGAGCTGTCTAGATTAAACTGTAACATTCTAGAACAACTGCAATGGAAATTCAGCAACCTGATCGCTGATAATGAGTTGCTACTAAGCAGCAACAAGGAAAAACAACGCGTGAAACGAGGTTTTGGAGATTCAACGGCATCATTCTAGGAGACATGTTTGGAATTCTCACTCAACGTGAAGCCAGTGAATATGAGGCTCAGTTTGAGAAGCTCAATAACAACGAGCACGAACTATTGTCAATAATAAGGAATCAAACAACCTTGATTGACAACACAGTCAAGATGGTGAAACATAATACAAACATCACTGCCACATCAATAAACAACTTAATAAAGAAGCAAAACCAACTACGACAAGAAATGACCCAGCTCCAGGAATATCGAACATATGAGGATAGGATTCGTTCGTTATTAATCGGATTCCTCGAATTAAGCCTAGTATTAGATAACCTAAAGGATACACAACAGGGCTTACTGGACGTGGTCTACGATACGCATCATGGAATATTACACCCCTCAATACTTGCGCCAAATCAGTTAGAAGAGCAGTTATCATTGATTCGTCAACACGTGCCAGCCTCCACCACCATTCCAGGCCACGATATTCATGATCTCGTGCACATTTACCAAAGCATGAAAATTCGCAGTAGGGTAACACAACAGAGTACAATCACTGAAATTACTCTACCACTCTCATTCACGTGGGACTATACGTTGTTGTCAGTAGTTCCCGTACCAGATATACAACACCTCACCCGTAGTAACCAAGCTAATTATTCAAAATAAGCAATTCCAGTCTGTGATTGGAATTATACAAACACTTATATTCGTCAGTATCTCTGGAAAATGCCAATTACTGGGCTTGAAAGAATTCAACAGAAAGGAGAGAGGATTTTACCAAGGAGCTTTTAATGATTATAATCAATGTACTGAGCTAAGATGGAACGATAATTCTGTTGTAACATTCCTTTCAAATTGCAATAGGATCGAACCCGTTGCAACTGCGATACGATCGAACGAACCCCATGCTAAAATTTTTCGCAGAAACAAAAACGCTATACTCAAATACCTTGCCCTGAAATTTTTAAAGCTCGCGATTCGTCAGATTTATTACCCAATATCGAATCAAAATTAAAGGGAAGAAATAATGGTGACCTTTATTTGTGAATTGTTTAGATGCTGCAGTTTCCAATGCTTACATAAGCTGGTGTCTAAAAAACCTATGCCGCCATTGACATTTCGTCGATAGTTAACTTTGGCATTGCTATCAACTCCAACAGTTATAAACTATAATTCTGAATTAATTGGGCGTATGCCATGAACGTCATTAGAATCAACTCTTAGACTATCGAATCAGGGTCATAACATAATAAAAATAGCGCTGCCGGGTCTGCAAAAAGAACACTACGTTTAAATGTTTCCGATGCTCAAGTCATGGTATTGACATTCCACTGCATTTGAAATGTTCACTAGAGTTTCACAGCAAAATATAATGCTGTATTTAAAAAAATTAGAAAAATGTGTAATAGTGTTTTTACTGTTGTTCCATTTATGGAACATTCCATATCCTCGAAAATACCAGCCAGATTTAGATGAAATCTGGCAATTATGTTTAGTGTTTAGATTTTATGGGCGGTATGAAACGGAGCACTTAAGTTAAAATCTAACAAAGAACAGATGCTCGAGCTTCTTGGAATTACCTAGATTTTCGGATTTAAATAGAGAGAAGTTGCTTGGCATTGAGGTTATTCGAAAATATCGATATCATTCAATATTTTCGATATAATTCGAGATTCTTAGTGATTTCTTGATTTTTTAAGATTATTCCAGGATCCTAAGCTTATTCGAGTTTTTACAGGAAATTCCAAATTTTTTGTGATTATCGATATTTTTCTAGAATCCTGACATTATTCGATTTTTTTTGAGGTTATTTGTATTGCTTCTTATTACAGAAATAATGATCTGCTTAGCATCGAATTATTTAAAATTAAGTTTAGTTTCCGATTTCCTTGAAATAGTTTTGGTTAATTTTGGATATTGCGAGTTTAAATGGCATGAGTTAACGAGATTAACGTTGAAGATTTAGAGATTTTCGAGATAAGCTGCTCGTTGAAAAAAAAAATAAATAAATTTCCAACTTAACCACTTACTTCTACGCAAATCACGCCGAACTCAGCTGCCAAATCAACAGGGTCTTAGAAACTGTTGGCGAGTATCCGTTCTCGAGATACCTTGTATACATATGGACCTCCAAACAGACGGATAGACATTTTTTTCAATTTCGAACTCAGGAAACTGTGAAACGTCGATAAAAGTGGTTGGATTTCAATAACTTTCAAGTCGGCATACACAAACGAGATAGCGATAGCGAGAAGCTATATGACCCTGGCGATACGTACGAAAAAAAATTGGCGCCCTGCTTGGGGTCATTATTTATCATATTTCATCCATCTTGTATAAATCTGTCAATATTTCACCTTCTAAGCTGATGATGAATATTTTCCAATTTTTTTAACTTTTTTTGCTTTTGTATGAAATCAATAAAAATCATGCAGACAACAATATAATTTATTAAATTCCTAAATCTTGATTTAAAAAAATAAAAAAATAGTTTATATTTTTATTTTTAGGTTAGGTCAAATTTAGGTTAGGTGAACACAAAAACAACAAACTTTTGTATGAACAATGAAAAAGAGTAATAATAGTAAATAAATAAATAAAAAACTAAAAAAAAAACAGAATTATAATAGAACAATACAATAAATTTAATTTTCTATAATAGTTTTTTATAGTTTTTGAACCAGAAATTGATTGAATCTCTATTATACATACAACAGCAACAGCATACACAACAACAACCAGCAAAATTACTAAATATGAAATTATGAATCTGATACGGTTCTTTTTTGTTGTGTTCAAGAGAAAGTGATTGTATTTGTTGTGGGTGAAATAAAAATTCTGCGCTATAATTTATCCATGCTTTTATGCTTATGCTTTTGATTGCATAAAATGCTATACAGTGTATACAGTGTTAAACGTTACAATATAAAAGAAATTTACTTTTTTTTTTGTTATTGTACGTCCTATAAAATAAACAGAAATACGCGACTTATTATGTACAAACTAGACGATATTGTGTCAAGCGATCACTTATGAATAAACATTTGTGTATACGAGCTTATTGTGTTATCTAAGGTTAAATGCGAGGCGCGAGAAAACCGAACAGACAAAAAAAAATTAAAATTTTATGCGGGATACATGCGGCGTACTTATACATAGTTAGATGTTATCGGCGCGCGATTTCATTTGAGTCATACACATAAGTGTTGCGATTTCTTTATGCGGTGGCGAAATTTCTTTTGTGTTCCATAATTTTATGAGTATCGGCTTGAGTATGAGTTAGTGTGAATAAGGTAATTTTTGAATGATTGTATGTAATAAAGACCGACATTGGCAATACAATAGCGAAAATTGAATTGAATTGAGTTTCTTGGAATTTAATTTAATATCCGATAAATCTTCTACTATTTGCATTTATAAATATTCTGCTGACCAAATTCCAGCACAATGTAGGCTGTTAAATAAAACGTTTAGCACGTGATCACGTGATTATTTCGTTAAACACAAATTTTTGATGATAAATTATTCACAAACAAATGTGAAAATTTTGTCGAACTATTTTATTGGCAAATTGTTCACCAAGAATTGTTGAGATTTTACAAAACAAGATTTTTTTCACCAGTATGGTGCAAGTTGTAAAACAGATGAATTTGAGAAGTATTCGTATTTTATATAAATTAGTAAAGTGTTTACTTTATTTATGGTAGCGCCACCACTGAATACGCGACCGGTGCGAGGCCTGGTGGTGAACACATCGAAGCAACAAATTTACAGTCGTCAGGCAACACTAAGAAATGGAGAAAACTTCAAATTACACGACGCGTTTTTAGTCGTCTCTCTTCTTCGTCAATCAACAAAACAACATCGTGTTCATCGAAATTACAGTGTCCCTCTTCTCAATAATAAGATTCACAATTAATCGCACAATATTAACGTAATAATTAATAAAACGAATCAAAATAATAATACATCCGAACTAATAAATGAATTATCAATAAATTAGACGTGAATACTCTCGTTTCTGCACAATCGCAAATCCGCTCAGCCATCGTGGTTAACAAAATTGATCCTTCGAGCCGGAAGTCCGGCACATCATCATCGAAATCATTCACTTATTTTATTTAATTTCACGTGTGATTTATCAAGTTTACTCATCGAGTGTGGTACACATTATCATAAAATTAAATCGTGTATTGTATAATTCAGTGTTCGAGAGTATTCTACATCGTCATAAAAGAAGTCACGTGTTTATCAATCCAGTGCCATAAAGTGAAGTCGTGTGCAAGTTACTCACATTAATATCGCACATTAAAATTGAGGTTATAATATACGTGCGAGTGAAATCAGTACTCCAGTGAATATGACACTTCGGGTAAAGCAGGCGTCGCTCCAGAAGACTCTGGAACGGGCCTTCAAACGTAGCAAGGAGCTAAGCGGGGATATTGAAGTCACAAGAGAGACAATCGAAGTTCATATTGATCACCTGAAACAACGGTAGTACAAGATAATGTCAAGGCCATGTTTGGTGAGAATGAATTTGAGCAACAATTCGGCATTCGAGAACAAATCGAGGAGTATTATTTTGTCGCAAGCTCAAACCTCAAAACATTATTGATAAAATTTACCTCGGCGACTTCAACACATGATGTCAAGGCAATTCCAGTCGACGCTTCCACACCACAACAATCAATCGAAATTTAGTTACCACGCATCAAGGCACCTGTCTTCCATGGCAATTATGGAAATTGGACGGAATTCGAAAGTTTGTTCACTGATCTGATCGACAAGAATCCAAGATTGACAGATTCGCAGAAGCTCTATTACCTGAAGGCAAATCTAAGTGGTGAAGCTGCTACTCTATTGAGAACGGTATAGATCAGCGATGCTAACTACACAGAAGCATGGAATAGCCTCACGGTACAAACATCGACGTTTCATTATCGACAGTCACCTCCATCGATTCCGAAATATGCCCGCAGCTCTTTATGAATCCGCAATCGGATTGAGGGGCATCATCGATACCTCTACAGACACAGTTCGAAGTCTGAAGGTTTTGGCAATTCCGGTAGCCACCTGGGATATCATTCTCGTCAACATCATCATCGACAAACTCGATCCAGAAACTCAACGTCAATGGGAATTGACACTAACTCGAACGCAGTATCCCATATATCAAGAGATTATGGATTTCTTGGAGACTCGATGGCAATCATTGGAAATGATTTCCATGGCCAAATCAAATTCGTCGCGACTAATCACATCATCGTCAATACGCCGGAGAAATGAGCCAACAACAATTCATTTACCATCAACAGTTCAAACATCATCATCTCGCCCGAGCTCGAAGCGCGAATTTTCATCGCAACAACCTCATTCGTTCGTCGTTACTTCGACTCAAACCAGTTCGTGAGCTGTTCATTCTGCAGCGAGGAACACATTGCATTTCAGTGCAGCAAATTTAAATCATTATCGTTCCATCAGAAATCAAACAAAATTCGAGAAAACAATCTTTGTTTCAGCTGCCTGCGGAAGGGACACATTAGCGCAGAATGTCATTCAAGTTTCTGTCAAGTCTGCAACCGCAGAAATCACACCCTACTACATATATCGGATGGGTAATCTCGAACTCCAGTCACCAACACAAGTAAAACATCGAATGACAATTTGCCAACTGCCGAAAATTCGAACGATGCCATTTCGCATCACACCACATCGCCGCTGACAGATGTATTATTCGCAATAACTGTTGGGATCGTCGCAAACGGGATAGAAGATTTTACCATTCGAGCGCTGCTTGACTCCGAGTCTCAAGTGAATCTCATTTCGGAGAATGCCATAACTCGGATTGGCTTACAACGGAAACCAGCCTCAATCTTAATTAATGGATTCGGTGCTATTTAAGCAGCCAAATCACAATCGATCGTTGAATTTGTTTTTAAATCACGTGTTGATTCAAGATTCTCGATTCCCATCAAAGCGGTAGTCGTCGAAAGGATAACTGGCATCTTACCAATACATCGAATCGCAACAGTGGAAACATCTAGATGAGCTACAATTGGCCGATCCTCATTTCAATCGTCCTTACAAAATTGACGTGTTACTTGGGGCAGATATCCTCGAAATGCTTCATATGGATGGATGCATACAATTTTACAACGGTTCGCCATTCGCACAAGAAACCAAACTGGGACACATCTTGTTTGGGAGATTCGATCGAAACACAATCACACACTCCTTAACTGCGACTGCAATCATCGAGAATTATACCAACGCTGACAACACTTTGAAGTCATTTTGGGAGATTAAAAATGTACCAGCAGCTCGAGAACTTACGGAAGATGAAATTCAATGTGAAACGCACTTTCAATCGACGCATTCCAGAAACAAGGAAGGAAAATATATCGTGCAACTCCAATTCATTGATCAGCCATTGCCACTTGGAACATCTCGAGAAGATGCAATTGTGAGACTGAAGCACATGGAACGCTGATTTTCGAAGAATCCGCAGTTACCAATCGAATACCGAGATTTCATGCAAGCCTATCTCGAGCAGCATCACATGGAAGCAGTGCCAGTCGACGATGAAAAAATCACAAATCAAACGTGCTACTTCCCACATCATGGCGTGATGCAGGGGTCTAGCTTAAAGCCAAAATTACGTGTGGTCTTCGACGCCTCACATAAGACGACTTCCGGAGTTTCGCTCAATCAAAACCTTCGAATCGGTCCCAAGCTTCAACAGAATCTATTCACGATTCTCACTCGATTTCGACAACACAAATTCGTGTTCATCGCAGATATCCGACAGATGTATCGACAGATCCTGGTGGCCCCTAAGCATCAAGATTATCAACGGATAGTTTGGAGAACAACGCCTGAGGACCCAATTCAAGATTATCGTCTGCACACAGTAACCTACGGTACCATCTGTGCTCCGTATTTGGCAATACGCACGCTCCATCAGTTGGCACATGACGAATCTAAGCAATTTCCCATCGCTGCGAAGGTCGCTCTTGACGACTTCTATATGTAGACGACCTGACGACGGGCACAACCGAAGTCAAGAAATTGCTTTAAATCCAGCAACAGATGGTGGCATTACTCCAACGTGGCGGCTTTGAGCTTCGAAAATGGTCGTCAAATTGCCAAACTCTACTCGATCAAGTGTCGTCAGAATACCACGAACTCGGCCATTGCGGGAGTTGAAATGGGAAGAATCGGTCAAGACACTTGGGTTATGAACACCGGCGTTGATTTTACTGGATCAATTGCATTAGCAAATAGAAGAGATCGAGGCGCTAAAATGTACAAAGGTTATATTTTCATCTTCATTTGCCTTGTGCTTTGTGTACAAAGGCGAACTTTGTTAAAGTTAGCCGAAAGTTATAAAAAAATATCCATGAATGAAACATATTTCATATAAAATAAAATATTTACAAAACAACCTATAAACTGGAATTTCCATATAGTGAATTTATCGCTAGATACAGGGTCATTTGGCTGTCACTATCTGCGATGGTAATTACAAATTAAGTTTCATGAGAGGAGCATAATGTAAAATGTAAAAATTTGTATAAATTCAACCTTTAAAGTGTCATGTCTGGAAAGTCGTTCAATTAGTGTTCATAGCCAACTGTTATACCCAGAAAAATTATCAGGGCAAGTTTCATGTGGAGAGCCCGGGAAAATTCGTTTGAAATAAAGGCCCATATAAAATGTAAAAATTTGTATAAATTCAACCTTTAAAGTGTCATGTCTGGAAAATATTTCAACTATGGCGCCTAGCCAACAGTCATCACTAGAGTAAATTCCCCCCTTTTCCAAAATAATTTTAAAGAGTTTCTCTCAATTTTTTTCCAGAATATGTCTCGGCTCTTTTTCAGAATATAATACTAGAAAGAGAAGATTACTCCAGAATATGTTTCGGCAAATTTCACAAAAATCATCAGAAAATAAACTTTAAACGTTGTGCTCTGACATCACCTTTTCTGGGAATCTGTTTTTGGGATGATATCTGCATGGCTCGAGCATTTCCGCTGACATAAAAGTCGAAGCGTATTTAATCCATTGTTATCAAAAACATGTATGTACGACACGTTGTGTATTACTAGCGCGTAATGGGGGTTCAATTTAATATTTAACTACTATTCACCTGTTTTGTTCTAGTAACATAATAAGAAAAAGTGGAAAATATTCTGGAAAAAGGGAATATCTTCTGGAAAACGAAGGCAGGGGCCCTCTTATAGTAATATATTCTGCAAAAGAGCCGAGGCATACTCTGGCAAAAATTTAGAAAAATTCTTTAAAAATATTTTGAAAAATATGGACTAACATTACTGCTCTTTCTAGTAATATATTCTGGAAAAGAGAAGGGTCACATTCTGGAAAAAACGGAAAAAAATTCTATAAAAATATTTTGGAAAGAGGGAATTATGACCTTCTATTATTGTATTCTGGGAAAGAGCCGAGACATATTCTGAATACAAATTGGGAGAATTTTTTTAAAATTATTTTGGAAAAGGGGGAAATTTACTCTAGTGATAACTGTTGGCTAGGCACACTAAGTGAATCATTTTCCAGGCATGACACTTTAAAGGTTGAATTTATAAAAAATTGTAAATGTTATATTTGGCTTCTCTGATGAAACTTATATAGTATAATTCCTAAGGTATGCAGTGACAAACCAAATTGAGCCTATATTCAGCCATAAAATCACTTCATGAAAATACCAGTTTATACGTTGTTTTGTTAATTTTTCATTTTATTTAAAATATGTTTCGGCTGAAATATGTCGGCTAAGTAGTAACTTTCGGCTGATATAGCGAAGACACTATCTGCATTATCGATATTTTTACTTTCAGCTGATAACTTTCGGCTAACTTTAATAGTATCAAAGGTGATTCAAAAAGAACATAGAAGTGGTCACCGATTGCACGACCGATGGGTTCATCGCAGTTTTAAGACGTTTTATTGCATGAAGAGGTGTTTCTCCCAGCGATAATAGGTCCAATTTTGTTGGAACAGACAGAAAACTGCAATAAATGTATCAAACTGCGAATCGACACCAACTGAATTTCAAATGAATTTATAAAGAACATTGGAACATATTTGTCTGTCCACTAGCACCTCACGTTGCTGGTATTTGGGAATCGGCGGTAAAGTCCGTAAAAACTCAAATAAGTAACTTCGACTTAAAAAAAATTCAGTTGGACAACGCGGAGCAACAACCATTTTCTAAAACTTATACAAAATATTTTTATATTGAGACAGTCCTTTCTAAGCAACTGGCTAATGTATATGTGCGTCAGAACGAAATTCTAATTACCGCTTAATACAGTCTGCATAAAATATTCTTGATCTATTGTAATGTTTGTGCACAGTAGTCAAAACAAATAATAATATTGAGTCATAATCTAAGACCGTATGGTCATAACAAATAGTCACGAACAATTTTCTTAAGAGTGAAAGCTATTTACCAATATTTTTTGTTGTTGTTGTTGTTGTATTCAGTTCTGTGTTTGTGGCTGCTTGCGCATACATACATATACTAACAAATCTATATATGGAAAGGTGTGTCAATTTCTCGATTATTTAATCAACAAAATTCGATCTCGATTTTCGAGTCACAAATTTTTTTTATTGTAGCTTGACATAATTCCTACTTACTTTCTTACCGCATTGAATATCTCGCGTTGCTTTACTTTTTTATCGTTTTACTTTCGTTTTTTTCGTGTTTTGTTGTTGTTGTTAAAAAGGTTTGTGTAAGTTCCGATGATTTACGTTTGTAACAGAAACAAAACCAAAATTAAAATGGGAGGAAAAGCTTATAAAAGTCATTAATAAATTGATGTGTGTGTGTGTGCGCGCGCTTGAGAAAGTATCCAGCCTTAAGCATGTATTGTAAAAAGTATTACTGGAGCTGTGCGACTATGATTCTTTGTATAACCTAACCCGTATAAATTATATCCAAACAAATAAATAAACCAAAGAGATTTTAATTTAACATAATATGAAAGTTGTATACATATATTGAAATGAACTTGCGAAATTTCAATTTTATTTAAATTACTAAATTGAAAGTAAGAAGTTTCTGTACAAGTCGTTTTTGAAAGTATATCATCTTTACGTTGTTATATGGTTTGGCGTTTCATAAATTTGATCTCATTAGTTCGTGTCTCTCATTCTCGCTTCATTCATAAATTGGTTCGTTCAATCGAAATGTCATTTACTTTCAATTTGTTGGATTACAAATTAGTGTGGGAATTTATGCACTTAGATAAATTAACCGTAGAGCGCCGCGCGTACACAATCAAAATGTGGTAGTTAGTACTTAATGTATTAAAGCATAAAAAAAACATATAATATTTCACACATCAATCATAAATAAAAAACAAAAAAAAAAAAAAACGTTTTAAATGAAAGTTAAATAATTTCAAATTAAATTGATACCTTCTTGTCTTAGAGAATATACAACAGCCCCCCAAACACCACCGTAATCATCATCATCACATCGCGCGTCGCTTTAAGTAATATAACAACAGAAATCATTGAATTTGTCAGTAGACACGAAACATAAAACATTTTTACTTTCCAAATTAACATTTTTTATCTTTCTCTAGTATAAAACGATAGATCAATCAATATTGATCGCGCGCAGTCTTGCGTATATGTTGAAAAGGAATATTTATTGGTCCGACTTTGGCAATTAAAGTCAAAGCTTAACATAACAAGAGTTGTAAAAAAAAAAAAAATATTTTTATGTTTGATTACCATACCTAGGTATCACATTAATCAATTTAATTGTTTGCAAACCATTGAGCAAATCATCGGTTGGCTTAATTTTTGGGGTGTACCGTATATGATAAATTGTACGCCATAGTGTTAAGAAAAAGAAATGAAAAATTATTATCAAACCACTTTTTTTTTATTGAGCTTGTATAATTTCTTATTTTACTTTCACTTATAAACAAAAAAAAAAACATTTTGTTGAATTATATAATTCGAAGTCGATTGAACACAACTTTACCAAAAAGAAAGAAAATTATTCTGTTTTTTTTTGTTTTGTTAGTTTGTTATTTACTGGAATTAAGAAAAGAAAAGTAAAAATACTTTATGGCATCATCGTACTATATTACGTTATGTTGATGGTTTCCTGTTGTAACCCATTCGATTTGGGCTAATTGCAATGGCGTTCTTATAGAAAGTTAATGGAGAAATTTGATTTTCTAGTGTTACATGATTAGATTTAGCATAAATAACATTAATTCGCCATTCTTTCCTCCATATACTTGAATACACTGTTAATATTCTCCTGCAAATCTTCTGTAATTTTGTTGGGGTTTTCATGTGATGAGAGTAATTTTAATTAAAATTAATGTATGCGGATACAAATAAGCGAGATGAATTATTCGTTGATTATATTCTAAGTACCACTTTATATACGCAATATAGGCAATATATCGACTTTTATAACTAAGACCAGACAGGAAAGTAGATGAAATAGGAAAGTTTCGGCAGACCAATCCTTTTCTAACCTTTGTTATTTTCTGTTTGAAATGGACATGGAACCTCCTAAAAGTCTAATCTATAGCAACAATATTAAACCCGACTGGGTTAACTTTAGAATACAAAACAGCACAGGATTGTGATTCCTTAGTAGACAAGTGTCTAGTACCATCGACAGACTATGGATTAGCTATCGTCCTTGTGGAACTTTTTTTTTTTTTTTTTTTTTTTTTTTTGTGTTAAAATAAATTTTATTTATTTATTTAATGTTATTACAATCTAATCTCCTGGACTAATGAGCAATTTGTTTCTGACTTAATTTACTAACTTAATATTAATCTATGGCTTCTTCCCATTGGCGTTCCATAGAGTCTGGTAAATTGAATTAAACCACATCTTTGTAGTGGGCTTTACACAGCACAATGCTGTTTAAGCTAACAATTACACCAACTCAAAAGGTTTGGTTCTTTTAAGTCTACGTATTAAATTCGTGTTGCTTAGAAGCTGAGTTGCCTCAATGTTCACATGATGCCGGAGCCTCTCTTCATGTCTCCGCGCTTTCTCCTGAATTTCATTTACGATGAGGTTCACTTTAAGGTCCCTATGGAGATCATTGTTCCTGACATACCAAGGTGCATCAACGATGTTCCTTAATACCATATTCTGAAATCTTTGGATGATATTTACGTTGCTCTGTTTGGTACAACCCCAAAGTTGAATACCATACGTCCAAACGGGTTTCAATATTTGCTTATAAAGTAGCAGCTTGTTGTATGTTGATAAAGAAGAGTTCCTTCCCATCAGCCAATACATCTTTCTGTATTTAATTCTTAGTTCTTCACTTTTATTTGTTGTTGTTAGCCTTATAATTTACATTTATGTATTTAGCTTCTGGCACACTCTTTATTGAGCAGGAGCTCATTCATAAGAGAACATACCAAAAGAAATGGATAATTTAGAAAAAAAAAAAAAAAAAAAAAAAAATATCACGATATCCTTTTCTTCTTGACATGTGCTTTCCATCGCAGTTTAGCATGCAGGGTTATGCCGAGATACTTAGCTGTGTTCGCATACGGTACTATTTCTTGATTTATGGTAATCGGGATATGTTCGAATCGCCTGTTTGTAAAGTTGATGTGAACTGATTTAGTTTCATTTAGTTTTATTCGTCATCTTTTTGTCCATTTATAAATTTTAGTTATTGCTGTTTGTAACTTTTGTGTTGACTCTTCGTTGCTTGTGCCAACAGCTAAGATCGCCGTGTCATCTGCAAAAGTCGCCACTGTATTGTTTTCTAATGCAGGAAGATCATAAGTGTATATTAGGTATAAAACCGGCCCTAATACACTGCCCTGTGGAACTCCTGCGTTGATTTCTTTCAATTCAGAGAAAGTGTCATCTAACTTAATCCTGAAGAATCTATCTTTTAAGTAAGATTCCAGTATATTAGCAAATTGGATTGGTAGAAGATTTCTTAATTTATGGTTAAGTCCTTCATGCCACACTCTATCAAATGCTTGGGCAACGTCTAGAAATATTGCTGAACAGATTTTTTTCTCCTCTAGTGCTTTCTCAATTATACTGGTTATTCGGTGAACTTGATCAATTGTTGAGTGTTGGTTACGAAAACCGAACTGATGATTTGGGATTAAGTTTTTACTCTCGATTATCGGATTTAACCTTTTTTCCAGAAGCTTCTCAAAGAGTTTGGACATGACTGGCAATAGCGAAATTGGCCTATAAGATGAGGTTATGTGTGGTGGTTTCCCAGGTTTTGGGATCATGATTACTTCTGCAATTTTCCACAAGCTTGGTACATATTTGATTCTAAATGCTGCATTTATAAGATTGGTGAGCTTTACCAGAGCTTTCCTTGGCAGTTCTTTTAAGATTTCTGCTGTAATAAGATCGTAGCCAGGAGCTTTTTTCATATTCATATTAGTTTCCTCGCTCTTCTTTTTTCTGCTAGGAGTTCCCTAATTTCCAAAGGGTAGTTGTTTCCCTTGATTTTCTTTTTAACCTCAGGGGTATTTTCCCAAGCTGATTGCTATATATCGTCTACAAATTTGTGAACTTCTTTGTCTAATTGCTCCTCGGTCTTTAATGGAACCATTAAGTTAATTTTTTCTTCTAGCGATAGTCTAAAGCATTCCCAATTAGTGTGATTATTTACTAGAAAAGGGTTCCTTTCTTTCTGAATAATTTTTTCACTTAACGTTAAAAGTATCGGTGAATGATCAGAGTTTAGGTTGTGGCTTTCATCTACTTGTATATAATTTACAGATATCTTCTTTATTATAAAGAAATCAATCAGATCTGGTACTTTATTTGGATCAGTAGGCCAGTATGTTGGTTTTCCAGTTGAGAGAGCTTCACAACTGCATTTCCTAATGGCTTTTAGGAGTTCTTTACCCTTAGTTGTTGTTAATCTGGAGCCCCAGTGGACATTTTTGGCATTAAAGTCTCCTCCAAGTATAAACCGTTTTCCTAGTTTACTGAGGAACTCGAGATAATCCTTTTCTTTCAACGAGTGCTTCGGTGGGCAGTACACACCAGCAATACAAATAGAACCATTTTTGGTTTTGACGTTAACAGCAGTTGCTTGTATTTCTTCTGTTTCATATTTTAACTCTTCATAGTGGTGGATACTATTTCTGATTATAACCGCACTACCTCCTTTAGCAGTGTTTTCCGGATGAATGGTATGATATATATGATAATTTTTAAATTTAATGATTGTTTGTCTAGTGAAATGTGTTTCCGTGATGAGACATACATCGATTTTTTCTGTGTCCAGGACCACTTGCAATTCTTGTTGATGTTGCATAAGTCCATTGGCATTCCAACATAAGATTCTAAGATCACCTGCCATTTTTCTGTTTAGTGATGGCTCCCTTAGTGCTGTATTCTAATTTCTGTAATCGCTCATCAAATGTATTGAGCCTGCTTAAAATTAATTTAAGTGTTTGACTTATTTCGTCATTTTAACCAGTTTTCCCTGGATTTCCGTTACTCATCGTTACTTGAGCATAAGTCATTTTACCCAATTGTCCATGAGTAGTTCCCAACTCTCTATGATTTACTTCGGGTTGGGTCGTCTTAACTGCCTGCTGCCTGAATAATCTTGGATTTTTAGCAATCACATTCCTATTTTTGATGTTTTGCAGTTCAATGGCAACGCTGCATCCTCTATAGTTAGCCGGATAGTTTTCTCCACAGTTAACACATTTAGGCTGAACATTTCTATCTTTTACACAATCTTTGGTATGATGTTTACCTAAACATTTGACACACCTGGGTTCTCTGCTGCAATATTTTTGTGTATGTCCATAGGCTTGACATTGTTTACATTGTGGTATAAGTTTAGACCGTCTTAGAGGCTGAATAACTACTTTGCACCCTAAGATGTACTTAATTTGATACATTTTTTCGATATCTTCATCATTATCGAAGGTCAACATAAACATGTTGAGAGGTACTTTGCCTCTCCGTTTTAGCTTAATTGATGCTTCAGTAGTCTTAAATCCTTTTGCTTTCAGATCATCAATTATTTTTTCTATTGGTCTGTTTTGTTTATCTTCAAACGTGTGCCAAGCACGGTTTTCTTCATTTATCATAACATACTTGTCATTTTTCTGTAAGTTTCACCATCTTCCAAGTTTATTTTGATGGTGTTTCCATTCATCACCTTTGCATTAAACTTATCAGTTGTAGTAATTTTTTTTAATTTCTCATAGAGTAGATCGTAGTCTTTGACTTCATCTATTACTATTGGTGGTGGTGGAGGTATTTTTTTTGATGGTTTCTGGATAATATTAGGAACATAATCCTTTAATTGAGGTGGGGAGGGCGTATTATTCAATTTTCTTTTTTTTCTTCTAACTCCTTTAACTCTTATCCACTCAGTTTCTCGAGCTAGTTCGGCTTCATCCGTATGGTACTCTTGTTCAATTGTAGTCTGGCTAGGAGTAGGATAGATTGCCTCCTTTGGCTTAAGAGCTTTAACTTCGTTTTCAAGCGTTTTCATACGCTCCTGCATCAATGCAATTGTATCATTCAATTGCTTGTTAATATTGTTGGCTTCAACTAGTGCATTATTAGCTCTACACAATTCATTGTGAAGCTTTTCTTCGTTTGTAGAACGAATGTTCTTGCTACTGGCCCCAATGGAAGGACTACGGCCTCTTATCGGAGAATACGATACTTTATTACTCCTCTCGAAGGGATGTATAATATTATTTTCTGATTCGCTCAGCTGAGCTTGTTTATTCACCAACATATCTTGTGATTGGTTATAATATTTGTAGTTTAGCAATGGCTGGTCTCCCCCAGAATCCACGAGACCGACCTCCGAAGAGGGTGGATTTACCTGATTAACAGGTGTACCACCTGGGGTATTATTTTCCATATTCGTTCCGCTCATTGCTCATTTATAGTGTACTGCACTCGCATCTAGTATTTAGCCGACGTATTCACATCGTTGCCCGGGTGTTACCACTTGGAGGTATACTAGACACATTTCGTGGTTTCTACATAGTTGCAGCGTTGGAATATAGACCACGAGATACATGGCTATAGACGGTCAACCCCTACCCTATTGAGACGCACCCAACACCCAGGAAAGTAGATGAAATAGGAAAGTTTCGGCAGACCAGTCCTTTTCTGACCTTTGTTATTTTCTGCTTGAAATGGACATGGAACCTCCTAAAAGTCTAATCTATAGGAGCAATATTAAACCCGACTGGGTTACCTTTAGAATACAAAATAGTAGACAAGTGTCTAGTACCATCGACAGACTATGGATTAGCTATCGGCCCCCGAACACTTCCTTGTGGAACTCCAGCCGATATTTTCTTTAATTAGGAGTGTTCCTTTTCATGTTTTACACGAAAGTGTCGATCAGCTAGATATGCCTTTAAAATCAGGTAAAACTGCTTCGGCAGATCTCTGTATAATTTATATTCCAGGCTTCGGTGCCATACTTTGTGTGAAGGCTTGAGATACGTCTTTTATTTTCCAGAGCATCTTCAATTAGATCTGTGATTCTGTGCACTTGATTTATGATAGCGTGTCTTTTTATAAATCCAAACTGGTGAGGAGGAATGAGTTTTCTGACTTCTATTACTGGTTTTAACCTCTTGAGTAATGGCTTTTCAAATAATTTTGAAATTATAGGAAGTAGGGAAATCGGCCTGTACGATGTTTCCTTGTTTGGTGGATTGTTAGGTTTTAGAATCATTATCACCTCTGCTACCTTCCACTGGTATGAAACGTATTTTAATCTGAACGTTGCGTTAATTACTTGAAATAATTTTCGTAACCCTTTTTCTGTTAGAGTTTTAACTATAAGCCCAGTGATTAGGTCATAACCAGGGTATTTTTTTGAACTTAAGTTGTTATTAATTTCATCTTTTAGCTCTTGTAGTTTTACAGGTTTAATGTTTAGGTTATCCACTTTATTTACTGGAATTATATTTTCTTCGCTGTTTGCCTTGGAAGGGGTTGAAATGTGTCTTCAAGATAGTCTGCAAACAATGCAGTTTTTTCTTTCGTACTTCTAGCCCAAGTTCCATCGTCATTCTTGATAGGAGCTATTTGTGCTTTAGGCCTGTTAAGGCCATTAGTTGCTTTCCAAAGAGAATAATAAATTAGTGTCATTGTTGCCGGAAAGGCCAGCTAGGTATTCACTAAAAGATTTGTTTTAAATTTCTTTGATAAGCATTTTAAATTTGTTTGTTTAAATAATTAAGTCGTATTTCCCGACTAGGAAAATTTTTAACTATGGAATTTGTTGCAACAGCCAATTTCAATTCCAATTGGTGATTCTGAATGTGTTATTGATCCTCATAGATTAGTACATCACAGAATTGATATCATTAACTGTTTCTTGCTTATTTAACCGCTTATTTAAAGCGTCTAGGCTTCTTTCTTGCTTTAGTAGCCTTAACTTTAAGGCTTCTGTATTCTTTATTTTTTTTCAAGAAATATGCTTTGACCGTCTTCCTTGTTAATAACTGTTTCCGGTGTTGTACAATCTGGGAGTATATTTTTAGGCCTGCTATTGCACTATTTTGTGGTAATTTCAGGTTTTCAATTATTTATCTTTAATGGTGGATCTAACACTTCATTAAATACTAGATTTCGAATATAGAATCCCGGGTAGAATCACCATCAGATTCAAGAACTGGAAGGCGGCATAATTTTCGAATCGGGTTGGATTTGAGTGTGCCGTTTTTGGTTTTAACTTTAGCTGCGCGAACCTAGCTGGCATTACGTGGATATAACAAATGCAATACAAATTTGCATGATTAGGTGTATGGTTGGATAATTGATGAGTGGGTCATCCTTATAAAATGTGTAGGGTTTGAAAAATTTGGTTTATCGTTAATCATTATTTCTGGAACATATCGGTCTCGCTCTCGAACTTAAAATGTCCTCAACTTGAACTAAAAGTGTTTAAAAATCTTCTAACGTTAGTATTGTGTTTTTGTGGCTTTCCCAAAACCCGCTCCGCAAAATGAAAGAAGGTGTTTTTTTTTGATTATGTGAACTTCATTATGTAGCCAGTTGACAAAATCTTTAGGATCAGATTCACAGAATTTTATATTTAACCAATTTTTGTTAGGAACGATATGTCATCAAACAAAGTTATAAGCTCCTGACGAACCGCAAAAATATAGGAAGTAGTTTTTGGTGATACCTCTTAGTTACTTCCCTGTTCTCTGCATATGTGACCAGTTGGCAAAATCTCTAAGATCAGGATTAAAGTAATAAGGCAACGTACGAAGGAGTAAGCTCCTGACGATCCACAAAAATACAGGAGATGTTTTTGTCTTGCGATATATAAAATGAAAATATAAAGGGCTGAAACCTCACTAGGTGATCAGAACTTCGGTCTTTGGTGTTTTAAATTAGGATAGCATTCACCTGCCACCTGTGTCATAAAGTTGGTATGACAGTTTTGACAGTACTGATTTCTATTTTAACCAACATATATTTACCTATACAACAACAAACAGCCAAACAGGTCAAAAGCTTCAGTAACAGGGGTATACAGGCATTCAATATAACACGAAAAATCGTATTCTAGAACTTTATACCGGAAGTAGTATACAAAATTATACTGATATTTCTAACCGTGTAACTGACCATATTCCAGAACTTTAACCAAAAATCATTTTAGAATCCCATTTACAACGTACATGTCAAATTTCATAATAATCGGGTAACGAATAACCAAGTTCCATCCTACTTGGCCATATTTCAGAGCTTTATCTAAAAATTATTTTAGAATTCCATTCCCAACACACATGTCAAATTTGATGATACCCGGTTAAGGAATAGCCAAGTTCCATCCTACTTGGCCATATTCCAGAATTTCATCCAAAACACATTTTAGAATCCCATTTCCAATACATATATCCAATTTCATCATAATCGGTTGAGAAATGCAAGTCCATCATACTTAGCCATATTCCAGAACTTTCTCCAAAAATCATTTTAGATTCCTATTTCCAATTCCAACCGTCAAATTTTATAATAATCGGTTAATAAATAGGCAAGTTCCATCAATAATTTATTATCTACTCACTACATCCTAATGCAACCCCAACTCAACTCCAACTCAACTTCAACTCAACCCGCAAATTGACCCCTAACTTAAAATTCAAATCAATTCCAAATTCAATGCCCAATTCAATAATCAAACCAGCATATATAAAAAAATCGTAAATATTTATAAAAGCAGGTATTTTGGATCAATTCGTATGGCAGGTACCCCACCCTCTTGATGTACAGTCTCCAAAAGCATTTCAAATCTCCGCCTTGACCAGAGAAACAGATTGGCGAAAAACTCCAAATCGGACAAGCCGTTCTCAAGATACCATGGGTCCAGACATCCAGACACACAGACATCCAGACAGACGGACGGACATTTTTTTTTTTGCATTTTCAGACTCAGGGACTTTCAAAACGTCGAGAAAAGTGGTTTTGGAGCAACCAAATTTTTCGTCATTTTTGACAGAAATTGTTTAGGCATCAAGCAAGTACCACTATCAGTTAAACAATGCTTCCACTCGTCCTCTGATTCAAGCAGTCCTCGCGATATTGCTGCTGCCTTGAAATTTTGATAAACTACTTCATTTGCTGTTCATAACGGTTCGAAGTTGATTGCACCAGGGACATGAAGAAGTAAAATTCTTAAGTAGAAACGATCTCCGTCTTTGTCATTCACCTCTTTGCCGCTTATTCCATTTATCACGCACATAAACATAATTACTACATTGGTTGTGTTCAATTCAAATCAAGACTCCAATTTAGTTTTCAATGCATCTTCTTCGTGGCCTGCCTCGAAGATTTGTTGCTGATTTGGAAGGTGAACTGGAAGCCTCATGACGGCATGTGAGCGATAATGCATTTTTGCATCTCTTAAACGACAGATTGCTTCCAGAGCGCCACATAACGGCAATCAATAAAGTTAGAAACTTCATTTATACGTAATTCCGGCAGACCGTGTGCGTTGTACTTCAGTAATAAGTAAGGGTTGTATGGAACGATGAATCGATTGTGTATGCGTTCACCTCTCACAGAATCCTGCACATCATCGCGACGTCTATACGATGGATAACCATTGACATTTAGAAGGGTGACATTATTGAAGCATTTTGGAAATTATTTTGAGCATTGACCGTTCTTCGTGCAATTTAAGCACAATTGCCTTGCTTCTGATGGAAATTCAGCACTGATAAATTGATCGATTCTTTGGACTGTTGTAAATTGGTCTTCAGCTCTTAAGGTCACCAGAATGTGTGCGTGAGGAAGGCCTCACTTTTGAAATTCAATGGTGTAAACGTGTGCAATGGATATTTCAAAAATTCTGTGCTTCGTAATATCACCAATCAGCGAGTCGAGTTTGATTATAAAAACTCGTGCCAATAAATCCGGTGTCAAATTTTCAGCAATTTCACACCAAGGGATGGATTTGCAGAGAACCTTATAAAAAGATCTGCAGCGTCAAACTTTGCAAATATTGTCATTGCATCGCAGCACCTTTCTCACATGTTATGTGGCGATCCTTCGAAGCTTGATGGCAGAATAACCGAAACACCGGCGGCCAAGTTCTCATTTTGAGCTATGTTTTCCATGTGATCAGCGAGTCCTTTATATTGCTCAGCTCTCAAATGTTGCTGATTTTGGCGGATATAATTGAGATAGGCTTCAACTTGCAGATATGAGTCAACTAACCATTGCTGTGTCAGCTTGATTGAACTCTTAATCGGATTGAAGGAGTCTCGAATAGCTGTTAGTGCAGTTTTAAATTGAAGCATGATGATGTTGATTCGCACTCGATTAAATACAGCTCCGGCATAACTTTCACATTGCCAATTCGGCTGCGAGCCAGGTTTCTAAGTTCGTTGCCGTCTGTATCCTTCGGCTTAGGCAGCATAAGCTGTTCTTTTCTGCAGCAATCTGTGAATTTCTGATCTGTTGGAAATTCGGCGCGATAATGTTTTGGTCTACAAAATTGGTAGATGACATTAAATGGATCACAATAATGATCTTCAACCTTGGTGCCATCGAAATTTACTGCCTCGTCTCGAATAGCTTAACTTTGACGTATTTGAGTCAAACAATGAGAAGCTCAGTTTGCACTGTCAATTCCTCTTCTGTCATTGCCTCAATACGCCGTTGTTGCGAAGCCAACTTTAATACACGACGAGATGACGCATGATGGGATATTTGGCGATCAACATTCCTCGAATGAGAAGAAACTTGAGCAGTGCGACGAATGACTCGCTGTTCGACTGTTTCTTGTCGAATACGCAGACGATGAGATTCTGCATCCTTTTTTACGAATGCTCGCTAAAGACGTTTGACTTTGCTTTGCCAACCATCTCGCCATTTGTTTTAGTCTTTCATCGTCTTCTCGCAATCTATCTTCCAATTTTAGAGTTTCCGCATCATCCGCTTCAGATCCTTCGACCTCCATTCAACATAAACCGTGCAATGACGAATATGAGCGTATTTCTAACACTCACCTAAATGTACGAAGTTTAGTGAAACATATTGAGGAAGTTCGAATTTTGATGCAGACTAAACATTTTGATATTTTGTGTTTGAGTGAGACATGGTTTCATCCTAATGTGGCAATTTCGGGTTATAAAATGCTACGGCACGATCAGATTGCTGGTAAGAAAAAATCCGGTGGGGTGGCCTTGTATTTTAGATCGTCTTTAAACATCAAATTTGTTGATCGTCTTGTTTTGGGGAAAACTGAGTTTATTATTTTAAAACTAAACGTTAAATACATTAAGTATGCCGTAATTGGTGGTTACAATCCACCACCAAAAATGTTAAATGACATCGACCATTTTATGACTGTGTTTGTAGATTACGTAAATAGCTATGCCCATGTTATAACCCCGAACCGATTCCTCGACGATTTAGATATACTCAATTTATTTATTGTTCCATTTCAACTTACAAGACAAAAGAATCAAATTTCTTAGATTTAATACTGGTGAATGAGCATAATTGGGTAATGCTGACACTACTCCATCATTATAGACAAATCGGACCTGCTCAATTTGTTCTTACTGGAACTAATTTTTTATTACGGAGACAATGATATTGTTCAGGGAAATCTTTACTTTGAAAATGTTTTGCTAAGCATTGTGTTGCTCTCTCTGCGGTTTAATCCAATCCATTGATAGTTACTGAAGTAGAAACAGTGAGGAAACGTGGAATTTTTATGTCATGGGAATATTCTCTGATCTCAACCCTGATTGTGATTCCATCTGCAATTCCTCGACAACACCAGCTAACACATATGAGTCCAAAAAGATCAAAAATCTTAATCAATTCTGAAAGAAAATTTCTTTTAATGTATTCTATGGTTCCTGCTTCTGCTGCGGCGTCACTAAGGGGCACTTAGGGCAGCGGTTAAACGCTGGGAGGATGTGCAAAAGTCCTCTTACTGGCGCGGAATTTCAGGTTTGCAACAGGCGAAGGAATTCATTTCACCTTCGTCGGCCAGGGCCAAGGAATGTCTTGTACTTAGGAAACCTGAGTTGAGGCTGCTCACCGGCTTCCTCACAGGTCATATCCCCTTAAGGTATCACCTTAAGAAAATGGGCCTAAGTTCGGCGGATAGATGTCGCTTCTGCGACCTGGAAGCGGAATCAGCGGAACATGTTCTGTGCCATTGCCCAGCCATTTTCTGCAAAAGGTTACAACATCTAGGAGGGAGAGTAATGAGCCCGGATAGTATGCATCATATACCGGCCGGCAGTATTGCCAGGTTTATTAAGAGCCTGAATATTGACTGGACGGCTCATTAAGTAGGGTCTATGCACGAAAGATCTTTTAGGTCACAGTGCGGGGTGGCTTGAACGCCCACATGGCCCTCAAGTAATAATAATAATAATGGTTCCTGCTTAAACGGACTTAAACAATGATGTCGTTCCAGCCAATTCCCAATATAGCTACACAGGTCCGTCTAGTTATTCTACAAAAGATTTAATGCAGTTCGTATGCCGATCATCAGATGGGTTACTTATAAGTGGAAGGAAGGATGATATGTTTCATAAATTAAAACTGCCGCTACTTAATATATTTATAACGTCGCTCTTCACTTGATTTTATACTGCTACCTTTGATACACCCGCCATCAAATCATTCAAATTTATTTCATCTCCTTCAAAGTAATCCCCTTCAGATAGAATACACTTATGCCAAAGTTTCTGCAGTTTGTGAAACAGTTGTTGGCTTGTATCTCTTACTCTTACTTATAACACAGTTCGTAAAGCACTTACTGGTTCTGGTCTTAATAGAGCACCTTCTCGTAATGCAATTTTTAATTTAATGAACAAATTTGAAGGGCCAAGTTAGTTATGTGAAAATACCAACCCGTGCATTTGAAATACTGTTAAAGTTAGTCGAAAGTTGCCAGCCGAAAGTGAAAAGTCGATAATGCAGATTGAATTATTCCAGCCGAAAGTAAAAACGGTAATGCAGATTGCGTTATCCCAGCCGAAAATAAAAAATTAAGTTAATATCGATCGGTAATGTTTAGCCTAAAACATACTAAGGAATGTAAAGATGCATGATTATCATTGAATACCCTTGTTATTATTCTTATATGGCAAAACCTGGCTGCAGTTTCTCGTGGAAAATTATGGAAAACTCGAGAAACGCAAAAAAATACTTTAATTGGAATAAAAACCGCCTCTAGAGTGTTATGTCTGGAGATGTATTTTATTGATGTGACTTGTCAATAGCTATCGCAAGAAAAAAATTCAGTTCAACTTTTCGTGGAAAATTTCGGAAAATTTGAAAAACGTTCCAGCCGAAAGAAAAAAATAAATGTCAGCCTCTAGTCTAGATTTTTTAATTTCGCCTGCGATAGCTATTGACAAGTCACATCAATAAAATACATCTCCAGACATAACACTCTAGAGGCTGATTTTATATAAATTTTCTAATGATTTTTGGAAAATCGAATTTTTCGCGATTTCTGACGGGACACTTGAACTGAATTTTTTCCCTGCGATAGCTATTGACAAGTTACATCAATAAAATACATCTCCAGATATAAAACTCTAGAGGCTGACATTTAATTTTTACTTTCGGCTGGCACGTTTTTCCAATTTTCCGATATTTCTGACGGGAAACTTGAACTGAATTTTTTTCCTGCGGCTGCGATGGCTATTGACAAATCCAATAAAAACGATTCAACTTCATATATACACTCTACAGGTTGATTTTGTTCCAATTTTGTAAATTCTTCTGATTTTGAAATGTTTTCCGTGATTAGATTAAACGAAGTTTTCCACGTAAGACTATTTACAAAATTGTTTGTTACAAGCGTATCCTATTTACTTTCGGCTGATAACCATTTTTTTTTTTATTTTCGGCTGGAATGTTAATAAGGTAATCTGCATTATCGACTTTTTACTTTCGGCTGGAAACTTTCGGCTAACTTTAACAGGGTGCCTTTGGAACGGTTACAGTGAATGGATTTGTAACCAATAACTGGACGCAATGGATTTAAGTGAATTGTTTATTTCCAGCAGGATGGTGCTACATGCCATGTTAACTGTGAAACAATGAACGTAACACGTCAGAGGTTTTCTGTGCCATGTAACACTTCCGAGCTGTTCCTGTTAGTGGAGAAATTGAGCCTCATTTATAACGTGATGGAAAATTTCCTAAAAAGTGCAGCCATCAGTAAGTGAGCTCGAGGATACCTGGATTTTTTAATAATTTAAAATGTCAGTGCTTTTTGGATAAGTTTTTTTTTTGGGTTGAATTGAGGGTTTGAGTAAAAGTTAGCTTGAGCTGATTTGAGTTGTGGTCTTTTAGTTTTTCAGACTATCTTAATTTGGGAGTTGAGTTGGTCGTTGAGTTTTGGATTGAGTTAAGGGCTGAGTTGAAGCACGACTTGAGGTTAAGTAGCTTTTGGATTAAGATTGAGATGGGGTTGAGTAGGGATTGAGTTGGGTTGAGTCAAGGTTGAGTCAGCTGTTCATTTGAGGATTCACTTGGGGTTGTGTTGAGAGTTGAGTTGGAAGTTAGCTTGAGTTATTTTGAGTTTAGTTAAAGTACGCATGTAGTTTTTCAGACCGTGTTGATTTGAGGATTGAGTTGGGCGTCGAGTTTGAGGTTAGTTGAGAGTTGAGTTTATTAGTGAGTTTAGTTCAGGTACGCATATAGTTTACAAACCTTGTTGGAGTTGAGTTGAGGATTGGGTCGTTGGTTAATTTGTTCATTGTGTTATTGGTTTGGTATAGGTTCAGTTGAGGTTGAGTTGGAGATTGATTTGGAGGTTGATTTAGAGCTTGAGTTGGTGTTAAGGGGTTCAGTTAAGTATTGATTTAGGAGTGAAGTTGGAGGTTAGATTCAGTTGGCTTGAGATGAGTTCACGTGTGCATATTATTTTCAGGACCGAAGTTCTGATCATTTCATGAGGTTTCAGCCCTTTATATTTCCATAATATTATTTGGTATATACACAAATATGAAAAGAATGGAATGAAATGATGTTCCCTGATAACATTTTTATGGTTTCGGATATGAAACACTAGGATAAATTCACGTGCTGTAGTGCAAAATTTACTTGTTGGTGTCCTTTTCGTTTGTTCTAATTTTTTCATTCCGTTACCTTCCATCAGTTCTCTCGTAAAAATTTCACTTTCTGTAATTTGACCCGAAAGGTAACTTACTTATAGGTTTTCATAAAAGCCGTTCCAAATTATTTAAAGGATCAAATTGAAAGCTATAGAATTATTTCAAAACATTTAAAGATGAAATTGGGCCGTACTGACCCTCACTATCGGTTTTAGTTCAAACACACAAAGTTAAAATCTCAATTTTTAGCGAAAGCTCCTAGATAATACAAAAAACTATTTCAATTTCACAAAGAACATCCCATAATTTGGTTGCAAAAATTGCCTCATTGGCTTAATCCTAAATTTGCAAAATAAATTAAAAATTTTGAATTTAGTTCCATATTCAGAATTCTCTGAGGATACGCTGCACATTTCAATTTAATTTCGGGATAGATAAATTCTTAATTATAACAACTCATTTATATACCTGAAATCGATATTGATAGAATGCAACCTGATCTTGCAAGGCTTTCTAAACGGATGTTTGTTTGTGTGAATAATTCACAAATTATTTTGGAACATTTGCCGGAATCCATCTCAAACCTTCCGCAAAGTTTGGATTCTCTGGTTTTACGCTTATCTTTTGTTATTCTTTTCGAAACAGAGGTTATTTGAGATAACTGATTGAAATCGGTTTGACGGTTCAAACTTAGTCTTTGGATGAGCATACCATTCATTCTGCTGTTCCATTGGACGTTGGATGGAAAGGAGTGCTAAACATATGGAGATCTACAATTCTCCAGCAGAATTTCTCGAAGAAGTTGATGAGAAAATTGTGCCGATATCTCGCTTATGAAATATTCCGGAATACCGTGCGTCGCTAAGAAAGCATGGACCAATTGAATAACTTCTGTCTCTCAAATATAGCCCAAATGACTGAAAAATATGTGGGAATTCCAGAGTAAACGAAACGTCGGCTTTTTCATAGACTTCTGTTGTTTTTCGGCGGACGGCTGGTAGGGGCAAGCTGATGAGTTTACAAAATACACGCACTACTTCGATAGTTGCAGGTTGATCGGAAATGACTTGCTCCACAGCTCTGTAGAGCAAGGGTGATTTATGGATGCGACACACTATTTGATGATGAGCACGTATTCAAGAATTCCAATTGGAAATACACACTGCTTTGCTAATCGTTTGAGGCCGGCGAAATTGCCGTCGTTTAAAGAATTTAAATGAGGCTGAGATTATCAAAAGACAATACATAACCGGAAATTTATTTGAAATACACCTCCTCACTCTTCTTTGGCTCAACAAAAAAGATAACAACGTTTGAGTACTCGCAAATGGCGATATTAAGGGTAATGAAATTGTTGATTCATTTCCCAAAGCTGATTAACCTCTTAAGTTTCTCACGTGATTATTACACGATTAAATTATCTCATTAAAACATATAGTTATTGGAAGGATTTCCAGAAATCTCATCCAATTCCGTCCAATGTAAATTGTGCGCAAATTCGAAATATTTGGTTAAGATTATACTTTGTTCTAGTTCGCATCTTAGCAAAAAATCGTAAATGTAACCATTCTATAATCTCGCGTTTGATAAGTTGTGAAGGTTCTATGGCCGATTCTGATAGAGAATACGACAATTTACAAGTCTTAAGTTTGGATTTATGCAAGTTTTCAGATCTAATGTTGGACTAAATACTATTTTCCTAGCAGCTTAGTTATAGATTGAAAAAAGAAAAATTGAAGTTTTGCTATATAGGTCAAACACATTTCTTTCCATTAAACTCTAACTTTATATTCTTAAACAATAGCTTTATTCTAACTAATTACTTAAATTACCATCACCGGCGAATATCTTTTGAACCGCACTAGCTAGAAACCTGAGAAAAAAACAAATTCAAGGTCATTCAAACCAATTTTAGAAAGTATTGCCATAGCATACTTTATCTAATCATGTTGCTGAGTTGGATTACAAACTAAATTTTCTAATGTGAATACCATGCGGGAACCACACCAGCTGGAAACTTGAAACACAAACCAAATTCTAGGTCACACAATTGCTCGGCTGTAATTTGCTAGGGGAAAAGAAAATTGGACAGAACCTGAATAGGGATAAGCCTTATTCACCGATGAATCGAGATTGAGAAGCGTTACGATCCATGCACCTTCAGTGAAACGGTTCATGGGGGCAGGAATTTCGAAATATTAGAAGATTATGTTGTTCCCTACGCATCATTTATAGGCGATAACTGCATAATGCAAGGCCTGACTCGTGAATATACTTGCCAGATGTAAATATTTCGAAGATGACATGGCCTGGAAGAAGTTCCGACTTGAATTCTACAGAAAATGTTCGGAACATTCTTGCTATAGAAGACGGTCTCGTGCGCTTTTAGAGGAATGGGAAAATATCTCACAGTGCAACATACACGCAATACACACTACTGAAATTTTTTTAATTTGTTAATAATGAATTTTTTGTTGTATTTATGTCTGTGAAAATTTAAAATAAATTTTCAAAATTTTTCACAGAGTAGATCTTACCCACATTTTCTAAGATTGTTTTGAGTGTCCTAAAATTTTGTTTGTTGCTTTTAAGTTTCCAGCTAGTGCAATTCAAAATATATTCGTATCAGAAAAATACTTTTTTTTAGGGCGGCCCTTTTTCTCTGCCGGTGTATATATTCTCGTTAAGGAATTTCGTTTTTTGCGCTGCGTGCATTGGTTAGAACTGGAACACATAGCAAACCCAAAAAATTAAATAACAGTAATTTGTAATATAGTTATTATAAAAAGAACTTTGTCTATATTAAAATCAATAGATTCTTTCGGTTTTTTATAGACAAAATATATTAACAATAATGGTGTTTATAATTTTTAATAAAAAAATGTAAATTGTACAAGTTGTATTGTACGTCGTATTTTATTTTAATAAAGTTTTATTTTATTGATCACAACTATCTATTTTAATTTTATCCGTTCGTAAATTTTCACCTCACAAATTGAATTGAACGTTTCTTCAAAAATTAATTTTCTTATACGCTGAATTATTTGAAGTTGTCTCATTCCATAATCATTGCCCCCTACAAACGATCACGAATATATACATGTATTACTTTTAAGCTCATTGCTGTCCTCTATATTCCAATAAGAAATTATTATAATTTTGTGGGATATAAAATTATGAGATCATCCGTTGGCAGCAATGATTATGGTTACATTGTTTTGGTTTTTTAGTGCATTTAAAGATTGACATTTATACTCATTTATTACCATGGAGACGTAAGTATCGTATAATAGATTTTCATTAATTTGTTATAATATATTTACAGAATTAAATAAAGGTACGAAATAATCTTAAATAATTAATTAAAAAAGAAAGCACTTGCATTTTACTGTCAACCGATAATTTGTGTTCTTTTCCTTTAACGATTCCCAAACAAATGGTATTCACAAAATTTTTCGACTTGTTAATCAGAAAAAATGAAGAGGCCGAAAAAATCTATTGATGAAAATTTATAAAACGCCGAAAGAATCTGTTGATTTTAATATAGACAAATTTCTCTTTCTATTATTTGTGTGAACATGAAACACACAGAAATGCAGGTTTCCGTTGAGTTTTGATTTAGTGAATATAATTCGCTAAGTCACTACGTTATTGCCTCATACTTAATGTATGAAGTTAGAATTGTATTTTTGTAGTTTGGTCGTAGCTACTTGATGAGTAGACAGAACTTTTTGTTCGTGCGAGCTTGTCTGTACGAAACCACACTACCACAGAGAAAATTCAAGGAAAACATTTTTTGGAGTCGATACACTTTGTATTGACTCAACTTTTTTGGTATTATAAATGATTGGCTGATTAACAAGTCAAAAAATGTTGTGAATGCTATTTAATATATTTTGTCTATAAAAAGCCGAAAGAATCTTTATCTCTACTTTATGTAGATTACTCATAAATTCGAAATTTGTTTAATTGAATTATACTTTGTTGTATGTAACCATTTCAGAACTTCACTAGCTTCGTGAGTTGTGGAGGTTCCATGGCTAAGAATTTAGCAATTTGTTTAAAAGCCCTAACTTTGATTCATGTATAGTTTCCAGACTTAATGTGGGACTAATTTTACATTAAAAATTGAAAAATTGTGTTTTTATACGAACAATCTGTAAATACGTATGAGACCACCCTCTCACAAATTTCTCCATCGCACATACCGAAACAAGAATAACATGGGAAATAATTTCATCATAATTTCACGACATGAAAATTCCAATTTTCTTTTCTGTTTTCTTTTTTGTGAGATAATTTATTTGTTTTCCCAACGAAAAAACCTAAACAGACCTTGAAAAAAAACCTTTATAAATTCTATACATAATTTTCATATAAAAATAAAGTTTTGTCTATTTATACTTTTAGTTTCACATTTTCCTGTCTGTGCGCGCGCGATTAAAACAAAAAATAAACAAAATAATAATTTCATCTGACCTGAGTAGAGAAATTTTTTTTTCTTTTTATTTATTTCGATTAAAGTTATTTAGATTCGCGAGCATCTTATAAATGTTTGTTGTTGTTTATGCTTTTTAACATCCCATCCAAATATGATTTTTGTTGTTGTAGTATTAAATTTAGAAAAAAAAAACTATTTTTGAATTTGGAAAATGTAGAAAATTTCTTTTCTGTAATGTGTGTTAATGTATTTTTTACGAGTATATAATCTAAGAGTAGGATGGTGGAAAACTTTTATGTAAAACATAAATTTTTTTAAAGACCCTTCAGATGTGTATACATTTTTTTTTATTAGTAGAATGATCGATGTTCTTGTGAAATATGCAAATTTTTTATTTTTTTATTTAGACAACTTAACAAATGATGTGTGCGGCCCCATAAAAAAGTAAATTTTCTATTTATTTTTAGATTTAGATTTTTTTATTTTAGTTTAGACGCAGAAAACTACTTTCAATTTAATAATAATTCACAACTAACTAGTAAAGATATACAAAATGTATGTACATCTACATACATAACATGAATTATGTGGGAAGAAGAAAGACTTTATAGTATCGGGCGGTCGATCAACAAATTGTTATATGCTATACGTGAAGTCGGTCAAAGTTTATACGCCAACACTTTGTAATATATGGCATGCACATGTACATATGTTATGTACTTTTCACTTTAGAACAAAACAGAACAACACAAATATTACAAAAAAAACTAGAAATTTAGTTTACTAAACCGGATAGTTGAAAATAGAAGTATTTATAAAACGATAAAATAGAAAAAATCGTAATTATATAATTGCAAGGTAATATGTAAAGTAACACAAAAAGTAATTGAAAGGAATTTTAATTTTTTTTTATTTCAATTAAATAACCGCTCCCTTGTGTTGTGGCATGAAAAACTGGGAATAATTTCAAAGTGTAGCGATGTGTGCGCACGGCAAACCTACTTTTTAGAATTTTTAATGCGGCTTAGTTTTGAATGAAATTGATTTTGATTAGATTTAATAAGACAAGGTTGATATTTAAATGGGTGGAGAGGGAAGGGAACGATAAAATATGAATTTGAAATGTATATTTCAATTATATCGGGCACTCGTATATCGGGTACACTAATGAGAATAAAACTTTAAAGATACTATACTATAGGAATGTTAAATATTTAGGTAAGCATGGTAACTTATGACTCAGCGCAAGGATTTAAAGAAAACGCTAGAAAAATGTGAAATAGAAAACTATTTGGAAAAAAAAATTGAGTGGAACTGAATATTAAATTCTACAAGTTTGAATGAATTGATGATGATTCTACAGGTTTGTATGAATTTCCAACTTGACGAACACAAATTTTTGCTCGTTATGTTGGAAATTCATACAAACCAGTAAGTTAAAAGTAAATAATTTTTTCATTGTCATTGTGAATGCTCTATAAAATATAAACGTCGGCCTAATTCTTCCCATTTTCACTCACAAAATGTTTACTGGTGGAATAGAAAATAAAAAATTTTCAATTTCGACCCAAGGGAAATACTAAAACAATAAAAAAAATGGAAATAGAAAATTATTGAAAAAAGATTTGAGTGAAATATGAATATGAATTTCTTCCTAAACTTTCCTAAAATCACAAAAACAACAAATTTTGCGAATGTATGAGTAAAATTGCGCTTTAATGAATAAATTATACATTACGCATTAATTAATGGAAATTAAAACTTTTGTATTGAAACGTCTAAATATTATCATGTGCTAGTTTTTAAATATACACAGTTAAAAAAAATGGGTTATGTAATGCAAATTGCATTACATGTAGGTCCAGTGCTACCTTCCATCACAAAATAATGCTAACCTTGCATTAAAATAGGTTTTAATCCACAGTACATTAATTTGTATAACAGCAATTACATTAAACTTTAATGCAACATTCCATAAAGCAAATTATAAAAGAACCGTCAAGCAACTGCATTAAAATTTACCAAAGGCAGCATTAATAAAATATTTTAGAAATATTAAATTTTAGAGCAAGTTGCATTAAAAGTTCTGTAACTTTAGCCACGATTCTTTTTTATTACTGTTACAAAAATCTTTCAGAGACTAATATAACTTGCTTTACATAAGTCGTAAACGGTCTCTGTTTATGTCTTATGCAAGTTTCCCAAACGTTTTCCGTGACTTAGAAAACCGGCCAAAAATATTAAGTATATTTTTGAGTAACTGTGGATAATTATCTAATAAAAAAATGTTACTAGTGTGTATTGCTTTCCTGAGCTTGAATAACCACTGCATCCTCGGTTTCTTGCTGTCGATAGTCTGTTAGATATCGCAATGTGAGGTATTTTCCCATTTTCACTGCGGGAATACGAGACCGAATACTTCTATCAACAATATCCCAGACATGTTCTATAGGATTCAAATAATAGTCCTTGGAGCGCAAGCCATGTTCGAAATATCCTCTACACTTAGTTGCAAAAAACGATACAACAGATTGGCGTCCTTGCGGTGATTATCGCCGGTTAAATTCAATTACTGTGCCAGACAGATACGCTTTGCCGCATTTACACGATTGCACTTATACCATCAAATACCCATTGCGGAAGAAGACATACACAAAACAGCAATAACAACGCCATTCGGGTTATTTGATTCGGTCTGCGAAATGCTGGACAAACTTTCCAACGTTTCATGAACGAAGTGACTGCCGGATTGGATTTTCATTTTGTCTATATATTGACGATGTGTTAGTAGCGAGCTCCGATGTCCAGCATCATAAGAAACATTTGAGATTGCTTTTTGAGAGATTAGACAAATTTGGTCTCGCAATTAAGCCAACCAAATGCATACTCGGCATGCCGTCATTAGATTTCCTCAGTCATACCATTTCTCAAGATGGAATTTTGCCATCAGAAAATCGAGTTAAATGAGGGAGTTTTTGTAGGAATGGTGAATTACTACAACCGATTTCTGCCAAATCTCGCGGAACATTTGACACCGATTCACAAATTAATAGCATGTCTTCGATCACCGAAACAATCCAAATCTATAGGGTCAAGATAGATTTGTCGTGGTCTGATGAATGCGAAGCATCTTTCGTCAATCTTTTGGCACAAGCAACTATGCTAGCTTTTCCTGTAGATAATGCGGAATTTAATATTACTACTGATGCATCAAATGTTGCAGTCGGTGCTGTTTTACAGCAGTTTAACGAAAATTCTTGGCAGCCTCTTGCCTTCTTTTCTAAAAAACTCAAGCCAGCCGAAACCAGATATTCCGCTTTCGACCGTGAGTTGTTAGCGATCTACCTTCCGATCAAACATTTTAGATATTTTGTGGAAGGTCGGTCAGTCGTAGTTTTTACAGATCACAAACCTCTGATTTATGCTATGAATTCAAAAATCGAAAGAAGTCCGAGGCAGACAAGAAATCAGGAGTATATAGCTCAGTTCAAAACGGGTATTCGTCATGTAAGTGGCAAAAGCAATACAGTCGCAGATTTTTTATCACGAATGAATTATAAACAATCCATAATAAATTTACCGATAGATCCTCAAACGTTCGTAAATTCTCAAAAATCTAATACTGAGTTGAAAGAACTATTGTCACAATTAAAATCTCACCCTGGGGCCCTATTCTTGAAATTCACCCGAAAAAAGTCGCCGACGAATATCTGTCAAATTACATCATTTCAGTCGAAAATGTAATTTACCGCATTCTTGAAATTCGTCGTCGAAAAATTTCGATCAAAAAGTGAACGAATTTGTCTCGCCTAGTAAAAAGTAGACGAATTTCATTTTCGTTAACGTTTAATTGTCAAATTCAAATAAATAAAATATTTTGTGAATATTTATTTTGAAAATAAAGAAGTATTGTGGATTAAAAATGCAGAAACAAATTGCAAGATATTTCTAAAACCCAAAAGGAATCTTTTTACAAAAAACGAACTTTATATATACCATATGTACATAATATGAAAAAGCTAGATTTTCTTATATATAATATTTAATATATGTACATATTATGTACATATATTAAATATTATATATAAGAAAATCTAACTTTTTCTGTAATCTAGAATGTAAACATATAATGTAGCATAAGAACCTAGATTAATTGCTATTCAATACTGCAAATGTGTATTATTAGGCATTTTCGATTGGAGTGAATTAACTGAATTAGAATTGAGTTGCTATTTAGATAATTGAGCTACTGAAGTGAATTGGGTGTTCGATTGGTTCCATTCACTTCAGATAAATGTCAAAAAAAGTCATTCAAAATTTGATTTTTGTTAATTATAGTTTGAATAAAAATAGAAATTAAATATATTAAAAATTATTAAGAATATATACAATCTATCTATAATTATATCGAATTTTACAGACTTATTTATTTAATTCAAAACGAAAAATTTCATGCGCAAACATCTTTTAAACAAAATAAAACAAAAATCGCCTAACTGAATTAACTACACGAGCAAAATACATATTCAGATAACTCAGTTGCTTAATTTTTAACTGAAGTGAAGAGTTGTGAATCGAACACTCAATTCACTTCACTTGATTCAGTTAATTCAGCTAACTCTGTCAATTCACGCCAAACGAAAGTGCCTATCAAAAATAAAAGACATACATATTTATATTTTTTAAACCATGTCAAATATTTTTTATTTTTCTTAAATTCGATGAAATGTTAAGCAATAAAACAATGGTGTTGTGGTGTCTCACAATGGTTTGTTGTATCCTCCTGCATTCAAAATCCATTCACGCCACGAGTAGAAACTATTGACTAAGTCATCGTAATTTTCTTGTATGCAGTTCAAATAGTTTAACGAACTTTTTGTCTGACAGTTCAAATAGATTTTGCTGATGTCTTTCAATACGGCTTGTTTACGGCTTATTTTGTTTGTTCGATGGCAAAATGGGATATAATTATCTCTATCTCACATAATCAGGTCAATTTAAAAGAATGTGATTCAAATTAATAAACTTATTTTCTTGGTAAGTAAAAAAAAATTACATAGATTTGCCACAACAATTGCATTGGATAATTTCAAAAAAAAAATTATCTAATTTACTTTTTGTGTACTACAACGTAATTGTTGCTGTAATCTTTTTTTTAAATTTGCAAGAAAATAAGCTTATTAATATATTTTTTGTCACAAACACAAAACAAACACTCCAAATTAAACAAATATTTTTGATAATAGCCGTGTTCCAGTCGACCACCTCAAGTACTTATGAGTACGAAGGTTGCTAAAATGTATTACTCGTAACTGCTCTTGCATTCTGGCAAGAGCAGTTACGAGTAATAAATTTAAGCAACCCTAGTACTCATAAGTACTTGAGTTGGTCGACTGGAACACGACTAATATTTTTATATTTTGACATAAATTTATACAGTACAACGTGAAGTGGGTCAAAATTCAAGTGCTGAATATAAAATCCGATTAATTTCAAGAATACGGAAAAATCGTGTAGGTGAATTTATCGGTGATTTTTTGAGGGAATTTTTATGAACGAAAGAAATCGTCGACGAGTTTTTCGAGTGAATTTCAAGAATAGGGACCCTGTTCTATGGATAAAACTATAGGACGCATATATGCGTCCTATGGTCGTGAACGTGTTAATACAAGGAAATCATACTAAAACGCATTTTTTACCGTACATCGTTTATCTTTTGGAAAATAACGAAAAGATTGAATGTAAATCAGCATTTATTCGGCATTTTAAAAAATGGCGTTTTCAAATGGTATGCTCTGCTAAAGCTGTGCCAAAATTTTGGCCATTTAATATGATTCATTTTTTTAATGAAGTGTTAAAATGTACTTATTTTATATTGTAGAACAGATCTGTTTGTTTTAATTTTAATATTAAGCGCGTATTAAATGAATTATTTCTATCTTAATTACTTTTCCCACTATAACGAAGTTATATTGGGTAAGTATTGTAATCGCGAAAAAAATTTTGTTCCAGATTTTCACATTTCTCGACGAATTAGGTTACCAGGACCCCGAAACACCGATCAGAAAAATGTCGTGTCCGTCTTTCCGTCCTTCCGTCCGTCCGTCCTTCCAGTCGCACATTTTTATTATTTTTGTTTTGCCTCCCATTCTAACAAATATTGATAGTTTTGGTCGAAATTTGGTACGAAGATAGATATTAGTAATAAGCAGTTTGTATTAACTTTTAGGTCCATTCGAGTATAGAATAGAGGGGGTTGCAGTGGAAGAGAAAACTACCAAACAGATTTTCTCAAAAATGGGACCGACGATTTTTTTGTTATGTTGATGACAATTTTGACAATTCATCATCTACTTGTTCACAAAATTTGAAGTCGATTGAAGCATTGCGTGGGGGTCGTTTTGACAAAAAGGAGTAATATAAATTTGTTTATCTGTTTACCGAGGCAATGTTGAACTTTCCGAAGAAATATGTTTCTTCAGTTAATACACCTTTCAAATTCCAGCAATTTTTCCCTTGGTGTCTTTAAGATTAAATGAATAGATTACCGTGTAATATTATTATTATTATTATTACTATCTTTATTTCAATAAAATAAATACAAAATTAAAATCTAGTTGAAACAACATTATAAAATATGAAATAAAGTACAGCTCCTATAGACATTATGTCTGTAGTGGAGCAATTTAAAACAAATTTTAATTAAAATTTATATAATATTCTTTGTTTACATAATTAACAATAATCTTCAACAAAATACAAGCTCAGTTATTAAAATAGATATATTTAACTACACGACGGCACATTAGAACATAATGTATGATAATTTAACATTTATACTAAAAATATTGCTCGATATCATCGATGTCAAGTAACCAAGTCCGAATTTCCCTGTTAAATTTATGTTTCTGCGCAGATGGAAGCATTTTGACATTTTTAGGTAAAAGATGGAACCAATAAGGTGCCATATATAAATAAAATCTTCTAAACCTTTCACTATTACAACGAAGACCGACAAAATTGTTTGGATTTCTCATATTATACACGTGGTATATTCGACTATGATAACTATTGCTACGAACAAAAAACATTTTCAATACTTTAAAAACATACAAATACCTTAGAGGCAACAAGTTTAACTCGCGAAAAAGCGGAATAGTGGGTGTATTCCTTGGACAAGCATAAATTAATTTGATAATTCTTTTTTGCGCTACAAAAAGATCTGCAATATTAGCAAAGTAAATTCCACCCCAACTAGTTATACCATACATTAAGATAGATTCAACAAGAGCATGATATAACCTTCTTAAAATAAAAGAAGGGCACAAAGGTCGAAGATTATAAAATTTATGCACTGCAGTAATAACAATTTTCCTGATATTAGTTAGGTGGGAGGTCCAATTTAGCTGTGAGTCAATTGTTACACCTAAGTATTTAAACTCATTTATGCAGGGCAAATCAAAACATTGCCCAAAACATGGATTCTTATCACACGGGTATACGTGATACTTGAAAAAGTTTTGATCAACTGTTATGTCGGGCCGTCTAAAATGCATAATTCTAGATTTTTCACTAGCAACAAGCCGATGATAAAAAAACCATTTACTTAGAGTGCATAAATCAATATAGATAAACCGTTGAATATCAACGTAATCATTAGACGCATATGTCAAAGCCAAATCATCTGCAAACGCTGTAGCACACCCTCTAAGATTAATTTCAAAGATAGAATTGAAATAAATTAAAAACAATAAGGGCCCCAAAACTGAGCCCTGAGGAACACCACATTTTAAAAGACCTGGAGGACTATTCACATTATTAATTTTTACAATTTGACTACGCTTACGAAGGTAACTTATAAACCAATCTAATATTTTGCCTCTAACACCAATACTTGACAATTTCATTATGAGTATGTCATGGTTAACAGTATCAAATGCTTTTGAAATGTCCAAAAATACTGCTGAGCATTTCTGAGAGTTGTTAATTGCTAAATAAATATTGCTCAGAAAATTTAAAAGAGCTTCTTCCGTAGATTTTCCTTCTATGAATCCAAATTGGTGATCACTAAAAAATTTTATTTTACCAAGGTAAGAGATTAATCGTCGTTTAATTAATTTCTCAAATAATTTGGAAAAAGTACTCAATAGTGAGATCGGTCGGTAATTGTTTAATTGCAGAGCATCACCCTTTTTAAAAACTGGAATAACAACAGCTATTTTTAAGGCGTCTGGAAAAATTCCGCTCTTTAGACTTAAATTAAATAAAAATTTTAATACATCAACCAAATACCAGGCACAATTTTTAACAATGATATTATCTACTCCATCAAATCCTTTAGAATGTTTGTTTTTTAACTTCTGAATTTCAGAAATAATCTCCAAAGAATTAATTTCATCGAAATAACAAGAAGTACAGTAACTATCTCGGTTTCCAAAAATAAATTGTTTCTGCTCTCCACTGTTAGTACTATTAGGAAAAATATTGGAAGTTATATCGGATGAAACATTTATAAAAAATTTATTAAATTCATTACATATATTCTGATCATCAGTAAGAAGAACATTTGATTGATATTCATAAATTTGTGTTATTTGGTTTTTGTTTTGGGACGTATTTCTACCCAAAATATCATCAATTTCCTTCCACATAAGCTTAGGATTATTCCCTATTAAACCAAATTTATCTTTGTAATATACTCTTTTGACCCGTTTAACAGTCATATTTACATGCTTAGAGAGTTTTCTTACATAATTTTCTAACCGAGTGTTATTTGGATACCTTCTTAATTTTTTAGAAAATTTTTTAAGTTTATTAATTTTACACAAAAGATAATAATTCATCCAGGGCTTTAACTTCTTGCTACTGCGATAAGTAATTGTTTCTTTTGAAAGTTCAATATGGGAAATTAATTTATTTAAGAAAATATCGAATGCTGTATTACAATTTTTTTCATGGTAAACAAGATCCCAGTTTTCAACTAGAAGACGATCTCTAAGTTTGTCATAATTAACTTTTGAACTCTTTCCACTATAACATATCACAGGTCTATTCGATTCTGCCCAAATATTGAGGGTAATTAAATTATGATCGGAAAAATGTATTGGTAAATTATCAATACTAAAAGTATATGTACTACTGGATTTAACAAAAACATGGTCTAAACATGATAGATTCCTAGTTGGATTGTTAGATACACTGAGGAATCCATATGATGCAAGCATTGCTTGGTAGTTAAAACAGCTTACGTTATTCAATAGATTTATATTAATATCACCTAAGATCACTATGTTATTATTGTTAATTGTTCCCAGCAAATTATCTAAATTATTGCAAAAATCATTAAGATCACTATTACAAAAACGGTAAAAACACAGAAAAATCCAAACATTTTTACCTAGTTGAATGTCCAATCTAAGAACATCAGCTGAAATCCAATTACAAGTACAGCATGATATAACTGTTAGATTTTTATGTATAAAGACACCAACTCCACCGGCGCGGTAATTATCGTTACAGCAAGCTTTAAAGCTGTAATTAGGCAAATTGAATTCTGTTGTTTCGTTCGAATAAATCCAAATTTCAGAAACAAAAATTAAATCAGGTAGAGTATTCAGACTGGCTACAAACGTACTAAACATATCAAAATTTGCTCTTAAACTTCGAATATTTTGGTGCAGTATACTATATTTACTACTCATAAAAGATGCAAATCAAAAATAACTTACAAACAATGATAATAATAAATTGAGCAAAAATATAATATAGAGCAATAATCATAGAATATCGCGTTGAATTTAAAATTCGCTTAATGATAAGAAAAAATATGTTTACGTAAAAATTAAAAATATTAGAAAAAACAAAAAACGAGTAAAACGACCAAAAATAACTTATATCGTGCTTTACATTCATAGCATTAATATTCAATAGTGCCAACGTAAAAGAAATTAAACACAAAAAAATTTGAATAATTAAATCTGTTAAGGAAATGTAAATAGACAAAACAATTGATAGTGGCGATGAAATCGACATAAAATAAAATAAAAACACAAGAAAAAATAAAAACTGAGCTAGTACAGGTAAATAAATCACAATACTTAACAATCTATAAATTTCCAGGTTCCCAGATAGTTCAATCAGATGTATTGCCTTCAATTTTCTTGTGAATGTTTTTAATCCGAAAAATATCGTTGACCGAAGCAATTCGATGAACATCAGACCCTGCAGATTTCCGTAAATATATTTGTCCAGCTTTGCACCATAAATAATTATACTTATATAATGTTTTTATATTTTTAGCCTCACGGTATAAATTTGACTGGAACGCTGTTAAGTGATGCATAATGTAGATACGCTGGACTGGATGGTTTACTGGTAGAAATACATCCAAATCTTGAGTAGACAGTGATTTGTGTTTTCGCATTTGCATTAAAATATTGTTTTTAAGTTCAGTTGAGTTTAGTTTCACAATAAAGAAATCTCTTAACAATGGCTTGAAGTGGTTTCTATTTGCAGCAGCGTTGACAGTAATTTTTTTACCGATCTTCTCAACTGAGACTATTTGATCACCATTTATATTCACCCCTATTTTTTTGATAACACAAGTTATTAAACTACGAATGTCTTCATGGTTAGATGGTAAGCCACTGATAATAATGTTGGATACATTTTGCTGTTGATTTGGTTTATCGATTTCAGCTTCCAAATGACGTAATTTGTTGTCTTGCACAAGCAATTTTTCCTCTAAAACACAAACTTTCGACTTGATTTCCTCATATTCAAATTTTAACGATGTAACAATGGTTTTTAAATCTTCAAGTGCTGATAGCTTACTTTCCATGCGTTTAAGCTGGGTCATAACATCGGATAAACTAACGTTCATATTTGCCGAGTCCGACGCAACCTGATCATCATCCATAATTGATTGGTTTGACGTTGCACATATGGAATTTAAATTTGTAAATTTACCTAAAATACTTTGCTGGTGGCAAATAATATCGTCAACATTTAAAAATAATTATATCTAGTGAGTTTTTAAATATAGCAAGATATTCCCGTTTCTATGACATTAATATTTCTGACTTATATATCTGTGACGGTTTATTGGCATTTTAATGATTTTAATTTCAACGATATGTTGATCGGTACATTATTTGTAAATTACTTTAATAAAATTGCCTTTAAAGGTATTATTTCTGAGTAATAAATTATCTTTGTATTCAAAGTCGTATATAACTCCGAATAGCAAATTACTATGGGATGCTTTAAAACAATATCACGTCATTAGGGTGGCACAGGTTTAGGATAGCTGGGAAAAACATAAAATTAAATGCTATATAACAAACATAATTAACGTTAATTCTGATTTTGTATTATTTGTGTTATATTATTTGTATTTTCGAATGGTCCACAGCGATGCCCCTCCCCCTCACCCCCCATTCATACTGAAGCACTGAGTAAAGAATTGTATCGGCCAATTCTTACGTCGCTCACATAATATTGTAATCTGAACAAACAGGACAAATTTTCAGAAAATAAAATTTGAACATTGTGGATGCTCTCTAAATGGAGTAAGTTAAATTCTTAAGTTTGTTTCATGGTTGTCGTCGTTCCTTCATTCATTCGTTCGTTCATTCGGTCATTTTCTTATTGCGATTTCATGGTTGCTGTAAAAATCACAGAACGATTTTGTCGCCATCTAATGTATAACTAATTAACTATATACATATATACAAGAAATGTTTGTATTATTTATTTATTCAAGTGTTTTACGTTGGTGAATATAGTTGTGCGATATACTTTTTTGCAATTAATATTTATGTGTTAAAAATCTTTAAATTCAACAATTAAAGTAAATTTGTTTTATTATAATTATCGAACAGTAATTATTAAAGTTTAGTTTAGAAATGGATGATGTGGAGTATGCTTCATTCGGATATGGTGATTGCGTGTGGGGCTTTGGCTTATTTTTGGTATATTTTTTTAAACAAAAATACTAGAAAATCAAGACGGTTTAATGCCAGGCCAATATTAAAAGAAAGGGCTAGGGTCGGGCATTACAATAATTTAATAGCTGAAATGAGGTTAAATGATTTTTGAAATTCCGGGTTTGACGACGATACATGGGACAATGCACATTCAAGAACAAAATAATAATAATTTTATATTTTGTAGTTAAATTAGAATCATCGTATGACATAAAAATGTGTCTTTTTTCACTGAAATTAATTTCTGGTTTTTATAAATTCGAAGTACACTTTTCGGCACATTCATCGTAGAAATTAACTTATTTGGCTTTAAATTAACAGAAAAAAGGAATGCATTATTAAATTAATGCAGGAATAATTAGTATGGGAACGTGTTATTTTTATTCGTAAAACAATTTATAGTTAGTGGCAAATAGCTTCTAAAACAGGCTAAACTATTTTATTTTATAAACTAAAATACTTACTTGTTAAGCCCCCACCCAGAGAACTAAACGTTTGCAACAGCCGAATCAATTGCCCTACCGAATTATTCGGTCCTGTATACATTTTAATTAAACTTTACGACAACCTCTTTTTATTGTTTATCAGAACTGAAAAAGATGTTGTAACTGACCCTTTTTAGTTAGCCTAAAGGAATTAGCTTTGACAAAGAACGAAATATACTGTTAACATGCGATTAGCGATCATTCGGTTGAGTTAAACGATTATTGGTTTAGGAATATTATAAATTGTAGTTGTCGTCACCACTGATCGATTATAATAATAGACTTGATTATTAAAGCAACTTTCTTTGCACGGTAAGTGCAATCCAATTTCGGTTACTACATAATCAGAAATAGTCGACACAACCGCATTTAGTTGTTTTCTCCAACAGAATAGGATTGTTGCCAGTTCGTTTAACCAAATTAGTTTTATTAAGGAAAAAGTAGAAATATCCCCCCCCCCCCACCCTTTACTTTACCCCAGAGTCATTATAAATTTATCGACTCTCAAAAATGAGAATCCTCCTTTACTTGAGTTCAATTATAAGTATTCGTAGTTCGGTTTCGTACTCAAAAGTACAACCTACTCATCAGGTAAGTACGACCAAACTACAAAAATACAATTTTCGCTTAATACCTTAAGTATCAAGCAGAACGTACTGAATTAGCGAATTATATTCACGTGTGTATTTATGCCAACATGAATGATTAAGAAGTTAAACAGTTCGGTTATCATGATTGCGGTATAGTTTGCCACAAATGCAATTCGTTTTTGCTAATCGAAAAGGTAGTTATCCCAACACCAATTCGGCCATCGTAATTTCGTTAAATATCGAGATAAGTTTCAAATAAAAACTATAAAGAGACATGAAAAGCTGAGAATAATTTTCTCTATCCTAGAATTCATCAAATATTGCAGAATTGTTTGTAATTGTTTAGGTAATAATAATGAATTCACCCTCTTCTCATATAATGCCCTCTTCACTTTGTAATACGAATTTTCCAACAACATATTAAATATTTTAGGCAGCAAATTTTCAATCACAATAAACCAGTAGGAGTTAATGAAACTGAACCGCTTGGAATGTATAGTTGTAGCAACAGAATTTCAAAATAAATTAATCAACTTTGATATTTTGGTACAACGACAGAATGCTATGATTACTACGACTACAATATTGTTCTCGCAACACATTAGTCATTTTGTTTTATTCGCGGTTGACACAAAAGCCATATATAATTGGTGTAACAAAATTACGTTTGTGGCAAATGAAACGAGGTTGATACTTTAAAAACGATTAGGCTCATTCGGTTCTGACAACGAACGTCTAGGAAATTAGCATCAACGGAGTTGAAGATTTCGAAACGAAGTTGTTGCAACTATCTGTGTATTAGTGCCTACCGTAGATTGTTTGTACCAATCTCATGTCAATTGGTGCTATCGAAATTATGTTGTAGCAACTGCATTTCGTTCATCGTAATGTAAAGTATTTTCTCGCAACCTCATGCCAACGAATCATTTCTCTCAGTGATTTTTGCCGCTATACTTTCCCATTTCAGTTTTTTGGCCGCATTGTTTTTATACAGCTTGTGGTTCAGATCGAATAATATTGGCTCTTGCTTAATAAAATCGAGCAATTTAAATTCAAAAGAAAATTCTAAAATAAAAAGATAAATAATTTTTAATTACAAATTAATTCTATTAATTTACTATTCTACAAATTACATATTTCTATTAATTTTATTCACATATTAATCTTATCACAACACAACACTACTAGAAACCACGTAAAATTTTATTTTTTGCCATTAATATATTTTAACTAACAACAAATAAATTCATTAACCTATCTGAATCAGAAGACATCGTCACGTTTTAGCACAATAACACTTTATAATACATAATTGCTTTCTGTGTAATGTTCACAAAATTCAAATAAAATATGTTTTGAACCCTAAAAAAATATTTTGAACTGAAATTATTAAATATGATGTACATCACTTTTCATTTATTATTCTAGTCTCTTTCTATTCATGATCGTTCTGCTAAAAAAAGTTGGAGATAAACCATCTCGCTGCAGAAATTGCAGAAGAGAAAAATTACTAAAGACGAGCAATTTGATTGGTTGAAAAAAATCACTGAACGAATGAATGAAGGAACGACGACAACCATGAAACAAGCATTAAGGACTTTCAACGGTATACTAGAGATGTATAACTAGATCTAAGTGTTAAAGGTCGAAGATGAAAAATGGCGAATGCGACTTTGATTGCTGCTCAACACGTGTCAGTTCTAAATAATTTAACATTATTTGTCAGTCTGTGATTTGGTGGTATGAGGGTAGAAGATTTATATTGGCTTGACCAATTGTGATATTGGGGAAGAGGTCTCCAGATTTAAGAAAAGCCGTGACATATTGTGGCTGCCCAAAATAACGGAAAATGTTTGTAAAATATAAATATGGTTGGTTTGGTGATCTGTAACGGATGGTTTCTGGGAAAAGTGTCGTCCGAGAGTCGGATAGACCCAATTTTTTTTTAATTATTTTATGATTTTTTACACGATTATTGGAACTATTGAAAATTCGATTGATGATATTTGACTGAAGGGGTACTTAGATAAATAAAGAAATGTTTATATATTTACAAATTAAATATTTGTTTTCCTTTTTTTAGCTTACTTACCTTCGTATTACGAAACCGTAATCCCGAGGAAATCCCGAATAAAATTGAATTCCGCGGATGAAAGGATTTTGTACCCTCGGGTTTTGGTCCTCTCGGGATTTTGTACCCCCGGGATTTTGTACCTCGGGATTATGCATCCTCGTGTAACCTACTTTCCGAATCGCTTTCCTGCATCAGCACGTCCATAGAGTCCACCAGCTGCTGGAATTTGTGAACGGTTATTTATTCCAAATTCGACTAATTTGAATTCCAAAATTTTTATTTATTTTTGTGTTTCTCATTGTTAATACTTGTGTTCGATTCCAAAAATTTTCGATCGGATTCATATCAGGTGACTGATCCGGCCGTTGTAATTTACTTAATTAATCCCTGTCATTGCCTCTCATTGAACATACCTCCAACCCCTACCTGGTCGTTGTGTTGCGAAAAATACCAGTCTACTGGGCATTTTAATTGCCGTATTGAAATTTATCCATCAATAGCATTTTCAATTCAAATTCAGACCGATTAGAAAGAAACTTGACCGTTTCTTAACGGAATAAGATAAAATTAGGCGCTTACGATTAAAATGGGATTCTAAACTGAATTTTACATGAACTTCTGAAAAAAGAGTTTAGAAATAACTACGTTGCTTTCTAATCTCAGAAATGTTTCTACGAATCATTTTAGAGTCCCATTATCTGTTAAGAAACAGCCAAGTTCCTTCGTAATTGGCCTTATTCCAGAAGTTCATCTAAAAATCATTTTAGAATAACATTTCGAACTCAGGTAACTGATGTTTGATTAAACTATTAATATTATGCGTTGTGCCAGTATCATTATTCCTGACATCTTCGTTATTTTCAGAATTTTGTATGGATAAATCGTATTATGAGAAGTGATTGTATTTATAATTAGGGGATTTTGATTATTTTTTAGACTCAAGTATCACTTCCCCCCTCTCCGTTTTGAGCCCGTTTGAGTTTTTAGGACAAACTTCCTCAGTTACATAGTGGTTAACTTAGCAGCTATGTTTAAGTATTGAAATGAACTGATAATATTTTCCATTGAACAATTACTTATAGGTGTTGACATATTGCTACAAGCAGAGATGGGCGACGTAGATTACGTGATGTAATCTACGTGGTTGTCGACGCGTAATCTATTACGTAGATTACCTCGCGATTTTTTGCGTTTTTGGCGTCGACAAGGTAGACAACGTCGACAACCTACGAAATGATTAATTTCCTCATTTATTTAGCCGGTCTGATCATATTGCTGTCTGTTAATAAATAAGTCATTGTTTAATTAACCTAGGGATCAAAAAAAGGTTACATTTTGATAATAAATCACATAAATTATTCATTGGTACATGAACTGACTAAGTGACTATCATAGTTATTTTTCATTCGATTCTATACAACAATATAGAGTAAATTATGCACAATTACTAAAATACTTATATATTACATCAACAATTTGACATAATTCAAATTTGTACACTTAATTTTTAAAATAAAAATATTGGGAGTAAATTTAAAATATATATTCAGTTAGTGACATCTATCTAAAAATAGAAGAAGAAGCGGCTACTAAATATTTCGACTGCAGGCATAAAAAAGTTGTCGACGTTGTCTACGAATAGTCGACGTTGTCGACGAGTTGTCGATGAGTTGTCGACGTTGTCTACGAGTAGTCGACGTTGTCGACGGTTGTCGACGCATTCGCGTAAAAATTAGTAGGCGACGCGTAATCGCCCATCTCTGGCTACAAGATTCTGATATGATACTGACGAAAAATTCTGGGGATGCCACTTTGAATTTTCTTGGCATTGGACGTTCTATGGTGCTTTGAAAAGATGGGTTATATTTTATCCTGATACTGTGTGGTTGAGTAGTAGTTTTAATTTTCATTCTTGTCTAATTGAAAAGTTTGGGGAGGATGGACGTTGTAGAAGTTCCCGAGATATACTTCAGGAGTCCGAGAATCATTTCTACGTTAAGTTCTATATTCCTGTATTACGTACCAATTTCTCTTGTAATATCGGCCAAACCTTAATTGCACTTTTTGTGCAGGTGGGATTTTACAATCGGTTTATTCGGTATAAGTGCTTATTCTCGAATTACTTATTTCCACGCATTTTTCGCATTACCTTGGTGAATTCTCACGAAGTTTCTTATTGACTTCGGCAGGCCTATGATAAATATATTTATTATCCTATTCACCGTTTTTAGCCATAACGTCGTCACTAACATTACACTGCGTTCTTAGTAATTTTTGGATACTTTACCTACCAGATTAAAGCAATAAAGCAAAACGCTTAAGAATCTGAAAATAAACTAAAACGTCACTCGCAACAACCTCCTTTGATAAAATCCAGAAGATCTCAAAACTATTTTGGGTAATATTGATGTCCACATAATAAAACATTGTATAGGTTTCCACAAGATAATAATCCAGTAGGTGAATCACCTCAATTTATGGTTTAAATAACTTTCAGTCGTTTTCTTAGAGTTAAAATTGACTTGTATATAGTATGTCTCTTTCATAAGATATGATAACTTCCTAGAAAAAGTCTTAAAATTACACTAAATATGACTAATACTAAACATTATACACTTATTTCAAACCATTTTTTACTCAAGCCTTTTATGCTCCACATCAAAATCCACAAATTTCCAACCGCGATGTCCAACACTTGCTGAAAACGCGACAAAAATCACTAATATTTATTTTTAATTTTTGCTACTTTCAATTTATTGTATTTACGTAAATCACTTACTGGTTCAAGGTTATACATTTTTATAAGCATGTATAGTTGCATGTAAGAATGTAAGTCCAAATTCGAGTTTTACTATTTTGCATACAAATTACTTCGTGTCGTACACATGTCGCTCCCTCCCCCTCTATTTGCCTGTATTATGCAAAACGGAACGATATAGACCCACACACTTGTTGCTCGACACTAAAAAAAAAACACAAAAATTGACCTGTTCAGAGTAATCAACCTTCAATTAATATAACATTTTTTGAAGCAGAAAAGCAAAAAAAAAAAAAATTTCAACATCAACATTGAATTGATCATTACCATGATCATAATTAATTTAATACAAGATGATCATTATCATCTAAACCTAATAAATGTTTTGTGCGTTTGGTTGTTCAATTTAACCTTCAACAAAAACAAATTTTTGTGTTTTTTTTTTGGTGGATGTATATTATATAGTACAATATAAACAATATTCGGTTGAGGCAGGTAAAATATTCCACCTTTCTCTCCGCAACCACCACCATACCACCACCAGAGACAGAACGTCATCGACAACGAATTATTATTAAGAAACAAAAACTTCTCGTGTGTAGGCGAATTGGCGCTCAACTTAATAAATATTTTATGTATAGACCATTACTTAGCAGTTTTGTTGTGAACAAGATCGCGATCGATACAATTCGTTTCGAATATCGAAAAGGAGTTTGATCTACATAATAATGGAGGCCCACGCTTAACAAGCATTTTGATTTGTTGTCGACTCTCTCGTTTGACAACAACAACAATTCGCCTTTTTTACTTTTTTTTTGTAAGAACTCACCTTAATTACTTCTGCACAATCGATTTCTTCTAGAAGTTAGACACTATACTAGAGAAAAATTTATGAACGAATGAATGAACGAAAAAAAAAAATGTTAAACTTTTTGTTGTAAATTGTTTAAGATTCGAGAAGAAATAGGTGGCACAGTGAGGTAACCTTCAATACATTTTTTTTTCTTTTTAATAATTTTTTTTACAAGCGTGATTTCCTGTTGAAAAAACGAAAAGATTTAATTTATTTGTATGTACTTCGTCTTGCGCAGCTTTGTGCTTTTTTGTATACATATGTTCGTAGAGGCGAGATTCATGGATATTTTCAAATGCATGATTATACATTTAGGTGAAAAACTTAATGAGTCATTACGTAAGGTATGTAATTATCAGTGGGAATTTATTTACAAAATTCGTGGAAGTGTCGCGTCTCATTGTATGATTGTATCGTAAATAAGAAAATTGGAAACCAATTTTAATTCGTTGTGACAGACTTCATCCACCCCGCATGCGAGTAATTAACCTTGTTATTCACTTGTGTAACAGTTGAGAAAACTATAGGAGCTTTATGTTTTGAGCATCTAGAGAGTTGAGTTCATCATGCCGAATTTACGTTACCCCCCTTGGAATCAAAATGCTGGTGAGCTGAGAAATGATTATTGGTTTTGTAATTCAATATGCTGCTGCGAACTTTATAGCCACCTGAATGATTATGTGCAATAAAGTTTCTTGATCTTCAACTAAAATACTGGCATTGTACAAGCACTATTTTCTAAGAGTCGTTCCAGCTGTTAGCAAAATGCTGGAAATTGACGATTTTAATCTGGCGGACCAGATAAAATGACGTTGAACATAAACTGATGTTTACGCTGATCGAAGTTCAACATTTCGAGCTAGCTTAGATTCCATATTTAGTACCGCAACGCTGAATCCCCTAACAACGGGGAAGTACCAGACAAAATGTAGCCTGATCTCAAAATTTCCCATACTCAATTCTTGAGAATGTTTCTTTAAAATATTGCTTACATTCTGTTGTGTCTTAAATTAAACTACATATGTAAGATTAATAATAAATTCAATTAGTTTCTTTATTATGTACTTGCAATTTTAATACAATGACAATGACTGACTGTCATACCTCTATAGAGAGAGACAGATAGCTATATGATGAGATGGCAATAGTTTTAGGTTTGCTAACATCTCCCCCTAATTTAATTGAAACCCTTCCAGTCGTCGAGGTATTCTTCGCTCTCTGTGTGGTCGACGAACCGGAGTAGCTGGATTGTTTTGTTGCACATCAATCGCGCCTTCATATAAAGATTCGACAAGAATATTTGTAGGGCTTCCTCGATACCTCCTTCCCCTTGATTTTTTTTAACGATCTCTTGAGTGTATCGACGAAACGTTCCTCCTGCCTATTTGATTCTGGATGGAATGGGGCGGTACGCATGTGTTCGATGCCATTTGACTCACAAAGCCCTTTAAATTGTGCTACAACAAACTGAGTTCCGTTGTCCGACACGATGGTTTTTGGAATACCAAAACGAGAAAATGTTTCCTCCAACATTTTAATAGTTTTTGTTGAAGTTGTTGTTTCCGACAGAAAAACTTCCGGCCACTTTGAATATGCGTCGATGATTACGAGAAAGAAATACTCGTAAATGCGTCCGGCGTAGTCAATGTGAATTCGCTGCATCTCTTCGATCTGCTGATCAAGACCAAGCCAGTATACATAGCTCCGAGAAATCGACTTCGTTCGTCCCTTATGCCCTTTGTGAAGTTGTTGAAGAATACGTCGCTGAAATTTTTCTGGGAGAACAAGGCGATCATCGTACATGAGACAACCGTTCGATATTGACAATGCTTCTCGACGATGAAAAAATTGTTTGACCTCAGTATCTTGAATTTTCTTGAATGAAGCAGGCCAACCATCGTTGACATGTTGAATGACTGTTTGGAGAACAGCTGACTTTTCCGTTGATTACTGTATCATTTTGTGTATTACGGGCAAATTTCGTCCGCTTGAATTGACGCAATCACAAATTCTTCGTCTGGTTTGACGTGAGAGTTGATCAATCGTGAAAGAACATCTGCGTATCCGGAACTATTTGTGGACACATACTCGATGTTGAAGTCGTACATATGTGTAGTGTGGGTCTGTCCCATCTCTGAAGTCCTATTCGCTGTGTACAGGGATACCTTTCTTTGAACCGAAAATTGACAATAATGGTTTGTGATTCGTTTGAAGTAAGAACTTTCGACCGAACACGAATTTATGAAATTTAGTCACAGCAAAAACCAAAGCATACACATAGGCTTCTTTTTCGATCTGACTATAATTTTGTTCGGCTTTGTTCAAGGTTCTCGAAACGTGGTAAACTGCTTTGACAGATTTGTCCGAGAACCGATGATAAATGCAACCTCCGATGCCAGTGATGAATGATCTTAAGGTATGGATCAAAATGAGTGAATAGCAGATCAGACTTCAAAATTGTTTTGAAATTGTCAAATGACTTTTGACAATCTGGTGTCCAATTCCATGAGACATTTTGTTCAAACAGCACGTCGAGTGGTTGTCGTAGTTGATGCATTTCTTTTACGAATTTACCATACTAATTTATAGCACCTAAATATGAACGTAGAGTTGCTATATCTGTCGGTGGTGGCATGTTCGTAACAGCTTCCACTTTACCTGGATCTGGTCGCAGACCATCCTTGTCAATGGCGTGACCCAGGTAGCGAATCGATTTCATTGCAAATTTGCGTTTTTCGATTTTTAAATTGAAACCTAAATCTTGTATTCGCTTGAGTGAGCGTGTCAGATTTTGATTGTGATCCAACTTGTCTGTGCCGGAGACGATAATGTCGTTCATGACCATGTAGGCAGCAACTACTTTCAAATCATCAACCATGTTTGACATAATTTGTTGAAGTGCTCCCGGTGCCGACTTCACGCCGGTAGGGCAACCCGTTAAATTGAAGAAGTCCTCGATGCGTTGTGATTGTGAGTAGCTTGCGAGATTCTTCTTCGATTTCCACTTGAAGAAACGCGTCGGAGAGATCTTTGTGACTGAAGACTATTCCGTTCGCGGTTTTCGCGAAGATCTCTTGAGGAATTGGTAATGGATATTGATTTGGTTTCAATCCTGACGTTTCTCTCTTTTTTTTGACAACGACTATCGGCGCGGCCCAATCAGAGTATTCGACTGGAATAATGGAACTCAAATTCTGAAGACGTTTGAGTTCTTCATCAATGAGTGGCAGTGCCGCAAAAGCCACTGGTCGTTTTGCACGAAAACTGGTTTCACATCAGGCTTTAGATGTAATGTGACTTTCGTTTTTGTACAGAGACCCAGCTTATCCGAAAATAAATCAGGGAACAATGGTTTGAGTGCTGTGATCTTGAGTTTGCTTTTGTCTGCAGTCCGTGCTCCGAAAGTTGGTTTTGACAAACGGGGCTTCCCGAAGCGCTCCCACATCGACTCGGATATGATTGTAATGTCCGAACTACTGTCCATTTGAAGCTTGATTTCGACACCGGTTATGAGTACCGCGATAAATTTGCGCTTATTCGCAAATCCACCCATGCTGTTAGTAATTGAAATTTTTTTAACACTTGTATTGTCCTTTGGATTGTATTTTGCTTTGGTACTTATCTGTTTATGTTATGAGTTTTCAGGAAAGCACCCGCAGTACCCTCCTTGTATCCAGTTCGCTTACAATTTTGACATTATGATTTTTGAATGAACAGTCTGTCGAAAAATGCATGCTTACTACACATGACCAACAAGGTGTTCTTGGAGTTTTTTCTGGATTTATGTTGGGCAGTTTGTTGTCTCCTGCATGCTGCGACTTGTTGTACGCTTTCTTTACTATTCTGTGTGCTTGACCAAATTGACAGCTGGTCACTTCTCTTGCTGGTGTTTCTCAACCAACCTGACATCAGACCTGAGATTAATATAAGGATCTGACGTTCTGCAATCCTTTTATCGATGCCATTGATTTGTTCATCTTTTGTGTTAATTTTTAAGAGAAGCCGTGTGCGCACTTCCTTATCGCGACTCGAGCGAAGACCAATGATGAATAAATATCAAGCTTTTGAATAGATCACTTGAAATGTTTACCAATTCGAAACTTTCATACAACTTGTTGACTTTACTCCCGTATGACATAAAATCATCACCGTCGTTTTTTTCGACCTGCAGACACTCGTATCATCGGTGAAATAGAGATTTCTGTGGCTCAGACAGCTCTGTAAGTTTCTTAACCGTATCGGCGAATGAAAAATCTTTCGGTGTCTTGGGCAGACTCAGTTTTATGAGAAGAAGTCTCACTTTCGCTGAGTCATTGAGATTCTTGGCATCTTCTTCGAATAACTTTTCGAATCTACTGTACCAAGCCTCGAATAAAACACGTGAATCAGCATCGTAACAAAACTCTATGATTTGTGATGAAAGATTGAATGCCGAATTTGAGGTTATGTTGGCTGCTGTATATGCACTGTAGTGCGCTTGTATAACGCATTCGGTTGATTCGATTTATTGCATAGCCAACAATATTCTCGAATGTTACATTATACCAAGCTGTGCTATGGTTTCAGGTAATTCACGCAAAGTTTAAGAGTCTCAACTGAATGTCCCGTTTTATTTATACAATGCGCAATGAAAGGCTTTCTCAGTGATTTCACGCGTTCAGCAGTTCAATTACAAATGGTTGGTCAACTGAATACAGAAGCACGTAATGTCGAAGGCTTGTAGATTTTCACCAACTTTGTAAGTTAGCTGGATAAACACGTGCAACAGCACCCGCTGATGTACCTCTACAAAAATTTCCAGTTCCGTCGGACCTGAATTATCACGTTTAGCGACGGGTTTTAAGAATATTCCGTTTAATGGCGTTTTTGAATAAATGCCTTGTAAATTTGGTGTGTTAACTGAATATTCATCCCAATACTGATATCAATACACACATTTTTAAAATTTTTTAAAAACACTTGTTAAATATTTCGCAAAATTACAAAAGGTTTAAAAAATCACTCGATCGATTTCGGCTTATTAGGCCATCATCAGGAGTATCTACTAAACTGTGTAGATACTCCTGATGATGGCCTAATAAGCCGAAATCGATCGAGTGATTTTTTAAACCTTTTGTAATTTTGCGAAATATTTAACAAGTGTTTTTAAAAAATTTTAAAAATGTGTGTATTAAGTGTGTTTCGCCAAGTGCCTACGGCAGAAAGTGTAAGAAGTACTGATATCAATGTTAACGTCCGAAGCAATCTTGTCCCGGCGAAAAATTACTCAACAAAAAATCAATAAAAACAAAACCGGTAGGACATTTTATGCATACTGGAACGGAAGCTTGACCTTTCCAGATACGATGTCCATCAAGCAGGTCATGCTCGTAAAAGCTGTAAAGGTAACTTGTGTAACAACCGCTTGTGGTTGTTATGGTATATTTAATTTAAATCTGTAATTGCGGTTGAAAATCCCAACAAGGTTGCATGTTTATCCACTGCGCTGCAAAAATCTCTTCCACTACACGTCATTCTTTCTTTGGCTTAATTTGTAATAGAAAATATTTTTTTTTTGGGTAGAGTGTACCATTTAGCATTTTATACTTCCCCGCATTTTGGTCGGTTACTCGATTCGTTTTATCATTTTTTTTTTGATGGTATGAAATGACGTGTAGTGGACTAGTGGTTGGTGTGTTGCTTCATCTGTATTGTTTTGTTAGCGCGTGGAATCGTGGATATTACATGCGAATGGAATGTTCTGGTGATTAAATTAAATAGTATTGGTGTGTGCGAATCGATTTTTGGGTGATGTTGTATATATATTGCGCAGGATGTCAAAAAATTACAACAACAACAATGGCGGAGATCGTGACTGAAAGTTTATGAAATATTTAAACAATGATACATTGTTAATTATTTTGAATTAAAGTCAGTAGAATTTTTCACAAAATTTTAATTATATTCACTCAACACTCAAAATTATTACGCAAAACTAACAAACACGATTTGTTTGGTCACTATGTCCGCCATATTAAATTTTTTTTTACATAGATGCGCAAGAAAGAACGAAAATGAAACATCGGAGTATATTACTTGTATATGTATGTATATTATACGCCATCCGAAATCTATCGGTCGGGTAATTGTATATTTTTTTTTCTTTGGTAAATAATTTTTGTGGGGGGGGGCGGGGGGGGGGGGGGGGGAATAAAATTTTTATTTGGTACGGGTCAATTTTTTTTTTTAGTCTAGTTTTGAATTTCAATAAAAAAATATGTCAAGTTTGGACTGGTAGATTATAGTTACTCAAGTTTGTAGTTTTTTTTTTTTTTTGAAAGGTGGTGTGTTAATAATGCCACTAAGACGAGTATTATAATTACGGTAGGAATATAAATACTGTTGTAAAAATTTTAAAGAAACACTAAAAGAAAAAAATTATAGTTTTTCTAAGTGATTAGAGCCTGTATGGTGTGATATCAGTTAATTTTTGGTGAACTTTAGTTATTACTATGTAGCATATATATATTCTTTTTGTTGTTGAAATATTGTTTTAAGTGCTTAGTGGCTTTTATATTTTGATTTATGTAAATCATTAACAATGTTTTGTTGTGATAATAATTTAGTGCCGGATGGCATAGACATATGTATTTTTTTTTATGGTCATTAGTAAAGGCCTAGTGGCTCATAAAATTTTTTTTTTTGATTGTTAACTATAATAATAATAATAATTATATCTAACATATTATGTAATAAATGATAAAATAAACTTAATTTTCTTTGTTGTTGACTATCTAAAACATTTTGTGGTTTGAAGTGAATTTTGGTCCAGTGGTGTGGATGAAATTGATTGTTGTTTGTCGATACTAAGAAAAAAAAAACTGTGATTCTGTTTTGGATGATCAAGACACTGCTGAGTGCCTGTTTATACCTTGTAATGCATTCGGTTTCTAATGTTCACGAAAGTGCCTGTCTATTTAACACATGGTAGTGCAGCGGGTTATTAAAGTTATTGGTGTCCCGTTTTACTGAGTTAAGAGAATTTAATCAGTTGGTATACTCATAATCGGTATATCTATAATTATTGAAATTTTGTGTGGTAGCTGACCTTGCCAATCATGTGGGTCGTGGTCGGTGAGAGGGGGTGCTGAGCTCCTGCGTCGGCGCTGAGTAGCTGTGTTTTGTGGTCGGACTGGCCAAATTTTTATGTGTGTTCAGGTAAGGTGTAGAAGGGAAAAATATAAAAGAACCCTAACACACCGCGTGGTTTTTTTATATATTTTAGAATTTATTATTGTGAGCCAAACTTGGTTTTGTTGTTTTATTCTTATATTTCTTTTTCTTTTTATTATATATATATAAATATTTTTCGCGGTTTCAGGTTTCGGGTGGCGTCATATGCGACACTCCACAAATCGATTCGCAACACGTTTTTTTTGATTTTTTTTAATTCTAACGGTTTTTGTTTCAATTTTTTTTTCATTTCATTTTTCCCATTTCATTTTTCCGATTTTTTTTTCTCCCCTAATCCGGTTTTCATTCGAAATTGCAGATTTTTTTTTTATGATTTTCTTGTCTCATTTTTCTTTAAGTGATGTGTGAGTAAGTAGTTCTGTGTGATCGCGTGAGGATGGGCGGCCTTGTGCTGACCTAGGCCTTGAACAAGGTCGCCGGAGTGGCACCGGCATCCTTGTCGAACGCTCCCAAAATTTATGATTATCTACCACTGTGGTCGTGGCAAGGTAGGATAATTTTTCTGAACCCTTTCGTTTTATCTCTATGCGGTTTTCAAGCATAGTAATATGTCTGGTAACCCCCACGCCTAGCGGCGAGCTTTAGTCGGCGCAATACCGCAACCAGACCTCTATTGCTATGTTCTGTTAACACAATCCCTTTTGTGGGGGATTGTGTTACACTTGGCAGTCGGTATTCATTTATTTTGCTGTAAAAATTATCCAAAGATAAGTTGTAAGCTGGTTTCATAGCAGCCTTCAAAAGCTTTGCAGCACGCCGAGGTTATTGTTCGGATCTTTATACTACACATACTACTATTATATTGACTGTGATTCTAGGGTTGGTTTTGGAAATTAGCAGTTAAATCCATAAAGCATCACTTCGTAGGATAATTGGAGAACATTATGTAACATTCGAAGAAATGGTAACTGCAGCTTAGCAAATAGAAGCATGAGTGGATTCCCGACCACTTGCCCCAATGACATCTGATACTTATGATTTTGCAATGTTAACACCCGAACATTTTCCGACAGGTGGACACCTGCGCGGAATTCCAGAATCAAATTTTTAAAATGCTGGAAACTTCTATTGAAGGCAAAAAGACTACATTCTATTACAAAAAAAAAAAAGAAACAAGTAGAATAAAAGACAATCTTACAAAGCAAAAGGAGAGCTAGCCCTCGTGAATAATGATAATCTACCTCCGGAAATGGTCTTTAGGAAGATTCGGTTTAGTTATTAAGTTTTTGGGTTAGCAATATTAATAAAGAATAGTAATGGAAGATTGCTTAAAACACCAACTACTAAAATAAGTTCTCTTCATGCACACGCCTATATCAGTAGCCGGCGATGAGGTCATTATAGCGACTCTCGTCAGCTAGACTAGTTATACGCTATTGCAACGTTAATGCAGCGATACCATATACATGCATAAGCATTTATTCAAAACATGCATGTATTTTCTCACAAATAGGAAGAGACAAAGAGGCAAAATGAGAACTAAATGCCTTAGGAGGAATCAAAATTACACGGCAAAAGAGGTCACCATTTGATTTTATTGAGAAAAATTCATCCAAACCAGCCACTCAATATAGCATTGTGATCAACATCATCATGATGGAATTTACAAAATTCCTATACTGAGTTTTATACAAGTTCTATCTGGAAATACTAGCTATTGTTACAGCACTACTGTGTGCAAATAATATTGAAGAAGGACATCAATCAAGGATTGCAGATGATATAAAAATTAAATTTGCTGAAGAAGATTTTGGTAACCTAACAAAATATCAGTGATATAAAAACATGTTTTACCTTATCGCTTAATAAGGGTTAAATTGGAAGTATAGACTCAGATATAAATGTTACTTTGCCACAGAAGTGTCAAAACGACACATTGCTGCATTTGAAGTTACAATGGGTAACCTCGAAGACATGGTACTGCCTAGGGCTTACAAAGCTCTCAGCCTTATCTTATAAGATCATTCAGAGCGAAGTCCCCGCTGAATCTAATAAAAACGGAGACGTCCAGCAATTGTTCTAGAACAGAACAAGCAGGGTAAAAAAGCAACATTTTAATTTGAATTACCTACGAATTGCATCTTCTCGAAATAAAAAACTGAGCTACTCTTTAATTATTTCTAATACATATTATAATTTGTAAATATTTAATAAAAAATGATTGAACTTTTATAAGGCCACAGATTCTTTTGCAAACATCGAAAGAAATTGAGCAAAAACATTTCAATAATTGGCTACCAAATATTTTATATTTTGAGCTACTTAATACAATAAAATCCGAACTTGTTTGGCATGTTACCCAATATTATCCAGCCTTGATCAATTTAATTTTGTGCAAAATTATTTTAAAATTTATTGAGCAAATTCGAAAAGTTTAGGAACTTTTTCTAAACAATTTTTCCATTTATTGATACACATTTATAATTTGCCCATTTTTTACTATACATTAAGTTACAAATATTATGTTTGCAATATTCTGATTCTGACCCATTCTGGATAGGCTTCGTGTATTAAGTCCGTGGGAATTAATTCCGATAACAAAACCTCAGTTTCGCGACTTTTTCGCAGCGAAACTGTTAAGTAGAGATGGACCAGGATGTAGGTTTACAATGTGCGTTTCATATACAATCATTTCAGTAAGTCGATGATTCTTGGGACGAATGATTGGATGCTTCACATACTTTTTGCAATCAAGTTTTGCAAGACGACCTCTTACTCTCAACATCGCATCTTTATCGAGAAATGGAGTTAATGATAATATTTGGCTTTTGCGATCTAACCTTGTGCCATTTTGGAGAGAGTGTATCTCCCTAGTGAACGTTTCTCTCTGAACATCTCTGATAAAAAATATCTCGGTATTGCGAAGTAACTTGATGAAATGAATTTTTGAATACCGAATTCGATCAATTCTGGCGATAATTCGTTTAACCTTTCCAAATAATGAATATCTATTCAAGAAATGCGCTACGATTCCATTCCGAAAGTTAAACTCTGAGAGCCAAGCCAACAATGTTTTGGAGTCGGTCCACACAAACACCTGAAACTGGTGGGTGTGTAAAGTTCTTAATATGAATATAATGAGTTTGGCTAATATGCAGGCCTGCACACAATTCCACTTTAGGTATTGAGATTTGTTTAATGGGTACAAAGCGCGTTTTGACAATGATTGATAAGTGTGGTGTCGACGTTGCCTTCTAAATCGTCGGACCGAAGGTAAGCTTTAACCTTACGCATCCACAGCCCTTGGAATAAAATTTTCATTGAAATGGTTGATGGAGATATCCAACCTAACGGGTCAACAATTTTGGAAATTTCTAAACGAAAATCTCGTATACAACTAGATTTTATGGCTTGTATGTTAATGACAAATTAAAACTCGTTTCAAACAGGATTCCATTGGATCCCAAGAGTTTATATTATTGCAAAAAATCAATAAGCGAGAGACCTGTTGAAAATTTGCATAATCTGTTAAAGACAACACGCAATTTTGTCGTGGTGTTGTCCAACTTAAGAACGGCATCGTGCGGCAGATCAAAAACCTCGCCATCCCGATTGGCAATTTCACTGTTTGGTACGTGTTCCATTTAACCTAATGACAGGTTAATTTTTTGTATTCAACAGCCCGTTGATTGTTGATTGTATGGAAACAATTATAGCAGCTTCAGTTTGATTCGCCAAATTCCGGCGTAGTTTGATACTATAACTGCGAAACTTCAAACACCGAAACAGATGAAGGCTCGATTCGTATCGATGGTTTCTCTGTGAGTTAGGAAACTATCTTGAGATTGTCGGCTCCTTCGATTTTATTTCTTCAGCTCCATCATCAAGTCCGTCAGACTTAGTGTTTATTAACTTAAAAAATTATGAAAGTGAAGGAAACTCCTGGTTGACGATTTCTCTCGATCATAACTGATTCGTTTCACTGTTCAATTTACGTAACAGAATTTGGATTAACCATTCATCTCTATATTTATAGCTTCTTTCCACATCATCCGAATCCCAATCACGATTTTATCAGCCTTGTCATATAGACTGCGAATGTCAGATGCCTTTCCACTCATGGCTAGCAGTTGTACAAGAAATGCGGTAATGTATGAAGTCATAATTGGCGTCTTTTGTCGAATCTTGATTTTAATTTGTTTCAAGCTTCCATATAATTTGCATCAGTTTCAGTTAAATGTTTCATCAAGGACATAAGGCCCTCTGTATAGCACTCAACGGTCCTTTAAGAAATTTGAATTTATTGACGTCAGACCAAGATTGATATTCATGAATTGAAAATTTATAAGAATCCTCGAATGCTGGCCAGTTTTTAAATTCACCATCAAATTGCTGAATGGTGATCTTCGGCAATTTTACTTGGTCTTAGGTCAATAAGGCTCTAAAAAGCTCTCTTCATGATGATTGAAGACAAAGGAATCCACTTTTAGAACATGCTGAACTCCGTTTACGAACTATTTCTGAATCTATATTTCCTTTTAGTTGTAGTATTTAGCTTCAAATTCTTCTGGCTTTGAGTCGTGGTTACGAAAAACGAACAAATTGGATTCCAGATTTCGAAAATCATAATAAAGCTCGTCGAGTCGTGAAATGCGAATTTCAATACCCTCCTGTCATGTATAGCGTCCGTTATTTAGGAAAGCCAATTTTGTTAACGCGTAACTGATGCGACAACGAGGTATAATGTATGTGTAGGATTTCAGTTCAAGTTCATTTCAAGACGTTACATTAATTTCACATGCGATGACAACATGTATTTGTATTCCAATCTTCTAATTTTTGTGGCGAAATAAATTCAAACCGATGGAGTTAAATTCATTTCAAAATGAATTAAAACTGCGACATTTAACTTTTAAAAAAAAGATGTCACGGATGTATTTCATATTGAAAATGATATTAATTTCGCCATACAAATATGCCCAACCATGCCCCTCCTATTAGGAAAATGTGAGTGTGTGTATGCGTATTTCTATACTCTCATCCTGTTTTCCCTCAAGTTGTTATATTAACAACAAGTTGTTAGGATAACGTGTCAGCACCAGAATTCCAGTTGTAAGGTAAACGTGCATGAGAAATGTTGTAACGTTACTTGTTGCATTTGGCTATGGTTATTGTAGAAAAAGTTGTTTATGATGTGTATGCTGACTGCTAACCCCATCTCGTTCATTCCGCCACTCAAGATGACTTTCGGTTGGAGAATCGAGGTGGTATTATCGGTTAAAATCTTCCGAGCATCTCGAAACTTACTCGCCTGCTTACTCAATTTATCTCGGCGGGAAAGCAACTCTTTTTGAATCAGCAACTCAACTAATATTCTATCAATCAACCAGTAAGTAATGTTAAACAGATTTCTTGTCTGCGTTGCATATTTTAGAATAGATTTAAATGATTTACGAATCGGCCATCTACACAGCGAGACTCTTCATATAAGTAGCTGAAGATGCGACAGATACTACCTACCGACGATTATTGGGTATCCAAAGGCGAACTTGGACACAACCTATATAGTATTCTTTATTCTATATGTAGCATTAGTTTTGCTAGAGGTTGACGTTTAATTTTTTAACTCAAATCTTTCAAAATATGGTGATATGACGGCTATATAGACATGGTAAGACAACAAATATAACTTCCCAAAAAAAAAAAAAATTGCAAAATTAAAATTTGGTTTTAAGAAAATATATAGCGGCAAAAAAAACCACAAACCACTTCCTAAATTTCAGAGACATTAGAAATGTGTTAAATATGCTGTAACATTTCATAATAAAAAATAGAAATGATCGATCGCCATAAAAAATTAAAATGTCAAAGTGTTGAAATACCAAAATATGAACTAATAGCAAATCCCGCTAATTCTATTTATCTACATATAAACGTATATGCACGCATCAATTAGTATATGGAGAGAACTCACACGAAGAAATCACCTTGAACACACAACACTTACATATTGGTGTGATATTAGCAAATTAGCAACAAACCATACACAATACACACACTATGTACTTATGTGTATCCACACTTTCCTGATCAATTTATTTTTATCATTCTCACAAATGTTCAAATCGATCGTTTGTATCATTTTAATTAAATTACATAAGTAATTAAGCCTAATTAACACCCACACAATAATTTATGTGTTTAGAGTTTTTTTTTTACGTTTCATCCACTTAAGTTGTGCACGCATACCGTGTGTATCGCCACACATTTCTTTTTCATTTTTTGTATGTATGTACACATGATCGCACGATCGTGTAATTTGGATATTTCCAGGTCACTTCCATATTATTTAATAATAATCGACCACATGTGAGAAAATGTCGTGTTGTTGATATTATGGAATATGATTTACGCCTGATCTTTATCTAGTTCACCTCTAATAATATATGCGCGCGCGCACTCGTATAAGAAACCTTGCAAATGCCAACATTACTCTAACGTACAAGTACAAAAATAATTAATGCTAGGCAATAAAATACGAAATGAAAAAAATGAAAATAAAAACAAGCGAAAATATCATTTATCATAATTAATTAACATAAAACCAGAAATCATAAAATATTTAATAAATTCAAAGTGTTTTAACCTGTACCTTATACGTATTATGTACATGTATGCCTTGAAATTGGGATTTAAATGCGAGCACACAATGGAATTTTGTATATTTTGTTTCCCCCCTCGGAGTTCGGATTTGGGTTAGTACTCGACATTCGTACATAAGCTATACGCACTTAACACACCCCTGTTTGCTTCAAAATTATTATATTTCGTTAACCTTCAGTCGTTTGATCGTAATAATGCATTGAATTGATCGTATACAATATAAGCATGCGGAGATCGCGTAGCAAAATAGTGAAAGTGAAAGTGAGTAGGTTAGAAAGTATTTTACTTCAAGGATTTTATATTACAAGAAATCATTTTTTTCCGGGATTTTTATATTCGTTGCCGGATGAAAGCTTACTTGTCATGATTCATGTATATTCTTTATGAGAATGTGGGTTGCCATTATGCATAGTTTACTTTCTGTCGTGATTTGAATAATTTCAATAATTTAATATCTTATATATTCTCGAAATATCTCATCTCTGTACAATAAATATGAATTTTAATGTTACTAAACGCAATGGTTCACTCAACGTCAAATTTAACTTGATTTTTAATGTGATCCCGCTTAATCTTGTTTAATTGTTAAAACCTCGCAAATATGGAATAATCCCGAAAACTCTTTAAAATCTCTGCGAAATTCATGTGCATAATGGTTGAGAACAAGCTCAAATATTCTAAAAAAAAACATTTTAACAATTCCGTATCAACACCAAACTATCATTTAAATCGAATATAATCATATCAATCTTTCGCGTCAGCGAAAAAAAATCATCTCAATGGTGTGCTAATTTAAAACTAAGGTAAACTAGAAAAATGCCGCCCCGGTGGCACAGTTGTTAGCATGCTTGCTATAAGCTCCGAAGGTCCCGGGTTCGATTCCCGGGGGGTGATGAAAAAATCACGGCTGGTTAGTGTAAGGATCAATGAATTAATCACTTTCACAATGAAGCGGCCAAATCCCTCACGCAACTTCACAATGAAGCGGCCAAATCCCTCTATGGGATGTAGCGCCAGCGAAAAAAAAAAACTAGAAAAATAGTGAAAATAATGAAGAATTTTAGTGTCGCGATCTCTAATAATTTCGAAAGCCCTAAAAGTCGCAAAATTATCGAAAAATTCTAAATATTCCGAATGCCTCAAATAGTTTTAAAATAATTTGGTTTAATCGCTGAGCCTGGCATATATCTAATGTTAAACCCGAATCAAATCGGCAATCATGAAAAATTTCGATGTGATGATCGAAAAATCTCGAAATTCTCGATAACTCCAAAATCAACGAAATCTCTAAAAAACTCAAAAATCGATAAATTCAAAATATTCCGAATCCCTCGAAATGGCAAATATCTAATATAATAAATTTTAATGTTATGATCGAAAAATCTCGAAATTCTCGATAACACCAAATTAAATGGAAACAATTAAAAATCTCGAAATTATCGATAAATTCAAAATTTTCCGAATCCCTCGACATGGCAAATATCTAATGCTAAACTCGAATCATATCGACAATCACGGATATTTTTGATGTCTTGATCGAAAAATCCCGAAATGCTCGGAGTTATCGTAATTAAACAAAAACTCTAAAAATTCAAAATTATCGATACTTTCAAAATACTCTGGATCTCTCGAATAATTTTAAAATAATCTGGGGCTATATGTGGATTCGATTTGAACGTATTCGACTGTTCGAAGGATAAGATTCGTATTTAATGTAAATAAGAAACGAACGAATCTGATTCAATTCAAATAAGAATTCACGAATACGTGCGAATCGTATTCACAAATAGCCCTGGTTTAATCGCTGAACCTAGCAAATATCGAATGCTAAACTGAAATAATATCGGAAAACACGGATAATTTCGATGTCATAATAGAGAAAAAAGTCTCGAAATTCTCGATAACTATAAATTAAACGGAAACTGCAAAAATCGCCAAATTATCGAAAAATTCAAAATGTCCCGATTTAAAACAATCTGGTTTATTCGCTGAACTTGGCCAATTTCTCCAAGATTTCTGATGGAGTTATTTCGAATGTGGTCCGGGTAACTTGGTTGTTCAATGCCGCGGTGTTCCAACGAGCGATACGCTGGACATGATGAGTTGACAATTTTTCAGTTGTTTGATTTCCATGTGGCTTTGTGAATACGCTTATATTTTTAAGAAGTATATGCTGGTAACCACCAAAAGAGTAAAGTAAAGCTAGCTTGGTGGTGCGTATTCCGTTGTTGTTAGAAGTAGTGTTCAAGTAGTTTGGGCGGATGAACCTTAAATTGACGACATCCATAGCTAATTAAGAAGCCGGCGTCAAATCATATGTTTACCCAAGTTATTGACTGCAATCACGATTGTTTTTATACATAAAAATTGTATATGGAACGGAGCTTTTCCATCCCGATGCTTCGATCGTATCTCCAAAAAAAATACACTCAAATAAACTGATTGACAAGAATAATTTATCATTTATTTTGACCCTTTTGGTCTGAATTTAATTTTTTGAGTGATCAACTGTGACTGGCAATGGACAGAGATTTACAACGCCTCTTTTAAGTACTCCTGCAGCTGTCTTGACTGATACAACACGAACTAGTCCATCTGCTCCAGGATGCAGCTCAATAATTCGTCCAAATTTCCATCGTAATGGAGGAAGATTGTCATCTTTAATTATCACGACGGTGCCTACTGGAACATTCACTGCTGCCTTATGCCATTGAACACGAGTTTGCAATTGTTGTAGATACTCTTTGGACCATTTACTCCAAAACTGATGATGTAACTGCCCATCAGTTGCAAACGTTTTGCGTAGTTGAAGTTATCTGGTTCGAAAATGAGTGGTTCTGGAATGGCCATCAATGGACGACCTATCAGTAAATGACCTGGCGTTAATACCTCTACATTATCATCAGTAGAAAAAGTTGTAAGCGTCCTCGAGTTCAGTACAGCCTCTACCTGATTGATGAGCATATTAAGCTCCTCGTCACGAGTATGATACTTGGCCGAGTTCACCGCTGCTTCATATAGACCACAGAAATGAGGTGAATTTGGTGGTGCAAACTTCCATTTTATTTCATTGTTTTGATTAAAGACGGACAACTCTGCTTGTGTTTGTTTAGCATGAAGTAACTTATATAGTGCATGGAGTTTTGAGTTGGCGCCTACGAAATTTGTACCGTTGTCTGAAAAGATGGTTTTGCATAATCCTCGAGTTGAAATAAATCGTCGCAGGGTGCCCAAGAATGCAGAAGATGATAAATCCGCAGATAATTCGTAGCCAAGCATACAAATATTGCCAAATAGGTTTTTGTCGGAGCCTTGCTCCGAATGTGATGATGAATATACAATGGGCCGGCAAAATCAATTCTAACGTTGTAAAATGGTGGAGCCATAGCTACCCGTTCAGCAGGTAAATCAGCCATTCGTTGCTGCAGTAGTTTTCCAATTTTTGCCATTGATTGGCCAAAATGATTGTCGAATCACAGCTAGAAGGCTTTGAGGTCCCACGTGAAGGTACTTGATATGATGATATCTCACAATAGTCAATGTGAAAAAATGGTCTTTTGGCAGAAGCATAGCATGCTGTGATGAATAAGACAGCGATGAAAATTGAAGACGGCCGCCAACTCGCAATAACTTATCCTTATCTAGAAATATCGACAATGACTTTAACGTGGGATTACGAATTGTGTAGTCTTTTTTTTGTAGTTCCTGATACACCTCAGCAAATGCCCCTGTTTGGATGGACCGTAAGATCATCCTCAAACTCTTGTCTAACTCGTCCGGTGTCAATGGTCCAATATGTTTAACCGAGCGATTTTGTGTGTTGTGAATAAATCTACTCACATATGCCATTATCCTACACACCAGTGTATACGAGTTCTTTCCATGAATTCGATCAAGACAATCGTCGACGTCTTCAGCGAGTGTACATATTTCAGCCTTGTTTCGTTGTTCTGGAATAATAATACATTGACCAAATGTAATAAGTTTGTTTTTCCAATGTTCATCAGTGAAAAGCAAAAATGGAGGCCCATGCCACCATAGATTAGACGTCAATAGTATGTGGGGCATTACACCTCGAGAAACTAAATCTGCTGGGTTTAACTTTGATTCAATATGTAGCCAATTTTTCGATTTAGAATGAGTTTGAATGATTGACACTCGATTGGCCACATAGGTTTTCCACTTAGTGGATGGTGAATTCATCCAATAAAGTGTTATCAAGGAATCAGTCCAATAATAATAATCTTGGACAACAAAGTTAACAATCTTTGCAATCTTTTCCATGAGTTTTACTAAAAGAAGTGCTGCACAGAGCTCTAGTCTTGGTAATGTATGTTGTTTTAGTGGAGCTACACGAGATTTAGAACACAACAGTGTAACACCATATTTTTTTCTTGTGACGAAACCGCGCATAAATTGCAGCACCATAAGCCTTCTCACTAGCGTCGGCGAAATCATGTAGCTGTATGTCTTGTGGCACTCATTAAACAAATGTCGTCATTTATGTGCAATAGAGTTTCTCGATTCTCTAATGGGATGTCAGCCAAAATGTTAACATTATTTGAACACCATTTTTTAAGAGTCATTCCAGCTGTTAACAACATATTAGTTATTGAATGTTTTAATCTGGCGGCTTCCTCAGCACAATTAGAATCAGCTAAAATATCGTCCACGTAGATATCATTTTGAATCACTGAGGTTGCAGAAGGATCCTTTTTCTGGTTTTCGATTGCAAGTTGGATCAAGCATCTTGTAGCAAGAAAAGGGGCTGTTGTGGTACTATATGACATATGGACATATGGCCAGTTACATTGTAACTGTTTTCAATTGATAGGTACGTAGCTGTTCTGGGAAATTTTTCCCCTATCTTAATTTGGCCTACTAACTGTAGCTCACCATAAATTTCGGCTCCTAAAACAAGATCAATTGACCTTGATTCGAAAAACTGTGGATCTGCCAACTTGATGTTGGCAGTAATTGGCCAATTTAGCTTTCCTACTGTTACTGAGGGTTGATATGCCGATATTTTCTTCAACGTATGAACATCGATGACGGCTTGAAATTCGCTTATGCGAGAATGAATATTTAGTAAAGCAGTTCGGGACGATTTAGCAGGAGCATTGCCTATTCCACTAATATTGATATGTGAAGCTGTAGTTCTAATGCCCAAACGTTTTGCTAGTGATTCAGTCATAAAATTCAATTGTGATCCTAAATCTAATAGGGCTCTGGCAGTGAATTTCGAACCGTGTTCATCCAAAACATTAACTAATGCAGTTGCTAAGAAAACAAATTTATACTTGTGTGGAATATTGACTTGCATTGAAGTATTTACTAGAAGAGCATCCTTTGATGTACTAGCTTTAGACTGAATGACATGAAATTGACTAGAATGTGAAGTGGCAGATTGATTCGCAGTGGTCAACGTTGATGAATCTGTGTGCAAAAGCGTGGGATGTGCCGATTTACACACCCGATAACGATCTTGATCCTTACATTGAACCAAGTTATGTGATGATTTCAGACAGTTTGGCCAGAGCTTAAGAGTATCAATATTTTTTTGCGTTCATTAACCGACATCGACAAAAATTGGCAACACCGCATAATAGAATGCCCCACTTTTTTACATAGTTCGCAATTATATACCTTCGATGCCATGAATGAAGTGGTATTACGCTGAACTCAAATATGTGGCATTGGTTGAGCTTGTAGTTTTGAAGAATTTGGAAAAGGGAACGATCCGGACTCTACCTTGGAAATGTAGAGTCAGGATCTGCGGAGATATACCTTTCTTTGCTTTAAGCTCTTCAAGCCTTTCTTCCAACGCAGGTCTCAAGTTGTAGTAGCGACGAGACACAGTGGAACGAATATCTGACTCAAGCTGTTTTTCATCCAGAGTTTCCAGTTCTAACTGATTCTTGTTAAAGGTCGTATAATCAGAGATTAAATCAGATAGACGCAACTTAACCTGAGCTTAAGAACTTTAGTCCTAATTTTGATGAATATGAAAATAGTTTATAGATTTTTTGAAATTCATCTTGAATTTTTTGATTTTTTGACTTATGATAAATGTTGTTGAAGCAGATTTCGAAATTTTTAAAATTTAGAACGGTTTAAAGTTACATGATGAAGATTACAGAAATTTTAAAATTCTTCTGAAATTTTTAGAATGTAGATCCTTTTAGTGAATGAATGAATGTGGCATGAAAAAGATTTCAGAATTTTTCATTTGGATCCTTTTTATGTTGATGAATGAAAAAGAAGAAGAGAATTTTTTAAATTCATAAAGTTTGGAGGAATTATAAATATTTTGATCCTTTCATTGTTAATGAATGTTGAAAGGAGCAAATTTCAGAATTTTTAAAATTCATTAGAAATTTTGAAATTTTGGGTCCTTTACAAATTTTATGATGAATATTGCAAAATGTTTACATTTTGTCCTTTTAATGTAAGTGAATTATGGGTTGAATTATAATATTTGAGAATTTTTCAATTGGGTTCTTCTAATAGCCTAGTGATGTTGATGAATGTTGTATGAAACAGATGACTATTTTAAAAATTTGGATACCTACTTTACCCAATGTAGATGGGGTCAAACTAAGAATTTTTAAAGATGTCCGAATTTTTAAAATGTATTTCAAATCTTAAGATTTTAAAAAATTAGGTTACCTTAATGTTGATGATGGCTGCTCACCTTGTTGCAAGAGACTTCAGAAATTGTAAACTTCACTACCAATTTTAAACATTTGGATCCCTCTAATGTTAATGAATGTTGTATGGAACATATTTAAAAAATTATTTCCAAATTTTTAAAATTCACCTTCTAGTTTAAAATGTTGGTCCGTTAAGATTTTGTAAAATTCATCCCAAACCTTATTTTTTGAAATTCATCTTGAATTTTAATTATTTTGGCGATCTTGTGGTTGATTAATTTTGCATGATGAAGGGCTCAGAATTTTTGAAATATATCCCAAATTTAAAAAATTCTTTTTTTTTCTTCTTTTAATGTTGATGAATTTTGAATGCAGAGAATTTCACAATTTGTAATATTCAGCCCAAATTTTAAAACTTAAATGTTAATGAATGGCTGGATCAACAAGATTTTTATAAAATTCATTCCAATTTTCAAAATTTAGTTGTGGCTGAAATTTTTTTTCGAGATGTTCAGCAAATTCTCGAGCTTTGGCTTCGTTTCATTTTTTCTCTGACCTCTAACTCTTATCCACTCAGTTTCTCCAGCTAGTTCGTCTTCATCCGTATGGTACAAAAAAATTAGAATGGAAATTTCCATTTTCCAGAATATTTTAAAATTAAATCTACATTTTCTGAAACTGATCGTTGAAGGTGTCCATCATCGAAATCGGCGTACAATTGTTAATTTTATATTTTTGCTTCAAATATCGGAGTCCAGTGATTTTTAATAAAATTCAATTTACCTTTAATTGTATAGAAATAATTGAGCAATCTAAATGAAACTTGTGATTCATTGATTGCAGGTCGGAAACCTATCGTTAGAAGTGTCAACCATCGGATCGGAGTTCAATTAAGGATTTTAGATTTGGCTTCAAAGTTCAATTTACCCAGTTTCTCAGTTAATTGTGTCGAAATAATAGAGGAATCCAAATTAAAGTTGTAAAATTATAAGTCGCTCTTTTTGGTAGAGGTACCAGCCATCGAAATCCGAGCATAACAAAGGATTTTATATTTTTGCCTCAAAAATCGGACCCCTCTTATTTTAAGAACAGCCGAAATGTATTTTGGTTGTATGCCTTAAAATTCAATTCACACCGTTTCTCCGTTAATTGTGTGGAAATAAAAGAGTAGCTCAAATTAAAATTGTAGCTCAATTGTTAAAATTGAGCTCAACAATTATTGCTTGCCCTAAACCGTTTGTTTTTTAGAGGAATCAATCCTCGAAATCAAAGCACATTTGAGAGAGTTTTGCTTCAAAAATCGTAGCGCAGTGATTTTTAATAAACATCCAATTTTCCTTTAATTATGTAGAAATAATATAGAGCAATCTAAATGAAAGTTGTGTGTCTCACTGATTTTGGGTCCAGTACCTATTATTAAAATCAGAGCTCATTTACGGATTTTAGTTGTTTACCTAAAAATTAAATTCACTTTGTTTCTCTATATAAATTGTGTAGAGTTATAGAGCAACCAAAACTAAAAGTGTAGCTCAATTATTGCAGGCCCGAAACCTTTTGTTTACTTTTTTTTTTTATTTACGTACGATAACGGATTTTAAATTTTTACCTCTAAAATCGTAGCGTATCTAATAAAATTCAATTTACTATTAAATGTGTAGACATAATTGAGCAATTTAAATGAAAGTTGTGGTTGACTGATAACGGATTCGTTTCGTCAGAGCTATCGATCAACGAAATCGGAACGCAATTATGTATTTTAAATTGTCCCCGAAAAATTCAATTCATTCTATTGCTTTGTTGGTTGTGTAGAAATATTAGACCAATTGAAACCTTTTTTAGAGGTACAACTATCGAAATCGGAACACTTCATTATTGTATTGTAACCCTTTGCTAAGTGGAAATTAGTAACCATTTTTTCCTGGCCTTTAAGTCCGTTTATATTAAAAGAAGCATCATTCCCATGAAATTAAATTGGGGATAGTGCACTTTGGAGATACATAGGGATCACGGCATCGAGGTTTATCAACCGACAGCAAATACTATACAGATGAACCACGGCATTTACCAAAAGGTATGCCAGCCCAAAAATTTGTGACTGAAATACCTTTCAAGAAGGTTGTTTAGTCTATATACTAACATAAGAGTTATTCAGTCGAACAGATTTCTGACCGAAAACCCTTGTTTTTAACTGAAGTGCCTTTTTTAAATCAGTTTTAGTCGTAAAATATTTGTGGCAAAGTGTATGGGTGAAACTCTTTTCTGTTTTTAACTGAAATATTTTTGGCTGGTATTCCCGAAGCTTTTTTCATCGACGAAAAAAGCTTCCTTAATTTAACTTATGTATAGCCGATATAAACGAATTCTGAGATTCCCAAATCTACGCCTTCTGAAAACATTAGACAGACGACTGAGGAACACCAAACAAATACTGCCACAAAAAAAAAAATGTGTCAATTCACTAAACTACAACATTTTACAATTCATAAAAATAATTAAATTAACAACGAAACCAGTTTAAATTTTCGGCGGAACCTTCAGGGTTATTGTCACACATAAATTTCATTGTTTAAATAAAAAAAAAAAATTAAATTAAATTAAACTTTATGTATTTACTTATGTTTTTCTCTCTAATTAATTAATGATAATTTTTTTTTTTTCGTTGTTATTTTTGTTGTTGTTGTTGGCGAAGGTCTGCCCAATGTTATAAATTGCGTTTTGTCATAAAGTTTCTATTTTTACACGCCGAGCAAGTAAAAAGGGCTTACAAACAACAATAACAACCTGCCTATGTATGTGTATGTAGCATAGTTGTTCAAATTAAAAGTCAAAGTCAAATCTAATTTTTTGTTTATCATAGAAATGATAATAATTTAGATTAGATGTGAGAAGAAAATTAATTTTCAAGGGTATCTCGTATGGAAAATATTTACAAATATTTTGAACAATCCGACCACGATCAAACTGCTTGCCAAACGAAAGTGAAAATTTCGCCGTTTTTTTTTTTTTTTTTTTTTTGTAAATAACAAACAACCAAAAAAACTATTTTCAACTTGTTTTGTAGGTCAATCACTATTTTCACTTAAAATGCGGCTAAAAATAGAATTCGACGTTCTTTCGACCACAAAAACTTAACTATAGATCAAGTTGTTTTAAAATTAAATGCTTTGGCCATGATTTTACATAATTATGTGGTAAGATCGTCAGCTTCCTGATTTTTTACATTTTTCTTGTTGTTGTTGTTGTTTCTGTTTACAATCGGTTTTGCCTTTCATCTGCGTGTACATATTAAATTTATTGACGAATACAATAAACTGATGCATATATACATGAGAGGACAACGACAAATAAGTCGATATATGTGCAGAGGTCATTTACTCAAGCTATATAAATACACGATCAAAGAAATTTACTTTTTATTTCGTTTCGTGTTGACATTTTATTTATACAGCTTTTACGTTTGGAATTTATACGAGATCATTTCCAAAGGTCAGAGCAGATTCAAGCTCGCGTATTATATACTATTGCTGCCACCTGTCGCAACAAATTAAATTCTAAATTCATTTCCTGCCGTATACATACCTATAAAATATGTAAAACAAAATGTCTTCTCGACCGATCATACACACACACAAATATACACATTTGTCGATATTAGTTATGTTTATTTAACTGTGCCTAACCTTGAAAATATTCAAAGTGAGTGAGAGTTTTTCCATTCCATCCACTTAAAAAGATTCTTTATACGAACAAAAAAAAAAACAAAAACAAATCAACAACGATCAAAACTAAAATTTAATAAAAACGATCTACGCGATCATTCAGTAAAAAAATATTTACAAAACAAAAACAAAAAGTAACGCAAAAGTGTTTTTGTTTTTAATGATCGCGCAGCGCGAAATGTCCTTGGGAAAGTTAAATTACAAAAACAATTTTTTTTTCTTTTATTTTAGTTTACGATGAAATTAAAAGATCGTTGTGTGTTTTTTTTTCTTTTCTTCTTTAGATTCATCGGCTTGATCTTCGTTTTGGAGTGAGTTTACGCTGTGTTTTTCGTTTTCTTCTTCTGCGCTTCGGATTTAATGATCAAATTTTGCACCAAAATTAAATTTTAAAAAAAAATGATCTTAGATGATCATAAAAATGAACTTTGATATTAAAGTGAGTGTTAAGATCATAAATAAGAATTTTTGTTTTTTGTTTTTGTTGTACAGTTGATTTTCTTATTGCTTAATGTTGTTGGGGAAAGCTTTCAGGAAATTTGCTAATTGAGCTTTGTAAAACAAGTTATATTATAAGTGTGAAAGCATCATTAAATTTGTTGGAGGTTATAATTTTAAATTGTTAATTTATGCTTAAGTATAATCGTAAGGTTGCTCAATATATAATAGAATTTTAGATTTAAGCTTTTACCTCCTGATAGGGTTTGATTTACGATGCTCTGTAGCATTTTAATCAGCGATAACCTTCAAAAGTATCATAATTTTGTACGGATGGACTAAATGTTTAAAAAAGCAACAGAAATTATTTAATACTGAAAGCTGTAAAAAAGCTTTAAAAAAAATGATCGTTTGGAAAATTAAAAAATGTAAAAGACAAAGTTTTTTGGACATTTAGTGTTGAGAAAAACCGAATTGACTATAAGTTTGCAAGCTTACTGGTAATAAACAGTAAGTTTTTTTCAATGAATTTATGTGCCTATTCTGCCAACGGTAAATTTTTTAAATTATCTGCTTTAAATTGGATCAATATCACGAATATGTGAGATTAAGGTAAAGCTTCTCTCACATTACATATTACTTCGGTCTAAAAAGATCAAAGTATTGAAATCCTGTCAAAAATGAGCAAAAATTTGGTTGGTCCAAAACTACTTTTCTCGACGTTTTGAAATTAGTCTGAAAAAGCAAAAAACAAAAAAAAATGTCCAAAATGATTTGGATCTGTTTCTATCATCAAGGCCTGCCACACGAATTGACCCAAAACACCTTGTTATATAAATATTTACGATTTTTTTATATTATTCTGGTTGGATTATTGAATTGGGCACTAAGTTTGAAGTTGATTTGAAGATTAAGTTAGGAGCGAATTGGCGGGTTGAGCTGAAGTTGAGTTTTAGTTAAGTTGGGGTTGGGTTAGGTGTAGTGAGCAGTTAACAAATTTTGTATATGTGCTGGTTTGCGGATTGAGTTTGGCATAGTTTGCGGTTGAATTGGGTTCTGTTTGCGGGTTGAATTAGGGCTGAGTTGGGGATGGATTTGGGTTTAGTGAACTGTTAAACTGAGGATTTGTGAGTTTTTTATAAACATTTTATTGGGATTCTATATCTTATCCGATTTTGATCAAATTCAGTATTTCCAATGGAAATATGAATCTCAAATTATTTTTAAGTGAAGTTCTGGAATATGGCCAAGTAAGATGTAATTTAGGAGTTCTGGAATATGGCCAAGTAGGATGTTTACAATATGTTCTTGAGAAGATCTTGTTTAACGTTATCTCTGGACTAGTTTCAGTTACTGGTATGTTAATATGACTTCCATTCTTAAAATTAAACAGATTAACTTGCATTACAGTAAATCAGATTCATTTGAATTAAGGAAGTTGCTTACTGGATCGCATACAGATTTATGTTTTTTTCACGAACCTTATCTTCTCGATGGTTCTATTTGTGGACCAAATATTCCTAATGGTAGAATTTTTTCAAAGAATTCTGTCAATAAAATTAGAACTTGGATTTATATTTCTAGTAATATCAATGCATCTCTTATTCACGAGTGTAGTTCGGCTGATCTCTCTGCCGTTCTGATCATTTTTGAAGCATGTAAGGCTTGCACTGAACTGATTGTTGCCTCAGTTTATCTTCCATTTGATTCTTCTCATCCTCCCCTTCCAGCGCTAATATTAATAACAGGGGCTCTACTCTGATAAATTATTTAAGCTCCTCTGAGCTAGAAATACTCAATAAAGGCTGTGAGCCAACTTTTGTCAATTCTACGCGAAGGGATTTTATTGATATAAGTCTGTGAGAGTGACTAATGATATTCTCACTTCTGACCAAAGGTGTATCTCTTTTAACATCAACATTAAAAGACCACCTCTTAAACCATATCGTAATCGTAAATTAACCAATTGGGATCTATTCTCTCTCGATCTTATATCTCTAATTCATCCTGCTATAGATATTCGCTCGGTTGAGGACATTGAGTGTCAAGCTTCTGAAAACGCATGGTCGACAGCTTTTGAAAATTCGTGGCCATTTATTACCAAACAAAAGATTGTGCACAGACCCTTCTGGTGCTCTGCTCTTAAAAAACAAAGGAAACTTACTGGGAAACTGAAGAATAAAGCAAAAAATACTAATTTTAAATGCGATTGGGATAGTTTCCTAATAGCTCAAAAGAAGTATAAAAAAAGCTTAAGATCTGCTCACAGAACCCCATGGACAAACTTCTGTGAGGAATTGAATAGTCTCTCTGTGGCCGCTGGACTAAATAGAGCGTTGGCTAAAAATGACACCTGTAGACTTGATGCTCTTCGTCTATCGAATGGCAAGTTTACTTCTTCGAAGAAAGAAGCAAACGAGTTGCTTCTTTCTGTTCATTTTCCTGAATGTGCTATCGTTAACACTGATTTTGCTCATTCTCTAACCAATAGGAATTGCAATGAAGCTTCTGAATGAGATTTACCGGTTCTGATAGTTACGTCCGAAGTTCTACGTTAGAGTATTTTCTCGTTTAAACCATACAAATCAGGTGGTTCTGATGGGATTTTTCCTGTATTACAGCATGGTTTTCGTATTATTAGGGACCAAATCATTTCGGCCTATCAGTCTGTCCTCAACATTTCTTAAAATTTAAAGAGAGGATTGTCGACAGATTTATTAGAGATAAATATTTATCTATATATTATACTCAGTAACATGCAACATGCTTTTAGGATAGGTAAGCCCTGTGAAACGGCTCTACATGAACTTGTCACTAGGATCGAAAGATCACTCAATAATAAAGAGTTTCTTGAAGGTGCTTTCTTGGACGTTGCGGGAGCCTTTGACAGTACATCGTTCTCGTCGATTATTAACGCCTGTACCAATTTCGGTATTGATCCCACCATTGTAAATTGTTATGGCTTTTGGTGATTGACGACCTACTTGTGAAACTTCAGCAGTCAGGCTTTGTTGCTCAAAGCTACGCTGACGATCTTGTTATTACACTACTTGTTGTTGCTGGAAAGTACCTGAATGTGTTATCCGACTGGAAAGGATCTACACGTTAATCCTTCTAAAACTGATATGGTTATATTTACCAGGAATCGAGTTATTGGTGGACTAACTGTGCCTTTACTCTTTGGGAGGCCGATTAACAGATCCGATCACGTTAAGCAATTAGGTGTCTTCTTGGACAGTATACTTTCCTGGAAATTTCATCTGGAGTATAAACTTCAAAAATCGACTGCTATGTTTTGGCAATGTAGTCGAGCCTTTGGGAAATCCTGGGGCCTAACTCCCAAAATGCTGTCTTTCATCTATAAATCATTGGTTCTACCAATGTTTTCTTATGCTTCCATGGTATGGTAGCCAGTGGTCAAATTAAAGACTGCAATCATTAAACTTAATAGCTTACAAATTATTGTTTGTAGGGCCATTACATGAGCCATGGCCTCAACCCCCCTTCTTGCCATGGAATCAATTCTATTCTCCACAGCTACATTCTTTCATTTTTAGCACAGCTTGTTCTGCTATACGTTTCGGCTAAGGGGCATAGGAATGTGGAACTATCTTGGTTCAGTCGTAGGCCATAGAATAATTTTAAATGATTTCGCATCATTAGTACCTGAAATTGATATGATTAATGATAGACTGATGTCTGAATTCAATTTCTCTAAATTATATTCAGTGGTGCGACCTTCGAGATATCAGTGGAGATCACTGGATTTTCTTGAGAACTTTGATTAGTCGATAGCCTTCTTTTCTAATGGTTCTCGCTCTGATAATAGTTCTGGTTATGGAGTGTATTGCCCTAAATTTGATTTAAATTTTTCAGGCTGGCTGGGCTGGTACTGCCTGTTTTTCAAGCGGAACAAATTGTTACAAATAAAAATTTTGTTTTCTGTACAGACAGCTTATCTGTGCTGAATTCTTTGGAAAATCCCTTGACTGTGTCAAAATTTGTTAAGGAATGTAAACACTTTTTACATATTCTCTGTTCTAGCAATAGAGTGACGATTATGTGGGTTCCTGCCCATTGTGGCATTGAGGGCAATGATGTCGCTGATTCTCTAGCGAAAGCTGGGGCTGGGTTAAATTCATCGGTCCCGAAGCAATTGCTTCCTTACCATTTAGTTACGTTAAGAAGGCGATCAAAAACTGCGCTATAGGTGAATTAAAACAGCAATGGCTTGCTACTTGTCTGCTGCATTGCCAAACATTTTGTTAATGGACCTAATGTGGCCCTCAACACTAGGTTTGCTTTATCTCTCAGCAAGAAACAGTTGAGAGTCTTGATCGCGACTCTGACTGGGCACGGTCATTTTAAGGTACACCTTCAGCGCATGGGGCTGTCTCTTGACGCTATATGCGAGGATTGCCTTGAAGACGATGACGATTGCATTCACTTCGTGTGCAGTTGTCCGGCTTTCAACAGAGTTAGGTTGCATTAGCTTTTTAAGGCTGCAGCTCGCGTTCGCGAGTTAGGATAGTATCACTGGTATGCACCATGGGCCCTTCGTGGCATGGAACTTGGCTATTTCTTAACCGATTATGATGAAATGTGACATGTGTTGAGGGTCGGGTAAGGTTCCTTTTGCCGGTTGAATTTTTCTGTGATTTTGTTTTTGTGATTTATCGGCTTGGCAAAGAGTCCGGAAGACGCAGCAAGAATTTTGGGCAAGATGGTTGCATGAATATATCACTGATCAGCAACGTTGCAACAAATGGGCTAACGAAGGTAAGTCGTTGAAGGTAGGAGATCTGGTGTTTGTATAAACTGAAATAACACCACCTAGTCAATGGATTATGGTCAGAATTATCAAAGTATTTATTGGACGAGGTGATAAAGTGAGAATATGCAAGATAAAGACAATCACTCTATTATGTTTACTTCCAATGGATAAAGGAGCTGTCACATTTGATGCTGTTTTCCCTTAGGGTTTCTGAATGGAAGTTTCCTTTAAGGTTTTCCCAGTGTCCTAGGGCAAATACTGGATGTTGATTATGGAATTCTGTATACTAGAGGATATGGAGAAGAGCATGTTATACCGCGCTAGTTGTATGGGAATAGTAGGAAAGAAATATGTGATATATCCAACATGACGACGGGAGCCATTATGGGGTCATCTGGCTGGTTAAGCCGGCTTAACTCTTTGTAGTTCAAATGCATGTAATACAATATTCAATACACCTTGTTATCTTCTATGTCAAACTTCTAATTTAAAATTGCCAGTATCACTCAATCTTCTCTTTCATTTTGCTTAAACCAAAATATCCCACATCGTGCGCCCCTCCCATCAGGTATTACAACTAACTGTCTACCATCGTAATTGCGGTATTGTAACTAATACCTCGTAACTATCAATCTTTTGATTTCTCGTCAAAACATTTAATGCACTCAATAAATCGCCTTTGTCTTCCACCTTTCGAATTCTATCACTCACTATTGGTTCAAGGAATAACATCGTTGCTGGGCTTCAACTTAAAATATCCACTGCCCCATTTGCTTGCCTGATCGATGCACTACTTTATAGTCATACTCTTACAAAAGCAAGTCCCATCTGGCAACTTTCGGCATTCAACAATCTTGAACGGGTGCCCAATTAAAATAACGGCCGAATTTGTTTAGAACCTCTATAACCATCAAGACTTCGAGTTTGTAATAATGATAATTCGCATCGCTGGATATATGATAGGCCGTTAACTTGTTCAATACTGGGTAACTTATCAGAATCGAGTTCAACATTTCAAATGCTCACAATTAATTTTCTTTAAACTCAAATAAGACGTCCTTTCTCAACAAATTATTTAACAATAATACAATTTTAGCGCAGAACGTACAAATTTACGGAAATATCCTGTCAGTCCTACAAGAAATTTTGCATATATTTCTTTGTCTTCGTGCTGCAATAACAGTATTTTAAAAATTCTCAAAATTTGGTACTGCTTCGTTTTCACCGATACCAATTACGGCAATATCGTCTACGAATGGTAATATTTGCTCCTCCTGGATCAATTGACGGAAAGTTTCATTGAAATGTATCACGATACTCAAATATTTTCGGACCTTTTCTGATACGGACACGTAGAAAATTTCATTTGTTAAATCCAATGCAAGTACCATTCCGGATTCCGCATACGCCAGATTATCTATTTGTTATACTCTATCAATGGTAATAGCATGAACTTTAACCATTTTTTTTTGTTTAATCCTCTGAAAATAACGCAAAACATTTTTGTTCAAACCTTCTTATCAAACACCAACACACTACTTGAATAGTTTAATATACTTTGGTTTAAAATTCTATCTTTTAGCCAATCTTTCACCTGTTCATCGATCATTTTTTTGCTTTAATATTGATGTCTTTCTAGGTTTTCAACAAAAAGGTTTTTCATAGTCTAAAATTATTTTCATCTCGACTTCAAATTTAATGGTTTTCTCCAGTTTATATACTTCGATCAGAATGGCAAGTCTACATCGACCAGCAACCCGACAGCATATACTTACTTATGTATTGAGAGTATTTCTTGATCATGCGTGTGATCTCTGTTGAGCGTCGGTGCTTGAACCCACTTCTTCCATGGAACGGTTTTACTCCGTTCTGCAAACATGTCGAAGATGTTGTCATCGCTGTTAAATTCTAAATATTATAATTGATATAAAAACTGAGATTCCGGTTTTATGAGTGGCAATTGAAATCTTCCATAATTTGAATGGCAGCAGTGAGCATGTAGTAATTCGAATCTCACGAAAATGAAAAAAACGTGAGTTTAACCAGTTTCTTAAGGTGCCCTAATTTGCCGGTAAATAAACCATCAAATTAATACAACGCTTTCTAATACGGCGATAGATACAAACACAATCCCTTAAGTAAATATAAGTAACAATGGCATGATCATTCATGTTACAATAAAATCTTAACTCTACACCAAAACTAATATCACAATAAAAAACATCACCTGATAAAATCTTCAAAAACCTTTATGTACAAATCCACCTTAAGAGATCAACATTCATTAAAAAGGATTAATCACAATCCTAGCATAACATAAGATAACAAAAAAAAAAACGTTCGACGAAAATAAAAAGAGAAAGGTACGTCGTCGTAACGTTTATAAAAGTCTAAATTTCATTTCAAAACCATCCTACCGACAAATGATACAAATATTTGTATTTTAACAATATACAAAGCAAACAGGGTTGCCAGATTAAATACTATGAATAGAGAGAAAGATCCAAACAATTCAATTCCCGCGATAATTGCGAGACAAAGAAATTTTTGTAAATTCGGTTACATATTTAGAGTCGATCGCAATATGATCTCAAGGGAGTGATCGGGAACGTCAAAAAAAGTACTTTTTATAATGATGATCATGATCTTCCAAAAAAAAAAATTGAAATTAATTTCTTGAATGATATTACAAATTTATCATATATAAGAAAGGATCGTCTTTCTTTTTTTTTTCCTATTTGACAAATGACGAATCATTTTTCAGTTTGATGATAATGCGATCGCTCCTTATATATTATGTAGTAGAAGGTTAAAAAAATGTGATCGTAAATAATAAATTGATACCAATTTTTTATTATTAACATTAGGCGAGTACATTTTATTGTACGACCGATATATGAATAAAATAAAAATTAATCAGCTTGGTCATCCTCCCGTCTCCTGAGAATTTTCTATAGTAATTTGTCCTTTTTTTCTGATTTATATGATTGACAGATCGATATTATAATAAATCGTCTAGGTACGCATACATATACGGTGATCACATGATCACGATCTTTCTTTTATTTATTTATAAAAAATAAAAAAAATCGCAAAAATTCTTGCACATTCTCACCTTCTAATTCGATGTTGTTCTGTTCCAATCTTCTGTGAAGGATAAATTCACTAGACCGCGACATTTTAATACAAAAAAACAAAATAAGAAAAACGCAAAACTTGGGTTTCTTGTTCTTCGTCTCAAAACTATTTTCTCATTCCAATTCTTTTGATCGTATTTATTAATTTCTTAACCATGTTGTTGTTGTTGTTTATCTTCCAGTTTTATTAGTCTACTATGTATGTATAGCCAATATAATAAAAAAAAAAATAAAAACAGTTTACAAAGAATTTAATAACAATACGATTTTTAATTTTCTTTTCTTTTCTTTGTCTTTCACCCTTTTTTGGTGGAATGCCTTTTTCTTATAATTCCTTTCGATCTCTATTTATAATAATAACAAAAAAAAGACGAAAGACAAATAAAAAATAAAAAAGTCGGTCGAAAGCAACATTGAAGATCACTTTTTTTTAGTTTAGTTTCTTTAGTTTGAATTTGAAGCAGAAAGGTAAACAAATAATAAGCGGACAGTTAATTTATGCCATCATATATGCATTGTTATGTCGCGAAAGATTCGAACTGCTTGTGGTAGACTTTGTTTAGAGGTTTACATTGGGGTATATAACTGGATGGGCTCACCATGTGGCTATATTCAAAGTTAACCATTTATAGTTAGACGGATTATCAAAACTGTCAATATGTCAATCGGTACTACAATCACAAAGCCTTTATACATATTTATACTCGATGCGCCTATGGCTAAATTGATCTAAATCCGAATTATATTTGCCTCGTTTTTCGGAATGACAAATCTCAACCGGACAGAGATAACATCTACGTTTTACATGAGTTGGTGAAAAAACAGTGGGAAATTGGGTTTCCAAATCATTTTTAAAGCATTAAAAAGTCCGAATTTCCAAAGATCATTAGAAGCTTTGTGTAAAATCAGCCTCTAGACTTAGGATAATATATCTCCCTTGTTAAGTTTCTCGAACTTGAATCTTTTTCAAGCGATAACTCAAATATTTGTTGAATTCGTCGGATTTCCCGAGATTTTTCACGAGTTAATAGTACGAAGCCTTTTCCACGTGTGACTATTGACAAAAGTCTTAAATGCGATCCTTCTGAACTGTTAAAAATATTAAAAACACTTCTTTATCTTTCGGCTAAATACTGTCGGCTGATATCACCAAATATTTTATTTTCGGCTGGGATGTTAATAGCACAATCTGCATTATCGACTTTTTACTTTCTGTTCGACTAACATTAAAACTGAATACAATTGAAACAATTGTAGATTGCGACACCACTTTCCTCTAAATAAAGATGCGAACCCGACTTGAATTCTCGTCACTAATTATGTTTTTATACCCGTGATAATAAAACACGATATTTATTTCAACTTGACTTTACAAACTTTATTATTTAATAATTATACCGCAAAATGATTTCGTGCAAGATGGATGTTTCTGACCAGTTTGATGGTGTGATCAATGCCTTCTAGAATATACAAGCCATACTACTGCAAGCAAAAATTTTTTTTTTTTATTTCATCGACATAGAATAGATGGCGATGAACGTTCGAAAAATGAAAGAGTAGAGAGAAATAGAGAATAAAATATTTGAAATATAAAAAAATAATTCAGTATTATCTCATGCGTACGAAATGAAGGTTGTACATATTTTTATTTCTGGCTATTTTCTACAAAATTCAAAACTAATAAAATTTTTGATAAAATAATCATTTAAATATAAATAAATATTAACTAAAAATGGAAAATAAGTTAGCAAAATATATCTAAACTATAATCCCATTAACAATTTCAAATTATGAAAAAAACACACGGCGTACATCCTCCCTTTCTTGCGCTTAGTTTAATACTAATTTATTTCCTATACCTATACTTTTCACATGGCCCTCTTCGTTTTCATGTTTTATTTTCTTTCATTTTTCTAACATTACTGCCATCTACAAAAGAATAATGGAACTGTCGACATAAATTGAGTGACGTAGCCAGCAGTATGGCTTGTATATTCTAGAAGGCATTGGTGTGATGCCGACTGATTTTAGCAATTTTATATTTCTTTTGTTTCTGACAATTTACAATTTAATCTAACCTACATTATGATAGAGGGCTAAGTAGTCTGACCGAATTACATGTACTTGCCTATGTATTGCCAAAATGATAAAGTACATATGACTGATAATAGATGGCATTACGTACAAGTTAAAGGCAGCTACATGTAAAACGTTAAATAATTTTAGCTGTCAGAAATTCAATGTAAACAAATAAAGTTAATTTTAAATTTACAATTCTCGTGTGATCATCGATAGAGTGGAGACGTCTTTTCTTTTATCGGGATAATAATAGTGTGATTAATTAATTTGTATTAATTCTAATATTTAGAGGAAATTCTGGTAAGTGGTTGTAGATATGAGATTCAATTAAATTTTTGAGTTGGTGGTGTAAAGCATTTGGAAAGTTGGGTGATAGAGGAAAAGGACCGCGTGGGACAGGGGATGAGGGAAAAATCCTATTAGACCTTGTCCGGGGCGGTAATATCAGGTTCCCGAGATCGGGCACAGAATCAGATGATTCAATAAATTCAATAAAAAGTGATGTGATTGCAGATGATAATAATAAAAGTGAATTTAAGATACATAGTAAAACAAAGAAAAATATGAATCGTAGACAACGTGGCGGAAACAGGATGTTAGAAAATTCAAAGATGGAGTCAAATGTCAATAACGAAAAAGGAGAAATTATTTTAGAAACACAAAAGAGCGAAGTAAACTCAATAAAAAGCAGTGATATTAATACAATACAGTCGGAAAACAGGAATGATTTAATCGAAATGGAAATCACTACAAAGTCAAGAAAATATATTCATGGAGATAAAGGTCCATACAAAGTGATGATTTCTAAAGAAAACCTAAATTTAATCAGCTTAGGTAGAGTACTTCACACAAATAGAATCCAAAATGTAAATTCTGTAGAACAGATCAGCAAAAATATGGCGAGAGTTACTTTTGATAACATGAATAGTGCAAATGAATGTGTAGACTCACCAGTGTTAAAGATTTTGAATGGTTATAAAACGAAACACATGAACGATGGATCACAAACAAGATTAGATTTGTATAGACATAAGGGTTCAGCAATCGACATAACTTTAATTTCAAAAAAGACATTATATACGGCATTAGAAGTGAAAAGAATTACGCAAAAATTAGGAAGGAAAAAAAGAAGACATGGAGAGAATATCTAGCAAGGATTGATATGAGAGCAGAGGGCGGAAAATTTTGGAAACAAGTGAATAAGTTAAAAAATAATAAAAGGAACAAATTTAACTTGTTTGAAGACACAAATATGGAAAGAAAATTTTTAGATGAGAATTTTCCAAACGAGCCAGAGGTTATAAGAATTTCTTGTGAATGGTCAAACAATACTGGGGTTGTATCGGAGTTCCATAGGGATGATTGTCGGAAATAGATAATAAAAAAGTCCAAGAAATCAGCTCCAGGAAGCGATAACATTTCTTACAGATTTATTAAAAATCTTGTAGATGTAGAACCGTCTATGTTAAATTTACTTTGTGAGTACTTCAATGGGATATGGAGAGATAAAAGATACCCAAATGATTGGAATAAATTCGTGACGATTGGTATACTCAAAAGAGGGGGTAATGAAAGAGAAACGAAAGAATATAGGCCGATATGTTTACTACCGGTACTCTCTAAGATTTTTGGTAAATTAATTCTAAATAGAATTAATCTACATATAAACGAAAAGAATTTATTAAATGAGAACATTTTTGGTTTTAGAAAGAATAAAGGCGTAATAGAGAATTTGACTTCTATTTTTACATATATCGAGAGGGGAAGAAAAGATGGTAAGAAAATGATTCTAGTTAATCTAGATATAAATAAGGCTTTTGATAGTGTCATAAAAGACAAACTAATAGAAATCTTAATAGTTTTGAAATTTCCAAATCAGTTAATAAACTGGATTTACTTAACCTTAACAAACAGGATGGTGGAAATGAAAGATAGTGTCGGGAAGTTCAAAAATATGACAAATAGTGGGGTCCCTCAGGGGAGCTGCTTGAGTCCGACCCTTTTTAATATTTATACGGCGAGCATACATGAAATAAATAACAGTGCTATAAAAGTTTTCCAATTCGCGGATGATATTAGTATTTTGATCTGTGGACAAAATTGGGATGAACTCGAAAATAATTCTAAGAAGACATTGATAAATTTAAAGAAGAAATTAGACGAATTGGGGTTACAAATAAACTCTAATAAAACACATTTTGTAAGACTGTTCACGAACATAAATAATACCAGGATGAGGAAATTAGAGTGGAATAACAATTCAATAATTGAAAAAAGACAAACAAAGATATTGGGTGTAACTTTCTCGAGCAGACTTAATTTAAATAAACACTACCTTGATATGAGGTCAGGAGTACAAAAAAGTATAAATTTATTAAAAAGGTTCACACACGCAAATGGAGGGGCTGATATAGAAACACTTTTAACACTATATAACAGTTTGATAAAATCGAAATTAGAGTACTATTATGCTATCACTGATGAGAACAATGGTTATTGTACTAAAATTTGTCAATCAATTAAAAATACATGTATAAGGATATGCTTAGGGTTGGTGAAAAGTACACCAATTCTTGCATTACAGGCAGAAACAGGAGAAACTAGCATTGCTTGTGATAATCGGAAGAAAACGTTAGGGTTGATCGCGAAAAACTTATTTATAAATTCGAAATTGGAAAGGGATATTAAGGAAGAGAAGGCTACATTGAAATTGAACAGATTGTATTGTGATTACCCATTTTTAGAGAAAATAAACATGTTACATAAGAGAAAAACTAATCCAGAGAATCTGAGCATAAGAACGAAGTTATTGGATAGAGAAGTGTATAAAAAAAAAAATAATAATTTAATTCTAAAAGATTGGACGAAGGAATGTTTGGAAAATTATGACGGATGTCTAATAGTTTTTTCGGATGGATCACTAAAAGATGGAAGAGTAGGAATGGGGATTTATTGCAAGATTTTGAATGTAAATTTGGCCATAAAAATTAATAACCTAACTGATATTACTAACACAGAGCTAATAGGAATTTATATTGCCTTGATCGTAGCGTTGGCATCCAAAAATAAGAAGTTAATAATTGCATCAGACTCGAAGAGCGCTTGTTCTTCAATTAAAACGGCATTAATCTCTAGTTGTAGCAGAAGCATGGAAAATAAAATTATCGACTTGGCCGGGTTTAATAGTGAGGGAACGTGATTGCTGATAAATTGGCAAAAATGGCATTAACAAGACACACACACACAGTTTCGAGAATCAAAGAGTCAAAGAGATATAAATACAATGATTAAGAAAACGATTAACGAGGAATGGAAAGTGGAATTGGACAGAAGGCTAGAAAATATGAACTTAATATATAAATTCATGCAGAATAAACCATGCAAGAAGTTATGGTTCATTGGGAGTAAGTTTACGAATAAAAAGATTAAGCAATTAACAAGACTAAGAACAGGACATGCCAAGAATAAAGATTTTTTATATAAAATGGGTATTGAAGATACACCAGACTGCGACTTGAGTGGTACAAGGGAAAATAATGAACATATTGTTAATGACTGTCCAAAATATAATAGAACTAGAATAACATATAACATATTACAAACAAATCGTTTGAAAGATATTTTACTAAGACAAAACATGAGAGAATATGCTATGATCACCAACTTCTTGGAGGAAATTGAGTATAATATTTAATAACCATTTATCTTTATTTAGGAATTTAAACGTTTAAAATAATTTTATTGATTTATTATAGAAGAACAGATTGATACCACGTTAGATCACGAAGAGAAAAGTTAAGGAAAGATAATTATAGGAGGGTGGAGGAATGAAATCTAAAATATATTATGATAGAGTGTAGATTAATTCGGAATCCAGATCAAACTCCATAGTCACAGGATTACCCTAGAGTAGTTACTGGAGACAGAGATTGGAGAAAAAAGTGAAATCTCAGGCTTTATGGGTAGATAATACCTAGCCGTATAGGCAACATGCACCATCGAATTTAAAGCTAAGTTACATGAGTTTTGAATACTAGTTTTGAATACAAACATAAATATTTATTTATTTCGGGCCATCAGCTTTAGATTATTGGCTTCTTGAACAAAAACAGTTCTGCATTATGGACGGTTTACATTCGGCTGAAAACTTACGATTTCGATGATAATTTAATATGGTTCCAGGGATTGGTTTTTCTCTATGTTCCTACAAGGACATGGTCTAAACAAGAGAAAATCAAACCGCAAATGAACGATTTGAAATACGAATAGTTAAAAACTGAGTAAGTCTTTACCATAATTAAAAGATCGGAAAGGGGGGGGGGGCAAAAATGGCGATTCCAGAGACCATTGGTTAATATATCTGGATGATGAGTCTAATGTTCTGTGGGCATAGGCATCTAGCAGGTATGAGTTCCCTTTATTGGAATTTTTTTTTTCGTTTTTGAGTAATAGAAACGATGCCCTTTATGTCAAATAGTTCCTTCAATTATTTCAAGGTAGCAAGTTAATAGGATAATATGTAGGCGGAGATGGAGAAAATATAATTGTTGCATCAACTGTTTCAACGATAACCATTTTCGACTTCCCAAAATCTTCTTAATAAATGACCTAAATTTCCTTTATGAAATGTACCAGCAACTATCCAGCCGAAAAATGTTTCTTGCATAGTAGGTCATTCTGGTCTCCCAATATTCCTTCTTTCTTTAATAAATCATTGTAGGATCAGTGATGTAAGGCAAATCAATACTGGAGAAAATGTACGGTGATGGCTGCTTGGTGATCAACTTTGGCAATACTAAAGCCTCGACAGGGTCAATGCGTAAATGTTTTAGGGCTGCAATGAGATCCAAAGGGAGATTATTTCCATTTCCGCGTGAATCTCAACATAAATGTAAACGTGTCCCGTGTGAACTATCAATACTACGCCTTGAGCTCTGTGTAGCTATATTGCTGTACTGTATAAGAAGCATTGCAACTGGTATAATCTGTACATCCAAATCATTGAAATACGTTCGTCAACAGAGAATCCTGTGGATTATGCCCGAGTTAGAAGGGGCCAACACGCTTACTTGATTGCATTAGAGAAACTACCATGTACATTCACTTTAGATACCAGGGCTTCAAGATCGGTTATTCGTCCTGACATGATACCAATATAGAGCATATGGAACAAATGGTTCATTACAACCTAACAACAGCTACTGGAGACGCAGCAATGAAAGGAGAGAGTGTCGAAAGGGATACGGTTTGAACATCGATGCATTATTACCGGCACAACCAATGCATCTTAGGCCTAGATTTTATGTCAAAATTCAAATTATCACTGGATCTAGAGAAACAAGAAAGAATTGAAATGGCGCAGTGTGGACGTACCCTGCAAATAGACAATAATAAGAATTGCGGGTTACGAGTCACCATGGAGGAAAGAGTCTGAAAAGTTATCTATGGCAGAATCAACGGTGACCTTGGGGGTAGTAAATAGGGTGGAGCCAACCAAAATAGTAAAAGAAGGCCTATTATGTGGAATAACCCTGGCATAACTGACGCCAAAGATATCAGTAAGAGTATTGAAAGTGAGCCCAGCAGTAAGCGTGATTAAGGAAGAGATAATGATTGGAAAAGTTGATGCTGTCAATTTCATCACAAATTGCGTATTAGAAGAACAAGCGGATTATTCGCTCATTATTTGATCATCTCACGGAAATACAGGCGAAAGCGGCAATTAAAGTGCTGGAAGGATTGGCCGACGTCTTCCATATGAATCATGATAACATAGGGAAAACTGATACCGCAAGCTGAACGATGTTGGACACGTTATAAGTAGCCAACATCTTCGGCACGCTAGATCTCAAAAGTAGGTGTAGCAATTCATGAGGCCGACGAGGAAAAAATAACCTTTCCCGCAGGAAATGACCCGTACCAATTTTCAGTAATGCCATTAGGGCTATGCAAAGCACCCGCCACGTTTAAAAGATTGATGGAGCACGTTCTACAGGGTCTTAATTGAAGAATTTGTTTGGTGTATCTGGATGACATCATCGTATTAGGACACACATTAAACGAGCATCTAAAAAAATCTTCAACAAATTCTATAAACCATCTAAGCAGCCAGATAGAAGTTGAATGCATCAAAATGTAGTATGTTCAAGAATAAATGCTTGTCGACGAACATGCTGACTAAATAAAAGCTAGGTAGCATTTAAATGATGGAGTTTCTCAATATCGATTTAGTTCATTAGTTATGTGAATGTCCCCTTACATATATTCGAATTTTGATATATAAAGTGTTGTATTCAAGATACATTTTTGATTATAGTAGCATATTATGGTTATTTCTTGATTATGTCAGCAAAGCTCAGTCCGGTAAGTACAAAACCTGGTAACGGCCAGTAGATATATATTACAAGCCAGGTGATAAACTATTTTAGTATTTTTTGTTCTCTGCATGAAAAATATCACTAACATGTCTCAAATTAAATTGTGCCAACTGTTTGTTAGAATTTTTTTTATATAATTCGCATATTTTCTAACAAGAGGGTATCAAACAACAATAAATATTGACACAAAAGAAATGTGAATCGCGAAGTTTTATCTTCTTCTTCTTCTCTTTCGTATTGTGCTGCTCTTATTTATTGTCTCATCGTGTATTTTAAAATTATGCTAATTTTTTGATCGAGTGCATTCGTCTTGTAAATTCCAGTTTCTACTAAAAAAAAAACAAAAAATCGCTTTGCTTATCTCTTTCGCGTTTCTTTTACCATTTCTCACACACATCTTTTCTTTTTATTTGGTTTCTTCTCTTTATTTGGTGGTTGCCCAGCCAGACGGTATATTATATATACCATACTCATGTATAATTTAACCGTTTTGAAAATATTTAACCCAGACAATGATTTTTAGTTTATTTTTTACGCGCGTATTATTTCTAAGACCACGAAGAAAACAAGAAATTTCTGAAAATTGGTTGGAAGAAAGATATGAAAGAGAATTCTTGTTGCCTTGCCACAAACCTCTTTGCAAAAAATAAAAAAAATAAAAATTATAACGATTTTATATAATATAGAAAACTCGAACAATAGAAGAAGAAACGGTGAAATAACAAGAAAAGAAGGTAAAATGTGTAAGATTGGCAAAGTAAAAAATAAAAAAAAATTGGCAAAATTGTTGTTGTTGCAAAGTCCCTAATATTTTTTTATTTTTTTTTATTTATTCTGCGATTTGAAACGTATAATTTTTGGTATATTGTTTGTCTTCAATCCTTTTTTTGTACTGTGTGTGTACTCCTTTAACCACCAATCCAGTTTTCTTTAACGGCCAAATGCGGAGCAAAAAACATTTCAATTAGACGTTATAAAATATTTCAAGGTTACATGGGGTAAAATGGTCTCGCACCAAAAATGACTTTTTAGATTCGTGTCTTATTTTGGATGATTGGAAATGCTATACGAATGTCGAAATTATTGAAATTTAGCGAATGTAAGTATCCGATTTGAATTGAAAATATTTTTTTTTGTGTTTTTATTTTTATTTATTGCATTTTTTATGACGGCATTTTGCAAAAATAAAAAATAATTTCTCGATTTATATACAAATGGTTTATATTGGCTTGTAGAATAAAATATATTTGTGCCCAAAGGCGCTGCGCTCTGTGCATACAATAAATTAACATTTGTCAATGACACTTTGTATTAATAAGATGATGTTTGTGGGAAAATTTGTACATTTGTATTATGGGAAAAATGGAAATTTTATTACGAAATCTGTACATATTCTCTAATAGAGACAGCTGGAAAGTACCTATTGTTCTAGCGAATTATTTGAATTTATTAGAAAATATGTCAATATCTAAGTGGAAGTGGATATAGATAGAGAACCTTAATTGACAAATTATCTTTTGAATTTAAACTATTAAGATTTCAAATTCTTTCAAATCGAACATTATTCTATTAACCAACTCGATTCTACAACATACATATGTATGAGCCATAAAGTAAGTTATAGATTCTTTTATTACAATTTACAACTATGATGCCTTTCTTAATATTTGGTTTATCATGATTCCATTTAGTTCTCTGCTGTTGGTTGTCAAGTATTATAAACTCCTTCTGTTCCAAAATTGTTGATTTATTTTTTGAACGATCTGCCATCTGAATAATCTAGATGACTTAATTTATTGGATGTCTTCATCAGAAATACTAGTTGTAGGTCGGTAAACTAAGCACAAAATTTATTTAAAAAAAAAAATTTTTTAAATTCTTCGAGATGGGCGAACCATACTACTAGATGAGTTTTAGAGATGATACACTTAGAGATGGATACCAATTAGGGCTTGTAACCGGGTTTTTAACGGTCTCAAAAACCCAGGTTTCTCCAAATGTGAGGAATCCGAAAACCCGAGTTTTTTACTTAAAACCCGGATTTATATTTCAAAATAAATTCTATTCAAAATTAAAGCTTGTAAAAACTCGGGTTTTCAGGATTGAAAAATCCTAAAAACCGGGTTACCCGGGTTTTTACAAGTCCTAATACCAATAGTATCAATAAACAATCGGTACAGTAGTTATACTGTTGATATCATTCTTTATGGCACAATATAGTTTTTTGGTCTTGTTAAATCATAAATGTCATAATGTCTTGGTATGTGTTGTCGAGTTATAATTCAACTGTCACTAACTGTTTTAATAAATAAGGTCTAGGAAAGAATATCTTTCATCTTGAAAAAATATTTTTCAATCAACCGGTCACTTGGCAAGTTTGTTTGTGGCACATTTGAAGAACCCATTGATTGATTTAATTGTTGTTACTCGAACTAAGTTGTCATGCCCGGGACGTACTTTACTAATTCTGGCGACTTGCCATTTGGTTTGTGGTAAATTATTTTCTATCAATACAACTAAATCTCCAGTTTTCAAATTGGATTCTATCGTCTGTCATTTGTGCCGCTGTATTAAGGTATAATTGTGTTTAATTATTCTCCAGAACCTCTTTGTTTTAGTGTTCGAGTGGAAAGTGATAGAAAACCAGAAAATTCTGGTGAAAAACAATATTAATAATAAAATTCTCAAAATAAAAAGAGATTATAAAATAAAAAAGTGCGTGAACAAACTTAAGAAACTAAAAATTGAAAACAAAACAGAAAATCAAAATGGCGGCCCAAGCCGACCAAGCAAGTTAAAAAAAGTAATAACAACATCCGATCCATTTTTCAGGGGTTATGATGATAACGAAATAAAACACAAAAGAAAATTAGACAACGATAACAGTGACAGTGAAATAAAAATGAAAATATCTAAAAGTGAAAACAATAAAACATTTAATATGAAAAACAAGAGAAATCTTGAAGAAAAAATGGAGACAACAACAACAGCTGCTACAGAAACAACTACAAATACACATAGCAACAACACCCAAAATGCATCAGAAAATATATACAAAAAATCTGATAAAGGGCCATATTATGTACTGGTTGAAGCTAAAACTCCAAAAATAATGATGTCGATAATTCTAGCGAAATTTTTTAAAGCAAACAACATCAAAACTAAAAATATAATCGAAGTAAGCAAAAAAATAGCTAGAGTTGAATTCGAATCATATGACAAGGCCAATAAATGTATCCGGAATGACGACCCTTTACATAAAATCCTATCAGAAAGAGGTTATAGATGCTACATACCAAAAGCCTACACCCACGTAGAAGGTGTAGTGCGAGGATTATTAGGAGAATTTGACATGGAAGATATAAAAGAAAATATGGCATGTGAGCAGGAGCAACCAATAACTAGCTATGAAATAATAAAATCATGGGATAGAACAAATAGAGTACTCAAAGATACAAACATCTTAAAAATTGAAATTAGAGCGAGTGCCCTACCCAGATATGTACTATTCTACGGCATAAAAGTAACCACTGACATATACATCCCTAAGCTAAAATTCTGTTCGTCATGCCTCAGCTATGGCCACATCAAAAAACATTGCCAATCAAAAATCAAGAGATGTGCAAAATGTGCGAAACCAATGACAATGGATCAAGAACACGAATGCAAAGAAAACCCTGAATGCAGATTTTGCGAAGGCATTGAGCACTACACAAACTCCAGAGCCTGTCCAGAAAAGGAAAAACAAAACAAAATCAAAATCCACATGATCAAAAATAAAACTACATATAAGGAGACAATGTCAGCACTATACCCAAGACAAAATAAGATGAATAATGAAAAAGAACTACAACATTTCCCGCCAATTGATAAAAACGCAGAAGTTAGTACCCCAAATGTCTGGGTAGCACGCGCAAATGTACAGGAACAAATAGTAAAAGAGCAGAGAGGAAAAATAGAATTCTTGGAAACAGCACTCAATAAATTTATAGAACTAAGCGACAAAGCATACAAGACATCAGAATCAGATTTACTAACCATAGATCTCAAAGCGTTAGTAAAGAACCTAAAACTAAAATAATATGAGCAGCCATCTAAAAATAATACAATCTAACATCAGAAGCCTGAGAAGCAACATAGATCTATTACAAACCTTCCTACAATCGCAAGAAATAGATATTGTAATTCTTAATGAAACATGGACTCACCAAGAAAATCAACCAACAATAAAAAATTATAAACTAATCACAAAAAATCGAGACGACGGATACGGAGGAGTAGGAATTCTATTCAAAAATAATATAGGCGTCAAACAGATAGATTTGAACACCAATATAAATCATATCGAAGCTTTACAAGTGCAAATCAAATACGGAAGCGAAAACATATTTATAATAGTTTTTTACAACCCGCCTAACGGAAATATCCCAGAGAAAGCAGAAGAACTTCGTAAACTAATTGGAATCGCTGAGAACAATCACAGAACAATAGTAGCAGGTGACATCAACGCACACAGCAGTCTATGGGAGCAGAATAGCAAGGAAGACAAAATGGGGAAAACAATTGCCGAAATAATCATCAACAGCAACATCCAAATCCTTAACAATAAAAAGCCAACACGACAAAATATAAGCAACCACACAATGTCAGCAATAGATATTACCTTATGCACTCATGACATAGCGCCCAGGCTAACATGGGACTGCCTGGATGAAAACATTGGATCAGATCATTTTCCTATACTAATAAAAATGAACATAAACAGATTCACCCTCAAAGAAATCATCATCTGGAAAAATGTAAACCGGGAAATAGCTAACATAAAGGACACAGACCGCAATGCCGAGAACATCGAAACCAGAATAGAAGAAATAATAGCAGCAAATACAAAGGTGATAAGAATCAACAACAAAAACGTACCGAAACCATGGTGGAACGAAAAACTCCAAAGGCTGTGGAACGTTGAAAGTAATAGACAAAAATGTTACAACAGACACAAAAACCTATACACAGCACAAGAACTCATGAGATCAATAGCCATACTAAAAAGAGAAATAAAAAAGGCAAAACGTAACTCCTGGGAAATATTCGTCAGTGGTATAAATCCTACCTTAAACACTAAGCAACTCTGGAATAAAATAAACAGACTAAAAAATAAAAAAGAAACGGGCTTCAACTTGTTGGAAGACTATGAAATGGCAAAAAAATTCATGAATGAGAACTTTCCCGAGTCCATTGAGGACACAACACTCCCACTGGAAATAACGCCAACAAACGAAAATAAATTCAACAATAAAATAATAACAGATATATTAAAACACAAACAAAACAGTGCACCAGGTGAAAATAAAATTTCCTACAAAGCCATAAAATCAATAAGTGAAATAAATCCAAGTATAATCAATAGTATAGTCAACTACCTTAACAACATATACAAAAACCAACAGTTCCCAGATAAATGGAAAATAATAAAAATAATAGCAATCCCGAAACAACAAAAGGATATATACGAAACTGAGAGCTACAGACCAATCTGTCTTTTAAACACATTTGCCAAACTGTACAACAAGGAACAAGGTCATACTGGAGGAATTAAACGAACATTTGGAAGAAAATAAAATCCTGTCAAATAACTCATATGGATTTAGGAAGGAAATCAACATAATGGACTATTTCGTAAATCTATTTGGCGAAATAACAAAAGCGAAGAACAACTGGAAATCCCAAATTTTGATAACGACAGATATATCAAAAGCATTTGACCATGTCAATAAAAATAAGTTAATACAGGAATTGATAAATATCGAAGCACCAAAGCACATAACTAATTGGATACACCAATTCCTTACAAACAGAATAATCATATACAACAATGGAACATCAACAGTGAAACATATAACCAACAAGGGAATTCCTCAAGGAAGCTGTCTAAGCCCGTGCCTATTCAACATATACACACACAAAATACACAACATACAACAAGAAAATACAACAATATACCAATTCGCAGACGACATAGCCATATTAGTAAAAGGAAAGGATGAAGAAGAAACACAAATAAAAGCTGACATAATCCTAAAAAAAATTAAAGAAATTCTAACACAACGAGATCTTAAAATAAACCCCAATAAATGCAACTACATGAGACTTTTTAAAAATAAACCCTCGGGCTTTGAGCTGAAAATAGACAACGTCACAATAAAAGAAGAAAAAGCAATAAAGCTTCTAGGAATTACATTCAACAACAAATTATCACTTCTGCCGCACTACAAAAAACTAGATAAAGAAATAGCCGGAGCTACAAACTTACTAAAAATGATCACACACAAAAATGGAGGAGCACACCCAGATACCATATTAAACATTCACAAAGCAATAATACAGACAAGAACAAAATACGCAGACATCATCACGCCGATAAACATCAAAAAACATTAAGAATAAAACAAACAATCATAAACCGCAATCTGAGAATATGCACCGGAATGCTGAAAACCACCCCAATCCCAACGCTCTTAGCGGAATCTGCCACGCTGCCAGCGGAACTGGACAACAAAATAACCACACTTAAATTCATAGCCAAGCACGTTCACAAAAACAGCGACATCGGAAATAGATTAAAAAACAGAGATATAACCGGGAAAATACAAGAGCTATACAATGAATATAATTTCCTTTCCAACATGGCACAACCAAATAATAAAATAATAAAGACGGCACCAAAAATAAAAATACATGAAGGAATCAACAGCCACGTGGGGAATACACGTAATCACATTGACGTGATGTCTAATTACATAGAACTACTCAACAAGTACCAAGAGTACCATGAAATATATACAGATGGTTCATTTAACAGAAACCAAGGAGGCATTGGCATATATTTCAAAAACTTGAGAGCAGAATTCAAAATTAAATTAAAAAACAAAGCCACGATTTATCGCTGTTTATCGCTCAAAAAAGCCAACAATGAACATAAATTTAAATACCATGAGAAGGAAATAATAGACATAGCTAGAGATAAGAACATTACAATCATTATTCAGTGGATCCCCGGACATTTAGGTATAATGGGTAACGAGAAAGCCGATGAACTAGCGAGAGGAGCAATAGAAGAGCCAGATACAACACTAGACAACCCGATAACAATAGAGGACACACACCAAATAATTGAGGAAATTATAAGGGAAGAATGGATTTCGAAATACAACACATGGACAACAACAGTGGGGAAATACAACAAACAAATAAATACCTTACCTCCTAGGAAAACATGGTACCATAATATACATTTAACCCCATACAACATTAAACAAATAAATAGATTAAGATCAGGCCACAGTAAAAACAAAAAATTCAAATTCAACATGGGACTGGAAGACAACAGCTTATGTAACACATGCAACGCAGTTGAAGACAACGAACACATAATCGAGAAATGCATAAAACAAAACAACATAAGACAAAAATATAGATTATTGCAAAATACGAAGCTAATAGATATCTTAAAATCAGGAGATATACAAAATTACAAATTAATATGCGAATTCCTAAAAGAAATAGATTATAACTTATAGATTATAACACTTTAAAATAAGATTCACATATTCTGTTATACAAATTCTGTCATAATTAGAACAAATTTTTGACATTTATAAAAACACGAATATATTTACTCATTCATTATAATATCGATAGGTCGTGTGGAAAAAAAAAAAAAAAAAAACCTCTTTGTTGTCTGTCTGCTGATGCCATTTACTTAATCTGCTTGTCTGAATTTGTTTTAAGTTTGGCTCAGGAATGGTCAGCAATGGTTCCTCGATTAAAAATAACCTGGTGATAAATAGTTTAAATCATACATAGAGGCCTTGAGTTCAATTCTGCTTCTACTTGACATAAGTGTGTATAGTAATACTGTGCATAGTTAAGTATTGACTGCCCGATGCATCTGTGTAAGTGAGTTTTCGTTGATTTGGCTCCGGTTTCGTATAAACCTCCCATATGACTGGCCATTGGCCACAATTTCCAGGTCCATTATTTATTTTGTCGTTGTGTTCCTGCGAGTTAAATTGTTTGGCCAGCTGTCGGAGTTCTCTATCGGCACCTAAAAAATTGCTACCGTTGTCGCTGTAAATAGTTACCGGTTAACCTCTTCTAGCAGTAAATCATCGAATAGCAGCAATAAACACCTCGGTTGTCAAATCGGTCATTATTGGTCAAGCTTTCTGTATTTTTGCGTTGCGTATTGTAGATGTCTTCAACAAGATTGGTTGCATAATCTACGCACGTTTCAAGTACCCATCAGCTGCGTGGCTGCTTTCGTTTTTAATTTGAAGCATGGAATGCATTTATGAATGTATTTCTACGTGATTTCGACCTCCTATAGGATCTAATATTGTTGCCTTAGATGAAACATCATCTACGATACGCAACATCATGTAACCCGTATTGGTGTATATCGGCGATAAAAAATCCGGTTACGTGATGATCCCATGGTAGAATAAAATAAAAATGTTATGTAAGGTTTCATCTAAAAATGGATGCGGTGATGCAATTTTGCTCTTGGACTAAACACTTCGTCCAGCTTTTAATTGTTGGATCTCCTCCCAGAATGCATGATTTTCAGCTTGCATTATATAATGCAATTCCCGCCAGTTTTAATTCGCTAGGAGTAAAGGCTGAAACGTTAGCTGCATGTTTGTTTCTGACCTTCGATTGCAATTTACGAATGTCTCTAAAAGTACAAACAAAAATTCTTAATAATATTCAACTGCTTTGACCTTTCTTCAATGAATGATTCGTTTGATTGATATATACATGGTTGTTAGGTTTCGCCAGGTATCAGCATCTAAATTAAAAAAATCTGGATCCTTTCACCAAACGTTGAGGTCTTTAAGGTCCGACGGATGAATCCCTCGAGAAGCGTGGTCTGCTGGATTTTCCGTAGAACTGACATTGTGGCAATATGGTGTGTATTTCGGCAATTCTGTTGCCTATGAAAATTTTTCATTCTCGTGGTGGACTCCTTCTCCATTGCAATACAGTAGTCGAGTCGGTTCATACGAATATTTCAACTTCCGGTATGTTCATCAATGTAACAACAGATTTTATGAGTTTGGTTAATAGAAATGCTCCACACAGTTCTAACCTCGGCAGGAAAGTTGTTTTATGGGAGCAACTTTGGTTTTTGCAGCAACCAGACGCGTAATGCAATTCCCCGTTTCATTTTTCGGCCTGATATAGCAAGCGGCAGCATACGCCCATTCGGGCGCATCACTGAATCCATGAATCTCAATTTCTTGATTGTGGACAATTGTTAATCGGGGTATCTTGATGGTAGCAAAATGACTGAATGCATTTCGGATGTTTTCCCATTTAGTTGCGATAGATGGTGGTTATCGATCATCCCAATTTAGTTTTAATAACCACAAACTTTGAAATATTACGTTTATGGTTATTATTGAAGGTGCCAACAATCCAAGAGGATCAAACAGTCTTGAAGATTCTGACAATACATAGTTCTAGCTTCGTTGGTGTGAAATAGGGTTTCTGAATCGGATATATCCGTTACCGGTATCAGCGGATATTTGGGACTTTAACGGTATCCGATAACCGCGGTTATTTTTCAACGGTATCCGGAAATATTGTTTTTTTAAATAATTTCAATATGTTTTTTAATTTTAATAAAACAATTAAACAGAAATACAAAAATAAATCTCATTTTCATAAGTTTTATTTATAAATATATGCGCTCTTTTTTGACAATCTGTTCCTCTCAATAATGTGATAAAGTATTCAACACAATAAACCTTAATACGATCCTCATTAGTTGTTTAATTTCTCCTCGCTTTCCCCGTTAAACGTGAAACTATGTACTAGGGTATTTTTTCAGTTTTCATGCTCATTTTATTGTAACGCAATAATTCAGAAGCACTACCGCATTAACGCACATACTCACATCTCTTAAAAAAGAATTGAACCATGAATTTGAACTACTCCTGGATATTAAAATTCGCTGGAACTCGGTAACTCTAATGTTATAGAGGTTCCTACAGGTAAATACGGAAATACTGAAGCTCTAAAAGATTTAAACGCTTACTCCATGATGGAAAAATTTGATTTCCAATAATCAGACATCTCGGCCATTCTCTACATCCAATAAAACTGCCTGGGGCGAGAAGATGCCAATATTTTTGCTGCTTAAGGTGTTTTATCTTTTTTAAGAAATAAAATGGAAGCAATTAATTCCGAAATAAGTCGTGAAAATGCCTTATTGATCCAAATGTGAATCCAACAAAATTAATTTTGAGTTTTGCAAACCTCATGAATCAATAATACGGGGATGAAACTACTCGAGTTACCTAGAATGACAAAGCAGATCATTGCTCATTGCAATGAAACTGCTTTGACTGTTGAATTAGGTTCAGAATTAAAACTATCATTAACTGAAGAATTAATTCTTATATTTCAAATGCGACGACCGTTAAACATGTAACGGCATCGAATTTTCCGAGCAGTTTAAAACAAGAATTTAACCGCTTCAAGAAAACTGGTAAGAGTACCCCAAATCTTGATTTATTATTCAAGGCATTAGAAACTGCAAAGCCAACATCGACAGATTCAAAAATAACATTTTTGGTTTCAGGTGATTTTTGCAATAAAGTTGGTTCCCGTCTTTCCTGCATTAACATTTTTAAAATATCATTAGTAAGACCAATTACTTAAATATTTAAATATGAAATATAAACAAATATTTAACTTTAACTATTCTTGTTTATTTTTGACGGTTATCCGGTAACCGTCAGATACTTCATAACCTTCAATTCAATATCCGCGGTTACAGAAAATCCGGATATTTGGAAACCCTAGTGTGAAAGTATCTGGTAAGTCGATACTAAAAAGAAGCAGTCTTCCATCGAATTCCACTGTAATCCTAACATCTTTATGCATCGCGGTTCCTCAAATTCAATGAACTAATTTCCTGGTATTCAGAGGATATTCCTTGTAAAAATTTGATAGAGTTTGATTTCCACTTTCCAAGATTGAAGCAGCCCATCTTCAATAACTTAATTAATTGGTCTCGACATTCAATTATTGTACTTCGTATATTCCATCAGCCCCAGACATAACGTCATCTACATAAAAATCGTTGTTGATTACAGCTGCGGCTAAAGGGTATTAATCTTGATAATCAATGGCTACTTGCTGCAGTGATATGATTGTTTGGTAAGGTGATGATAATGCCAAACTATAGGTTACAGATGGTCTTGATCGCCGGGCTTCACAAGAATTTGCCTATACATCTTCTCGATGTCTGAAGCAAATCAATCTTATGTTTGCGAAAGTTGATTATTGTAGAAAACAGTATGTTTTGGATGATTGGTCCTACCAGTAATTTGTCGTTTCAGGACATATCTGACGTTGTCCGTGCTGAACTATCGAAGACGATTCTCAATTTGGTTTTCTCGTCTGACTCCTTCACTACTGCATGATGAGGAAGATAGCGATGTTTTGGTTCTTATGAATTTCTCCAGTTGGAATGGGCTTCATGTGGCTAATGGTTGATGTATTCGTCCTTGAATTGCAAATATTGTTGATGCACTGTAGGATTATTTTCGAACTTTCGTTCTATTGCCATAAATAGCGAAGTTGCAGCTTGCAGTGAACTTCTGATATCAGGAGAATTTGGCTTAAACTTAAACGGTAAATGTACTACATACCGTCCTTCATCAGTTCGAGAGAATGTCTTCAGGAAATGACTTTCCATTAAATGGTCTTTTTCGAAAACTATTGGTTGGTGGTGCTTTCTTAATATATCGCAATAAAGTGTTATACCAAAATTAATTCAAAAGTTAAACAAAGCTACTGCTAGATGGCTAGATATTTTACATAATTAACTGCTATAATTAAGTAGGTACTGGTTTACAAATAATCAAAACAGTAACATTATTATTGTGTCAAAATAATGTTTGTGTGTGTACATAGTGAAGAATAATAATTTGTTAAGGCTTTTAAAGTCTAAAGAAATAATGATTTTATATATACTGCTGCACCGATGTTCAGCTTTGGTTTCAGATAAGTATAAATAATTTTGCATTACTAACATTCTCCGCCCCGTTAACTTTACCGTCGTTAACAATCTGCATGTCATCTTGCTCCGGCAGCTTACACAGTTTAACAATTGGCCGCTTAAGTATGAATTTTACCAAGCGCCCAATTGTATGCTGGTAAATTTTCTTCTTTTATTAATACGACATCACCGATATTGAAATTTTTTTGCGGTCTACGCCATTTCGCCCTTTGTTGAGGATTGTGAAAATATTCGATGCTGAAATTCTTCCAAAATGACTGGACGCGCTGCTGTATATATTGCTACCTGGTAAACCTTCCAACCGGTATGCTTTTACAGATCTCACTCTCGGGCAGGAAAAAATTCGCTGAGCCTATTAGGAAGTGTGCCGGTGTTAGAACTTCAAAGGCCGCATCATCATCTGCTGTAGCGTATAGTGACCTTGAATTAAAAATTGACTCAATCTGGCTTAGCAAAGTGACCATCTCTTCAAAATTCAAATGGGTGTTCGATGCACATTTAGAAAGGTGAGTTTTAACAGATGTTGCCCTCCCAAAGACCTCCCAAATGATGCGATGTAGGTGGTATCGCTTTTTAATAAAAATTCTGCAGCGATAGAGTTATGATGAACAAAATTGGAACCATTGTCACTGGAGAAGTTGGCTGGCGCCCCCGTCGCGCCACAAATCGTTATAGAGCCGCTATAAAAGCGTCAGTTGACAAACCACTCACTGCTTCGATATGAATAGCCTTCGTTACCATACAAATAAATAAGGTTATATACTTTGTTAACTTAGCACCTCTTCCTTTTTTCGATGCTATCTGCACAGGCCCTGCGTAATCTACACCGCACGCAGTAAATGGTCTGGTTGCTTTCACCCTAGATATTGACAGATCCCCCATTAACTGCTTCGATGTCTTTGCATTGTTTCTGAAGCATATTACGCACTTATTTACAATTTTCTGGTAAGTTTCGTTCATGCATGTGTAATATTACGATTCGGCTTAATGCATGACCCTTTTGTAGAATTATTGGATGTTTATAATCGTATTGGCAATCTAAATGTTTTAGCCTACCGCCAACTCTCAAAATACTATTTGCATCTATAAACGATGCAAAAGAAAGAGTAGCGCTGCTTTTCTGGATAAACATTCCTCTATGTAAGCGATCAAATTCTTCAGCAAATGATTCTCGCTGTATATGTTTTAGGATGCTGTCTCTGGCAGTTTGAATTTCCATTGTTATAGGTTAGATCTTGGGAAGTAAAAGCACAGTCAGGATTCTTCAACCATTGACTTAAATTAATAAGCTGCGATGTACTCCTCTCGAAGCACTTACATGATTCCAACAGTTTTGTGGTAATTGGCTTAAAATCTCTGATGTACGATTAGCCACAACTGTTTTCCATCTTGCTGGATGACTGAATAACCACATCAAGACAATTGTAGAATCTGTCGACCCATAACATTTCACTGGACGCATGGATGGTTTATTTCACCAGCGCCAGAAGTTTAGTTAGTTAATGCGCACCACATAACTCGAGTATGGGCAAGGACAGCTGTTTAATGGGTGCTACTTTGGTTTTTGATGCCATTACTTCGAACTTTTTTGTAGGTGCTTGCTACGTGGTCCGGTAGTTGATCATCCTATCCCAGCTTCATTAGCCATATAGTTTGGAAAACTATTTTCACTAAAATAATAGATGGAGACAACCATCCAAGCGGATCAAAACCTCTGGAGTACTCGGAAATAATCTGCCGCTTTGGTGGCTCTTCGCTGACCCTCTAACGTTAGTTGAAATGTGAATACATCTTCTAGTGCATTCCATTTAATGCCTAATATTTTTGTTTATGTTGATGAATTGTGGAACATCGATATCTCATCCGTCTTTTCTGTCGCCGTAGTATCATATGAATTCGACCACCGCTTTATCAAATTAAACCCGCACCTAGTAATATCTCATTTATTTTTTCTTCTAGGTTTTGTACTTTCTCTACCGTATCTGCCCCCGAGTTGAAATCGTCAACATAGAAATCATTTAAAATGCGTGAAGCAGTATCTGGATAATTTTGCTGATTATCAAAGCAATGATGAACTGGCTAATCCAAATGTAACCGTATTCAGCTTGTAATGCTTGAGCTCCTCAGACACTTCACTTCGCTACAGAATTCACTGAAATTGTGTATCATCCTGGCAAACCAAAACTTGATTGTACATATTTTCAATGTCACCAGTTAACGCTATTTTGCGATTTCGGAGTCTCACCAGAATTGCCCATAAAGTTGGCTGAATGGTTGGACTAGTATTGTCTCATTCAATGAAATTCCAGTTGAAGACTTGGACGAGCCATCAAATACAACTCGCAGTTTGATGGGGCAAATAGAAGCATTTCGACTCATTAATAGTATGATCAACCGGTTTGAGGAGTTCTAGGTATCCCAGTTTGAGATACCCGTTGATGAATTTTGTATATTCTTCTTTAAGCAGTGGTTTTGCTTGCAGCTTTCATTCCAATTCCAGAAACCTCCGCTTGGTTGCATTCTCCGAATTTCCGAGTTGAGCTGTCTTTTTCTTAAATGGATTGGCTACTATGTATCGCCCATAATCGTTTCGTTTCTGCATACTCTTATAGTGCTCTTCGCACTCAGCTTCCTTCCGATCCAAAATATATGGACAGAAGCGTTTCTTCTTGTGCAAAGAATTGCTTTCGACATCTAAGTGCAAATTAAGAGTAAAATTATTTACTTGCACTGGCCCCCTTGGCTTCATGCTGCTTTCTTTGTTTATGCCACAAACAATCCAACCAAATATTGTTCATTATGCAACTAAAGTGTTGTTCGAATTGGTTAATTGCTCATTTCTTAGGATGTGAGAAAATCTGTCTGCCCCGATTAAAATATTAACTGGCCCAACCTGGTTGTATTAGGAATCAGCTAGTTTCAAGTTGCTCAGGAAATCATCTTTTTTGCAGATAAAATCAAAACTTGGTAGTCTATTTGGTAGTTGACTGACTATAAGTACATCAATTTGAACCTTATTGAACAGCATACTGGATTCGCTGTGATAGCGGCCATCTTTCTGGTATAGTCACTTTTCCTGATGTTAAACTAATTACTGAAATATTTGCCTTGGATCTCGGCATGCATCCTTCCGTTATAAACGAGGCCTGCGACCTCGAGTTCAATATGCTATGCATTTTTGTATGTTTCCATATTCATCACCTTCTTCGACCATCGCCGTTGGAAGTAATGACTCGAAACTAGGTATAGTTACTGTATTAACTTTAATACCGGTAGCTGCACTCACCTCCGAAATACTACGAATGTTAGCAGTTATAGCTCCTTCACCGTCTGAGTTCTGCTGTTCTTCAGGGTGCATTTGTATTTTGACCTGCATACAACAGACTGATGTGAAGAAGAAAGACAGCTAAACACACAGTTTTTCCTACTACTAATTGTTTTCGTCCAGGAAGTGGTAGTTTTAAATATTGGTTACATTTCTACAAATAATTCTCCCCTGAGCACAATGCACACGTAAATTTAGCGACATGTGACCCCAATGAGCTTACTGAATTAGCTTTCGATCTTTATATTGAGTTTAAACTTTCTAGCGCATCGCTTCTCTTATTTAGAAACCTAAACAATTGCTCTGTAATTGGGAAATTCGTCCCTGTGGTTTCGTGAGCCCATGCCTCCTATGATTCACTGTCTAATTTATTTACCAAAAGGTAAATGAGGCATAGATCACGACCTTCCGCTTGCTCACCAAGTACCTTCAAACAACATATGACCTCATCTGATACATCCAAAAGATGACGAATGACTTTTGCGCTACCTTGTTGTATGCTAGGTTGCTCCAAAAAACGCTTTAGTAAAGTTTGAACGACGTGCTTGCATTTATCATATCGGGCTTTTACATTATCCCAAGCTTCCTCATAATTAGCCTCAGTCACCGTGAAATGTTTGATAAAGGCATACGTCTTTAGGTGTCTGTGACCGGGTCATTTTGTCGTTACTGACTAACCTATCCAATAGGTGGAGGGATCAGTGCTGTTAAAATTATTTATAAAAAAATGAATACGCACAAAACCCGGGCACAATCGGTTGCCAACATTGTGAGCAAATACAGCGTGGAATATTTCACGTTCAAGATCCAAAGCTTTCAATACATTTTTTTTAATAACATAAAAAACTAAATAGACTCTTGGTTACTTAGCAAGAATCACACACAAATGCCGCGTATCAATGAACCGCGTATCTTAACACAATTGCAGTAGCAACTGACATAAACGAAACAAGTTTGTGTATCGTTCTAACATGCATCCTTTCGCCTTATCGCATATCATCCAGTAGCCTAAACCAAAGCAAAATAATTAACACAAACAACTAAGTCACTCGACCACAATATGTATCCAATAAATCAATTTCTTCCAAAATATAAATTTCAAACAAAAAGCAACAACAATCCATAAATTTTATAAGATCGAACTAAAGAAAATATCAAATGACATCTACTATCATACATAAAAAATCCAGCGACGGACTCGTGTAAAAAATAAACACGAATTACATCAACCAACATCTTAATAAATTGAAAGTTAAATTATTTATCATTTGTTTATAAAGATCGATTTTTTATGATCATCCTCTTTTTTTGGTATGCACTATTGATCATGTACTTATCTTATATTGCGCGCGATTGTCGTAAAATTCACGTCTTACATTTTCTTGTTTAATTATTTACTAAATTCTCTTTTTTTCTTATTCGATCGCTATCGAGAATCAGGAACTGGTTTTTCGGCAAGGTCATCCAGTGTATTATATTCACACAAAAAAACAAAAACACAATTTCTATTTCTTTTCTTATTATTTATTCTCTTTTCGCCGCCGTCGTCGTGGTCGTCGTCAGATTTCTGCGCGCTGTTTATTTATTGTATTTATAAGATCGAATTGTGTTAAATCAAAGAAAACAAAATAAAAATAAAAATTCACACATATATGATCCGAGAGGATCGCGATAAATGTCTTTCTTCGTCTCTAATTTTTATTTAAACATAACATATTTGATCTTTAATAATTCAAAAATGATCGTAATCACATACTTATATTATAATATTCAAATTAATGTGATCGTAAATTTTTGCTTATACACACCATATTATATTTAATAGCCGGAAACGATAAATATGTGTCATTATGTTTCTTCAAAAGAATTTTGCTATATCGCAAAAAATTCTTAATGCATAAATCACTTAAAAAATAAAAATAAAACATCAAAAAAAAAAAGAAAGTCTTCAATTTTGATTATTCATCAGATATTAAGAATATCTAGAACTAAATATCATTCATAAAATTTATAATGATGATGATTATCATTAATTCAATGACGAATTTTTAAAATTAAACAAAAAAAAATTAAAACTCATTATAAATAAATAAAAATAATAGATCACGATCGATCGCGTATACATATTCGATCAACATAATATATACGATCGATTATTATATGCGCGATCATTACAATTATTATGATCATTTCCATTGATGAAGGCATGATCTCGTGAGCCTTCGTTTATTTATCTTGTTTGATTTGTTTACTATGGAAATTTTATATTTTGATCATTTTTATTTGTGTTTCTTTCAACACTTTATTGTATGTACTTATTTGTAAAAGAAATTGGGAAACATACTTTACTTGAAACGTACTTGAAATACTTGTGATAAGATCAAAATTTCGGATGTAGAATTATGCAAACAGAGTATGCTAACTATTTCCTATTTGCTTTGCTTTTTTTATTTTTTGTTAATCTTATATTTGAAAGTATAAATAGCCTGACCTTGGCGCGATCATACTTTACACACATGTAATATACAGATGATGAAAGAAAACTTTTTCGATGGTTCATATACAATATAAATTTGAGAAGGAAAACAAACAAAAATTATCGTAGATCATCATAGTAATCCATGTATGTATATGAGTAAGACAAACTCCAAAATGAAGATCATCATGATAATGATTAAGATGATCGCATATTTTTTAGAAATTTTTTTTAATTTTTTTATTTCGGAAATGATCCCACACCACCCATTTATTTTATGTAACTTACTTCTTCGTCTTCATACTTTGTTGTACCGGCTTACAAAATTCATGCCAATTTAGAATGAATAAGCCAACCAAACATCAAATTTGTATAATGAAGAGTTCAGTTCAGAATGTTGTTGTTGTTGTACAATGGGCGCGCGAACTTTTAGAATTTTTCAAAGAATTGTATTACGTTTTACGCTTTGTAATAAAAATATCATTCTTCTAACAAAACAAGTGAATCATTTGAATGTTATTCGTTAATTTTTTTTCTTTCCCTCCCACCCCCATATCTGATTCTCTTCAGTTTGTATGATATTGCGTTATTTAATTTCCGTGAGAACTTTTAAGTGTAGTTCATTTATTGTATTTGAATAATTTGTGTGCTTCCGAATATTGTTTTGCAAAGTTTGTGCATTGTGAAAAATAGAAAAATATTTATGTTTATATTATTGAGCTTTCAGTTAAATTTTATGGTATCACATTTATAAAAAGATTTTTTTTATCATAAACAGTTTTTCGTCCTACTTCAAAAACTCATTTCATAGACGTTTCTTAACCATAATTGGATGCAAAACCGTAGATTGCTTTTCCACTTTTTGAATTTTAAGGTAACCTCTAATTTTTTTTTGTTCAGTACTTTATTCAGCGATTTTCATTTAGGTAACGTAACCTTTAAAATAACCCCAAGTAACAGAGCAATGAGCTCTATTACAGTTCTAAAATTGATAAAATGAGCCTAATGGCTCTAGAAGGTAAATATTTTATATTTGTAGCTTTACGCAATATTTATGCTGCCCTAATTCATTGTTTCTTTATGGTTTTAGCTTTTTTTGCTTGTAAAGCTTTTAGCTGTATTAATAAGTTATATAACCACAATTAGAGCTAAACCATCTTCTCTTATAGAGCCGGGTATGTCGTAGAATAAAATGTTTCTAAGATCTTAATTTTTCCTATTTTAGAGCTGTATTAAAGCACATTTAGAGTTTATTGTATATTTATTAGTTTGCTGTACACTATTTTAGTGCTCATCAGTAATAAACAAACTTGCAGTTTTCTAATATATACAGCGCTGGCTTATATAACATACTCTTTTAGAGCAGGAAGAATTATCTCTTTGGAATTTCATTTTTTTCCTGGAATACCAAATTCCAAATTCAAAATGGGTTATCTTAAATCTTAAATTCCAAATCCCAAATTTCAAATTCCAAATTTCAAATACGAAATTCAAATTCCAAATTATAAATCAAATTTCAAAATCCCACATTCCAAATTTCAAATTTCAAATTTTAAATTCCAAATAAAACCAAATTCCAAAATACAAAATATCATATTCCAAATTTCAAATTTTAAGTTCCAAATTTTAAATCTCAAATTCCAAATTTCAAACACCAAACTCCAAAATACAAATTTTCAATTCGAATTCCAAATTCTAAATTTCAAATTTTAAATTCAAAATTTCAAATTCCAAATACAAAATTTTAAATGTTAAATCTAAAATTTCAAATTCCAAATTTTAAATTCCAAATTTTTAATTTAAATTATAAATATCAAATTCCAAACTTCAAAATTCGAAATCCCAATGCAAATTTCCAAATTCCAAATTTCAATTTTCAAATTTCACATTCTAAATTTCAAGTTTAAAATTTCAAATTTCAAATTCCAAATCCCAAATCTTAAATTCCAAAATTCAAAATTTCATATTCAAAATTTCAAATTTTAAGTTTCAAATTTTAAATCTCAAATTCAAAATTTCATACTTCAAACTCCAAATTACAAATTTCCAATTCCAAATTTCAAATTTTAAATTCCAAATTTTAAATTTCAAATTCCAAATTTCAAATTTTAAATTTTAATTTTAAATTTCAAATTCCCAACTTCAAATTCCAAATTCGAAATTCGAAATTTCAAATTTCAAATTCAAAATTTCAAATTTCAAATCCCCCATTCCAAATTCCTATTTTTCAAATTTCAGAGTTCAAATTCCAAATACAATACATACACCAAATTCCAAAATCTAAAATTTCAAATTTTAAATCTCAAATTTCTAAATTTCACGCTTCAAACCCCAAATTACAAATTTCCAATTCTAAATTTCAAATTCTAAATTCAAAATTTTAAATTTCAAATTCCAAATTCCTAATTTCAAATTCCAAATTTTAAATTTTAATTTTAAATTTCAAATTTCAAATTCCAAACTTCTAATTTCAAATTTCTAACTCCAAATTTCAAATTCCAAATTCCAAATTGCAAATATCAAATTTCAATTTCCAAATTCCAAAATTCAATTTTCAAATTAGTAATCCCAACTTCCAAACTTCAAATTCGAAATTCCAAATCCCAAATATCAAATTCCAAACTCTAAATCAAATATCAAATTCCAAATTTCAAATCCAACATTCCAAATTCCAAATCTCAAATTTTAAATTTCAAATTCCAAATACCAAATTCAAGTTCATATTCCCAATTTCAAATTTTAAATTTCAAATTTTAAATCTTAAATTCCAAATATCAAACTTTAAACTCTAAATTACAAATTTCCAATTCCAAATTTCAAATTTCTAATTCCAAATTTCTAACTCTAAATTTCAAATTCCAAATCCCAAATTTCAATTTTCAAATTCCAAATTTCAATTTTAAAATTTCACATTAGGTACAAATTTCAAGTCTTAAATTTCAAATTTCAAAATTTAATCCCAAATCTTAAATTCCAAAATTCAAATTTTAAGTTTCAAATTTAAAATCTCAAATTCCAAATTTCAAACTTCAAACTCCAAATTACAAATTTCCAATTCCAAATTTCCAATTCCAAATTTCAAATTCTAAATTCCAAATTTTAAATTTCAAAATCCAAATTTCAAATTCTAAATTTTAAATTTTAAATTTTAATTTTAAATTTTAAATTTCAAATTCCTAACTTCAAATTCAAAATTCAAAATTTCAAATTCCAAATTTCAAATTCCAAATCCCACATTGTAAATTCCAAATTTCAAATTTTAAATTTCAAATTTCAAATACCACACTCTAAAATACAAGATTTAATATTCCAAATTTCAAATTTTAAGTCTTAAATTCCAAGTTTCAAACTTCAAACTCCAAATTACAAATTTCCAATTCAAAATTTCAAATTCCAAATTTAAAATGTTAAATCTTAAATCTAAAATTTCAAATTTCAAATTCCAAACTTCAAATTCCAAAGTTCAAACTCCAAATTATAAATTTCCAATTCCAAATTTCAATTTCAAATTCCAAATTCCAATTTTAAAATTTAAATTTTAAATTTCAAATTCCAAACTTCAAATTCCAAATTTCTAACTCTAAATTTCAAATTCCAAATTGGAAATTTCAATTACCTAATTCCAAATTTCAATTTTAAAATTTCACATTGCAAATTTCCAATTTCAATTACCAAATTTCAATTTTCAAATTTTAAATTCAAATTTCAAATTCCAAATACATACAACCAAATTCCAAAATCTAAAATTTCAAATTTTAAATCTCAAATTCTAAATTTCACACTTCAAACTCCAAATTACAAATTTCCAATTCTAAATTTCAAATTCAAAATGTTAAATTTCAAATTCCAAATTCCCAATTTCAAATTCCATATTTTAATTTTAAATTTCAAATTCCAAACTTCTAATTCCAAATTTCAAATTTCGAATTTCAAATTCCAAATTCCAAATTGCAAATTTCAAATTTCAATTTCCAAATTCCAAAATTCAATTTTCAAATTAGTAATCCCACATTCCAAATTTCAAATTCGAAATTCCAAATATCAAATTCCAAACCCTAAATCAAATATTAAATTCCAAATTTCAAATACCAAATTCCAAAATCCAAAATTTCATATTCCCAATTTTAAATTTTAAATTTCAAATTTTAAATCTTAAATTCCAAATTTCAAACTTCAAACTCCAAATTACAAATTTCCAATTCCAAATTTCAAATTTCAATTTCCAAATTTAAAATTTTAATTTTAAATTTCAAATTTCAAACTTCAAATTCCAAATTTCAAACTCCAAATTTCAAATTCCAAATCCCAAATTGAAAATTTCAATTACCAAATTCCAAATTTCAATTTCAAATTTCACATTCCAAATTTTAAATTTGAATAAAATTCAAAATGTACGTCTTTGGAGTACTTAGCTTATATTTTGAAAATAATCTTGGATAGAGCAGTTTTGAAAATTTAATTTTTGAAATTGCTCATTTTGACAAGTACTTTTATGGAAGTAAATTTCAAAGTGGATTTTTCCATTTTTTTTTTGTATGAAAATCTCAAGGAATAGATCGATTTTGGTTAACTCGCTTATTTTCATCATTTTCATTAAGGAATGCAGCATGAGAGAAGATTTGCCTCAAACGGATAACTTACATCTCCTAAATTAACGTGTTAGACGAAACCTAAAGCACAATAAATTTAATTAATAATTAATCAACTGTTAGCCTATTTGTTACAGCATGTCCAAAAACTAATTTATTATTGAAAAAAATTACCCAATGTACCAAAATAAGTCAAGCTATTAATTTATACCATATTTAAACTCATTGGTATAATCGGAATCTGGATTTTTATGAGAATGGCAACTGCCTGGTCGCAAAAATATTTTTTAATATTTCTCATTCTCATTTTTCGTAGAATCCGGAACCGCGGCTTCCCACAATCTTCAAAATGGAGTGATCTTGGAGTAATTGTGTTCCACCGTATACACAACAATATTTCAATATTTCGTATCGATGAAGTTCGTTGTCAAATAATTTTAGAAGGTGTCACAATTCTGATTGGGTTCCAACGAAGTTGTTTGCAATGTTGCTCAGTACATTAATGGTCATGGTCGAAACAGAAAACAGTTAGGTAAGCTTTGGTGAATGAACGGCAGAAATCGGTTCTGATATTTTCAAATGCCAGAGAAGGGCACACACGATCTACGAGTTCTTGGCCTATTTTATTTCTCTACTGATCTAGGCCTGTTTTTCAAGCCCATACAATACGGTCATTCGTAACCTTATGACATAACCTTCGTCCCTCAATAACGCAAAACCTTTGACAGGCTTAATATACAACGTAACACTATAAAAGAATCACTAAATGCCAATAAAATGGGATGCTTTTGATTGTACGATAGACTGGAATTTACTAGCTGGCCACCAACATGAAAAATATTACATTTATCCAAATACGAATTTAATTTACAAAGACGTGTTTTTCATTTCAAGACGAGTTCATAAACTATAATTTCGGAGCGCAGTTGTCTAATCGTTCGGGACTAATTTGTTGTATTGGAGAATAGCTCTACGAAATAATTAGATGTGGTATTTCCATAAGACTAAGTAGTTTTTGATTGCTCAGGACCGTCATCCTGAGCAATCAAACACTATTTAGTCTTAAGGAAATTTTTATTTCGTTATTTTCAATCACCATTATTCTGGGAAATAAATGGTGGCCCGTTCCACCATAAATGGTTATTCATTAATTCTGAAAGTGAGGCGTATCTTGTATTGATTGTTCATATCTATTGTAGAATACGAACATAAATGCAGCAACCCTAACCGACCTGGGAAGCGTCGCCAAATCCATGCGCTTCTATACTTTTAATAGGATTTGAACTCATAATCGATCTAGAAAGTTCAAATAGTTCATTGTCCCAGTTAATCAGCAGCGAGATAATGTTACTATGTTAGACCTTAAAAATCATCGAGCAAGTTCTGAGATACTGTTGGGAAATTGTAATGTTTAACAATTGCTATAGCTGCTTTACAGACCTTATCTTTGATAGAGGATCATTTTTATCTTTACGCCACTTTATGAATATTGATTTGACGGTACATATTTTCGGAAACGCAAAATTAATGATAATGATACAGGTTGAATCGGGTTGGTTCTCGCATTAAGCAATAATTCAATGACAACTCCGATGCAGAACTTGAAGACCCGTTAAATACGCCCCGGGGCTTGGTAGTGGTCGAAGCTGATTCCATGGTTGCTTGATGCGGTACAAAATATGAGGTATCAGAAATAGGATATCTTGCAATTTACATGTCATTCAGCGCGATGCATACATCTATCAACTGGCAGTAAAGACGTTTCAATTCAGAATTTGCTGCGAATGTTTTTTCTAATTGTACGTACAATGGAAATGGATGCCAATTAGGAACGAACTCGGTTAGTTCTCAATCGATATTGATGAAATTCGACATGTGCGATAGAAATGGGATCCTAAAATGATCTTTAGATTAAGTTCTGAATTATGGCCAAGTAGGATGGAATTAAGCTTTTTATTTAACGATTTTGATGAAATTTGACATGGAGGACGGAATTGGCATTCTAAAATGATTGTTAGATGAAGTTCTAGAATAAGGTCAATTAAGATGGAACAATTAATTCTTTGCTTTAATCTTTGGGCTATGTTTTTCGAGTATGATTGCTGTCAGAACAATACGTGATAACTAAATTGATTTTAGCTGTCCCCACATCTAGTGGCAAACGCTCTGCACTTTTGCAGGTATTTTGTACACCCAACTAATTTGAATTTTTTGCGGTCTTACTTTGGTAAAAGTTATTCCTATTCGGGAAGAAATGAAATTTTGCCAAGTACCAAAGTAAGAGCCAAGAATAATTTTTTTAACTTTCAACTGTTGGCACCAAGCTATAAAATTTAATTTATTATTTAGTATTGTAATAAATATAAAATAGTGATAACAAATTATTGAATAAGGTATAATTATTCCAAATGATAATTAACAAAATTTAAAATTCTAATTTATCGAAAAATTGAGAATTGTTATTTAATACCAACTCATAAATGATCGATACTGGAAACTGGAAAAAATTTGGCGAATATCGTTTTTGATTTGAGGTTTCAAACTAAAAATATCGTGAATAAAAATCCGACTCTAGATGGTATGACCGAAGGAATTTTCCAGAAAAATGTTATATTTTAGGAACTGTTTAAAGAATCGACTTAACATCTCTAATATCGGATATAAATTCTATTAAAATCCATCCACAAACGTGCCACCGAGTTCCATTTGAAGCTGGAGACTTACACTGCCTAGATTGTTTTTCTATAAAGAAAAATTGGTGAAACAATGTTTCTGATAAATGGCATCAACTCAAATTATCAAATTAGTGGTGTTCCGCAATATTTCTTGAATTTGGCTCGTATTTTATTTAACAAATCCGACCCCAAATAAGGTGACCCAAGAAATTAATAAGCCTAAATATTTCGGTTTTATATTATGAAATACTGATAGAATCGGATTAATAACTCAAATATAAACTTTCATTAAAATCCACTAACAAACGTACTCCATTTAGTGCTAGAACTTGGAAATGTAATAAAGGCCTGGTGGTTATGAAAGTAAAAACCAAATTTTTCTTTGGCAAATCTAATTTCCCCAAATTTTTTTCTAATAACCAAAATTTATTATCTGACTTAAGCAATATATTTGGTGATCAATAAATTAGTTGTAGCACCTCCAAATTATGAATCAAGTTAGCATGTTTTAAACTTTTCTAGAAGAGATTTCACACCGTGCATGTTTTGTGACCAGTCGTCGCCACCAAACTAATTTTGTTTAGCAATTTTTTTTTTTAAATCAAATACATAACATATTCCGAGACTTAATAACTGTCCTGTTTTTTTAAGGCGATATTTTCAGACGTCGAAAATCATTCAATAACGCAGAGGATAACAATTTAAAAAACAATTTTGAAAAGCTATTTTTTTAAATTTATATAATTGGTCTGCTATTCCCAAACTTTTCGAAGCCATGGGAAATTTTTGATTTTTTCATGTGGAATCTCTTATTTTGCCTGCACTAGACCAGCTTTGTATAAACCACCTGCACATTGCATTGCTTCATGCCAGCCTATAGTGCTGACATGTAAGGTGGATCGGCCCATGAATTCTGCACTCTCAACAGGGGGTCATAGTTGTGTTCATCGTCATCACCGATCGTAATCAGATGATGAAAAATCCCTTTTGCATTCCGTCCCTATCGGGATTCGAACCCGATACCTCCCGATTCAAACGCAACAGCTTTAACCACTGAGCCGAATCGTCGGTATTGTTTAAAGTTACAAAGTGAATTGAACACATTTTGCAGTTGGTGTTTAACAACAAATTGTTATGTAAGGTTAACTCTTTTTTTTTAGTTTTTATTTTTTGGAAGCGATCACCTATTCTTCAGCAGTATTTTCTTAAAAATATTGCGGTTGACAGAGTTGAGTTCATATCTGACGTGGGTATAATTTTCTCTCTGATCTTTCCTTTACAAAACTTATTGATTCTATTATTACTAAGGCTTACATTATGTTAGATCCGCTCACACTAAAATCTTTATATGTGTCCTTTGTTCGGTCTATTCTTGAGTTCGCTTCTCAGATCAGGTCACCATTTTATAAGTGTCATTCAGATAGAATTCGCAAAGATCGCTGTAAATCACCGAAGAGACGTTGCATCAGCTATCTTTGTGCGCGATGTTTTGACCTTACGAATTGATTGTGATGAAATACTCACGTACAATGTTCCATTAACACGTACTACTCCCATCTCTAACAAGTTATTTATTGTAAATAGATTTTTTTTTTTCGATCGATACAATTTAGTTTGGACACATTTTTGAGGATTTACATATCGATACCGAAACTGATTTTTATTTCTCTGAGTTATGGATTAAGAAGTCGAATACCCTACGCCATTTCACGAAGCTATCGCTGGAATCGGAGCACGAAAATTTCGAAAATGGGCATGATTCACTGTAAGTATTATGTAAGACGTTGTGGTTAAGCTTTATCTTTAAGTTGAGTAGTTTTTAATGAGGGCCATGTTTTAAACTGTCTAGCAGCTTAGAAATCTGGTTGATTGATACCAGATATATACAAATTGAGATTTGACCTCTTAGTGCTTATTCATTTTAAATAAATCAATAATTTTCTCTACAATTATTTTTCGGGATGAATACCGTTTGGTTTAGGATTTTCAATATTTTTTGCTGGATGGAATGAAAATTTTCTTAAATTTTAGCCGAGACACACACACGTTTTGAAACAACGAAAAATCGTCGGAATAAAATTTCATGCTAATTTCTCATACGTAGAACAAACCTATTTAGTTTAATATAGCAAAAATTGTGATAGGTGGGCTTAATTATTGTAGGTTTATATAAAGGGTGTGTATTCGTTATTTTGTTCCGATTGTCATCCCTCAGCATCATAATGATCTTATTTGATCTCACGATTTTCACAATATACTTCTAACATTTGAACAAGTCAATTGTTAATTATTAATTAACGCGGAACTCATTCTAACCTACTCCCCAAAAAAATAGTAAGACGAGCGCGTGAATAACACAAATTAAAAGTATATCTTCGCTTGCACTCATAATAGATACTCGTATAGACGATAGGAAAATGTAAAAAAACTGACGACTAATTAATTATGAAACCGTGCGGCCATGACTTATACCTTCTCTCTATTATACATACATATATTAACATTAATATTATTTTTTATTTTTTTTATTGATGAATTAACGAATAATAATATTTCTAACCTTCAAATCGCTTACATCCAAAAAAAAAAAAAAAAAAATAAAAATTAATGTTTTTGTTAACAAAACGAACGAAAAATTATGATTAAAACGTTATTGAATTTTGACGTTTTTTTTTTTGGTCGTTGGTTGAGTAGGAATACCGAAAAAAAAAATTAAATTTTTTGTCACTCACGCAAGGTGATTCGATACGAAAAGAAAATAACAGTTTATCCTTGAATCGCGTAAAGATATTATCGTGAAAGGTTTGAGCCCAAATTATTAAAACTTATAATTTATAAGTCACGTATTTTTCATGAATTTCATAATATTCTCGAATATTAATTAATTAATATATTAGTCACCTAGTTAATAGTTAATTAATAAAATTGATGAAATTCCATCACATTCTAATTTTTTTTTTTTTACTTCTCTCTTGACTTGTTTTTAATTCAATTAATTCCAATCAAAAGGTTTTTTCCAGCAACAGCGCGCTCGCACAAGTATATGTATGTATATATGTATATACACCCTGAGTCAAAAGATCATATATTTGTAATGTGTATGACGTCATATAATTTATACAATCCACCCTCGTACTAAATAAAGCAACAAATGAAATTATAGAGGGAAATTCTCACTTCCATATAGCGACGTGTTGTAAAGTAAGTAAAAAAAATAAAATCCGTAGGCCGCGGGAAAATGATATACTCGTATGTATACGTACAAGAAACCAACTCCAAGGTTGAATTTATCTAATTGGATGATCGATGCATGCATGTTGTATATAATACATTAAGCGAGCGCGGTAATATCACAAAGAGCTAAAAACTTTTATAATAAATAATTAACGTTTTGAAGGTTTTATGAAAGTTATTAGAATTTATTCTTTTGACACAATTTTTTATATTTTTATTATTATTATTAGTTTTTATTTTTTTAAGTTTAGTTAGAATTAGATTTTAAGTCATATTTTTTTTAATTAATAATTCCAATCACGTTTACTAATTTTTTTTTTGTTTTAGATTGCGCGTTTCGCTTAAATTTAGTCGCATATTTATAAAGGTTTTTGCATATTTGTATATCACTTCTTTTAAACTATATTAGTATAGAATGACATCGTATGATGCGATATGTGGATTTCAATATTTTGACGCTTTTCCTGAGGTTAGACAATTTGGGTCACAATCAATCAAAATTCGGCGCCCAACGTGGGGCACAAATTTTAATTAGCTTATATTTTATTAACCCTCGAAGGTAGGTCTAGAAAGTTGGGTTTAATTTTATCTAAATAGAGTATAGAAAATAAAGCTTTCCATTTCAGTTGGGGTTTGAACTGTAGTTAATATTCTAATATCGGCGCCCAACGTGGGCATAATATTTAATATTTTTAAAATTAAAGATTTTCGAACACGTTATTCATGTTACAGGTGTAAGCGTTCATATTTAAAATACTGTTTGGTGGCGAGGCACTTAATTAATTACAACAAAGCAAATACAACAATGAAATACATATGTGTTATTGTGCAAAATAAAATTATTTAAATATTCAATGCTTTATTTGATCTTATTAGCAAACAATTAGTCATAAGATTTGTGAGAAAATTTTTTGGGCAGCCTGGATAATAATATTGTCACTGAATTGTTTTAATTTCCTATTTATCAATAGTATAAAATTCATTAGAGCTAGTTTTTGTGTCCACTAAAATGAGATGTTCGCTAAACCGAGGTTTAACTGTAATGATTCATAGCTTTACAAATAAGAAATCTCTAGAGATAATCTTTTCAACTTAAACTAAAGGTTGTGACTCACTTATTTGTCTTCCGTTTCCAAGTGGTGTACTTACTATCGCAAAATTAAACAAATTAAAATTCAGTATCGTTTGGAAAGAACATTCAAAAACGACTTGTTCAGAACCAGAAAAAATTAAGACTACTGCCGAAAGGATTCTATATCGTAAAAATTATCGATGATGGCGACAATTATTGAAGTTCAGCGTAAGATTTTTCTAATAAATCTTAATATCAACGCCATTATTCTTGATCATTTTCGATAATTTCCGGAAATCGGGACCATTAAAAGCTTATTTTGTAGTAAATCTTTCGGCGAGATACCGTGCGTCGCACAATCGGCAGGATTCTGGTTTGACGAAACATATCATACCACTGATTATGAGATGTACAAGTGAGGATTTAGGACGTTCAATTAACTATATAAGTTTTCCAAACCTTGGGTGGTTTAGATAGCCAATCTAAGGTGATTGATGAATCGATTGAAGGTGGGGCGGGGGTAACTTTGAAACTAAGATAGGAACCCCTATTTTTTATTGCAGATTCGGATTCTACGGCTAAAAATACGTAGGATTTGACTGAAACATTTTTTTCATTCATGATAGATGGCGCTGTAATTGACGATATTCAATTTTTTTCGATTTCTCCTACTGAGAACCTACGCAATCGATTCTGTAATACGTCTGCTATAAAAATACCATGGTTTCGTTGTAAATACACGAAATAAGTCTTAAAGAATTTATTCGTTTTGCAAATTTCGAATAACTGGGAAAAGGGTGCTTGATTTACATGAGTCCCCTCGCCTCTTCATCTTTCAATTAAATTAAGTGCTCAAAATGATGGCCTTCGACTCCAATGCACTTATTAATCCGCATTTCAAATGACTGTACAAAACTGAGAAGTGTCTGCTTGAATTTCAGCACCAAGCATTTCTGATTCGCTCAATTATATTTTCACGTGTTATTGGTTTTTGTTTGTAAACTTGGTCTTTGAGATAGCCCCACTAAAAGAAATCTGGTGGAATAAGATCTGGTGATCTGGCAGGCCAATTGACCAGACCAGCTTTCCCGATCCAGCGACCATTGAAACCACGATCAAGTACTACACGTGCTACCAACGAATGGTGTGCAGGACAACCATTACGTTGAAACCACATGTTCCGTCGCACTTCTAAGCTCAAGTCTTCAAATAATGTTGGCAGTTTATTTTCCAAAATATCTCGGAACATTTGACCATTCAAGTTGCCTTCAATAATGTGGGGGCCGATGAGTTTGTTGCCAATTATTCCACACCACACATTGACAGTCCAAGGACGCTGATGTTCAACTTGGCGAAGCCAGTGCGGATTTTCAACACTCCAGTAATGCATGTTGTGGCGATTAACCGTTCCATGGTTTCTAAAAGACGACTCGTCGGAGAACAATACGTAACGAAAAAAAATTGGGTTTTGCTGTATTTGTTCACGTGCACACTGACAAAAATTACCCGATTTTGGAAATCAACTGAATCACAATCTTGGTATAAAGACACATGATGCGGATGATACTTATGACGTTTTAAAATTTTCCAAATACTGGTCTGGGATAATCCGGAATCGCTAGCTATTTCTCGTGTACTAATATGAGCATTATGAACTACTGCAGCCAATACATCAATTTCATTATTTTCTTCGGTGACTATGTTACTGGACGAGTCCTTTTTTCGGTTGAACACTTCCATCAGTAATAAATTGTTTGACAGTACGCTGAAATGGCGCATGTGACCGAATCCTATCCGGAAAACGCGAAGCGTAGAGAGTGACAGCATTATCAAGACTCCGGCCAGCTTCTCCATAAATCAGAATCATTTCAATTTTCTCTTGTACAGATAAACAACACAGGTATTGTTGTTTTCGAAATAATCTTCGGACTGAATCGGTATTTTTAAAACAAAATAAGTTACGATAATGACAAGCCATTTTTCAGTAATTGAAAATTTAAGAAATACAAATTGTTTAAGACTAACTTCGAGTATTTACAATGAAACCATGGTATTTTTATTGCAGACGTATTACAGAATCGTTTGCGTAGGTTCTCAGTAGGAGAAATCGAAAAAAATTGAATATCGTCAATTACAGCGCCATCTATCATGAATCAAAAAAAATGTTTCAGTCAAATCCTACGTATTTTTAGCCGTAGAATCCGAATCCGGAAAAATCCGCAAAATGAACGGTACTGCTTAGAGTTGATGAGTAATTGCCCACGACCAAGTGCAAAATTCCGTATCAATTTTCTAAACATGCCGATGTTTTCACGTCAAAAGTGGTTGGTAGCAAGTTCCTTTAAATACAATTAAGAAAAAAAAATCGCTTTCAACACTGACGGAAGTCACTCCCATTTGGAGCCCCATCTACATTCCAAAGACTTATGAACTCTCTCTTAAATTTCTTAACCGGTAAAAAAATATCTGGTTTATTTAGACGACGTAGTCATATACGGTCGTAATTTAAAAGACCATAATGAAAATTTGTTGAAGTTTTTAAGTGTTTCCGGCAAAATAATCTTAAATTGAATGCAACAAAATGCCAGTTCCTCCGCCGAGAATTAAACTATCTTGGCTATGTCATTATACGTCATCAGATATAAAACCTGATTCTAAATATAAATCATGCTATCAATCATTTCCCAATTCCTCATTGCAAAGCCCTAACCGAACTTCTAAAGAAAAATCTAATTTCCCATTGGGATAAGCTTTTATTATATTTGAATCTGCTCTTATCCTCCGATCCTTCAATATCTCAAATTTGAAAATAATTGATTATAGCTTGCGATGCATCTGACGTTGCTCTTGGAGCCATCCTTTCCCAAAATGTTGACGAATCCGATCTGCCAATTGCTTATGCAAGTAGAACGCTGAATTCCACTTCGCAAAATTAAATAGCTTACCATTGAAAAAGAACTTAATTTAGCCATCATATTTGCACTTGATCAATTTCGGACGTATGTTTTGGATAAAAAACATGAAAAATTCCTCATCTCGCCTTATGCGATGGAATTTCAAATTAGCCGACTATGAGAATGTGGAAAACACAAATGTTTTCAATGTAATAAAGAAAAATGTTAGGACTATTGAAGACTGGTTCGTTTTTGAATTTTTTCTACCATCAACCAGGTAAAACATGATATTTTCCCCCTTTTTCGGCTGGACCACTATTTCTCCAATAAGCACTAATTAGCACAATTCGATTCTAACGGTATGGGAAGTTTCATTTTTGCAAATCCGAAAGTTTGTCGACATTGTTTTATCAATACATAGCTATTTCACTAATTTCGCATTTGTTCGCAGTGTAGTTTTAAAGTCCTATGCAGAAGCCAAAGCATTTTACATACCATCTACACATTGAAACGTTCCCCAATAGTGTTTAATGTTAACATGAATGTTTCAGTCCAAGAATTCGGCATATCCACAAAGAGTCACAAATGCTGTCATAGTCGACATAACATAATCTTAATGTACCTCTAATATACTTTTGAAACCCCTCCCCATTCAAACCAGGTCCCTTCTGTTCCAAACATAGCCGTTTTAATCCGAAGAAAATGTTTTCTTAATCAGCTGCTGACACGACCAATTAATCATGTTGCTTTTGGTAAATTATCTTCTCGCACCAAAACCAATTGATTTGGTCTAAAATATGGTCGTGAAACTTCCCATTTCGACCTTTGCTGCAGTGACGTAAGATAGCTTTTTGACCATCTCTTCCAAAATATCTCGACTTGCTTTTGTATATTTTGGTACATTGAAAGCCAATTGCTTGAAATTTCCTCAACAAATGGCATCATAACTGTTCGGTGATTCAGATTGATCACAAATCGTCCTGGAGTTTAGAATGGCTTCTATCTGTGAGCTGACAGTGTACCACTGCTCAAATGTTAACGATGCTGCGTCAAAAAGACGGCACTGCTGACGATTTAAAGTGAAGTAAAGTGAAATGATCTAGCCGGAATTTTATTTTATGTGGAGTTAGAAAATTACGTACAGCTCTAAAATGGTCTTCGGATTTCAATATTTCAAACAGCTCGTCAAGCTCGTTCTTTGCTGCCACAAAGTTGCTGCCATTGTCTGACAATATTTCCATCGGTTTACCTCTTTTGGCAATAAACCTATGTATAGCCATAAGAAATGCTTCGGTGGTCAAACTTGAGACAACTACAATCCTAATCCGTATCCCTTTACTGGTTTAAATGGCCCCCGCCCAGAACGATTACAGATCCAGATTAAACCTGCATAATCCACCTCTGTATGCAAAAACATTCGGCATGTAGTTACTCTACATACTGGTGGATGACCCATTATTTACTCATTTAGATCCTGTCTCAATTTAAAACAAGGTATACATTGAAGAATATGATAACGCACTATGTTTCTACCTCTCACGATCCAATATCATGGACATCAATTTGGTAGCGCCAATATGACAATGAGATTCATACAAAAGTTTGATCACATATTCAGATAAAGAATGGCCCTTTGTTAGTAAAATATGTTTTACGTTGTATCCACAATCGGCCTGAAATAAACGACCATCCACTCGGATTATCTGATTTTCATCCATAAATGGGGTTAACTTCAATACTTTAACAATCAGCTGGTATAGTAACTATACCAGGCAAACTGATCCCAATCTAACGATACATTTTTTAAATATCTCCGGTCCTGAACTTCAGCGAATAAGGAATCTTGTTTAACGCAACACCAGAAGACGTTTTACAAGAAACATCGAAAACCACTCGCAATTTTGTACTAAACCCCGACAATTTCATCGCAGCAATGTGCTGTCATAATGATGTAGTTTCTAATAATCATCATTGAAATATCGTGCTGCATATAACGAATAATATTTGTCAGCATCTTTGGTTCGTATTCAAATTTGAGAAATTCATTTTTTTTTCCTTTCAAGTTTCATTCAAACTCATTCAAACTTTACATAATATTTCGTTTTGAACTAGTGTTCAACAATGCTCAATGTAATTTGATCTAAATAAGGGCTAAACTTTCGTTAAATTTACCTATCAAATATAATAAATTGATTGCTTTTCTCATCAAATTTTCTTCAAACTTGTTAAATTTTTTCAGACTTTTTATCACAATTACAATGACTAAAAGCAACTTACATTTCAAATTCTCTTTGTGGAAATTTTGCAAAATAATCTTTTCAAACTCATTCAAATCCCAGTCAATTTTTTTAATTACGATAAAATATTTAAAAATTTTACTAAATTATATTCATGCTAAGCTGGGAAAATATCTAATCATTTTCATTTTTGTTTTAAGGTCAATACAATATGTTCCTATCAAACCCATGAAAAATTCAATTCAAGTTTTTTTCAAACCTGTAGTTAATACAATTTTTAACTTCAATTTACTTTCGAATGTATTAAAAATATTTATTTTCGAACTTAATTTTGCCGTCAAACTTTAGTGGACATAGTTTTTCAAATTAGGGTTAATAACATCAAAAAATTGTTTCAGATCAATAGAAATTTTAATAGAACTGATGAACTATTTTTAAATCGGATTAATTAACTTTTAGGTCTTCAATTTTCTAGTCAAATTTGAATCAAATTTCAATTTCATTTCAAATACTAGTTTTTTTTTTGGGTTGTCCTAATATTAATTCAAATCTTTTTAGGTTTCAGTCAATTTTGTGAAAAAATATCATTTCAAACCGATTCAAATTTCAATCAAGTTTTTAAAATGAATTAAAATATTTCACTAAAGTAATCGAAATTATGTTATTTATTTTCTTTTTATTTATTTCATTCGAGCTCTACAGGTGGTTGCTATCAAACACTCTTCAAACTTCATTACACAGTAAGTATTATTCTGTCATTTGCAAAATTTCTAATTCTTTTCAAATGCCAAACATTTTAATTGATTGGTTCAAGTTCCATGCAAATTTGATAATAATATTGATTATCTGATTCTGTTTTTTTTTCTTCAAGCTTCAAGTGAATATTTTCAATCTCAATCAAACTTCTTTCAAATATATTAATATCCGTTTAAATTTACCGTTAAAGTTGTTTTTTTACACGTTAAATTGTTATTAAATGTGCAAAGTGTATATTTATTAATGGAACATTGTTATTCAAACTACAATCAAGTTTTGATAAAAGCCAATAAAGTGTTGACGGATTAAAATTCAAAATCCTGAATGATTTCTAAATGCTTGACTAATATATTTGTTTCATTTCAGGCCTAATACTCATGCGAAATAATTCGATCGGTATATGAATAGCATAATGATCTTCGCACTCTTGATTTTTAGACCTCAATTCTGGTTGACGTTTAGGGGAAGCATTTACTTCCCAAAATCGTTTTTTGGGTGATACTCAACGCTTTTTACTCATAACCACTTGATTTTAATGGACCACAGCTTGGTCTCTCCGAGGATCGGTAAATTTTCGCCCAATCAAATTTGAGCAAGAAGTAGAAGATACCAAAATATGGCAGCCCTCACCAACAAGCCGCAATCTAATAAGGTTTAAAAAAAATTACTAAAAATTAAGAACGGGGGAAACGTTTATCGTTTATGGTTGTTGATGCTATTATGAAAATCCTGGATGGGCAGCGAATATTTTCGGAAGTATTATTGCGCAGCAATTTTGCATCTTATTGATTTTTGCACGAACTCGTTGCTGGAAGTTGGTAATTAAGTTTTGTTAACACCATGATATCGATCCGTGGGTTTTAAGGCGAGAAATTGTAGACGTAGCTGCAAATTGTAGTCGTTTCAGGCACATAATATTACGACTACTTCACAGTAATCTTTTTTCACTCTGAAGTAGAGCAATCTCAAGTTTGAAAATAAGGTATGCCTTTTTTTAAACTCAGAGGCCAATCAATTTCAATGGATCGACGATTCAGAAGGGATCATTTCTACAATTTATAATCTTGAACTGTTTCATTTAACAATGGATATCGATCAGATATAATTAGAGATCAATGCTAGCTTATTAATATTGCTATTAACTAAGGGGAATTTTGATTAAGGATTTTTTTAAAAATTGTCTCGGTGCATACACTTCTAATCCCAAAAAAGCATACGAAGTCGTATGAACAAAAAATAAATTTCGATTTAATATCGATTCTTTTTTTTAAACAATAAAACTTGAGTTGAAAAACTGAAATTTGAAATTAGTTTACAAGATTTAATTTGAATGTAAAATGAAGGCCTCAAAATTGATCTCTTTTACTAAAATCCATTAAAAAACTTTACACGATCCGTACTCCGAGATTATTTAATCATAAAGTTAATTTAATTATGCCCAATTTAAGCCCGTTCCAGCCTTGAGTAATAAAACAACAAAAGCACATTAGAAAAATTAAAAACACGCGTGCACACTCGTAAAACTATAATCGATGATTAAATCAAGACCGGCTACCCGGAAATGGCCACCGAAATCTTTCATTGTCTCTTATAATAAGCAAACATATCTTTGGATGATCGCGCGATCGCGGAAATAACACGTTTATGATTTTAAAAATTGTACAGCACAATCTTAACATAATCACGATTAAACAAAATTTTGTATACTATTTAATCATCACGATCAAGTAGTTAATGTAATTTGATCATATTTAAAGTAAACAAACAAAATTTCACTCATCATGATCGTCATCCCCGTTTTATAATATGTATAACGAACGTGTACTCGACAGATACGGAAAACAAATCAACAAAATCATTCTGAGGTGAATATGATCATGATCATCAATATATAATTTAATCAAGGTGATCATGATCATTTTGTAAAACATGTACAGATACGTAAAATCGCGAAAGAGATCGTTTATTAATATGTGAAGAAAATAGTCTATACCTTCACATCCCTTTTTTATATAAAAAGCAAAAATTTCCCTTTCATTTCGCGATCGCGCGATTTACGTTAAGTATTTTATATTAAAACAAAAACAAAAGTGAAATAATTTTGTTTTCGTTTGTTTCTCTGCCGTTTAAGAAATTCCTGAGTTTTCATTGTTTTCTTTAGATCTTCGGTTATTTGATTTTGTTGAACAGAAAGATTTTTTTTCTTCTCTTCTTTCGATTAAATATCAAGGATTTTTGTCTTAATATGTCTGTCTGTCTATCTATCTGTTAAATAAAATAAAGTAAAAAAAAAAAAATTGTGTCTATAAGAATATCTGCGCAATATACCAGTGTTTTGTTGTTGTATTTACGTATGTTATACCAGCGATCGAAGAACACAATATACCAAGCAACAGGTTACAGGTACAAAAAAAAAATTTTTTTTAAGAAGAAATAAAAAAATTTACTTTCTGATTTTGGGTTGTTGTTGTTACTGCGTATATACTTTACAAAATCAATTCGTCTTTGTCCGAGATGTCAGTCAACATAAACAATCATTGAAAAATTATGTGTATTTAGAAGATTTGATATGGTTTTGGGCTACGATATGGCACATGGTGTGGCCACTTGTACGAAGGTATATATGTACATACTTTCTACGTAGCTTTTCAAGAAGACAAATTAAAAAAAAAAAAGTCAATTTCTCAAGGTTAAAATCAAATTCTTAGCCAAAAATTAATATACTAAATCGATCGCAAGATCGTACACAATTTTTTATATAATTCAAATCGTTACGATCGATCGATCAAATTAAAATGTAAAACAAACAAACCAAAAAATTTAATGATTGTAGAAATAAAAGACAATTTTTAAAGAAATCGATCGATCGATCGATCGATAGACATACATAACATTTTTTTTTTATTAATATAAACATAATAATGAACAGCAATTAATACAAAATGATCATTAATGATTAGATGATGATAAACGTCTAAAAAAAATTTAAAAAAATTTATCGCGATTGCTTTTAGTTGAGCTCTATATAGAAAGGGAAAGGATTGTTTTATGTACTCACGATCGCGATCTTAATAAGAAAGTATTAAGATTTGGTGATCGTTTCATTTTATTGGATTTTAGCATATTACAGTTGCATATCCTATTTTTTTGTTTTTTTTTTTTGTTAAATCCTTTCTCTTTGTACATACATAAATTATGATCGTAAAAAATGAGATCGTTCCTTTCACAATAAAATACCAAACCTACCAATTTATCATATCGGCTTAATAAGTAAATTTATAGAGACGAGTTTCTTAATCCATACATTTACAAAAAAACATCAAAATGTATACATATACAGAATTCATCAAAATGACGATCTGCATCTTAATGATATTCAATGAAAGAAGAAGACCTTTATACAAAAAAAAAAGATGATGATGAAATGACAATCTTAATTCTATTTATTCCTTTTCTTAAGAAAATAGTAAAAAAATACAAAAAAATAAAAAACAGATAAATTTGATTTATTTCTGGTAAGAAGATGAAGTAAAAAAAAAACACATAAATAACAGAAAAGTTAAACAAAAATCTAGGCTAAGAGTGATTTGTGACAAATCTTTTCATTTTTTCTTTTGTGAAACATCTGTCAATATGGGGACAATCTCTAGAGTCATAAGAGTTATTCATTTTGTAGATGTAGAATATTACGATCTTATAAACTGATTGAGAGAGAATGGGTAGGTCAGGTCTATGAGTTTTCCAATAATACTTAAAGCATCCTAAGTATATATCTTCTGCTCACTTTGTGGTTTAATTGTTTTACGATCGTCGCTAATCCGCGATCATCGCTCATTTGTAAGTCGGCAAATTATCCATTTTTGATTAAAACATGTCCGGTTTGAAAATGTTCTTCCTGTTTGTCCCATTTAGCCATTAGTTAAAGATTATAAAGATACTGTTTCCTCCCGATATAGAAGAAACAGCGTTAAATGCGCGAAACGATATTAATCACCGAAGATCCCGTTGAAAGGATATATCGTGCTTTCAATTATCCTCATCATCAATCGGTAAGGGTGCGAGTCTATGAACATCCCTTTTGAGTAATCCAATTAAGTTGGTCTTCACTGTGGCTACTCTAACATTGTCATCTTTCCCTGGGTGCAATTCGACAATACGACCGTAAATCCATTTTTGTAATGGTACATTGTCTTCTGACACCAACAAAATTTTCCGCAATCTCCATTTAGATTGCGTTTGTAGCTGGGACATATGGTATACTCCTTTGCCCAGCGTTCCCAAAAGAATTGCTGCATACGACGAATTCGCTGATAACGATCAAGGCAATTAATGTTTAACGTCGATAGGTCAATCTTAATCGGTGTGATGAGTGGCTCGCCAATCAGCAGATGTCCAGCTGTTAGAACTCGCAAATCAGAGGGATAAGCTGACATTGGAGTCAAAGGCCTCGAATTTAGAACTGCGCCAACTTGAGCCAAAATGGTAATTAATTCCTCATACGCAAGTGTAGAATTATCGAGAGAGCGATTCAATAGATGTTTTGCCGATTTTACTGCTACCTCCCACAAACCACCGAAGTGTGATGAGCGGAGCGGAATGTGCACAAACCGAATAGGATCCCTAATTTGTTGATCAAAAAAGAAAATTTGTGCCATTGTCACAAAGTAAAGTATGACAAAGGCCACGGCGAGCAACAAACCTTTTCAAAGCGGCGATAAAAACGTTTGATGTTAATCGCTCACGAGATCTATGTGGACGGCCTTTGTAGCGAGACATATAAAAATGGCGATATATGCTTTGGTTGGGTGATGACCCCGATGCTTGTAGTGAACCATAACGGGACCACAGAAGTCGACTCCCATTATCTGTCGATTCTTTGGCAACAATGTAGGATACTTAACATCGTATGATAAGACTGCTTCCCTTAGTTGTCCACCAACTCAGTCAGTCTCATAGTTTTGATTGGTAAAACACGATACCTGGCACCAAATAAGTGACATTCGACTATCTGATAGTTTGATATACACCGAACGTAAACACAGCATCCCTAGGCACTGATTTCGATGAGAATACGAAACGGGAGAAATTGATCAATTTGACTAAGGGCAATTGAGCACGAAATTTTCCCCACTGCTCGCGATAGGTTCGTGGTAACTTTTCGTCCCAGCTAATTTTCAATCTCCACAAATGTTGCATGAAGATCTTCGCCAAAACAACAACTGGATTTAGTAATCGTGAGTTAGTAGGTTGAATCAGATCTCCATAAAATACATTGCAAATACGATTGCTCCTCATTTAATTTGACCTTGGGTATATCTGCAGTTAACGCGAAGTGGCGAGAATGGAAACGAAGTATAATTGCAAATAGATCCTATTGAATTATAAGACCAACATTCATAATCGAATTTAATGATTTGCCCGAAGTTGTTTTACTGGAAGCGCCAAAGACGACGCGTAATTTGGTTGATGTGCTCCCGGGTTTAATAACACAGTGACGGAGCAGAAAATATTTACACTTGTGTCGCTCCTTCTGATTGATTTTCTGCATATATTGCTGCCTTATTTCGGAATAATGTGTCAATTTGTTCTCCAGGCTTAGGAACCTGGTTCTAGCAACCCAATAACTATCCACAAGCTCAACGACATCATTCTTTAGTGGTAATTTGACAATAAAATAACCTAACTCATCATATAAGGTATTTTTAATAAAATGCTCCTCGCACACTTGTTCTTCGATAGTGAGCAATTTTTTGTCGCTGTGGTAACCTCCAATTGTCCAAAATTTTTCAATCTGCTGCTCAATGTTAAGTGGCATTTCCGAAATTTGAGGATCTATGGTAGTCGATAAAACATATTTGCAATTATTAGAATTAATCTTACTCGATGCAATCTATTAAGTTTAGTTTCATGAAAATTAAGTGAATCATTTTCAAGTTTAAAGTGATTGGAGCTTAATAAGTCGAAAAATAGTTCTGCTCCAAACAGACCGTCGACACGCTGCGAACAATGGATCGATTCTGGTCAGCCATAATGATGTTGGATGGAAAATTCCATGAACCGATATCAATATTAATTACTAGCTGATCCGATGTGATACTTGGAACAATGAACATCTCCAACTCTGCCATATAAGAATTAGACCATCAGAACCTGGGTAAATTTCGGTGATTCTCCCCATCAACCATTTTGATGGAGAGAACTTCTCGTCTTTTAGCAGCACCAATTTAGGACGTTGTTGAAGGCGTGACAAAAATGTTGGTTTGTACGCTGAGTTTATTGATAGCGAGTGAGGCGGTTGGAGTTCCTTAGTGTTAGTATGCCAGTTTGGCATAGTAGAGTGGTTAGCTTCTCGAACGTTAGCAATGATTCCCTCATGATACGTCGAAGATGATGTTTGACCGACCTTACTCCCGCTTCCAACAGCCCACCGAAATGTGGCGAAGCAGGAGGGATGAAGCTCCAAGTGGTGCCATCGGCTTCTAACAGTATGGTGATGCGGAGTAGTTTGCCGACTATTGCATATCGTGTGATCAGCAGATGAATTTCGTTGTCATTCGACGGTACTTTGGCTTGAGTGATTATCATTGATTTTACGTTGCGTTCTTCGAGGCTGGGGATGCAATTGTTAGTTTGCTGGCGTGGCCATTTATCGAGTGTTTCTTGAAGCCAAGAAGGGCCCTTATACCACAATGGATGATCGCCTAATAAAGACGGGTCGATATCCCGTGATGCGCAGTCGCCGGAGTTATACTGCGATGCTACGAAATTCCAACTCGTAGGTTTCAAATAATCGAGCACTTGTGAGACGCGATTGGCTACGAATGTTTTCCAGCAACTGGGCGGACTCCGGAGCCATCCAAGAACAACTAGGGAATCCTTCTTGGGAATGCGAATTCTTCGACGTTTGATAAGTTGAGTAATGTGGTAGTGGTGTGCATCAGTTTAGCGAGTAACCCGCTTCCGTCGAGTTCTAACCGAGGTAGACTAACGGTCTTTAAAGGTGCCACCTTCGTCTTGGCTGCCAGGGGGCTGGTTCATATTTTGACGATATATTGGCATGGAATAGCATCATCCCATGAAAGTCTAAGCACAACCAAGTGAATTTAATTTTCGATGATTCTGCTAAAATGGTTCGTTTGGTTTGCACTTGAGTATTGGCTGCCAATGCGATTTTGAAGCTGAAAGTATCTGCCAAGGCGGACCAATGCAATATACAAGTGCTTTAAATGATTCCTCTCAGTTTAGATCCAATGATGAGTACAGCTCATGAAATTATTCTGGAATTCTTCTTTGCGTTGTTCGATGACCACTTTCGAAGTTCGAAGCCACCGTATCTGAGTAGAGCCGGCATTTGTCGTTGAATTTCGATCAGTGTAACGATATCATCGGCGCCGGTCAGATTGGCATTCATCTTGTGCTAATTGTTGGAATATAGAGTAAATTTCTCCATACGATTCGTTGAAACTTCCGATGTTCAGCTGCTACCAAGATCTGGCGATACATTTGTTTGATATCTGTAATGAAAACAAACACATATTTATGGAAGCGAGAGAGAATACTGAAACGATCTGGTTCAATGAAACACCAGCACGACTCGTAACTTCGGTGTAGAGCGAGAAATTTGCAACCCATTTTATAATATCTGTTATTTGCCTCACCACTGAGCAAATAACAGATTTTTTCGGCAAGCGTGGTGTCATCTGGCCGAACTTTTCCATGTGATTTGAATTGCGGTAGTCTGTAATGAATTTAATTTACTCAAAACCTAGTTATGGATTCCTCATGCAACGATGTTCTTGGTTTTTTAAACTTACATATGATGGCGCGTTCACATTTAATTTCGTCGGCGGTCAGAGTTCTTGGTGCCGGAACATTTTCGATTTCCACAAAATGATTTGAGTAAGTTATCGATCGTGGTATGATTCTCAATGATCGTCATCACTTGAAAGTTGACTAGTTGCTGGACGACCCACCTTTCCGTACAAGACGTATCCTAATCTCGTTTTCTGGGCAATAGGAGACCCATCAATACTATGTATGAGTTCTTTCAACTGAAGCATACCAATTAGATCGGCTCCGAGCAGAATGTCGATCTTGTTTGGGTAATGATAATATGGATCAGCGAGCTGCAATTCATTCAAATGTGGCCATCATATCGATGACAAGTGAAGTAATTGCCGTTGACCACGATGGATCAACGCGTGAATTTAATACGATCGCGTCATTGGCACATATTCCGCTGATTGACACTGATCCAGGTTTTCTTCGTAATACGAGACGATGGGCAGCGTTTTCTGTCATAAAACTTGTCTGCGATCCTGATGTTTTATTCTAAAATAAGGAAGGAAGTCCTGGTTTTCCTTTCTAACTATGGCTATTGCGGTTGCGAGTAGAACATCGTCTCATCGTGGTACCTCTGTTGCAGGTTCAACCAGAACTGGATCTGCCCTCGGAGCTACGGTGTCCTTGACGCGGACAATAAAAACACATTGTGCTTTTTCTCACAAACGGGACACGCTGTCGAATTCTGACATGCTGGGATAGTTATCAGCGAGCTAGTTTGTGAGAATTTGGTCTTCCGTTGCGAGCTGGAATGTGACGTTGATGTTGGTGAAGAGAGTGGCTGATGAGTGGCATGATTGCCAACGTCTATCTAGAAAATGCAAGAGTTCCTGATACGTTGAATATTGAGCTCGGTTGAGAGATAGTCTCACTGGCGATGGGTTTCCGTGTCGAGTTTGTCCGTGATCAGATTCACCAAAATGATATCCCATGTCGTAACTGGAATGGCTAATACTTTCAAACAGCGCACTATGTCCGTGGTAATATGTATAATTCCTCTTAACCCTAAATCGGATTCATTGTGTAATACCGGCATTGCATTTGTCAGGGTTTAAATTCAGGTTTAAATTCAAAGTTTTACCCATAAACGATAACATCATAATACTTTATTCATTAAATTTTGAAACGATGCCGGAGCTCCTTTTAACCCAAACGGCATTCTGTATTGATAGTGTCCTTGGTTCGTGTTAAAAGCTGCTTTCTCTTTATCACTGTCATCCAGCATTAACTGATGGTATCCACTTATTAAGTCGAGAGTTGAAAAAGTGATTTACCGAGTTCGTCAAATATGTCCAATATGGTAAAGGAAACATTTTATCTATGGTAACTTCATTTAACCGGCGAAAATCCACTACCACTCGCCATTTTTTACTACCATCTGCTGATTTTTAGTACCATCTGCTGATCAGTTGATTTACTAACACTATTCGTAACGGGTTTTCATGATTCCAGTCGTTTTTCATGTTCAATGGCTTTTGCTATTGCGCTGCTTAGAGATTCACAAGTATACGCTTTTATTATATTACCAATACCATCAGCCAGACCGTCCTCAAATGTTCGCAAAGCATTCAGCATTTATGCTGGTTCATTTAGCATTTATGCTAGTAATTATCACGGTAGCTAACTCTCTGCCATGTTCCTTGTCCGAGGGACGTCAGGAGTATCCAGCGCTTCATAGCAAGCTCAAAGTGGTTTCAATGAGTTGGAGGAAAATTTTTAAATTGTGGTATGGCTACGGACCTTTTTGTGTTTATGCCTGGTCCTGGTGGACCGCCACTCAAACCTAACCTAACTTAGTTCTAAGTAATTTCATTTCCGTTCAAATTTACAAATGCTATGGCAACAAACAAGTTATTTATTAACCTGGTATAACCTGTAAAACATCGAACATAAAAAACAAGAATCTACGCCACAAAGGGTTAGACAACTAAAAAAAAAATTCAATTATTAAATTCGATATTAAATTAAAACCAAAACGAAAAAAAAGCCAAGGCAAAATTTCACAATGAAAAAAAAAATTTATTTCGTTTGACATCAAATGAAACACTTCTTGAATTTAAAAAAAAAAATTAAACTAAGACACAAATACAACAACAACAATGGGCAAATAATTTGTCACATGTTTGTTGTATTACATTTTGTCGGCTATACACTACTTGTTGCGACTTGCAATACACAGAGTACATACACACAGAGACGAAAAACTGGAAGTAATTGAATATTTTGAAATCATTACATGAACCTTGCGTGTCACACCCATTCTTATTAGTTCGAATAGAGATATTAATCGAGATGTACATAATTCGCATTCGATGGCAATGGAGTCGGAAGTCGAAAGCTAAAAATTGATGGGAAAATTTTACATCCAAAACTATTTTATAAAATTCGAAAAATGCTAATAGGTCTCGCCTGATTAAATACACAATGATATAATAACTATCCGATTGTTATTGCTGTAATGATAAGAAATAACAAAACTATTTCTTCGTCTTAAACGAAATAGACGAGCTACAAACTAAAACTAAAAAAAAAAATTACGAATTTAGGTCATTACAATTAAGAAGAACACTACAAGTATATAGAAAATATTAGAGAATATAGAGAAAGAAAATACTCCGCACATCTGTAACATCATAAGAAGACCACGTTAAAAATGAGAACAGGAAATTTCATGTGCCCGCGCGCGGTTTCCTGATAACTATGCGTAAAAGATTTTAATTAACTGAAATAATAATTGAGTGATTTCTTAAGATGAGAATATGAGATACCACTTCCGAATTAATTTTTGTTCTCTGTGCGTTGCATTTTGTTATCGTGACAGAAAGTTTGTCGAAACATTATTATTTTGGTTATATGATATTGTGTGCGTCGAGAATCGTGGGATATCTAGTGGCCGGGGTTAATTAGATGTTACATGTTTGTTGTTTTTTTTTTAATTAGACCACACTCTTATCTTCCGATTAGAATTAGAAACATAAAAAATTAGGAAATAAGCTAGCTCAAGAGTATTATTTAATGTTATTACACGTTTTAATTTTATTTATTTAAATTTCGGTTTACAGTTAATTCTTGCGACTGCTCGCTTATATATACATTTTCAGACTGTCAACGCTTATTCCTTCTTTTTCAATATACACCCTTTTCACCAACTCTAGCGTGAATACCCTCAACTAAACATTTATAAAATTATGGCAAGTTATCTCGGGCACATTATTTCACAAAATAATTATTGCAACAACTCGGCCATCCTATAATAGATGACGCCCCGCTCATCAAAGCTAGAATGTTAACTAACAACAGCTACATAGATGTATATGTATCATTTACAATTCAAGTATATGATAGCTGATACCCCGAGATTGATTTACCAGCATAAAATAATTATATTAATACATAACAGCAACTACTACTTCGTTGTGTCCGGGCTAATTCTTTTTACCCTGTCTATTGCTACAATGGCCCGATAAATTCGTTGTGACTGTTTCTCACCCTCCACGTCACTTATTAAGTATCGGTCGTTCCCAATACACTTTACTACTTCATTTGGCCCTTTGTACTTCCCTAACAACTTCCTAGAATCACCGTAAGCCGGTGGTTCACTTCGCAGCATAACAATGCATCCTGGCTGCAGTACATCTGGTTGTTTTCGATTTTTGTTAAACTGTCGTTGCTGAACCTCCCGATTGCGCTCCAACAATTCAGCTACGTCCACGTTCTCCTTCTTGATTTGTAACTCCTTATTCACATCTTCTATTTCGTCGGTCAACGGATTGTCATTTGATGTCCTAAATGAGTGATGAAAAACCAGTTCTGCCGGTGTCTTCTTTGTTACTGTGTTTACACTGTTATTGATAGCCATCTGTACCTCGTAAAGTTTTTCATCCCAGTCTTCACATTCCATTTTTCCGTGACTACACGATTGACCCTCTCCACCTGACCATTGGCTCGCGGACAATCACTCGCAACCATCACATGTTGGATGAATTGATTTTCGCAGAACTCTTGAAAGGCTTTGGATTTGAATGCTGTGCCTTGATCGGTGATCAGCTCCTTAGGTCTGCCATAGTTTGAAATGAACAACTTGAACACTGCTAACGTCCTTTCCGAAGTAACATCTGGCTGAGCCCCTAACACCACATATTTGCTGTAACCGTCCACCGGCAACATAGCGATTTTTTGATTTTGTTGCTACATACGGACCTATGTGGTCAATATGTACTGTTTCTAAAAAAAAGAGCCAACATTAATTTAGATTTATTCATATTTTAATTTGGAAAGTTCCACAATTGTGCGATTTTGTGAAAGGAGATTTGGCGTCTTACAAAATTTGGCGAACGGTCAGTTTCCAGTTATTTAAATAAAAAATTAGAAACATCCATCTAATTTTTTCCATGGTCCTTCGAGCCGGATCTGGGGCTGAATACGTGACGGTGTTAAGGCAGTGATAATTCTCCGATTATTGGAATTTACCTACAGAAAAGAATCTAAGAACTGTAAGTTGATCGTTTTGAGTTCTTAGTATATTAGAAAGGTGAATTGTAGAGACCATTTTTAACAAGCTGTTGAATTGTGTTGTTAAAGTGACGTAATTTATAAATTTGCGAATTACGAGAAAAACGATTAAGTGAACGGAAAAATTGGAAGCGGCGAGTTCCATTAAAGTGATTTGTGTAAAGTGAACATTCGATGATCGTATTACCGTGCTAATTAATTTAAAATGAGTGACGAAAACCAAAAGTTAATTGCTAGCTTGAAAAAAAGGCGTAGTAGTGCGAAGGGAGCGATAACACGTGTAGAAAATTTCTGTTCTACTTCACTCGATGAAGCGACCACTGAAGACATCCACATTCGCCTTGAACTATTGGAAAGTGCGTATAGCGAATTCAAGGAATTGGACGAGCGCTTAGTTAATCTTGATATACCTTCCGAAATCGATGAACAAGAAAATCGGTATTGCAAACTTAAGGCTTTATTGAAGACAGATGCGGCGAAAAAGAATGTGATGTATCAAGATTTACACAAACAATTTAACGACTATGAGCACATTTGTAAAACAACAGCAGGATTATTTTGAATCTCTTCATGAAAAAAGTATGGTGGCTAAGGAATGCTGTCATGATGAGATTCGATTACCAAAAATTTCAATTCCATCATTCAGCGGTAGTTATGCTGATTTTCCATCGTTCAAGGATTTGTGCGAGTCATCAATCCATAAAAATGGCTCGCTATCAAAGATTCATAAATTTAAATATTTGAAAAGTTTGCTAATTGGTGACGCTGCTACTCTGGTGAAACATATACATGTCACAGAAGGCAACTACGATAGTACTTGGCAAAAGGTTTGCAAAAGGTATGATCACAAGGATCATATTATGAACACACTTATACGACAATTTTTGGACCAACCGAGATTACAAGGAAGATCAAGAGATATCAGGCATATGGCTGACACAACAGATGAAATTTTAAGAGGAATAAAGGCGTTAGGTGTTGAAGCGGAATCACGGGACTGTTGGTTAATTCATTTGTTAATTCAAAAATGCGACGAAGATACAAAAAAATATTGGGCTTTGCAGTCACACGCTACACCATTTCCAAAGCTAGAAGTTTTTATTGAGTTTTTGAACACAAGAAGTGATGCTTTGGAGAAATCAGAACCGATAGTATCCAAAAAATCTTCAAGGCCGATAATTACAAACGCTAATGTAAATGTGGAAAATGCTAAATTATGTCCAGTGTGTAATAATAATCATGCTTTATCGCAATGCGAAAGGTTCAAGCAAATGAATGTGACAGCTCGACGAGGATTCATAGCAGAGAAAGGATTGTGTTTTACCTGCATGGGGTCACGTCATATGGCTTCTAGGTGTAAAACGAACATGAAATGTTTCAAATGCAAGCGACGACATCATCATTTGTTACATTTTGAGTCAAATGAAGAACCAACTGCAAACGAATTACCATCATCAGAAACAGCAGTTAGTAGCCAAGACGTAAAGAACCTGCAAATTAAGAAATTTTGTGCCGAGAGTCGTACAATTCTTCCGACTGCAATGATTAGAGTGAAAGATGGTCTAGGAGGAATTAAATTGTGCAGAGCACTACTGGACAGTGGTTCACAAGCTTCATTTATCAATGCGAGATTTTTCCAGCAATTATACCTACCCAAAAGAAATACACGCATTTCCATTTCCGGCTTAGCAACTTCTAGCATGGTAACTGAAGGATGTGCAACCATTGAATTTATGCCAAGAAACAAGGATGAAACCATGCAAGCCGACTTCTTAATATTAAAAACATTGCCATTAGTATTGCCTGCGGTATCCTTTAAATTAAGCGAAGCTGAAGAAATGGAAGAGGAATTAGCCGATCCTAAGTTTTACCAATCAGGAAAGATAGATATGTTGATAGGAGCAGATGTCTTCTTTAAGTTGTTAAGAGATGGCAAAAAATCAAATTCTTCTTTAGTAGCGCAAAACACGTTTTTAGGATACGTAGTTTCAGGAGGTATTCAAGGAGTCTCAAACGTTACCAATCTAAATTTGGAGTTCAACGTAGATCAAACCTTACGGCTATTTTGGGAACAAGAGGAGTTGGACAGTGATGAAAAGGAAAGCTTATTTGAAGAAGACATCGAAAAACATTTCATAGAGCATGTAAAATGAGATGAAAGTGGACGATTTATTGTAAAATTGCCATTTAAACCGAATGCAGGGGTCCTAGGTAACTCATCAAGTGTGGCGAAAAAGCGATTTTTTAACATGGAGCGAAAGTTAACTTCAAACATTGAACTAGCTCACGAATACCGAAATTTCATGGCGGAATACGAGAAGTTGGAACACATGAGAGAGGTCACAAATGAAGAAATTAACGCCGAAGACAAGGATGGTTATTATTAGCATTATTAAAGCGTTATTAAAGCAAGACAGCCTCACTACCAAGGTTCGAGTTGTGTTCGATGGTTCGTGTCGAACCACAAGTGAATTATCATTGAACGATATATTATTAGTAGGACCAACGATTCAATCATCACTGTGGGACATTGTACTGCGATTCAGTACCCACAAATTTGCGATAAGTGCTGATATTGCTAAAATGTATCGGCAGATTAAAGTTGATGAGGAAGATGCAAATTTCCAGAGAATATATTGGAGAGAAAACTCATCCCAAGCTTTAAAAACATACAAATTAATCACTGTAACATATGGAACAGCATCGGCACCATTTTTGGCTACGCGATGTTTAACTGAATTAGCAATCGAAAACATGTCTCAACATCCTGATGCAGCAATGTGTATAAAAAATGACTTTTACGTTGATGATTTGTTAACGGGAGCAGACACTGTAGAAAGGTTAAGCGAGTTAAGGCGAGATATCGTGGACATATTAGCATCAGGTGGCTTCGAGCTGCGAAAATGGTCATCAAACGTGAACACTCTGAACCAGTTAAACGAACAAGTTCAGATTAGTGATGGAGCTGCATTGATAAAGGTACTTGGATTACACTGGTGTCCGGTCGATGATTATTTTTCTTTTAAGGCTTACGAATTGCAAGCAACACGTATAACGAAAAGGGTGATGCTTTCGGAATCATCAAGACTGTTTGATCCACTAGGCTGGTTAGCGCCTTCCGTCGTATTGATAAAAATCCAATTCCAAAAATTGTGGTTGCACAAGCTGGGGTGGGATGACTTACTTCCTGATAGCATAGCAAATGAGTGGACTAAAATTCGGCATCAATTTAAATTGTTTGAAAATTTGAAGATAGATAGACATGTACCAGTCACCAAAAACTTCCAATTACATGCGTTCGCAGATGCCAGCGAGAGAGCCTATGCCGCCGTAATATATTTCAGAAGCCAATCAGATGATGGAGAAGTACACGTAACTCTTGTAATTGCGAAAACGAAGGTCAGCCCTATTAAAAGAGTTTCTCTTCCAAGATTGGAATTATGTGCTGCATTATTGGCTGCTAAGTTATTAACGAAGGTGTCGGAATCGATGCACAACATACCACATTCAAAACATGCATGGACCGATTCCGCCATTGTGCTAGAGTGGCTAAGTGATTATCCAAGCAGATGGTAATTTATTGTAATTAAAGGACAGTGAATTTTTGAAATAAAAACAAATTGTTAAATTTTGAGAAATATTTTTTATTCATATTTTAATTTGGAAAGTTCCACAATTGTGCGATTTTGTGAAAGGAGATTTGGCGTCTTACAAAATTTGGCGAACGGTCAGTTTCCAGTTATTTAAATAAAAAATTAGAAACATCCATCTAATTTTTTCCATGTACAGTTACAAACGGCTCTGTCCCCTTTTCCAACGGGTGCAAAAATCCTGGCTTCTTACCACTTGGTGTTTTATAATAAACGCATTTGATACATCGGTTGATGTATTTACTAACAAACTCTCTCATCTTCGGGAAATAGTATGACTGTTTTAATTTTGCCAACGTTTTATCAATTCCGTAGTATGCCACACTCTCATGTGCGTCTCTGACGATATCATATGTTAAACACTCTGGGACATAGAGTCGCCATCTATACTTTGTACATTTATATACTCGACAATTGTACATCGAAAACTTTTTATACGTTTCTTGGTCTCCCTCTTCTAACTTATTTCGGATTCCTAAAATTCCGGTATCAGTGCGCTGCATAGCGGCCACCCAGTCTGTATTCACATTTATCCCCAAGCATACTTCATCGAGTTCACGCAATCATATGCGCTATGTACTGGATATCGGCTTAGTGCATCAGCCACCTGATTCGATTTACCTGGCATATATTCAACGGTGAAATCAAACTCTGACACTCTCAAAAATCATCGTGAAATCCGTGGTACCATGCCTTGTTTATTGGCCAACATTTTTAGGCTATTGCAATCGGTGCGTACTACGAAATGTTTGCCTATTAAATAAACACGGAATTTTTCTAATGCCGTTACTATAGCTAATGCCTCCAGCTAAATCGCGGAATACTTTGCCTCTTCGTTAGAAGTTTTCCGACTGTATAGTACATAACTGGTCTTAACGTTTTATCCTCCTGCTCCTGGTACAGTACTGCGCCCAACCCAACTGCACTAGCATCTGTATGCACTTCACATTTCGAATTTGGATTGTGTATGGCCAAAATTGGTTTATTTAATAAAGTTTATTTTATTCTTTGAAAAGTCTTTACTTGTTCTTCGCCCCAACTGAATTTGATGTCTTCCTTCAGAAAGTTTGTAAGAGGTCTGGCCAATGTTGCGAAGCCTTTAATAAATCGCCTAAAATAACTATACAGCCCCACGAAACTTAAAAAAGAAAAGTGCTCCACACTTGCCAACTTCCTATTGCCTGGTTCAATGCCATTATTTGATATTTCGAATCCTAAGTATTCGATTTTCTGTGCAAAAAATATGCATTTCTGCAAATTCAGAGTTAGGCCTGCGTCTTGAATTAATTTTAAAATTGTTTCCAAACGTTGCATTCCCTCGGTAATGGTAGTTGATGGAATTATAACATTGTCCAGGTATGCCATAGCTATGGTGTATCGAAATCTCCCTAACACACTGTTGATCAGCCTTTGGAACACCGCGGGGGCATTGCAAAGCCCGAATGGCATTCTTTTGAATTGATAATGCCCGTCCGGTATCACGAAAGCGGTCTTACATTTTGAATCTGCCAAATCGAGGCTGGTGAAGTAAGTTTGCCCTTGTAGCCGATCCAATTGATCATCAATTAGCGACAGAGGGAAGTGATCCTTTACCGTTTTACTATTCAGTCGTCTATAGCCTATGCACATCCGTATATTCCCGTTCTTTTTCTTCACTAATATGATTGTACTTGCATATGGTGATATACTGTCTTCGATTATATCGGCTTCTTTTAATTCCTCGACCAATTCCTTTACTTTGTCCCGTTCCGTTTGTGCTAGTCTATAAGGCCGGTAATAAATTGGCACATCGTCTTGTAGCACAATGTTCATTTCGGCTCGATTCGTCTTCCCAATTTGTGACACATCAAAAGCGATCGAACTCGGTATTCACTTGTTCCTTCGTTATAGCTGGGCACTCGACCCTGCATTCATATTCTCGTTTTCCACTTGCCATACATACTTCTCCTCTTGCTACTGTTTGATTTTTGTTGACAATCATTTTGTCGCCTGTTATATTCAGAACAGGTACCCTCGCGTTTCCGTCCCCATCCAATCTGATCAAACATCGTGGAATGATTTTGCCCGTTGCCCGCATGCTTCCTTCTATACACAATTCTTCATCCGAAATGTCTGCGTGAACCTTCATATACCCAATGTAATTATCCGGTATGACTGATACTTCTGTTGAAACAAGTGCATATTTGTTTGGTGCTGAATGTTCGATGTCACCGTTTCCCGATTGTATTATTAATCCGCTCGAGTCACTAATGATACGGATATGTTCCTGCTCCGTAAATTGATGCCCTACGAGCAATGGTACTAAGTGTGCCGAATCAGGAACCACCAGGATGCGTACTTCCAGCGAAACGCCATCTATGGTAAGATTTCCTTTAAAACTTCCTAACGGATTCACTACTCCTGCTCCATAACCGATTACAATTTTCCCATCTAACGCTTCGCCCCATTTTACTTTTAGTTTGTCTGCACTGCTCTTTCTAATTAGTGTCACACTGCTTCCCATATCGATATAGCATATTTGATTTCTACCCCGTTCAATTGACCTGTTTTAAAATATTTTTCATGACTATTTACGCTTTCAGCATGCATAACCTGATTTTTCCCTCCAGAACTTCTCTCAACTCGGCTGGTGTTTACGGTTGTTGTATTTCTAGCACTACTTTTAGTTGGACATTCTCTCGCCATATGCCCTTCTGTACCGCACACGAAACAAGTAATTCTTTTTTTATTAGGACACTGAGTTGACACATGGCTCTTTTCCCGACATTTAAAACACGTCAAATTTGTTGAATTTTTATGTTCGACCTTAACATTCTTTTGTACGGCATGACTAGTACTTCTATCGATATATCCTGCTGCTTTCACCAACTCAGTTAGCAGCATAGCAGGACCCAAATAATCCCGATATCTATTATTATCCAAACCCATCACTATCCACTCAATCAGTTCATCCGAATTAAATCGTGCTTTGTTGCATAGGGCTAGCTTTTTATAGAAATAATTGACGATATTTTGCCCCACTTTGCGTCTATAGTTTTGAGCTTCAAGAACAACCTGAATAGTTGACCGCGTGACTGCGAAATTATCTAATAAAAGCTCCTTCCAATCGCCCCAGCTCCTTTCGCTTCTCGGAAGACTGTCCCTCCAACAACTAGCATTCCCTTTTAATCGCGACAAGGTAAAATGTGTCATTGCTGTGTCGTCCCAATTATACAAATAACCGCACTCCTCCATTTTATCGATGAATTGTGATACATCGACATCACCGATAACTGGATCGAACAACGGTAAACTATCCGTTATGTTCGGAAAATACCTCGGACTAGAATTTATCACGTTTTGCACTAAATTCTTACAATTTTGGCTACACGCACTATCAGCGTCGTCACGTGTTCGCAGCAATCTGTTAAACTCACTTCCACCACGTTCACGCACATTTTCACCGTCCACATTACGACCATCAACATCCGAAATTTGTTGGTGGAAAAATATTAGTGATCAATATTGAATTAGATAGGCTTCTGAGATCAATGTGATTATTATAATTCTTTTGCGTCATATTGTGCAATAATTAAAAACGGTGGTCGGTGCCGTACCCATATATTGTGGTGTGCTATATGCGATATAAAATTTAAGACAATATGGCGGATGTTGCGAAGTTGAAGCAAACTCGAGGGACAATCTACTTTGAATAAAGAACAAATTTAAACACGGCTTGAAAAACTTGAAAAGGCTTGGAACGAGTTTCATGAACTGAACGATACCAGTCCTATTTTGTATAATACCAGCCAACAAGGAGAAACTGATGGCTTTGAGAATATATTTTTTGAAACGCAATGTTAAAGTGTTTATTAAAGCCTCGTACGCCAAGTACTGTTCCAATATCAGAGAATAATCATAATATGTCGGCTCACTATAACCGAACATGCTTAGACATGGATCGGTCAGTACTTCACGGAGATTTAAGGTTACCGTGTATTAAAATTGAGCCATTCGGCGGTATGTATTCTGAATGGCCCTCATTTCATGACTTTCATAAATTCCAGATTTGTTGCGCTATTTGCCTATGAAAATTTATACCGAGGCTTGGGAGAGTTGTTAAAGCGATACGATCGAAAAAAGAAGGACTATAAATGAACCAACCAAATGTGAATCCATCATCCCCAAAGTTTGTGTTAAATAATGAACTATATATGGAACCTGTTTAAGAGTTGGACATTTTGTAAATTATTCGATACACCGGAAATGTCTAATTTATTCCGAGAGGCGCAGCACATTTCTCCACATTAACTAGACGAATACTCATCTAGCAGAGAATGAACAACCATTAAATTCTCCAGTCAACAAAGTGATTGACGCGAGCAACAATCATAAACCATCAGACACATTAATTGACAATTGTACACATCACAGTACTTTAAGGATGCTGCAATAAGAGCCAACCACATATAATAATACTTCTCAACCAACAAGTCAAACATTTACGCACATTTGTGAAGATTTGTCATCTCGAGCACTATCATGTACAGTCCAATGTTGCGTTATCGATAATAACAACCAGCTGCAAAAGGCCAGAGCTTTATTGAACAGTGGATCATAGTCCACTTTAATTACGGAGTCTCTGGCACAATGGCTCTCATTAAGTTGATTACCAACATCATGCAGTATTAACAGTTGTGTTTTACTGCAACTAAGGTCAATTTATTTTAGTAGACGTTTGTTTAAAGTTAAAGCCCTAATTTTGCCAAATTAACGGCACAAATTTCCGCTCATAAAATTAACGAATCACTTTGGGAAATATTTAATGATTTGAAACTTACGATCCTAATTTTTCTACACCGAGACCTATTGATATCGTACTAGGCAAGGACGTATACCTGGAGATGCTATTACCGGGCAGATTTGTAATTCAACCCAATTTAATTACACAACACACAGAATTTAGCTGGCGTATTGGCAAAGAAAGATAACCAGCCCCGAAACGAACAATGAGGTACAAGTGTTACATACCACAACAATGATCCATCAAAAAGAACTTGACATATGTAATTGAGAAATTTTGCCAATTGGAGGAAGTTGATACTAACAAGCAAATTAAACTGGATGACGCCAAATGTCTGTCTCATTCAAATCTACAACATGTTGAGAGAATGATTGTCGATTATCCGTCCGACTTCCATTTAAGGAATCACCTAACGTATTAGGACTATCATATTTTAATGCAGATCGTCGAATTATGGCAATGGAACGCAAATTTTCAAAGAATCTAGGATTCGCGAAATATTATTACAATTTTATGCTGGAATATCTCACTACCTCACACATCATACAGCGAGACTTTTATGTCGATGGTACGTTGACCGGATGCGAAGATGTTAGCACAGCCGAAACAATGTACTATCAAATGTCGCAATTATTAAAACGAGGAGGTTTTAATATTAGAAAATGGATATCTAATAGTCCTAAATTAATGCAATCTATTCCGATGCATGATCTGGTACCAAAGAAATTATAACATTAGATGACCTACCAACATATTACAAAATATTAGCTTTACGTTGGGCTCCCTCACACGATTGGTTTTAATACAAGGTAAATATAAAGGAACACACCAAGCTTACTAAACCAAATTTGCTTTCAAAAGCAATTATTTGTAACCATTTGTTCACTAAATTTTCATCATTACCAAAAATTTACCGTATATGACCTAAAATGTTGATGAAATCTGGTAATTTATAAAAGAAACGCAGTGATATTCAATCGATATTACCATCAACGACCAGTGAAATAGAAATTGCGGTAAACGCAATTGCTACGTAATAGCAAATGAACCAAATTTCAAATTTGCGATGCGGACGCCATGAAAACGAGACCTCTGCGAATACTGTGTTGAATAAATGCGGAAGCACACAATAGGTACCTGCATTATTAACAAAAATGTTAGTCATCCGTCAAGCATTTCCCTACGTTACGCGAATGTTAATACTGAATTTAAACCATATGACAACTTCCATTCATTTGAAATATACAGAAACCAATGTTTGGTCAAGATTACAAATGCTTGAGCCTGATTTGTGCTGTAACTAACAGTAGTCCTTTAAATCGTTGGCCACCGTTTCTACTTAAGTTTTGTTTGGAAAAACTTGGCTCTCGAAATTCAACCAGCCGATGTCTAATAGTCTTATCCGACCAACTCTGCGAAATTTGAGGTGAATCGGCTTCATTCATTTTTGTGGCTTTCCGCTGTTTTTCGAGTTCTTTCTCTCATGGTTCTGTTTTCGAAAATTTTCTTATTTGCACGATTAACCATCGGCTTATTGGCACGATAAACCATCTTCTTTGAGCACCCCAAATCCACGGCAATTTCTCCCTTTATTGCATTTCGTTTACAATATTTCCTTACAATTGGCGTCTTAATTTCTATGGTGTCAGGGCCCTATTGTACCAACCACCTATGACTTTTCACTTTTCAACTTATTATAATTTTTGATAAATTCCTGTTGCGCCGAAATCAAAAGTACTCAATTCAAAGGTTTTCCTCTAGTTTTAATGGTAAAAGGACTAGTCAACCCGACAAAAATCAGGGAATGATAAAAAAAAGAAATTGGTGAAAAGGTTTTTTTTATAATCCATTTAGTTTCTCATGTAGATTAAGAATTGAGAAAAGGGTCGGAAAAAGGCGAGTTTTACCTCTTTTAACTCGGTTATTTTGCGTTTTTGAGTTTTTCTGCGAAAACTGTCCTACCTAAATATTGTGCGTATTATAATAGTTGGTTATTTAATTCCTTTGTTTTAAACAAAGGAATTCGAGTAAAACGGGTTAGTCCAACCGAAGCGTTTTTTTTAATCGATGCATTTTTTCACGAAGATTAATAACTCAATGAGTCAAGGAGTAGGCCGAACGGGGAAAACCCTAAGAATCGAGGTTTATTGAGAAACCTGAAACCGGAACGGAAATTTGTCAATAAAATAAATGAAAAACCGCTACGTATGAATCACCATGGTGTTTTCAATGAGTGTTCCGGTTTTCAATATTCCTTGACAGCGGCCTAATTAATTCCGCCAAAAATTGTGTTCGGGAAAATTAATTAATTTTCAATATGAATTAAATTCGCCCCAAAATAATATTTTTAAAAAATTTCATCTCTTGCGACGAAAATGTTGCGAAAATTACTTATCTCAAAAACAAATAATATCAATTAAATAACAGGTTTAAATTATTTTCTAAAATTTCATAGAGCCTTTAGAGCATTTCTTCTCAAACAGTGGGCTGCGGCCCCGTAGGGAGCCGTGGAGTTATTGTCGGGGAGCCTTGAAACCTCGCCTTAATACCTCTTGTGAACAGCACAACTTCCTCGCATACAAATTTCTGAATCTACCTATTTTCAATAGCCGCTACAATTTTCTGTGCTGTTAATGGTTTTTGTAAGAAATATACACACAGATATGTACACATCACGAACTACAATGAACGTAAGAATTTCAGATCACAAAACCTGATCTGCGGGCCAAAAAAATCATGGTTAAAATTATGGCCTTTTATGAAGCAACAACATTTTTAAATCAGAGATTCACTCATATACGATGTAAATTCTTGGAAATTTAGAAACTAAATTTAAAGTAAAGCTATAGGATCTTAAAATCTAGGTAGGTATTTAGTACGTAATTTTAAAAAAATACTCATGCTTTAATTTTATTTGAGATTTCAAATATCAGCGTGATTAAATTGTATATCAGGTTAGTGTTGAGAACTCCAAATTAAAAATTTCCGGATTCTACTGCTAAATGTTTTGTCGGAAATCCAATACCGATTTTCGGTAAAACGGTTTATTACCGAAATGTTGGTAAATTTTTGGAATACATAACGAACATTTCTTTAACTATCTTGAGGCAAAATGCTATAACACAAATTTTAAATCAGTTTTATAAATTTATCGAAACCTTTTCCTTAGTTTTATACACAAAAACATGCCATATTGATTGATTTGCAAATCTACCCAAACCTACCAAATCTAAAAAAAAATTTAATTAATTCGAACAGTTTATTATGAATGTTAGCAATTAAGGAAAAAGTAGGCACCAGGTTTGAGGAACAAAATGTTTTACTATTCAACGCAACAAACTTGCCTGCCAACACTTTTTAATTAACTTGCGTGGAATCGAAAGTGATTTTTCGGCCTTGAGGCAATCTTGTCCAAAACTACACTAACTATTGATAAGCTTTATTTAAGGTTTAAAACGACCATATGTAAAATTTAAAATGTTTATTTTTATTTCTAGCGAATGAAGGCATAAATAAAATAATGAAGTCGCTCAATTTTCTAAAAATTAAGAACCAAAGATTGTGCGTTAAATTACTAATATAAAAGAAAAGGAGAAATTGTTAAGAGTTTGCAATTCAGTTTCGATCTGCGAGCATGTGAAAAATAAATCATTTTTCAGTACATCTCATCAGGCTATAGCGACTGAACTGCTAATTTTTTACACTGATTTTTTCCTATATATAGGAATCAACCGTGCACTTGTAGTATTAGCGAATTTTTACATTCCCCTTTCTAAACTTTTAACAATTTCAATGTTAGTGTATTTAACGCATACATGCGGTTACTCCTATATATAGGAAAAAATCAGTGTAAAAAATTAGCAGTTCAGTCGCTATAGCCTGATGAGATGTACTGAAAAATGATTTATTTTTCACATGCTCGCAGATCGAAACTGAATTGCAAACTCTTAACAATTTCTCCTCTTCTTAAATATTTATCAATCTGGAATACACCAGAATAATTCAAAAGTTTGAACGTACTAATATAAACAATGGAAAAAATGAGCTTTGAATTCTGACAAATTATGTGTTCACTTAGAATTTATAAGACAAGGAGGAATATTCGTTACTGTTTTTCTAGTGTTGTATACATCAAAAATGAAAATGAACGATTTTGAATTGGAATTATAAATTATACAGTTTTAATGTAATTTAATTTTATATGTAAACCTTTGTTATTATACACAGTCAAACACCTACTTGACCAAGATTTAAGTGCCCGTGGAATCATTGCCAGAGGAATGTTCCTAACCTCTAGCTTTATCAATCTTTTTAGTTGTTTTCTTTACATCTTGCTAACTGTGACTTCACGTAGCTGCACAGGAAATAAGCACATATGTAGTGTTTAGTCGGCTGATTAGGAAGTCCATAAATAGGATGAACAACTGATACGTTGTTTTGTTGGAAAATGCAGGTGTTTTCTTTGCCATATGTGACGGAGCTGAGTCTTAGTGTAATACTCAGTTACCATTTGGATATAAGTGTTTTGCATCTTTGATAAGTGTTTTTAAACAGTTGCTTATGTAGTAATCTGCATTTGTTTTAGCACCTAGCTGACTGAAAATGGGTTAGGTTAGGTTAGGTTTAGGTGGTGGTCCACTAGCACCAGGCATAGACACAAAAAGATCCGTAGCCTTTACTTATTTAAAAACTTATCCCCCGACTCATTGAAACCATTTTGAGCTTGTTACGAAACGCTGGATACTCCTAACGTCCATCCTGCGCTAAGAACGAAAATGGGTACTGTTGGGCCAATAAGAGAAATTCCTAAGTTTTGATGTACTTGTACGGAACTCGACATTGTATAGAAAATGATAGCTCAGTAGATGATAGTAGTTCAGGTATTTTAATGTAACGAAATTATTGCGTTTCATGCATGAATAGCTTTAAATTTAAAATAAACTGGACCCCTTGAATTCTTCTCTGTTTTAGTTTGGTCACTTCTAATAATTTGTAATAATTCCCTGTATTTTAATATTAAGCTATGGTAACAATGGTATATAAAAAAAAAAATAGAAATCAAATTATTGGGAAATTATGGAAATGGTGGGGATGGAGATTGATGAAGAGGCCGGATGTGATGTAAAACGAAAAAACGAAAAAAAAAGAGGCAGTCAAGTGTAGGTTACGAATACGAGAACATAAATTAAAAATAAGAAAAAATTGAATTTTTAAAACGAAACGTTGTCACGGAAAATATTTAAGCTAAAAATTAAAATAAGAAAAGTTATAAAATAATAATAATTAATAAATAGTTTAAAATCATAATAATAATAATAATAATAGAGTTTAAATAAATACATATTTTTAGTGAAATTAGTGCTAATATTGTAAATAATTAATTCTATAATAATTAAGATTAAGTTTTGGCCATAGTTTGTAAGCGGCCATATTGTGTGAAAAATGAACAGAACATGTTTAAAGCTAAAAGTGATAAACAAATTTGTATTTAATTAATTAGAATATAAACAATTTAATAATTCTAAGTTCTAAAAATTAAGTTTCTGTGTTTTTTTTTAAGTGATCATTATTACGGATAATCCTAAAGTTTTTTTTTTAAAAAAATCAGCAATCTATAAAAACAATAATAAAATTAAAACATAAAAAGAACAGTCATAGTAGTGTTAATAATTATCCGTTACTTTAATTCATAATTTCTAAGTTCTTAAACGATAAACATGAATTACGATAATATTCATAACCTACGATAATATATACAGGAAAATAATAAAACTCAAATAATAACAACACCAGTTACATTACACTCCGTAAAATCAACACCATGGTGGTCACTTCATTTTCCACGTATCGGATCCGCAACGCGCGTCGTAAAAATTAGTTAAGTTTATTTGTTTTATATTATATCTTACTTTTACATTTTTATTTTTATTTCTTTTCATATTAGTTAAATTAGTTAAGTTTAAATTCATTTCATTTTATTATTCTTATTATTTTCTTTTCTTTATCGGTGAAGGGTAGTGATCTAGTTTTCTTTCTTACTTTTCGTTTTCTTTATCTCAATAAAAATTATTGTTAAAAATGGGGAAAAATTCAATTGCTTAGTTTTTATTTATTTCTCTTCTTTATGTGTATTTTCGCTTCGTTTATATTCGTGATTGTTGATAGTGATTAGTGAGTTAAATTAGGATGCATTAATAAGTGCACGTGTATCGGGATGGAATCAAGGTGAGTATGGTACATATATGGTGAGTTGTCTTTAGTTGGTGGTCCTTTCGTTGTCTTCCTCGTTTTCCTTTTTCCTTTTTATAAATTTCCTTACCCCTTGCGGTCTATCAAGGATCATTTAGATGTTCAGAAATCACCCACCCCAAACCCTGAGTTCTAGCCGACAATCCATGACCGCCTGAGCATCTGAATGGTTAATTTCTGTTAACTGGCTGGATTTAATTGTGTATGAGAACATCACACGCTTGCGACCGTGACAGACATTCTCATATGCATGACCTTCAGTCATGTTACATTAATTAAATCATTTTTTTTGGTCCCAAAGAACTATATGAAACTGATAATTACTGAACTTTTAAATTACCGGTTTGCGGTAATTTTTTTTTTACAATTAAAAAATTACCGAAAACTGGTAATTTTAAAGTTCAGCAATTATCAGTTCCATAGTTCTTTAGAACCAAAAAAAAAATGATTTAATTAAAATACCTGAACTACTTTCATCTACTGAGGTGTCATTTTCTATACAATGGCGAGTTCCGTTTTCAAATCGGATGAAGCTGAAGGAATATTTTGGGTTCAGAACATTTTTTTTAAATTGTGGAACACGGATATGGATTACTATTGATAAGCTACGCGGGACATCTGAGACCTTTGAACAGGACTGTCCAAAAGCATAGCTATAAATTCTTTGTCATTGAATAAAATTTTTGGAAGCCCGGATTTTTTTCTTCAATTTTGGGGGCCGCAGTATGAAAATGTTTAAGTAGCACTGCTTTAGAGAACCGGAGTCGGAGCAGGTTCCTAGTTATAATACTCGAACCAGAACCAAAATGAAATTAAAATAAAAATATGTACAGAACTGTCACGGTCATGTTTTCACAAATAGCTCGGTTAGTTTGCATTTTAGGAATAAAATCAAACGGCAAAGTTGTTCTACAAGAGATTTCCTATCGAAATATGTAGTTGGTTATTTAATTATTTTTACTTTTTTACAACAAAATTCGAGTAACGATAAAGGCCAGTTTGAAAAAAATTCGGTTTTCAGCAAATCAGCAAATTCACTTTCAGACAAGGTAGAAAATGGGACAAAATTGACGAATTTATAATTGTCAATCGTTTATAATATATCTACCAAATGGTTTTTCTTGAGTTTGATTTAGTGAATATAATTCGCTAGGTCAGTACGTTCTTGCCTTATACCTAATGTAGGAAGTAAGAATTGTTGTTATAGTTTGGTCGTACGCCAGTGGCGTAGCCAGAAATTCGTCAAGGGTGGTGGTGATGGGGGGGGCCAAACCAAACTACCACACAGAAAACTCAATGAGGGACTCTTGGGTTAAGATACGAGGGGATTTTGATAATTCTACTTTTTTGTTAGATATGTTATAAATGATTGGCCTCAAAACTATGATTTTGATAATACACTACTTCACGATGACGGTCAACTCGGCGACGACAAACTAGGCGAAAACAAACTAGGCTACGAACAACCCGGCGTCGACCAACTCGACGACTGTAAACTGGGTGACAATGAACTCGAATGTTAATTTATCAATACACACAAATATACAGCAGTAATACATTTTTTTCAGGTGGTTTGATATCTATTGGACGGGGGACAAAGTTGAGTAGATTAATCTAGCAGCTCCGTAATCTTCCAGTAGGGTGCGCATCACGTGAGTCATATATTAGGAGCTGTATGATGGATAAAATTGTGTAATGGGTAACCTGGTTACAATTCGCAAGTGTATGTGCTGATACCTCATGGCAGCCACTTGTAACTGAGGCCATCTGGCATATTTTTGCCATTTGGCACATTCTAAAGTACGGCGCTAAAAGAAAAATCCTTGACAAAATAAAACCTAATCTAAGGTGGACAAGCATATGCCGATGGCTGATAGGATAATCAGTCCAAAGTAAGCGGACTCTCGTAAGAGTAAAATCAAAACGGAAGACGAAGCAGGGGTGTGAATATACAGGGGTTGGACGAGCCTCTCGAAGTCCTTGGAAACCAATGCTACCGTCTTTCTAGCAGAAGTACATGCTATAGTACACATCTATAGGAGGGAGAACAATCAGCCCAGATAGTATTATCGCGTAACCGTGTAGAATGAATATTGGCTGGATGGATAATTAAGCAGAGTCACAACAGATCTTTTAGGTTAAAGTGCAAGGTGGCTGGACGCCCACATGGCCCTTCATCAATAATAATAATACTGAATTCCCACTGTCAACATAGGTAATGCTTAGTACATCTATAGGGGGGAGGCATAATTAAGTGAATCAAATGGGGTATAGTTAATACCGATTCAAAATATCCGGAATAATAAAATCCCACTCCACAAAATCCTTACTAAACAAAATTCCGCAAAACTCAAAAAAATCCCGACTTTTAAAAATCAAGTCTCGCGCGAGATTTGATTTTTAAGTCGGGCTGTTCTCGAATGTGTTGAAATTTTATTGAATAAATACAAAACGTATGAAATTTTACAAGAATGCAGTAAATAATGTTTTGTATTTGCGAGTGCAACGGAGGCTTCATCTAGGTTTTAAAAAATTTGTGACTTGATAGCGTAACCACGTTTATTTTAAAACTGTTGATACAACACTTTTTGATAATTTTTTCACAGAACATCAACTGATAGAGAAAGAGCCCAAGAAGGTGGAAAAAAGTGTTACGTTAAAACCACTGATTACTTTTGAAATTGAGTTGCTAAAGAAACGAAAAAGGAATCATATAGACAGTATGGTAGTCCCTATACGAAAACATCCCAACGATTCTGGGCTGATCTTGAACCGATATAGTTTTTGAGGTGTCGATTGATAGCGACGAGATCTACTAAATAAATGTCAGCTTAATCTTCAGACAATGTTGAAAAATGGTCCGGAATTGACCCGAAGCTATCGCCGAGTTGAACATCGCCCAGTTAGTTGACCGTCGCCAGTCGGTCGTCGCCGAGTTGACAGTCGCCGAGCTGACCGTGGCCATGTTGAATTGATCGTCGCAAAGTTGCTTTCGCCGAGTTAGTTGTTACAGAGTTTATTATCGCCCGGCTAAACTGTAATAAGGGCTTAAAAGTTTCCTTTATTAGATAATAAACTCAACTTTTTGGGACGTTTTGGGTATGGGAAACAGAAAGAGGCATACTTTTCATTCTTTTGGTAGGAAAAGAAAATTTTGCGTCAGGAAGCAAAAGCTTGCTTAGAGCACAGATTCTCCTATTATATGGAGGGACCGAACAAGAACCCTTGCCTAAACCCGGATTTTCCTTAATCCTCCAGTAAATGCAAATACTGTACGGACATTTTGGACTACTGTTTCTTGTATGCTTGTGAACAGCGCCGCCGAATGTTATATGTAATTACCCCGTTTATGTAATTGTGTAATGCATTTATCTTTAGCTGTGTTGGTTGAACGTGCGGTATTTTTTTTTTGTTCTCGGATGAATGTGACGCGCACCAATTATCTGTCTTGAATTGGGTGTATCGCCTGTTCGGGCGATGGTATTTGGTGCATGGAGATGACACGATTTTCGTGTGAATACACCATAAAGAGATCGCTTGGTTTTTTTTTGTTTGATAATCGGTATTGGAAACGAAAAAATGCGTGATTGCAAGAGCGGTGAGAGCGTGATAGTCGGGAATAGATTTTTTTTCTTTTGGTATTGGAATGAAAAAGAATTGAATCGGAATATCTTTTGATTTGTAAATCAGTCGAGGCTGGACGAGGTGGAAGCGGGCGGTCGAAAGTGACTTTGGGTCTCGACCGCGGACTATCCAAACTTGAATTGTGACTTTTTTTCATTATTTTTTTTATATATAAAGTTTAGTGCCGTGTGGCATATAGTTTTTTGATATTATTTTTAGTGCCGTGTGTCCATTTAAAAGTTTTCTATTATTAGTTTTTTATAATAATACTTTTTAGTCCCGGGTGGCCATATATTCATACATTTTTTTTATAAGTATCGTGTGGCCATTAAACCCTTTTTTGATAAACTATATTAGTGCCGTGTGGCTTTGAGTTTTTAGAATAAAAATATATACACAATTGAACCTTTCATTTTTTTTGTCATGCAATGCCAAATCGAATGGCTTATCGATGGTTTCTGGAAAAGAAACATCCCGGTTAAATCACGATACTATTCTAACCTTAAGGCCCTGTTCTTTAAAATTTAGTATTTTCTTCTAGAATTTTCCGTACATGATTTAAATTTTTGCGATATTCTGTAATAAAATACTCGTATGTTATAAAATAGAATAAAAATTATTTTCTGGGCTAGAGTAAATTATATCTTAAGAAATAATGTTGGGCTGGGATAACTTTGTAATTTTAGTGTTGCCAGATGATTTTTTTTTTATGGGATGAAAGTCTGGGCTATTTTCACATACCTGGATTCCTTTCTATTGCGTAAATTTTTAGTCTATTATTTTTTAAAGAGTTTTATACGGATACTTTAGAATTACAATGTTTTTATGTACTTCTAACTAGAACGAAATCTCATTCTCCCCAACTATAAATTTCTAATGTATCTTCTTCCGCACATATGTTTTTCAAATCAAACTTATGACAATTTATGTAAATTTTTGTGTAATATAGAGAGCAATAAATTATTGTGTTGTGCTACCCAAAAAAATGAGATCATCTGTCACATAAACTACATACTTAATACAACACAATCGTGTAATACAGAATTTATAAATGTACAATGTACATACAAAACGAGTAGAGAGATGAGACAATAAGAATTCAATTAAATTTTGTTAAGTTTGAATGTACATTCGACATGCTTCACAAATTGGAAAAAAAACGCGAATTATGCGATCATCGTGTTTATATACATAGGTACACACAGATTAAAGCTCGCGTATAGTGCATTTATAAATCTTAACATGCTTGATCATTTCATGTGTGTTCCTTTCTTTATTTAATTTAAAAAAAAAACATAAAAAAACATAACCTTTGAAAAAGAAGGCCGAATAAATTTTTTGTTGTAAATTTGGGACCATCCATTTATTAATCTTCCAACTGTCTAAAAATTCAATCAAAAATCAATCAAAAAATCATTCAATCATAAAACAAAACATACAAAAAAAATATATTTTAACGTTCGTCGATCAACAACGATCTTACCGTAATTTATTATTTTATTATCTTATAAAGTTCTTCAATACGTGACTTACACAACAACAACACGAGAAAAAAAAAACATTTCTAGAAATTCTAAAAATGGTATTTCCGGTTTTTCCTATCCCAAGCCATTTTGCATCGTTATACATTCAAAATAGAACAAAAAAAGTGTAAGCCGCTTCTTGATCTCCCCATTGCACACGTTGGCTTCTATACGGACGTCAATATATTTTGTACACACACACAGATCTTAGAAAGATCAAAATCTTAACAAAAAAAAAAAAAAATGAAACAGCGAATTGCAAAATAATTATCATCCGCGCACAAAAAAAAAAATAACAAAAAACGCGAATTTTTTGAAGGTTGAAGTAATTATTGTTCGTTTCTTCAAGATTTTTTGTTGTTGTTGTTGCTGTTGTAAAGTTAACAAAAGGAATACAACAACACCGCGCGCAAGTAAATTTCTACTCTTTACCAATTTTTTTTTGTTTGTAAGGCGTCATTATTGTTGGATATACGTACATAGAGTTTGTTTGGCTGATGCTGCCGCTGCTGGTACTTAGTACCGATTTATTAAATCGCGTAGACACAAGGAAATTTATTTTTCGTTTTTTTTTTTTTTTTTGTAGTCCTTAGAAATTGTGAACCTATATATTATAGTATGTGCAAAGAAAAGTGAACACAAGAAAGAAAAGTAAAAATGGGAACAAAACAATACAAAATAAAAAAAAAATGTTTTGAAAGACTTTAAGATTTGAGGAAGAAAATTTATGTACATTGTGTGTACGTTTGTACATATATTGTATAAGTTGGTTCTTGTTATTGTCTCGAGTATGTGGATATACAAGAAAATAACAGTCATATAAGATGAAAAGTAGAATAAGAAGTGGAATTGGTAATAAGAATAATAATAGAGGTAACGAATTTATTGTGAAGGTTACCCGTTTTTTTGTTGTATTTTTTTTTTTTGTTGCGCGTTATGTTTTGATTAGAAAGGGTAATAGAAGATCGAGATGGAACATGCTTCCTTAAGAATTACTCTGTTAAAAAAAAATATCGTCGCCAGATTTGTTTTCTAAATTTTCCTAATTAATCACCAATTTCCTGTACTTGTAAAATTTTCAATCGGTTTGACCTTGAAACTTGGGTAGTGTAACATAAAGAATAAAACTGTTTAGCTTCATTCCAGGTTTCAGCAGCCATATAATACTGAAAAGAAGCTGAGCGAATGTTTAAGAATTTATAAAAGTTTTTCTCTTTCTCTTAATTATTTGTGTGGGCTGGGCATAAAACACACAGAAGTGAGGGTTTTCCTTGATTTTTTATTTAGTGAACATAATTCGCGAGATCAGTACGTTCTTACCTCGTACTTAATGTATGAAGTGAAAAATGTAGTTTGGTCGTAGCTCGTAGCTACCTCAGGAGTAGACCGAACTTCCCAGGACGAAACCAAATTACTAAATAGAGAACTCAAGTAGGGTTCTCATTTTTGTTCAATGTTAATACATTTTAAATGACTCTTAGGTTAAGATACGGGGGAATTTTGATAGTTCTACTTTTTTGGTAGTTATAAAGTGGGTAAAGTTTACTAATTTCCGTTAAGTGGGTTTCGTTAAATTTAATTAACTTTATTAGTCGTAGCATACACATTAAATTATACACAAAGAAATAACATTTTGAAGTACAAAATTGTACCCGATTCAGCTTTTTTCACGTGAAGTTTTTCTCGAGGGTGAGGCAACTAAATTGGTTAAACATTTTAGTATCACCTAAAACAAATTATTTTGAAGCCTTCAAAAAGTTAGTTGAGAGGTATGCTCGAAAATCACAAATAATTAAGACATTTATACGAACATTCATTGATCAACCTGTGGTGCAAAATCCAACGTCATCAAGGATTCGTAGATTATTGGATATATCCGACAAAGTTATAAGAGCACTTGCCGCTCTAGAAACAGATGGCACTTCTCAAAAAGATAGATAAAGAAAACCGAAAGTTATGGACATGCAAATCCAGCTGTGTTCTAACGCAAAGGAATTTTTAAAAACGATGATCGTGAAGTTAATTTCTGAATGTTTGAAGATGGAGAAGCCACTATAAAGGTATTAGGCCTACAGTGGGAACCAGAGAAGGAATTCTTCATTTATAAAGTAAAACTGGGGAAGTCGAACTATACAGAACGGAAAATGTTATCAGAGAGCAGTAAGATTTTTCATCCGTAAGGCTGGTTAACACACATCACACTGAAAGTAAAAGGCCTATTTTAAAATAATTGGATAACAACAACAAATTGGCACGATGAGCTGCCGCCTAGATAAGTATACGTGACAATCTGTCTGTTTTAGAGAGCATACGAATTCCTAGATGGCTGCAAGGGTTACCGAATGTAAACTTCACAGATTTAGTGACGAGAGTTTAAGAAGGTATGCAGCAGTTATATATGCCAGATACAAACCAAAAAATGGAGACCATGAGTGCATGATGGTTACTGCAAAATCAAGGGTAGCCCCAATCAAACAACTATCTATCGCAAGGCTTGAATTATGTACTGCTCTTTTGTTAACGAAATTACTAATCACAACAGCCTCAATGTTACGAGTTAACAAAGATGACATAATTGCATGGACCGACTCCACCGTAGTGTTGGATTGGCTAAGCGATCATCCTACAAGGTGGACAACATTTGTTGGTAATAGAACATCGAAAATTTTGCCAATTTTAAGGGGAAATCAATGAAACCATGTTCAAGGCCACATGAATCCAGCTGATTCAGCATCCAGGTGGAATTGATCCCCTAGAGTTGATAAATTTGGATATCTGGTGGAAGGGACCTGGTTTCTTAATGAAATTAGAACATGAATGGCAATCACAACAACGTAATTACGAGACGTCAGAAGAGCAAAACCTATGTGGACAACGTCAAGTGCAGTTGAGGTGAAAAACACCATAAATGACGAGCTACTGACAAAAATTTCAAACTGGAACCATTTAATAATGGTAGTTGCTGTGATTTTGCAGTTCACATCAAACTCAAGACTAAAGGAGAAGACAAGCAGAAGCACAGGCTTTTATAAAAGCTGACATTGGACAATCTATTAAATGGTATTGCAAACATTACCAAGCGAAACATCTGCAAGCTGTAATTATGGAATTACAAAAGTGTAACGAAGTAAAAATGGTTCATATGTAGATAATGAAGGTCTAGTACGAGTTAGAGGGCGACTTTAGAAATCAAAGCTATCAGAAGATTCGAAGCAGCCTATCATCATTTGGAATAAATCCCGTCTGGCAGAATTAATTGTGATGTATTTTCATAATAAGTATTTACCATCATTCTGGTATCCAATTGACGTGGAGTTTCATTTTACAAAGGTTTTGGATTATTCGCGGAAAACAGATAACTAGAAAGGTTACCCGAAAATGCGCCAAATGCTTTAGGGTCAGTCCAGAAGTACAAAGTCAAACAAATCGGTGAACTACCAGCAGATAGAATTCAATTGGTAAAGCCGTTCTTGAAGGTAGGATTAGACTATGCTGGGCCGATTTACGCATAATTAAAACGAAGTCGTAGACAAAAGACGGTGAAGGTCTTACCTTTATATATTTGTTTGTCTCAGTACACTACACGTTGAGGTAGTGCAAGACCTAACAACGGGTTTGTGAGAGGCAGCGGTTAAGTCATTCAAGACACAGCTAAAACGAGTGATTGAACAAACGACTCTAATCCTACTACGAGATAAATTAAATATTGTAACACCAGCCCATTTTCTCATTAGCCAGTTAAAAGTTATAAAATCACAAAATAAATAAAATAAGATTTTAAAATTCTCTACAATTTAATTTTTGATTTCACCTTAAAATTTTAAATTCTTAAATTGTAAAATTCTAGAGAATTTAAAAAAATACATTTTAAATGCTCAATTTATTTTAGTTTAGAATTTATAAATACACTCGAATATTAAGATTGAAGACTAAAAGTTTCTTGAATTTAAAACGAATAAAATGTTGAGGTAACTTTTTGAATTTCACAAAATTAACTAGCTTTTGTAAATTCGGTGAAGTTTTAGGATTGAGTAGACTTAATTTTACTAGTTTCATTATTCCGGAGCTTTTACCAACTTGCAGGAATTTTATTAAAAGCATTTTAGTCGAAATTTTAAATTTCCAGAATTTTCATCAGTTCAAGTCTGATTTGTTAATTTTTTCAAACTATCATTATTTAACTTGGGTTTGAATTATTAAGCTTTTAAAAAATTAGGGGATATTTATATGTTGGATTTTTGTATTAATAATTAATAGAGCTTTAATAATCTCTGAAACCTTTTAAACTTGGGTTATTAATTTTTCAAAGATTTATTTAAATTTTATAAAGCCGTATTTACACATCTATGCTGATTTTTTATACACCAGAAATTTTATTTTGGTTTAATTAACTTCCATAATTTTATAAACTTTGGCGTTTATATTCTAAAGAACTTAAAATTTTTAATTTGTAAATTACCAGTAATTTAGAAATTTTAATACCTATTTCTTAAAATTCTGGAAATTTTAAAGTAACATTTTAAATTTGAAACTCTCCATACCAGTTAAATTTGTGAATTCTCAGAGTTGTTATGAAAGCTACGGGAATAGTTAAAATTTTTCAGAAATTTCATTTAAATATTTCCGGAGCTAAGTATCAACACTGAGAAGTTGTATTAATTACCGATCGGAGCGTTTATAACTTTTGGAAACGTTTGAAAGCTTTTATTATCTCTACGAATTTTTGGAATTGGTTTTACAACTCTGCCAAAATCGCCAAATCGCTATGGGGTACAATTTTGTTAGAAGCATTTTATTCAGATTTTTAAGAGTTTTCTTCGTAAATTTTCATAACTTTGATACCCAACTTTGGTTTATAATTGGTTGAAACTTCTGTCAAACATGTTAGTTTTTAGTGGAATTCGAAAATTTCTGGGAAGTACTAATAAATTGGGAATTTCGGAAATGGACGGATGAATTCTTAAATTTTCAATGCTTTTAATTAAGAAGTTAAATAGGATAGGAATCTTTATAAGTAGCATTTAAATAAATTGAGGAAACTCTCTGAGAATTTTAAAAAGACAGATTCTTAATTTTCCAAAGCTTTTGTTTAATTTTTGAAAAGTAACACAAAAATTCTAGAATTTTAATCCTGGTTCCCACCCACTGAAAATGTCAAATTCAAGTTGTGATATTAAAAAAAATAAAAATTCAATAAAGGATCAATAGATGTTGTAATTTGGACAAAATTAATTTTGCGACTATTAATTAGTTACGGAGCTTTTCAGAGTATTTAATGTTTTACAAGCAGAATTTGCTCATTTTCAGAGATGTTCGGAGAATATTTTAAGTTCTTGTTTAAAATTAAGATTTTAAATATTTTATTTTTTTGAACGGTTCAACTATCTTCACTCAGTATTAAGTGAAATTCGAAAATTAGGAAGCTTTTATAAATTATCAGAATTTCTTAAAGTTGAATTCTTTTTTTTTAAGAAGTTGGATTAATAATTTTCTGAGAAAGCAGTGAAAATATTTAAAAGTTTGTTTCACAATAGTTTTAAGCTTTTATTTAATTTTTAAGAAGCGGGATTAATACATTTTTGTACTTTTAATGAAATCTGAAATCTCGGTTTGACTAACTTTAGAGATTTTCTTAAACTCTGTAAGGTTTAACTTGGTAAATTTTAGCATTTACGTTATTCTTTGAAATCTGAATACTGAAAGTTAAAATGTGCAATTTGAAATTGTAAAATTCTTAATAAGACTTGTAAAAGTTGTTGTGTATACTTATTTATAAATACAGATATTGGTTTCGTCAACTTCCAAACTACAAGGAAAGTTGTTTGGGTTTGTATGTCTCTAAATCTATATTTTGGGTTCGCAAATTATCGAAGCTCTTAGAAGTAAATTGAATTGTTTGACCACTTCTTATGTCTGAAGCTACAATTAAATCGGGAATTATTATAATTTGATCCATAATAAGTCGAAACTAACTCGTAATTAGTTAGAAACTCTGGAAATATTTAAATGTTTAATTTGTATATTTATCGAATTATTTTAATCTTCACGAACTTAATCCTTAACAAAATTCCGCAATTTTTAAAATATAGAATTTTAATTTTGAATCGTAATCAACTCTGAGAATTTTGATTATTCCGAAGCTTTTATTTCTTTAAAGAATCTGATTGGAAGCTCAGTATTTTAGATTTTAGATTCGAAAAGTTCCGGAACATTCCTCTGAAGAAATATTGTACTGAGTAAGTAAAATACTTAGAATTTCAAAAATTTGATTCGTACATTTTCGAAACATTTTGATACGAATAAGTTTCTAATTTTTTGTAGCTTAAGCTTTTAACATTTTATCTCTATTAAATTTGAACTAACTTGAAGAATTTTAGGAAGAGGCTACTTCTTAAATAATCATTAATTTTCGAGGCTTATTAAATTTTAAGTATTTTTAGAAGTTGGATTAATATTTTCTGTTACTTAATTTGTAGCAAGTTGGAGTTGGATTACCAAATTTTAGATAACTCGGAAAATTTAATCTTGCTTTCATTAAACTCCAGGCGTTTTTATGGGACCTATAACTCCAAAAGCTTGCAAATGTTTTAATTGTTTAATTATTAACCTTTCAGTTATAGATAATTAATTCGTATACATTCGGAGCTTTTATAGAGCTTTTACTGAGCATTATTAAAACCTCGAAATATTTAGATTTTAAATTTGTGACACCCTAAACCATTATCACCCCTTTCTATATTTTTAGAAGTTAAATTCGCAATTATTAAAGGGTTTACAACATTATGAAAGTGCCACCCTAATTAGTTCAAAAGCTTCCAACAATTGAGGATTTTTGAAATTTAATTCAAATGTTTAATACGGTAAATTTCTAAATTTACCCTTTTCCCCGAGATTCCAAAAAGCTGGATATGAACATTTCGAGAGCTTTATCTAACTCTGAGAATCCTTAGAAATATGATGCTTTGGATGTTTAAGAACTTGGATTCGCTAGCTAATAATTTTTCACAAAATCTGCCTTTTTAAATTTTAGAATTTTAATTTTTTGATATTTTTGACCAACTTTGGGAAATTATTGCTTTTTAGAATTTTGTTAGAAATATTTTACAGAGCATTTAAAAATTTTGATTAATAAATTTCTGGAACTTTCTTTATTCAAATTAAGTATGTAATTTGTCGAAGCTTTTTTGCAACTTTTAGGAGTAATCAAGTTGAAATTATTCATTTCTATAGATAAAGATCAAAAATCATTTCGTTTTCAAGTTTTTTTTTGTAAAGTTTTTTTTTTGATTTCGCTGAATTTTTGGGCCCTTCATTTGTAACCTTAATAAGCTTTTATAAACCCTAGCGGGTATTTCTAAAATTTAAAATAATTAACTTAAGAATTTTGAGCAATTAGGTTATTCAGTGTTGTATCAATTTCGAAGAATTTGATAATGAAGCACTTTACCTCGAATTTTAAAAGTTGTATTCGACTATCTCAGGAGCTTTTACAAAATTTTAAAAAGTTTAAAATCTTTTTTGATATCCAGAGCTCTTTAGAACTGAAATTTGCAAGTTGTTTAACTGCTTCCTTTTTGAAAATTTGGAATCTTAATTTAGTAACTACATATTTTGATTTTCATCTTTGAGGAATTTGATTAAAAGCTCTTTGGTTAGAATTTTAAAAGTTGTATTCAAAAATTTCCAGAACTTTGCATATTTCTGGAAATTCTATAACTCTGAGGATCCTTGGAAGTATGATTAATTACGATTAGGAGCTGTTACATAAAATTGAAAATTTTTAAAACATTTTCTGCTAAAGCTTTTTTTCACCAGGAATATTTAAAAGTTGGATTCGTATTAAAATTCAGATTTTGCAACTTTTATCAATTTGGAAATTTTGTTTGGTTAGATTATTCTGATGCTATGAACTTTCAAGTATTTTATTAGAAGCAAATATTTTTGCTCCGTCAATTTCTTTCATAAACTTTTCACTAAATTTAATTCATATTTTTTAAAAGCTGTAGAAATGGAGCTAGAATATTTCTGAAGCTACTAACTTTGAGAATTGCTAAACATTGGTTTCCTACATTTTCGAAGCTCTAAAATGCATAGAATTTATTAGGATTTTTTTATAAACTTTGCAGTTTTGGGAAGGTAGATTATTTCAAAGCTCTTATCATTTTTGAAGAATTTGAATAAAAGAGATTTTATGAGTTTTAAAAATTGCATCTGTAAATTTTTAGAATTTTTGGAATTAATTACCGATCGGAGCTTTAATAAAATTTGTTAAATTTTATAACATTCAAGCTTTTTTCATCTCCAAGAATTTTTAGAAGTTTGATTTGAGAGATGTAGATTCTTAATTTTTTGACATGGCAATTTTGGGAATTTTGATAGATTATTCCAAGACTTTTAAAAGCATTTAAATTAGAAAAAATCCTGATTTTACTCCCATTTCCGGAGTTTCTCTCAATTATCATTCCCTTTAGAAGTTGGATTAATTAAGGGTCGAAGCTTTTAGAAAATTCGAACAATTTAAAACATTTATTCCTCAAGCTGTTTCATTTTTTGAATTGTAATCAACTTTGAGAATTTTGATTATTCCGAAGCTTTTTATAGCTTTAAATTATTTGATTAAGAGCTCAGAATTGTAGATTTTATATTCGTAAAGTTCCGGATTATTGATCTGAAGAAATATTGTACTGAGTAAGTAAAATACTTATAATTTCAAAAATTTGATTCGTATCTTAACTTATAGCATTTTATCTCTATTAACTTTGAACTAATTTGAAGAATTTTAGAAAGAAGCTTCTTAATCATTAATTTTTGAGGCTTATTAAATTCTAGGTATTTTTAGAAGTTGGATTAATAATTTTCTATTACTCAATTTATAGGAAGTTGGTGTTGGATTACCAAAATTCTGAATAAAATATGTGCTAGTGGTTTGTTATAACCTTTAATTTTTTGGTATTTTTTTCCAACTTTGGGAATTTTTCGAAATTACATCATTGCATTATTTCTTTCTAGAATTTTGTTAGAAATATTTTACAGAGCATTTTAAAATTTTGATTAGTAAAGTTCTGGAACATTCTTTACTCAAATTAAGTTTGTAATTTGTCGAAGCTCTTGTCTTACTTCACGAATTGTAGAAGTGAAGTTCTTAAAGTTTTTCATTTAAATGTTGAAAATTTCTAGACGAGGAATACTAAAGTTCTAAAGTTTTTCCTACTCTAAAAGTCTGTCAAATTTTCTGAGAATCCGTTGAGAAATTTTAAGAGTTAGATTTATAATTTTTTATTACAGAATTTTTCGTGAACTTTAGGAATTTTGAAGGCAAGAAAATGTTTAACGTCAAGTAGGTGCCGGTTTCGTAAATTCTCAAAGCTTTTAGAAACCAAATGAATTTGATTATATCCAGAGCTTCCAAAACTCGGGAATATATTGAAAATTGATTCGCAATTAGTACCTAGAAACTTTTTAGGGTTGAATTCATTCATTTTCATAGATGAAGATCAAATTCTTCTGAAATTGGATTTGAAAATTTCGTTTTAAAGTTTTTTTTCATTTCGCGGAAATTTCGGGAACTTCATTCGTAACCTCAATAAGCTTTTACAAACTGTGGCGGGTATTTCTAAAATTTAAAATAATTAACTTAAGAATTTTGAGAAATTAGGTTATTCAATGTTGTGTCAATTTTGAAGAATTTGATAAGAAACTTACTCTACTTAGAATTTTAAAAGTTGTCTTCGGTTATCTCAGGAACTTTTACAAAATATTAAAAAGTTTAAAATCTTTTTTGATATCCAGAGCGCTTTAGAACTTTGCAAGTTTTTGCAAGTTTTTTAATCTTCTATTTTTTAAAATTGTTGTATTGTCAGCTTTGATAAATCTGAGAATTTAACTATTTTGATTTTATCAACTTTGGGGAATTTGATTCAAAGCTCTCTCTTTAGAATTTTAAAAGTGGTATTCAAAAATTTCCAGAACTCCTATTTACTGGAAATTCTATAACTGAACATCCTTGAAAGTATGATTAATTGCAGTTAGGAGCTTTTAATTAATTGCGGTTAGAAAACATTTTCTGCTAAACTTTTTTTCACCAGGAATTTTTAAAACTTTTATTTGCATTAAAATCCAAATTCTTAAGTTTTTGGTAAGTTTTATAAATTTGGAAATTTTGTTTGGTTACATTATTCCGATACTATGACCTATAAGCTTTCAAGAATTTTATCAGGAGCATCTATTTTTGCTCCGTCAATTTCTTTCATAAGCTTTTTCACTCAAATTTAATTCACATTTTTTAGAAGCTCTAGAAGTGGAGCTCGAATATTTCTGAAGCTTCTAACTTTGAGAGTTTCTAGACATGGTTTCCTACATTTTCGAAGGTTTAAAATGCTGAGAATTTAATAGAATTAGGCTGTGTTATTTTATAGGATTTATTACCGGCCAAAATTTGTTGGGATTTTTTTAGTACTTGTGGGAGTTTTGGCAAGTTAGATTATTTTAAAGCTTTTATCAATTTTGAAGAATTTGATTAAAAGAGCTTTTATGAGTTTTAAAAGTTATATCTGTGAATTTTTAGTATTTTTTGCTTTAATAAAATTTATTGAATTTTATAACATTGAAGCTTTATCATCTGCAAGAATTTTTAGAAGTTTGATTTTATTGATGCAGATTCTTAATTTTTAACATGTCAATTTTGGGAATTTTGTTAAATTATACCAAGACTTTTAAAAGCATTTTAATTAAAAAATTCCAGATTTTACTGCCATTCCCGGAGTTCCTCTCAATTATGAAATCCTTTAGAAATTGAATTAATTAAGCTCTTCAAGCTCTTTCATTTTTTGAATTGTAATCAATTTTGAGAATTTTGATTATTCCGAAGCTTAGAATTTCAGATTTTATGTTCGTAAAGTTCCGGAATATTTCTCTGAAGAAATAATGTACTGAGTATACTTAGAATTTCAAAATTTTGATTCGTACATTTTCGAAACTTTCTTGATAAGAATGAGTTTTTAATTTTTCGTAGCTTTACCTCTATTAAATTTGAACTAAGTTGAAAAATTTTAGAAAGAGGCTCCGTAATCATTTAATTCTAGGTATTTTTAAGTTGGATGAATAATTTTCTGTTACTTAATTTGTAGGAAGTTGGAGTTGGATTACGAAATTTTGGACGATTTAATAAACTCGGTATATTTAATCTTGCTTTCATTAAAAGTAAAAAGTGCCTACCCTTATTAATTCAAAAGCTTCCAACAATTGAGGATTTTTTAAATTAGATTCAAATTTTTAATATGTTAAATTTGTAAATTTCTCAATTAATCATTTTTCCCGAAATTTCAAAAACTGGATTTGAATATTTCCGGGGGTTTGTTTAACTCTGAGAATCCTTAGAAGTATGATGTTTTGGATGTTTAAGAACTTGGATTCGCAAGCTTAATAAGCTTTTACAAAATCTGCCTTTTTAAATTTTGGAATTTTATTTTTTTTGCTATCATACTTTTTACCAAATTTGGGAATTTTTCGAAATTACATTATTGCACTATTTCTTTCTAGAAATTTGTTAGAAATATTTTACGGAGCATTTTAAAAGTTTGATTAGTCATTTCTGGAACTTTCTTTACTCAAATTAAGTTTCTAATTTGTTGAAGCTTTTATCTGAGTTCACACGAATTTTAGAAGTGAAGTTCCTGAAGTTTTTGTTTTAAATGTTGAAAATTTTTAGACGATGAATTCGAAAGTTTTAAAGTTTTTTCCTACTCTAGAAATCTGTCAAATTTTCTAAGAACTTGTTGAGAAATTGTAGAAGTTAGATTTATAATTTTTTAACAAATTTTTAATTCTTTTTAATGTTTGGAATTTTGAATTTTCAAATTAACCTTCAGGGTCATAATAAACTATTTAATTTATCGTTCTAGAACTTTTTAAGATTTAAATTGTCAATTTTAGAAATCCTAGGTATTCTTTGAAATCTGAATATTATAAATTTGACTGTAAAATTTTAAATTATAAAATTATCAATCAAAATATTTTAAAAATCGCTGTTATCCGTTAATTACAGAATTTTTCGTGAATTTTAGAAAGTTTGAAAGCGAAACAATTTTTGACTTCAAATGTTATCGAAATATGTAGATTTGGACACTCTAAGAGAGATGTCGGTTTCGTAAGTTCTCAAAGCTTTAAGAAACCAAATGAATTTGATTAGATCCAGAGCTTCCAAAACTCGGGAATTTATTGAAAATTGATTCGTAATTAGTACCTAGCAACTTTTCCGGACTAATCAAGTTGAATTTATTCATTTCTATTGATAAAGATCAAAAATCATTTCGTTTTAAAGATTTTTTGCAAAGTTATTTTTTTTTCATTTCGCGGATTTTTGGGCCCTCCATTTATAACCTTAATAAGCTTTTATAAACCCTGGCGGGTATTTCTAAAATTTAAAATAATTAACTTAAGAATTTTGAGAAATTCGGTAATTCAGTGTTGTATCATTTTTGAAGAATTTGATAATGAAGCACTTTACCTAGAATTTTAAAAGTTGTATTCGATTATCTCAGGAGCTTTTACAAAATTTTAAAAAGTTTAAAATCTTTTTTGATATCCAGAGCCGAACTGAAACTTGCAAATTTTTTAACTCTTTCATTTTTTTAAATTTGAATCTTAATTTTAGTGATGTTTTATCAACTTTGAGGAATTGATTAAAAGCTCTTTGTTTAGAATTTTAAAAATTGTGTTCAAAAATTTCCAGAACTTTCCCTATTTCTGGAGATTCTATAACTCCAAGGATCCTTGGAAGTATGATTAATTACGGTTAGCAGCATTTAAATAAAATTGAAAATTTTTAAAATATTTTCTGCTAAAGCTTTTTTGCACCAGGAATTTTTAAAACTTAGATTCGCATTAAAATTCAGATTCTTAAGTTTTTGGTAACTTTTATCAATTTGGGAATTTTGTTTGGTTAGATTATTCCAATGCTATGAACTTTCAAGGATTTCATTAGAAGCATCTACTTTTGCTCCGTCAATTTCTTTCGTAAGCTTTTTCACTAAAATGTAATTCATATTTTATAGAAGCTTTACTACTACTAATTTTGAGAATTTCTAGAGATTGGTTTCCTACATTTTCAAAGCTCTAAAATGCTAAGAATTTATTAGAATTAGGCTTTGTTATTTTATAGGAATTATTACCGGCCAAATTTTTTTAGGGTTTTTTTATGAACTGTGGAGTTTTGGGAAGTTAGATTAATCCAAAGCTTTTATCATTTTTGAAGAATTTGAATAAACGAGCTTTTATGAGTTTTAAAAATTGTATCTGTAAATTTTTTAGACTTTTTTGAAATAATTACCGATCGGAGCTTTAATAAAATTTGGGAAATTTTATAACATTAAAGCTCAAAAATTTTTAGACGTTTGAAATGAGAGATGCAGATTCCTAATTTTTTGACATGTCAATTTTTATAGATTATTCCAAGGCTTTTAAAAGCATTTAATTAGGAAATTCTGGATTTTACTCATATTCCCGGAGTTTCTCTCAATTATCATGTCCTTTAGAAGTTGGGTTAATTAAGTTTCGAAGCTTTCAGAATATTTGAACAATTTAAAACATTTATTTATTTATGGTGATCAGGCTGCTGTGTATGCAGGGGGATAAACACAAGACTCGCTTCATGTGCCGTAACTGCATGCAACTTCAGCAAGTGCTCACACTGCCTCTTTGTGGCGGCCACTAGAAACTACTCTATTAAAGGAGTGGGCTAAAGTGTGAGGGCTGTGATCCTTCTACAGAAGGTTGGCGTTGGGTTAACAGCCCAACCTGTAAAAATTTTTTGTTACGAAACCTCAACATGAGCCTCGGATATTTTTGGATTCACAACAACGACCTCGGACATGATATAAGGACAATGATTTTAAATTTGGAACATGGAACGTGCTCAGCCTAAACCGCCCGGAGAGCCTCCATCAACTCTAAATCGTCAAGGCTAAGCTAGCTTAGGCACGTACTTCGTTCACAAAATCGGACCTCGTGGGAGACCACCTACCCGATGGATGGACGACGTTGATAGGGACCTATACACACTCGGCCACGGTGTCTGGCGTTCTCTTGTGGCAGATCGAATTATTTGGAGGGACATCGTTGAGGCGGCCAAACCCCTTCATGGGATGTAGCGCCAGCGGAAGAAGAAGAAAACATTTATTGCTCAAGCCCTTTCATTTAAAAAAAAAAAATTAATTTCCGACGCTTTTAATAAATCAGCTAAGAATTTATTAGAAATTGAACTTATCATTTAAAAGGCTTAAGCTTTTTTTAGGGTTTATTAACAACCGCATGAAAAAAATAACATAGAATATATTTCGGGTGCAACCCTGCAACCCCAATTCATACAGAATTTATTATATTTAACTAATAAAATTCGTATACTACAAGAAATGAAAACAATAAGATAAAATATAGAAATTGCAAATGTACCACAAAGTCTAATAATAATTATCTTTCACAATCTAAACAAATCGTAAAAAATATTATAGTAAACACTTTGATGGTGGCAAATTTGGCTAAGCAAACTGAAATAACAACAAAATTGATAACGGAACGACGATTTTTTATTTATTTAGTATAAACATTTATATACATAAATTAATCGACTTGCTCTATACAAATTATACATATTACATACGATTCCGTTCATACAAAATTATCTTTTATCAGCTAAAAAACAACAAAAGCTACAAAATAAAAATTAAACGCTATACCTTTATGCCCTTCGCTTCTAAATTTCTAAACTCCAAAAAAAAAAAAAAACTTTATAAAAACTTTCAAGGAAATCTACATCGAGCTAGAAAAAAACAAACAAATTGTTGTTGTGTGAAAACCTTCGCTTCAGATAATACTTTTGTATAATCTTATCAAAAACTATTTCAAAAATTATAAAGATACATATTTGTAAGCGAAATGTCCATCAAACATGATTAGCATCATAGTGAAAAACACATGGCCTGGAAATGTATGTACACGATCACTTTCTACATAATTCCAGTCGATCAAACGATCGTGATCAACGATTTTGTGTTAGATCATCCAGAATGCGACGAGCATCAACACAAAATGGCAAATTTCCGTAAATGATCGATATGCAAAAAAAAAACACCACAATTCTAAATAATGTCGCACACGATCATCAATCATGATCATGAAATTTTTAACCTCTAAAAACAAACAAAAAAATATAATAATAAAATTCCGCGCAACATAATCATTACTCACGTTCACAAAATTTCCAGAAAAATTGTGATTCTACTTTTTAGTATGTATATATTGATATTAAATTTACGATCGTATTTATATGCGATCAACAAAAATATAATTTCTTACTTAGACTTTCTATATGTAGTTCAAAGTATGACTAATTAGATCGGCGTAATTAGATCCGAAAACCATTATAAACACAAAATTATTAGGGATCGCGATTATAATCGCACGATCATATAATTTTCTTATGTGACAATATGCAACTATACAAACAAAACTATACACTAGTATACGTTTCGTTATACAATACAAAAACTACATACACTCGCTCGTACACGTATGAGAATTCAACAAAGCAAAACATCGCGACCTTGAAAATTCTACTTATTAAAAAAATAATAATAAAATAAAGAAAACAAAAAAGTATAAAGTATAATAAAATAATAAGAAATACAAGAAAAGAGAGTTGGAAGAAGAAATGAAAAAAAATGTGTTACAACATACAATGTTACAAACACATTGATCGCGGGGTTCTTCTTATTCGTTTTCTTATAGTTTTTTTTGATCGTAATTATATGGATAAAAAAAAACGATATGATGGACGATCACTATTTAAGATTCGTTGATCGATAATAATTTGCGTTGTTATTGTATTTAATTTTTTTTTTTTTTAGTTTAATGTTTTGCATATGAAAATTTTTCGGAAGTTGTTTCGTCAGATAAGTCTGTGAGTGTGTGCGTGCGATGATCTTAATGCAGAATTGTTCATTATTGACTGGAGGCTGATTAGATATCTCATAAGTTTGTAATAAAGTTAGTCAATTGCCCATAGGAGCAGTTTGCATATCCAGCATCGTTGAGCTGACAGCTTCCTGACAGTAATAAGTAGTAAACGATTATGGTACATTTCAAAGGTTGAAAGCATAGACATATTTTGTAGAACCTTGTAAAAACTCATCAAATACTTTTGGACTCTGTTGTGAACACGGTGTAAAAAATCGGACCGATTTCCAGTGCAGAAAGTTACTCACCAACGAGTGCGTCAGACGATGGACGTAGATGTTGACTTATCTTTCGATTTGGATGTACTGGACGGTACAACGAAATGTTGGATTAAATAAAACTTGAACAGATGGCATCAATGAATCAACGACTGAAATCGATGGGCACCACATCAATTCCATTTAAGGGGAAGAAACCACTTTTTGGTCAATAACTTTTTTTTTTTATGGTTCTTTAAAAAAATATTGTTTGTTGAAATGTTACTACCTAGTTTCAAAACATTTTTTATAGAACTCAAAGTGGAGCTTAGATAGTTTTGAAGGTAAAAATTGGATGGAATCAAATTTAAAGCTGGAAAATAAGAGATTGAGAAAAAAAATTGCACACCACTTCACATATTTTCGAATTAAGAAACCACCCTACCATTTTCACGATTTTTTATTGTTTTGGAAGGTTGTGAAGTGTTCTGTAAAATTGTGTTGACCCATACTCCACTAAGCTATTCAATCGAATCCTGATCCCGCAGTAATTTTGTTATAATAGATCTTAAGAGAACAAATAAGAAATTCTTGAAAGTTATCCTCTTCCACCAAGGATCGAACATCGAACCCACATTGAATACATTAGCTGGAGCGCAAATATTTTCAACGTAGGATTTGTTAATCACCTATAGGCAGGTGGAAATTTTAAATTTATGGCGACCGGTTTAAAGTCAAATCCAGTAGTACTTGCATCGCACTGGATCACAATCACAAACGATTTATTAAAATTTGTATGTAAGGTGCGCTCGTTAGAGCCAATTTGACCTTTCCCAAAAATGCTTATGATTTTTCGGTTCAACTAAATTTTTAATGTTGCTTAGTGGCATTTTTGGTGAGTGGCGCTATACTAAAGATGCGTATGCAAATATTCCCAGAAACCGTCCCAGTTGCATGAGATTGGAAGGAACAGGGTAATTGCAGAAAGCCGCAATGTTTTCCGGATAAGCGCTTAGGATGTCTTCTTCTATCGCATACCTCATGTATACGTAATTCTTTGGAGCAGAATAGACTCTTTTTAATATTGAGGCAGCACTCGACAACTTAAAAATGCATCTTTTAAGCCTAAACTTATAATTACATTTCGTATTATCTAGTTATCTAGCCGGCTTACATTAGGCAGCGGACAGGGCCGGCTCTACAGTGGATTCAAGAGATGCAAAACATCCGGGCGCTTTTAAAAAAGGGCTCCAAAATATTTACACAAATGTTTTTTATAGTTGCAAAAGTAATATTTCGTTGGTTTTTTCCGAGTAATTTTTTGTTAAAAGCCTTTTCCGTAGTAGTAAAGACACGCGACCAAAACCATAATAAACACACAAAACCAAGTTTCGTTGGGTTTAATTAGGTGTATTGGGTTGAAAATAGTATATGTATATTGGGTTGATCAAAATATTACTTTGGAACATGTAGAGTTCAACGTAGGTTGAACCTAGGTTAGCGTTCATGGAAACGCGATTGAGTTGGATTTTCGTTGAATTAATTCGAACTCACGAAAATTCCTGAGTTGAGTAGAATTGAAATTCAAAATGGCAAGGCGAATATATATTAAGGATTTATACTATTACCACCATAAAAAATATTACAATAATTAAAGACAACAAGCATATTGGCAAACAATTAAGAACAAAAGTCCTAGGTGTATTTATATATTATAATAACTGGCTGTAAAAGTTTCAACTCAACCTAACTCACTTCCATGGAAACGATCGACGCCATTTTGAAATTTAACGAAAACCTAATTTCAATCCAACCTAACTCAACCTCCTTCATGGAAATGGGTAACAAATTGTATCGTGGGGTTAACCTAATAACGGGTCCCATCAGTAGCAGATTAAGGTCGGTTGAGGCCCCGGGCGCAGAAGAAAAAATAGGCCCCTTAAAAAAATAAAGAGAGGCAGGAATATAAAAATACATGTTATAACGATATTTTTAAATAAATAATAGAGCTATTTAAGCAACCTGCACCCTGATTTCTCCCTGATTGGAAAAATTGGAAAGTTGGAGTTTTGCGGGGCCCTCTAGAAGTCGGGGCCCCAGGCGCGCGCCCGGTGTGCCCGCCATTAAATCCGCCACTGGGTCCCATGATATTTTAAAACGCGATTTCCTAGTTCTAGTCGTACGTACATGTTCAATTTCATCATAATGGTGAAGGAAAATTTTATTAAATGAAGGATGATCAATAGTTATTAGGGTTAGCCCTTAATCTTGCATTACAAAATGGATCATTACAAAATCTTGCATTACAAAATCTTGCATAACAATTTCCTGTACATTTATAGAATCGCGCGCGCGATTCTATAAATGTACGGAAAATTGTTATGCAAGATAACAAATCGCATTGAAAAAATTCTACTGTATAATGATAATTATACAGTAGAATTTTGCTTGAGATATCAAAAATCAAATGTCCAGGATTAAATATTCTTAACCAGAATATTATGTTGAGATATTCTGGAAAATGGAGATTTCCATTTTAATTTTAATATTAAATCTTCATTAATCAGAAACGAAAATTTAAATTCTGGAAAATGAAGCTTCTTTATCCAGAATATTTTGTTGAAATATTTTGAAAAATGAAGATTTCCATTCTAATTCTAATATTAGCCGTATTTCTTGACGCATAGTTATCCGGATCGTTATCTGCACAATTTTTTTTATTTTATTTTTTTTTAATTATATTAAACTTTTATGAATACGCAATAAATATTATGTTAGATACTAAAGACAGGTACAGATACTAAAACTGCAAAGTTTTTTAAATGCAAGATATTGTATTTGCAAGATTTTGTATTTGCAAGATTTTGTACTTGCAAGATTTTGTACTTGCAAGATTTTGTAACTGCAAGATTTTAGGTTGACAAGATTTTGATTTGCATGATTTTTAAAAAATGCAAGATTTTGTACTTGCAAGATTTTGTAATGCAAGGTTTCGGGGCGCTCCCTAGTTATTATTATTTTTAAATTATAATTTTAAAATATCGCGTTTTGTACCATATCGCGTTTTGAAATATCGCGTTTCGGGCGGATGTGCATAATTACTTAAGTAAATATTTAAAAAATAATAATTTATTGTGTAATGTGCAGTGTGCTGTGAGGAAGTCAAAATAAAAATTTGCAATAAAAGTTTTAAGTTTTGTAGTTTCGTTTATTTTATGGTTTTATTAGACTATGGAATCAAAAAAAAAATTATCCGGTGCAGAAAATCGAAAAAAAAAAGCCCATCCTCGAAAAAAGACACCCTCGCAGATAGGGGCGCTTTAATTAAGTTTTGCATCGGGGCGCTAGTGACCCAAAAGCCGGCCCTGGCAGCGGATACGCATCTCTCTTCATTACTTCATTCACGCGTCTCGTGTCTAAACACAGACGAGCCTTACCGTTTGGTCTCTGGACTAATGTCACAGGTGAACTCCATAAATTCTTTGATTCTTCAATCATTGATCAGAAGAGAATATAATGAAAATTTGGTGTCCCACAATAACACAATTAAAACATCGGCTAAATTTATGATCAAATTTTTTTCGTACTGCACCCTGGAGGAAACCTCTTGTTTGATAAGCTTCCCCATTTGAAAATTGGATTTCTCGTACTTTCTAATAATGTTTTCCTTGATTTCATCAAAGTTTTTAGTACCTCTTCATGGCATATTGAATTACGATTCTCCTTATTTATGCCCGGTTGCAAAGCCACCTCGTTCCAAGGAAATACTCTCTAAATGACTCACTCAAAGTTAAATTGCAAAAAATCGCAAATTCCTTGAATTCTCTGATCCAATCTGTTTCTAATTTCTTGGTTCCATCAATCTCCGGGATGACATCGGCCACTACATTATATCTGCATTATAGCTTGGCCCGTATAATTGGCTTTCGTTGATTGTATTAGGAGTAATCATATGAGGGTCTTGTTCCATTTACTGTAAAGTTCTAAGTTCATTTTGTTATAAATTAATTTAATGTTCAAAATTCAGGTTTTCATATTGGACGCGTACATTTTTAAGGCCTTTTTTACATCCTTCATCGCGAGAAGCTTGCGACAGATGAATGTGCTTAGTGAAATTATTAAAAAAAATTGTTCAAATTTGAATCTATAAAATCAGTAAGGTAAAATCGTCTTACAATCTCTATATACGTACACTGATAAAAATAATTTGTTGATATAATATAGCCAGCATTGTTTTCTGCAATCAAAGAATGTAAGTAGGAAAAACATAGAATTACGAATGCGCTTGTAGTCGGTATTTAATAAAATGGAAAAAACTAAATTAAAGCATCAAAAATAGAGGTCCAGGAAAAGTTTATTGTTCAATTTGACGAAAGTATCATTATAAAATTGAAAAACATGTAACTAAAACTCCAATTAATTATTCCAAATAATTTGTTTTGTTCTAACAGACATTAGAACAAGCAAACAGTCACGAGAGGAATCTGTTAAAATGAAATAGCGGAGATAAACCTAGAGTAGTAGTCTTTGTTGGTAATCTAAAAAGTCTAACCGAATATGTGACGTTGATTGACAAAAAATATTTTTTTGTAGACCCATGTGAAGCTGTTAAATGTTGCATGACCGTTTGTCTTTCATTAAATATTACTTATCCTTCTGAAAGTAAGGTTCGGTGGAATTATGTAAAACAACATTTATTTTGCATAAAAACATCATATGATATCAGAAGCGCACAGCTATAGTATTCGGATCAATCAAAAGATTAATCGCTGAGTTGTCGACTACATAGATAAAAACGAAAGGTTTTTTTTGGAATTAAAATAGAATTCTTATGTTTTGTATGCCAAACTATGTTAATTTCGCATGGAGATCATTTGAAAATTGAACATCCACGTTTAAATCGATGTTATTGTAAAGACTCGAAATGTCACCGAATTTATTCAAATGTTTACAAACATTTAAATCATATTGACAGAGGTCATTTATCACTTATCTAGAAAGCTTCAAATGAAACAATCAATAATACTAATAAAGTAGCTGGTTTCTGGGTAGGTGGATTCTGTGGATAGTAATATTTTACCTATGATAAATCATTTACCGGATTCAAACGGTAATTTTCTTCAAAATCTTGAGCACAGAGATTAGAATTTAATTCATTTGATGAAAATAATTTAAGCCATTGTTTGTTCAAAACTAATTTAACAATCAACTAATTTAACTAATCAAACAATGAATGACGACAGAGTACCTATGTAACGACAGCTTTAAACTTAGTCAGAAATGTTTTTTTCATTTTATGATTCTCAGATTCAAAAGACTTTAAGATTGTTAACTAACGCGGATAGTAGTAGGAGGAATTTCGACTAGTTATCTTTAATTTTAAATTCACTGATAAGATTATGAAAATTTTAACCTATGCTCGGAATATAATCAAGGTCACTCCAACTCAAATGAAATCACAAATGTTCAATACAATTATTATTCGAGACTGGTAAATTAAAATCAGCTGCTTACTATTTTATTTTATAATACTTCAATACTGAAATTAATTAAAAAATATATGTATTAACTAAACCGAGAGTCTGGAACCCCCAATTTTTAGTTTACTTCAAACTCGATTTTGGAAAGCAAAAGTTAGAGAAATTAATCCTGATAATCATAGTAATTTGATCATTATTGCTATTTCAATAGATTTTGATGATTTTAAGTGCTTGAATCCGTTGGGATCCCTTAGAGGAATTGAAAAAATTGGAGCAGTTTAAAAGGTTTTCAGGTTTTGTAAATGTAATATTGATGAAATGAAACAACTATTTAATGAAAAGATATCTAGTTTAAGAAATGTTACCAATTATAATTGCGATATAAATCTAAATAACATGCAACTAACAGGAATTAAAGAAAGTTCTGTAATGAATATGATGCTACATTTTCACTTGGTTGAGAATTTTAGTGTAGACTGTAGGCATGATCTCTTTGAAGGAATTTGCCACTATGATATGGGTGCAATTCTAAAATTTTTGTTTTAGAGAATCATTATTTTACAATTGAACAATTAAATAGAATCGAAATGTACAACTTTCAGAAATGAAAGTTATAGTAACGCACTTCTCGTTAATCATTGGTGATCTAGTACTCCAGACATCTAAAGAGTGGGAGTTGTTTCGACTTTTAAGAGAAATTCTTCTTCTTATTTTTATTAAACTATTTTATTCTAATTCTTTTAATTACTTAAGAGATATTATTGCCCAGTATAGCACAATACATTATACAATAGAAATCCTTTAAGTCGGAATCTCTTCAAATTGTTTAGCCAACATTTTGGGTTTTTTGCCCAGGGTCTCAATTAAACACTTTGGCCAAATATCCTCACCATAAAGATTTTCGATTAAATCCTGAACTTCTGGGCTGGAATCATTTGGTACAATGGACTCGGCAAGAATTTCTTGAGTTGCAAAAAAGCCACAATTGCAGAAATATCTCGTTACAGTCTCTGCCTTAATTCATTTAATTGAATCGCTTAGAGACCTTGTAGTCTCTAAAACATTAATCGATTTTGCAAACTCCGATGCCCTCTCACATTGACCAATTTTAGCTAAAATATTTCTTAGCATGATAATTAACCATCATATTTTGTATAATACCGTTGTCTAATGGTTGAGAAATAGCTGTTGTATTTGGTGGAAAATTCTGTAACTTCATATTGGACAAAGCAACTGCTGGATGGTTTTGTTTAGTCATCTCGGCATTGATCGCTACTAAATAAATTTCAAATATTTTTGATGTCATCCATGCTTTTTTATTTTAAAAATATTTGACTTTTAATTTATCAATGTTCAAATTTTTAAAACAGCAAGGCTTTAAACTTTTGCATAACGAGCGGTTACAAAATCATCCCATCACCAAAAACGGTTAGAAGGCATGTTAGCCTTTCTTTAGAAAATTTTTCACCTGCACATATTTCTCCTTTTAATTGAATTATTTTGTTTGGTAACAACCGATAAAATAGCTGTTTCATGACAATTGCAAATATTCTTTGCATAATAACTAGGGAGTGCGCGGGATCCGGAATTTTTTTCAAATCCCCCCTTGGAAATACCCATTGGTATCCCAGTTTTATGTGTCAAATTCCGGGGTCTTTTTTTCAATCCCAAAATCCCTGTTTTTTGTCAATACAGAAATCTAGGATCCCGAGATTACCTTATAAGTATATAATATACCGGGATTGCATTCCCTAATCGTAGCCCTCTACTATATCGCCTAGCCTTTCCTTCCATTGTGCGACGGTTGTCTGATTTATAGTACATTATTCGCCTCACCCGAACATATTTTAAAGGCGAACCATCCATTTGAACTCCGACATTCCCAAGGTTTTGGCAATAACCAGAGCATTTTCTTTAGTAAATATAGGTTCAGATATGGGAACATTTTTTGCACGGAGAAGATAGGAAAATAATCAATACCTGTTAGAAGTATAATTCATGTAATCTTTATTTGATTTGTTAATTAAAAGAAAAGTGAATAAAGCGGCATAATATTAGCCATGTTTTCTTAAAGATCTGTATAAATCTTTTATCCAGATTATGTCGAAATTAGTTTAGTAGATCAGGTAGATCTTGAACGGTATTAGCTATAATAACCAAAATAAGCACAAAATATTTGTCAAGTTCTAGGGCGCTCAGTCGCCTTAAGAGTTACCTACGATACGCAATAGGCGAGGAGGGACTAAATTTATTCACAGAGATGTGGCTGTGTTTCAATAGACGGTGTGCTCGATGAATTGGCCTTAACGTCACCGTGTGAATTGATTTACAAAATCTGAATTTAACACGAATTTCTCACAAAATTATTCTAAATTTTCTAAATTATTCATCACTATCGATTCAGTTGTGAATGTAATGTATCTTGTTGATACATTGTGTCTTCTGAATATCATAAATCTGAGGAATTTCATGAATCTTAAAAATCTTATGAGTATCGTAAGTCTTACAAATCATATGCATCCTATTTATCTTCAAATCTTGCAAATCTTGTGATTCTAATGAATGCTATTAATTTTATGAATGTTATGAGTCTTATGAATCCTACGAATCTTTTGAATCTTATAAATCTAATGTAGTACCAGGTGACAATAAAAGACTGAGACTGTTTATAAATTTTTTTAGTTTATCATCTAGAATACGTTTTCAATTTTTTTTCTATACAATTTCTTATGTAGGTATACATTAAAATAAAGTATTTTCATTAAACAAAACCACTTTTTGAGATAACTATCATGCCCAAAAAAACTCGTCTCACTCTCAAAGATTGAACCGTACGAATCAGAAAATGCGGCAACCTAAGCGAATCTAATTGAAATGTTTAAAGATGATTAGGTAGATTTTGAACGCTTCTACCTATAATTGTAAAATTAGCACAATATATTATTTGTCAGACATTCAAGAAGGACGAGGGCGAGCAGCGTCTAAATGGATTGGCAATATTAAATATTCACAGACGGTGTCCTCGGCTTAGTGTCACGATGAATCAATATAAAATTATAAAAAATTAATTAAAAATACAGTACATGTGGTACAATACTTGTTATCGCGTTACAGTGTTGCTTTCATATAATTAGAATTGTGAAAATTTCGTTAGATTTTAGAAAAATTAAAAATAAACCTTTGTTTATTTTCAATTTTCAACCAATGCCCGTTTTCAGTTAATTATCTAAACTATTAGGTAAAAAAGAATTAGTTTTTCACACGCTAGGCGCGGCCGTGAGTACTCACTACTTTGCATATAAAATTTCAAAACACGTTTTTTGTATAAGACATAGATCCATAAAAATGTGATCACACATCTTACATATATAAGTAAGGCTGCTAACGGTCAACATTTTATAATTTGTGAATATTAAGCTAAAATTTTCAACTACTTTAAATGTTACCGTAAAAATTAAAATTTTAAATGTTTAAAATAAATAAATATAAATATTTGAAGTTTAAGTGTTTTATTTTAATCTAAAAAAAATAACAAAAGTTTCAGATTTGTCATTTGAGACAAAGATAAAATACTCGAATGGTGTTTGCCGAAACAGAAACTAACGAAAGCAACAAATATGTATATATGCTTTTAACCTAAACTTAAGGATTTACCGTCAATTGACTGTAAACAATTGATCGTGAGCAATTTATCGTACAACAATTGATCGTACAACAATTGACCGTGGAAACAGTTTATCGTGGATACAATTGATCGTATGAACAGTTGATCCTGGATCAGTTGATCGTATGGACATTTGATCGTGGATCAGTTCATCTTTGGAACTTCGCTCTTCGCTGTTTCCTAACCGATTATGATGAAATTTGACTTGGGCGGTGGAAATGGGATTCTAAAATGATTTTCGGATAAAGTTCTGGACTGTGGCCAATAAAGGTGAAACTTCGCTGTTTCTTGACCGATTACGATGAAATTTGACATGGACGATATAAATGGGATTCTTAAATGATTTTTGGACAAAGCTCTGGAATATGGCCAATTAGGTAGAACTTCGCTGTTTCTTGACCGATTATGATGAAATTTGAATTGGGCCATATTAATAGAATTCTAAAGTGATTTTTGAATAAAGTTCTGAAATATGGCCAATTAAGGTGGAAATTCGCTGTCTTGCATTACAAAATCTTGCAAGTACAAAATACAAAATCTTGCATTTGAAAATTTTGTAGTTATAGCACTGATTAGTATATAAGATTAGTTTTTTCAGTGCAAAAAAATGTCATTCTAAATTTCAAAACGTATTATTTTGTGATGGGTTAATTAAAGCGAGAAATATATATATATATATGCTTCCTTTTTTCGCATTCTTCAAAAAAATACAAAACAAAAAATAACAAAATAGTAGTAAAAAAAAAAATTCATGAATGAAACACAAAAAAGGTCATTAGTTTGGTAATTTTGTTTGTATATTTTTGTATATTTTCGAGTATGTATGATGCACGTGCAGACGATCAGTGATAATAATATATATTCCTATTGTAATAAATACATACATACACATACATATTTTATATTTGAAATCTTCTTTAAACTAAACCAAATTTTGGAATAACATACATTTTTTTCTGAAAATAAGTTTGTTGATGATTTTTTTTTTTTTAACCTTCATCCGTCCCTCGCTTCATTTTGACCAAAATCGAATTTTTATTTTTGAAATATCTTATTAAATTACTGCGTTATCTTTCGTTTTAATAAATAAAATTATAAATAAAAGTGAATTTTGTATTTGCTTAGCAGAAATTTACTGATGAATTTATTTTGTTAATTTTTGCACAAAGGAATTTTAGTGTTACTTTTTTAAGGGACGGATGAAGGTTAAGGTCATTCACCCTTTTGATTTGGATGTTACATAATATTTTTCTTGCTTTTGAAATGCTTTCTGATGCGTTTTCCTAGGTGCAACAAACAAATACAATAATAAAAGGATAATAAGTTTGATTAAAATTTGAATTGATAACAATTTGACTACCTAGGCATATCATTTTTAAGTAACATAATGTGCCTTAAAGCATTCTTTATTTGTTTCTTTGCTATTTGAAGAAATGAAAAGTTAGAATAAGTTTTTGCAGTTTTCTGTTATGAATGGGTTTTTTCCGACTTGAGCAGAACGGATCATTTATATTGAATATGTTTAATTGTTGTGTAAAGGTTATTAATTTCGTGCCCATCACTTTGTCTAAACTTTGTATGTTTTTGTGAAAATGGCATATTTAGTGGCTCGAGACAAAAACGCGTTGATTTAAATTAAACTATATTGGCGCTAACCAATTATCGTGTTAATGGAGGGACAAAAGTGTAATAAAATTGCATAAAAATATATAAAAAAAAATTTATTATCAACTTTTTAATATTTTAAGCTTTCTTGATGCTTGTTTTGAAGCGAAACGAGTTTTAATTTTGGAAAATTCATTATTTACTGTGGACCATTTGCAGTTCTTTCTCATCAAAACAAGAATAAAAAAATGAACTAATTTTCGTATATGCTCGTAGCAATCATCATTTTGATTTGGTAGGAAAGTAGTGTATTCCTGCGCGATCATCATCAAACATTCATTTGTTAAAAATTTAATTACATTTGGAGAAGAACAATTTTTATGGTAATATTTTTCAAAGACCTCTACCAAAGATCGAGCTATGTTGGTAAATTCATCAGAAGGAGCACTCAGTGAACCAAAGTTGCTCTCATTCTTCTTAAAAAAAATTTCCGTCAAAAAAGTTTCCGAAATTTGTATTTCGTCATCTCTCTTCACCAACTTCTCCCGGCAGCTTTGGCAATTAATTTTTTTTAAAATACAGTAGCCTGTATAGTATACTAACGCATTTTGCTTTAAAACATGGATATCTGTCTTCTCAATGATATCATCAGGTGGTAAATTATTGGTACAAATACTGGTATACTCTTTAGACTTTAGACTCATTTCAAATTCCGTTTTAAAGCTATTCCAGTCCAAATCAATAGCTTGCGATTCGTCTGACAAGCAATTTTTAAATGGAGAATTTAAAGTAATTTTTCTCACTATGATGTTGGCAAAATGCACACCAATTTCATGACTAGATGGCATGTAATTAAATCCACCTTTCCCACGAAGAATTGAAAAAAAATTTTCCAAACAATCTTGGTTGGTTCGCCCTGTTAATATGTATTCAACGTCGAACTTTTCCTTCAAAATATCAGCTAGTAAAATGTTAGCTTTTATGCTGATTTTAAGACCTCTGAGAAACTTAAAATAATTTTCGTTCTTTGAAAGAATGGTTACTTTATCTAAGAATGCTAAGCTGTCTTCAAGAAATGTGTAGACATTATTACCAATCTTGAGTGGTCGTTCATAAGGAGCTGAAGATTTGAAATGTCGGCAATTTAAACAATCGAACAGATCATTAAATCTTTGCACCATTTTAGCGGTTGGTATAGCATTGTTCAGAAATTCACCAAACGTTTCCGGTTTAACTTTCAATGTTGTCCTAATTGCACTGGCTACTGTACTGCTCAATATTTGACCTGCCAAACTGACATTCATTTTCTGAAACGTATTTGGTTCGAAATGGTGGATGGTAAGTTTTGGCATCAGTTTAACATTTTGTTTTGTGTCAAATTCGAATATTTTTCGAATAACATTAACATCGGCCACTCCAAAATCCGAATGTTGAAATTTATTTTTTAAAATGGCGTTTCTAACCGATTTAATTAGATGCGGAGGATCGAACTGCGCCAGAATTTGTGTATCGTTAACAAAAAAATATGGTGCTTCTGGAGTCACTCCAAGTGTTTTGTAAGTAGCGATGTTAGTAGCTGCTTGATCGCACGTTACCATAACAACATGTAATTTCAACATATCGTTGCAAATCTTTATATTTTCTTTTATTAAATTTGATAAATATAAAGGATCAGCAGATTTGTTAATCAAAATATAGCTGAGAACATATTTCCAGTCATCCACCAGTCCGCGCAGCATAAAAAACAAAACTGACGTTGCCAACTCATTTTTTCTTTCACGGCCATCGTCACAAAACCCTTCAACGCGGTCTAAAAATATATTTACAGTTAGGTCTTTCTTTATGCACATTTCGTCAAAAGATAATACACAAATTTTTGATTTTGATGTCATATTTTTGAATACTTTCTCCAGTTGAGTTAACAAAACTTCATTTGTTCCTGGTGGAATAAATTTAATGGGAGACCATTTATATATAGATGAGGTAGATGGTAATTTTAAATTCAATTGGTCCCTCAAATACTTGTACGTTGAAGCCGATTTATAAAATAATGACTGAGCAAATGCTTTGTCGCTCTCATTATAGTAAAAATCTTCTTTTACAAGAAGTTTACAAACACTTTTCGTGGTTTCATTTACTTTTAAATTATCAATGTGATCATCAATTTTTTTAAATTTATTATGTTTAAGTTTAATTCTACTTAAGCAAAGCTTGAGATTCTTGTAGGAGGCTTTCAATAAATTATAGTCTCGTTGACTTTTTTTCAATTTCTTCTTATATAATTGAGTTGCTCTTACACTTTTAGCACATTTTAGGCAAATATATGAATTTTCTTTCGGCGTCTCACAGTGGAGACAGTTGATTTTATCAATAAATTTCAAAAATTGTATTTCTTCGTCAGTTTGATCAGGTTGGGTACCGATTGTTTCCAAAACTAGCGATTGTGATTGAACCAATGATGGAATGTCCTGTTCCAGATCGAAGTTATCCAAATTATTAGATGAGAAATGTTCTTCATCAATATTAGACCTTTGAACTATATGTAGAATTTGCACAGCATTTCTCGTTAAACGATTTTTCCATGTAACATTTTCCTTCAAAAAGTGCCTTTGACACACGAAATTTTTCTTATTAATAATTTCATTTGGCAAAAGTCCGATAGAACGTATCCATTTTTGCGCTTTTTCTTTGTCTTTTGGTAATAAAAAAAATTTTAAATCCGATTTCCTTGACGTAATTTTGCAATTTGGAACAATACAGGTGACGTGTTGTTTCCTAGTATCCAACTGCCGTTTTCGTTCTAAATTTTTTTAAGAAAATGAATAATACATATTAGTGAATGAAAGCACACTCAAGTTTTTTTTAACACATTGACTCGTACTGTACACAATTGCGTACATGCACTTTAAACCTAGTTTTTTGAATTCAATGCACCAATAATGGATTTTTTAAGTGATATTATGTTGGCTCTTAGTCTTAAGCTACCAAAAAAAGATATTTAGTGCAAAAAATATCCATCATTACGTGGTAAATGGGGTGAAAGAGGGGATCTTTTGGGTGAGACAAATGTAGTTACGAAATATAAAATTCGAATTTGATTTAAATGAGAAACGAACGAATCTGATTCAATTCAGATATGAACTTTGAAGATTCGAATGCGTTCGAATCGAATTCAAAAATAATACCACGTAAATGTGTGTGAATGATGGAGAGAAGAGGAAATCAGATTCGTTCGTTTCTCATTTAAATCAAATTCGAATTTTATATTTCGTAACTACATTTGTCTCACCCAAAAGATCCCCTCTTTCACCCCATTTACCACGTAATGATGGAGAGGAATTAAGTACTCATCTACAAATTATTTACAGCTACCTGAAGTAGCTAGTGCGTTTTTCCTCTTCTCTCCATCATTCACACACATTTACGTGGTATTATTTTTGAATTCGATTCGAACGCATTCGAATCTTCAAAGTTCATATCTGAATTGAATCAGATTCGTTCGTTTCTCATTTAAATCAAATTCGAATTTTATATTTCGTAACTACATTTGTCTCACCCAAAAGATCCCCTCTTTCACCCCATTTACCACGTAATGATGGAGAGGAATTAAGTACTCATCTACAAATTATTTACAGCTACCTGAAGTAGCTAGTGCGTTTTTCCTCTTCTCTCCATCATTCACACACATTTACGTGGTATTATTTTTGAATTCGATTCGAACGCATTCGAATCTTCAAAGTTCATATCTGAATTGAATCAGATTCGTTCGTTTCTCATTTAAATCAAATTCGAATTTTATATTTCGTAACTACATTTGTCTCACCCAAAAGATCCCCTCTTTCACCCCATTTACCACGTAATGATGGAGAGGAATTAAGTACTCATCTACAAATTATTTACAGCTACCTGAAGTAGCTAGTGCGTTTTTCCTCTTCTCTCCATCATTCACACACATTTACGTGGTATTATTTTTGAATTCGATTCGAACGCATTCGAATCTTCAAAGTTCATATCTGAATTGAATCAGATTCGTTCGTTTCTCATTTAAATCAAATTCGAATTTTATATTTCGTAACTACATTTGTCTCACCCAAAAGATCCCCTCTTTCACCCCATTTACCACGTAATGATGGAGAGGAATTAAGTACTCATCTACAAATTATTTACAGCTACCTGAAGTAGCTAGTGCGTTTTTCCTCTTCTCTCCATCATTCACACACATTTACGTGGTATTATTTTTGAATTCGATTCGAACGCATTCGAATCTTCAAAGTTCATATCTGAATTGAATCAGATTCGTTCGTTTCTCATTTAAATCAAATTCGAATTTTATATTTCGTAACTACATTTGTCTCACCCAAAAGATCCCCTCTTTCACCCCATTTACCACGTAATGATGGATATTTTTTGCACTAAATATCTTTTTTTGGTAGCTTAAGACTAAGAGCCAACATAATATCACTTAAAAAATCCATTATTGGTGCATTGAATTCAAAAAACTAGGTTTAAAGTGCATGTACGCAATTGTGTACAGTACGAGTCAATGTGTTAAAAAAAACTTGAGTGTGCTTTCATTCACTAATATGTATTATTCATTTTCTTAAAAAAATTTAGAACGAAAACGGCAGTTGGATACTAGGAAACAACACGTCACCTGTATTGTTCCAAATTGCAAAATTACGTCAAGGAAATCGGATTTAAAATTTTTTTTATTACCAAAAGACAAAGAAAAAGCGCAAAAATAGATACGTTCTATCGGACTTTTGCCAAATGAAATTATTAATAAGAAAAATTTCGTGTGTCAAAGGCACTTTTTGAAGGAAAATGTTACATGGAAAAATCGTTTAACGAGAAATGCTGTGCAAATTCTACATATAGTTCAAAGGTCTAATATTGATGAAGAACATTTCTCATCTAATAATTTGGATAACTTCGATCTGGAACAGGACATTCCATCATTGGTTCAATCACAATCGCTAGTTTTGGAAACAATCGGTACCCAACCTGATCAAACTGACGAAGAAATACAATTTTTGAAATTTATTGATAAAATCAACTGTCTCCACTGTGAGACGCCGAAAGAAAATTCATATATTTGCCTAAAATGTGCTAAAAGTGTAAGAGCAACTCAATTATATAAGAAGAAATTGAAAAAAAGTCAACGAGACTATAATTTATTGAAAGCCTCCTACAAGAATCTCAAGCTTTGCTTAAGTAGAATTAAACTTAAACATAATAAATTTAAAAAAATTGATGATCACATTGATAATTTAAAAGTAAATGAAACCACGAAAAGTGTTTGTAAACTTCTTGTAAAAGAAGATTTTTACTATAATGAGAGCGACAAAGCATTTGCTCAGTCATTATTTTATAAATCGGCTTCAACGTACAAGTATTTGAGGGACCAATTGAATTTAAAATTACCATCTACCTCATCTATATATAAATGGTCTCCCATTAAATTTATTCCACCAGGAACAAATGAAGTTTTGTTAACTCAACTGGAGAAAGTATTCAAAAATATGACATCAAAATCAAAAATTTGTGTATTATCTTTTGACGAAATGTGCATAAAGAAAGACCTAACTGTAAATATATTTTTAGACCGCGTTGAAGGGTTTTGTGACGATGGCCGTGAAAGAAAAAATGAGTTGGCAACGTCAGTTTTGTTTTTTATGCTGCGCGGACTGGTGGATGACTGGAAATATGTTCTCAGCTATATTTTGATTAACAAATCTGCTGATCCTTTATATTTATCAAATTTAATAAAAGAAAATATAAAGATTTGCAACGATATGTTGAAATTACATGTTGTTATGGTAACGTGCGATCAAGCAGCTACTAACATCGCTACTTACAAAACACTTGGAGTGACTCCAGAAGCACCATATTTTTTTGTTAACGATACACAAATTCTGGCGCAGTTCGATCCTCCGCATCTAATTAAATCGGTTAGAAACGCCATTTTAAAAAATAAATTTCAACATTCGGATTTTGGAGTGGCCGATGTTAATGTTATTCGAAAAATATTCGAATTTGACACAAAACAAAATGTTAAACTGATGCCAAAACTTACCATCCACCATTTCGAACCAAATACGTTTCAGAAAATGAATGTCAGTTTGGCAGGTCAAATATTGAGCAGTACAGTAGCCAGTGCAATTAGGACAACATTGAAAGTTAAACCGGAAACGTTTGGTGAATTTCTGAACAATGCTATACCAACCGCTAAAATGGTGCAAAGATTTAATGATCTGTTCGATTGTTTAAATTGCCGACATTTCAAATCTTCAGCTCCTTATGAACGACCACTCAAGATTGGTAATAATGTCTACACATTTCTTGAAGACAGCTTAGCATTCTTAGATAAAGTAACCATTCTTTCAAAGAACGAAAATTATTTTAAGTTTCTCAGAGGTCTTAAAATCAGCATAAAAGCTAACATTTTACTAGCTGATATTTTGAAGGAAAAGTTCGACGTTGAATACATATTAACAGGGCGAACCAACCAAGATTGTTTGGAAAAATTTTTTTCAATTCTTCGTGGGAAAGGTGGATTTAATTACATGCCATCTAGTCATGAAATTGGTGTGCATTTTGCCAACATCATAGTGAGAAAAATTACTTTAAATTCTCCATTTAAAAATTGCTTGTCAGACGAATCGCAAGCTATTGATTTGGACTGGAATAGCTTTAAAACGGAATTTGAAATGAGTCTAAAGTCTAAAGAGTATACCAGTATTTGTACCAATAATTTACCACCTGATGATATCATTGAGAAGACAGATATCCATGTTTTAAAGCAAAATGCGTTAGTATACTATACAGGCTACTGTATTTTAAAAAAAATTAATTGCCAAAGCTGCCGGGAGAAGTTGGTGAAGAGAGATGACGAAATACAAATTTCGGAAACTTTTTTGACGGAAATTTTTTTTAAGAAGAATGAGAGCAACTTTGGTTCACTGAGTGCTCCTTCTGATGAATTTACCAACATAGCTCGATCTTTGGTAGAGGTCTTTGAAAAATATTACCATAAAAATTGTTCTTCTCCAAATGTAATTAAATTTTTAACAAATGAATGTTTGATGATGATCGCGCAGGAATACACTACTTTCCTACCAAATCAAAATGATGATTGCTACGAGCATATACGAAAATTAGTTCATTTTTTTATTCTTGTTTTGATGAGAAAGAACTGCAAATGGTCCACAGTAAATAATGAATTTTCCAAAATTAAAACTCGTTTCGCTTCAAAACAAGCATCAAGAAAGCTTAAAATATTAAAAAGTTGATAATAAATTTTTTTTTATATATTTTTATGCAATTTTATTACACTTTTGTCCCTCCATTAACACGATAATTGGTTAGCGCCAATATAGTTTAATTTAAATCAACGCGTTTTTGTCTCGAGCCACTAAATATGCCATTTTCACAAAAACATACAAAGTTTAGACAAAGTGATGGGCACGAAATTAATAACCTTTACACAACAATTAAACATATTCAATATAAATGATCCGTTCTGCTCAAGTCGGAAAAAACCCATTCATAACAGAAAACTGCAAAAACTTATTCTAACTTTTCATTTCTTCAAATAGCAAAGAAACAAATAAAGAATGCTTTAAGGCACATTATGTTACTTAAAAATGATATGCCTAGGTAGTCAAATTGTTATCAATTCAAATTTTAATCAAACTTATTATCCTTTTATTATTGTATTTGTTTGTTGCACCTAGGAAAACGCATCAGAAAGCATTTCAAAAGCAAGAAAAATATTATGTAACATCCAAATCAAAAGGGTGAATGACCTTAACCTTCATCCGTCCCTTAAAAAAGTAACACTAAAATTCCTTTGTGCAAAAATTAACAAAATAAATTCATCAGTAAATTTCTGCTAAGCAAATACAAAATTCACTTTTATTTATAATTTTATTTATTAAAACGAAAGATAACGCAGTAATTTAATAAGATATTTCAAAAATAAAAATTCGATTTTGGTCAAAATGAAGCGAGGGACGGATGAAGGTTAAAAAAAAAAAAATCATCAACAAACTTATTTTCAGAAAAAAATGTATGTTATTCCAAAATTTGGTTTAGTTTAAAGAAGATTTCAAATATAAAATATGTATGTGTATGTATGTATTTATTACAATAGGAATATATATTATTATCACTGATCGTCTGCACGTGCATCATACATACTCGAAAATATACAAAAATATACAAACAAAATTACCAAACTAATGACCTTTTTTGTGTTTCATTCATGAATTTTTTTTTTTACTACTATTTTGTTATTTTTTGTTTTGTATTTTTTTGAAGAATGCGAAAAAAGGAAGCATATATATATATATATTTCTCGCTTTAATTAACCCATCACAAAATAATACGTTTTGAAATTTAGAATGACATTTTTTTGCACTGAAAAAACTAATCTTATATACTAATCAGTGGTTATAGTATCTGTACCTGTCTTTAGTATCTAACATAATATTGCTTATTCATAAAATTTCATTTCTCAATTGAAAATTCAAATAAGTCAGTTTAGAGTTTAGATTAAATTATTGCAATTTTATTCACAAAAAAAACATAAGAAAATATTTTAGTTAATGGGGATTTAATATTAAAGTCAGAATAGAAATCTCCATTTTCCAGATTATTTCAACAAAATATTCTGGATAAGTGAGATTTAATGTTAATTTTCCAGAATTTAAGTTTCCGTTTCTGGTTAATGCAGACTTAATATTAGAATTAGAATGGAAATCTCCATTTTCCAGAAAATTTCAACAAAATATTCTGGATAAGTGAGATTTTATCTTCATTTTCCAGAATTTAAATTTTCGTTTCTGGTTAATGCGTGTAACTGTTAACCGTGTAAAACTGACCATATTCCTGAATTTTATCCAAAAATCATTTAAGAATCCCATTTACAACGCACTTGTCAAATTTCATCATAATCAAGTAAGGAATAACTATTGTAAGTTCCATCGTACATGGCCATATTTCAGAACTTTGTCAAAAATTCATTTAAGAATCCCATTTATATCGACTATATCAAATTTCATCATAATCGGTCAAGAAACAGCAAAGTTCCACCTTAATTGGCCATATTCAAGAACTTGAATTGTCCATACGATCAATTGTCCATTCGATTAATTGTCCATACGATCAATTGTCCATACGACTAATTGTAGTGTAGTTTAGTTTAGTTGAGTGTTTTGGTGATAAACTATCCATAGGGATAAAGAAACGTCGCAAGGACGTATACGACAAGTAGCTCCTGACATAGTTGGATTTCTCGAACTGTCTTTGAGAGAGAAATTGTGAGTTTTTTTGGTTTTCAAAAAAAAAATAAGGCAAAATTATAACGGGTGACGCAACACGTATTTGCTGCGCATCACAACAATGTCGTTTTGTCTAACTGTAACTGCATATGCCCAGGTCAACATGCTTTTGGGCATATAGAAATATAATTTGCTACCTACATAAATATAATTACCTAGACAAAGTCTGCTTGTGAACAGGCTAGGCTGATAACAGGCCAGGGTAAAGTATAGTTTCACTGAGTGAGTATACCAACATTGTTGTTAAATTATTTTCTTTTATATTTCCTACACAGGATTTCGAATCTATTTCGCATCGTGTCAGTATTCCTAGCTCACGGGCGTCGGAGTCTACTGCTTGAGTGAGTTTGAGCCAGGTGCTTCAATGTTGCTTCTCAGTAAATCCAGATTGCCTTCGAGAAATTCGGTGGCGCCCATAGTATATAAATAATTCTGCGAGGAGAACACTAAAGGACGAAAATTGATAAACGTGAAGCGCTACATATATATAAACGGTCTACAACGGGTCCTCATATTTCATGTGTGTTTTTTTTTGCAATAATCGGCTTCATCCAACCCAGCAACATATTAGGTTTCATCGGCTATCGGAAGAATTTGACAGTTCATTAAAAAAATAAATTTGCACGGTTTCTTACTTACCTGTATTCCACAATTTGTTTTTCCTCTTTTGAGAATTAAGTTGGAATTGTTTAATTTTTTTTTTTTTAATTTTATTTGTGTAAAGATAAATTTCAAAAAAATAAGTTAATCTAAATACAGTGACCAAAATATAAAAAGTTTGAGTTAATCGATGGTTTTCATTAAGTGAGAAGCATACGTTACACAACCGCTTAATTTGGTAGGCAAAAAATTCGGTTGCAGCACACAAAGTGTTCTCTCAGTGTTTGCGATTTATATACATATGTAGCTAATTAGCAAGTTCCTAAGTACATATATACTAATATAATTCACTATAATTATGCACAGTGTACAATTCTAGCATTTTTTAATACCACTATTTATAGCAACTTTTTTATAAGCTCGTTAAAACTATTTCCAACTATTTTCATCGTACATCTCGACATCTCGACAAATATCTTTATTTTCGTCTACCCTTCCCATCAAGTGTTGTACAAAAATAACATGCTGACCAAGCCAAGGTTAAAAAACTGCGAGCACGACACATTTAGATTCTCCGTCACTGAATTTACAACTGACATCATGATCAGCGGGCACACAATTCAAATATAGCTAAAATTGTATAAAATAAAATATTGTTCACCCTACTAAAAATTTTAATTAACCTTGAAATTATTTCTACATGATCATTCTGATCTCTCATATATACTATGATAACATTTCTATTCCTTTCTCTCAACCCTCCATGGTGTTGTTATTTATTTATACATACATACATACATAGATTTGACCACCACTAAAAAATTTGTATATAGGCGGAGCCTATTTTGAGTTGACAACTTGTTGACTGAAATGGCACCCTCATTGTGTACTTCTCTCTCCTGAATACAAAGTAGGTATACAACAGTTTTTTTATTTATTTACTTAAAACATCCTTAAAACGAAAATTAAGGATATGCCACCGAGGGAGGAATAATAAAATAAAAAATTATTTTGATTTTTGCTTTTTTTTTCCAAAACTACTGTCACATATAGGGGTTGGCTTTTCTATGCTATGTACAAATAAGCGCGCACCTTGAAACAAATATGGGTTCAAAATTCATAACTATTTTGTATAGTTTTTGAGCACGCTGTTGCTACAAATATTAACCTTTTTGTTATTTATTACTACTAACACTGTTACTACCATCACTATATACATTCATAATTTTCTTTTTTTTTTAATTAATTAATTGATCGTTACGACATTTTAATTACATTTTAAATAGTTTTGTGTTTTAAATTGTATTTAAAACCTTTTTGTTGTTGTTGTTGTTAGTATTACTTCATATAGTTTGCAAATAGTTTTTGATTAGGTAATTTCACGTTATTGTAGTTTTTGTTGTATTTAAAAATGTAAAATAAATTATTTAATTGTAATTGAATTGTAAAGTCAATAAAATTAAATTAAATTAAAAAAAAAAAGAATTTTGTAATGTGTCATAATTTAAAAGGCAGATGGATGATTAATGGGTCAGTTATTACAGATATTGTAATGTATTTATTAAATTTTAATATCGAGACACTAATCTCTAACCATATCTGTACAAATAATTTACATCTCTGTTGAAACTTGACAATTATACTGACTTCGAAAAGTACCATCTTTTTGTGCCATTTTGGATCGGGAAGTGTTGAAAATATCGGTGTGAAGTGTCGAATTTATTCAAAGTTCAGATGAGTCAGATGATGGTTAATGAAGTCAGCTAAAAAATTTTAAATAACAAACTTTTACTGGCTGCTATCGAAAATAATTTCACTATACCTTTTTCAACCAAATTAACAACAACTTTCAAATCAAATAAAATTAATTTCTTTTTTTGCAAAATATGCAATAAAATGTAGATGCATAGTTACAATAAAATTTTAGGATTCTTAGAAAATAAATTTTTGTTTGGAAAATCCAAACCATAAATTTGTTGAAAATTTATTCAATTATATAGAACAAATAAAGGCAAATGAGCCCTATATATTACCACATACAATTAAATATTTTCGCATAATCACGTATTTCGTACATACATACTTCAATTTCAAATATTTTTAATTTGTCTTTAAATTTTTTTGTCTTTGTTACATAAACTACGTAAGTTAGAACAATAAATTAAGAAAAACCAAACGTAGAATTAAAACCGATCAATAGTTTACTGTATATTGTTGGACGATCCGGAGTTCTTCGAGAAAAGCGAATTTTGTGATTGTTCTCGTTATTCGTGGGCCCAGTAGGCCAGTAGTAGGTGAATTGGTGAACGTTTTATTAAAAGAGTTTATTATGGCAGAAAATTTATGAAAATGTTGTTTTCGTCCTTAAGGATGGTGTTGGCAACCTGAATTAACTCAGGGTCTGAGCCGCCCAAATGATTGTTCAAAGTTTGATTAAAATATTCGCAGTTCAAAGGGAAGTATATCGCTTGAATTTTTTATAATATGTATTATAGACCTATTTAAGCGATAAAACAAATTTACAGGCGATTTGCCTTGAATTAACTTGTCGTAAGACGAATTTAAAAGTTGCTTTTATTATTTAGTGTTATATTTAAAATGTTTTATACCGTAATTTTTCGAGTATACATATTTCCAATGCTCTTGAAACATAAAAAAATTAAAGGGGCTAGCCCGATAGATCGAGTTAGATCGCTAAAATAGGTCTAAAATACATGTTAAAAAAATTCAAGCGGTATTGTATACTTCATTTTGAGTTGCCTATTTTTTTTTTGGTACAATTTTGAACAATCCTGGGGCAGCTCAGGCCTGGAGTTGCCAAGCAAGGTGTTTGATACCATTCTTAGGTCAAAAAACTAACTTTTCTTACATTTTCAGCCTACTAGTTCTTAGACTATCTACATATCGATTTTACTTGAAGGAGCACCAAGGGCTTATGATCTGTAATAATTTGGAATTTTCTGCCATAAAGGTACGGCCGGAAGTATTTTACGGCTCAAATTATTGCTAACAATTCTTTCTCAATTGTAGAATAATTGGTTTCGGTTTCTGATAACGTTCGGGAGGTGTAACAGATTGGAAGATCTTTGCTTATTTCTCCCTGCGATAAGATAGCGCCCAGAGCTTAATTAAATGCATCTGTCGTTAACCCATTTGATCCCACACCAATAACAAATTGTGTAAAATATTTGTACTTCAAATATTTTATAACACTCAAAATCCTTTCTCGAAATTGATTTTTTTTTAAATATGATAAACGAACTAAAAAGCATATATGACGGTAATCGTAAAGTTAGTGATTTTTCTATACCCATACAGGTACAGTGGGATCAAATGCCGTCAACAGAATTACAATACTCAAAACAATTTTAATTTTCTTATTTTTAGCCAAACAACTGGCGAGAGGTTTAGTAATTTTCGCGAAGTTCTTAATGGACTTCCGATAATATGCAACAATTCCTAAGAAAGATTTAATTTCTTTCGGAGTTTGAGGGATTTTAAAATTTTCGATTTCTTCAATTTTACTCGCGGGTTTAGTTTTATTCCATCACACGTTATTATATTGATTTAAGTGTGCGACCAAGTCTAGACCTGTCTCCCGGATGACGCCGGTCCCACCGTACACCCATTACATATAACATATAAGGAAGTATAGGAAAGGAATGTTAGTTAGGATGGAATCGACTCGGTTACAGACACCTTTGTAGTCGATATCTAGCTACGTTAGTAAAATTTAACTACGACAGCACAACTTAACTTCGTACAATTTAACTACGACAATTCAACTTAACTACGTGATTGGTTGTTTGTTTCTGTGGAAGCCTTGGCCGGTTACTCAGGATCGCTAGTCTACTCTATTTAGGACTTAATTTTTATTATTTTTTGAAAGAGATATTGAAACATTAAATCATGTTCAAGCGAATCATTCCATGTGAAGCAGGGACATCCAAGTTTTTTGTTGCCGGCAGAGTACCTTAGTGCGGTACTTAGGATGTGAGATGGTCCTCGGCGATGTATGTGTCCCCAATATTTGTTTCCCTCAATTTTGACCCGTTTGGTAATTGTTCTTCCTTTCAATACTTCTCTGAGCTTTTGTGAATTTGGTTTATGTGTAAGTACTGAACTCGGTCAGTTTATCAAGAAGAATAGCTCATATCGCCTCAGTCGGCGACGATTTCACACCTATATAATATACATACTCTTAAAGGTTACTTAAGTTTAAATTTAGACTCTGACCTGGGTACACTCTAGCCATCGATACAGCCCGTTCTATTTTCCGCCACCGGCCGTCGCTTCAGATTCATTGCCTCTAAAGCTAGTTCGGACATTTCTTGTCCATTCTCTAATAATTTATTTACACTCTATTTACGCAAATTTGTTTTTAAATAATCACGGACCACATCAATTTCGCACTCATTACCGTTTTATGTGCAACTACACAGCCAAATTTAATGGGTAGGTGTATTTATATTTAATGTGGGCTGTGAGCATTTCCTAATCGCTCGGAACAATGATATATATCATACACTTAATCTTAGATTAATTTAAATTCAAATAACAAGTCAAATTATTAAATTAAATTAAAATTAAATAAATCAGTGTTTTGTCCCCGTAACACTGCTAACCTGACATTTCGTTTGAAGTACTCGTTTTCTCCGTGCATTCTCTCTTCATATACCATGGTGGTAAATAAGATTGTTGGGTTGTGTCTCTGGTTTGTTCACCACTCACAACCACACTTAGGTGTACCAGTCTTTGGTTCGCCCCGGGTATTTAACTTCCCCGGTGTCATGAACATGAACTTATAACTAATACTCACTTATACATAGTTACCGCTGTAAAACATAAACGCCAATAAAGCAGTATCATAGTTACCATTGAACCTATAACACGTATTTTCACTTACTATCATTACATGGTGCCGAAACCCGTTTAATAAAAATTATAAAAAATAATATAATAATATAAAAACATAAAACGTAAAAATAACAAACAAACAGATGATGATTTAAGTGAATTTGAACAAAAAGTGCAAGAAAGGAGTTAGGTTTTTGTGAAAATTGTGAGAAAGAGCATCAAAAAATCAAAAAACAAAAAACAAAAAAACAAAAAAAAAAAAAGCCGCTCACAGGTGACTATGCGAAATTAAAAATACATAGTAAAAGGAGTAGAAATCTATAGAAAATAAACATAAATAAGTGAATTCGGAAATAATACATTATACATAACTATAATATACAGCAAAATGGGATCACTTAAGCCGCCAAAGCCATTGTTAATAAATAGTGACATAGATATGGCACGTAAGTGGAGTGAATGGATAGACGAATACGAGTGCTATACCATAGCCGCGAAGGTGAACACCGAATCAGCCGATATAAGATTAGCAAATTTCAAAACGGTAATAGGACGTGAAGCAATAAGATTAATAAATAATTTGGGATTAACAGATGAGAAAAAACAAGATTTAGACGAAATAAAGAAAAAATTAAAAGAACATTTTGTACCAATGCGTAATAAAACATACGAACGATGCAAATTTCACAGGATCCGTCAACAGGAGAGTGAAGCATTTGACGATTTTTTACAAAAAATACGCGAACAGGTACAGAAATGCGAATTCAATAATATCGACGAATTTATCACCGACCAAATCGCGTTAGGAATCCGTTGTGAAAATACACAGCAGAAATTATGGATCGAAGACGAATTAACAATGGAAAAAGCAATTAAAATTTGTCGCGCGGCCGAACGAGCAAATAAGCAAATTAATGATATAAATGAAGCGGGCTCGTCGGCAAGAGTGAATAAAATCAACAAAGAATTCAAGTGCAGACGGTGCAATACGACGCACGGAACTAAAAGTTGCCCGGCATATAAAAAGAAATGCTTAAAGTGCGGTGGCACAGGACATTTTAGTATCGTGTGTAAATCACATAATAATAGAAATGAAAGTGATTCGAAAAGTGAGTCGAATTATAAAAAATCTCACGGAAAGAACAGAAGTCAAAAGAATAAAAAAGTTAACGTCATCGAAAGTGATAGTAGTGACAATGAAACAGAATCAACGGGTGACGAGACGGGCTTTAAATTCATTGGAATGATCACCACAGTAAATTCAATAAGTGAAGAAAAGTGGACAGAAAAAGTGCGTGTCGGTAAATACGATCTTAAAATAAGACTAGATACTGGTGCATTTTGCAATGTAATTTCAAATAAAACGGCAAGAGCAATCGGTGCGGTCATTAATGCAAGCGAAATAAAAAAAAATTAAATCGTATGACGGCGGTCTAATAAAAGTAATCGGACAAACTAAATTAAAGTGCCGTACCTTACGAAAAGAAAAAAATATCGAGGGGATAGTAATATTTGCAGTAATAAAAGAAGACTTACAGACAATCCTAGGCGGCGAAGACTGCGAAAATTTGGGATTTGTGAAAAGAGTAAATCAGATTGGGTGCTGCAAAAATTTTGAGTACGATATGGATTTCATAGATAACCCAAAGTTCAAAATAATACCGGCAAGAAAAATACCTTACGCAATTGAAGAAAAGGTGAGACAAGAGATACAAAATATGATAAAACTTGGTGTCATCGAGAGCGTCAGCGAGCCAACACCGGCAGTAAGCCCTATGTTGGTCGTAAACAGAGGTAAAATTCGTATATGCATGGACCCAACGGAATTAAACAAAAATATTAAGAGGCGTATATATCCAATGAAAACAGTCGAAGAAGTGGCAGCTAAAACACGGGGCAGCAAATTTTTCACAAAATTGGACTGTGAAAAGGGATTCTGGCAAATAAAAGTGACAGAACACACTTCGAAATATCTAACATTTTCAACGCCGTGGGGCAGATTCAAATATCTACGCATGCCATTCGGTATATCATCAGCACCAGAAGTATTCGCTGAGGTTATGAACCGAACTCTAGAGGGTATAGATAGATGCGAAGTGGTAATGGATGACATTTTCATTCACGCGCCAACATTAAAGGAGTTACGTGAAACCACAAAAACGGTCACTGGACGATTAACAGAAGCGGGATTCACACTAAATAAAGAAAAGTGTGAGTACGAAAGATCGTCAGTAAAATTCCTAGGTCATATCTTCACAGAAAGGGGATATGAAGCGGATAAAGATAAAGTCAGGGCAATCAACCAATTAAAAATGCCGACATGTGTCAAAGAATTGCAGAGAATATTGGGCATGGTAAATTACCTTGGCAAATTTATCAGCAACCTGTCAGAATTAACAGAACCATTGCGAAAATTGCTACATAAAGAAGCAGCTTGGTGTTGGGAAACAGAGCACACCTTGGCGTTCGAGAAAATAAAAAAAGTACTAACAAACACACCGGTACTAGCGTATTACGACGTAAATGAGCCGGTAAAGCTATCTGTAGACGCGAGCAGTAAGTCTATGGGCGCTTGTTTAATGCAGGGGGGAAAACCCGTAGCATATGCCACAAGGGCATTTACAGCTTCACAGCAAAACCAACCACAAATAGTAAAAGAAGCGTTGGCTATTCGTTTCGGATGTCAAAAATTCCATGAGTACGTATATGGAAACGATCTTTGGAGACGATCTTCCAAAATCCCATACAAAATGCACCATTGAGATTGCAGCGTATAATATTCGACATATTACAATATTCGCCAAAAATAAAGTATATCAAAGGAACGGCGATACCAATAGCAGATGCATTAAGCCGGGACTGCGAGATCGACGAATACGAAAGTGACGAGGTATGCGCCATAAATTTAATTCACTCAATTGGTGAAGACCTACGTGACAGATTGACAAGGGAAACGGCAGCTGATGCTGAGATACAGACATTAAAAATAGCAATCATGGGCAAATGGCCGGCTGAAGAGGACAAAATACCAAAGATGATCAGGGCGTATGCGCCATACATACAGGAAATCACATACGAAGAGGGATTACTGCTGAAGGGTAACAAAATAATTGTGCCAAAAGCAATGATTCAATTAATAATGACTGAGGCACATGCGGGTCATAGCGGCATTTCTACAACATTGCGCAGATTACGACAAACATTGTTTTGGAACGGACTAAGTGTTGATGCAAAAAACTTCGTAGAGCGATGTGCAATTTGTCAACAGACCCAAAGGGCGAATACAAAGGAGCCATTATTATTGCGAGAGATACCTGAATACCCATTCCAACTGGTATCTACGGACATATTCAAGTTCAAGGGGGACGATTACATACTCTTGGCGGACCACTACTCCGGATTTTCTGATTTCAGAAAATTGAAATCATCAACGTCGGCAGAGGTAATATTACTACTAAGCCAGTGGTTCTCAGTCCATGGAATACCCGAAATATTGGAATCGGACGGTGGACCACAATACACGAGCAATCTATTTAGGGCGTTCGAGTCAAAATGGCAATTCAAACATCGAATATCGTCACCACATTATCCTCGCTCAAACGGATTTGCGGAAAGAAATGTTCAAACTGTAAAAGGAATATTAAGGCGCTGCTGGAAAGACGGAACCGATCCATACTTAGCAATGCTATTACTTCGCAATACTCCACGCAACGAAATATTGGGATCAGCGGTTCAGCGATTATTCAGCCGTCAAACGCGAACAATTTTGCCGACAAATATGATAGATTTAAAACCCAAAATTATTAACGGTGTCACTGAAGAAATTCGAGAATTGAGGACGAATCAAAAACGTTATGCGGATCGGGTAGCAACACCTCGATTATCATTTAAAAGGGGCGAAAATGTCAGAATGCAAACAAATCATCGCGAGTGGAAACCAGCGAAGGTAGTCGAAATCACTGAAAATCCAAGATCAGTGATAGTCGAAACGCCGGATGGTAGAAAATATCGAAGAAACAATATACACCTTCACACAACAAAAGCGAAGATACCATTACCTGTTTCACCATCGATAGAATTCGAAGCGACGAACAACCGAACGGCCGAAATACCACCGGTTGAAATACCATCAACGGAATCATCAACAACGGGAAATACTTCAACAAACACGGGTCAACCTGGTTGTGGGTGGTCAACGGGTCAGACACTGCCATCAGACAGGGAAGCGACAGTCAAAGTCAGCCGCTACGGCAGAAAAATCAAACCAGTGGTCAAATATGACCTATCTCAATAATTAAATAATACAAGTATTATACCGCTTATCGGTTAAACATGGCAGCTTAACTGCAACAAGCATTTAACACCCATTTTGGAAAAAAGGGGGGATGTCATGAACATGAACTTATAACTAATACTCACTTATACATACATAGTTACCGCTGTAAAACATAAACGCCAATAAAGCAGTATCATAGTTACCATTGAACCTATAACACGTATTTTCACTTACTATCATTACACCCGGTATCTGCCATATCTACCAATCTTCGGGGACCAGCAAACCCCACACAGTCTATACAAGGCCACGCCCGCTCCAAGTCGACCCGGTGACCTCTCATCCTTATCAGGGTCCTGGATTCCCGCCTTAACCCTTGTAGGATTTGTATTTCCGGCACATGTACACACAGTTTCGCAACCGCGATGAAATGGCCCTGATCAACGGTATCCAATTTTCAATTCATTCTACACTCACAATTAACAATAACACTACACCACCACCTATACACTAATTAAATAAATTTAAATTTTCAAAATTTTCCACGGAAAATAAATTTTTAAAATAAAACGCAGCTATTCGACTTGAAAGTCAGAGCCTACCCCTTTCCATCACACGTTATAATATGATCTAAAAATTCTATTTGTTTCTGAAAGAAGTGAGTTTTTCTGGTTGGATTTTTAGATTTGCGTTTCTTAACTTGATGAATACTTTTCTTAAATCCGTAATATGTTCATGTAAATTTGTAGAAAACACAATGATATCGTCTATATAACGGAGGACATGGTTACTTTGTAACTCACCTAGGATATTATCCATCACGCGTTGAAACGAGCTAGGTGCGTTTTTTTAAGCCAAAAGGCGTACGTACAAATTCGTAATGCCCAGATTCGATGCTGAATCTTGTTTTTGTAATATCACTTGTTTTGATTTGGATTTGGTGGAAACCCGCGGCTAAATCTATATACTTGTAAAATAGTTAGATTTACCAAGTTTATCGAGTATGTTTTTGATGTTGAGTAATGGGTACTTGCCATCCACAGTCTGCTTATTGTTTGTTACCCTTGCAATCTGGCTTCTTTGGTATTAACCAAATTGGACTGGACCATGGTGAACAGAATGGTCTTATAATTCCGTTCGATAGTAATTTTTCGATTTCCTTTTTTTGTTTCATCCTTTTGGTATTCCGGATGGCGGTACTGTTTTCTAAATACCGGCTTCTCATATACTAAGTTTATTTGGTGTTTAATCGCATTTGAGAACGTTAATTTACCTATGTGAAAAATTTCGTTGAATTCTTTACAAGTTTTAAAATTTCCGGTTTTTCCTCATTATTTAAATTTTCTAGATTTAATTTAGATTCAATTTTTTTTATTTTCGTGGTTTCCACACTGGGAGTTGAGAAAATGTATCTCATTATATTTTGTAATTTTACAAGTGTATTGATGTAGAATTGTTCTTGGACTAATGTTACAATTTGCTATGTTATGACGACATTACTTTGTTATGTAATTTAATCGATAAGTTGTTATTTTGCAATTATTGTTCGTTTAATAAGACGTTGGCTTGTAAATCCGTTAAGGGTTCGTAGCCTAGAGAGATTTAGGAAGTTCTTGAAATTTAATTGTCCTTTTAGTTATAATATTCGTAGATTTATTTAGATCGTTAAATCGGTTGGAAAAATTTCCGATTCTTCGATACATTCGGGGTTTATATATGATAAATTGGAGCCCGTGTCTATTAAATATTTTAAGGTTTTATTATTGAAAGTTAAGACTATAAATGGTAATTTTGAGATATGTGATATGTTATATCTGGTTTAATTTTCCGAGACTCGGAATTGAAAATATTCGTCGTTGATTGACGTTTCAATAAACAGTGAGACTGACTTTTCTTAGTTTGATAATTATAATTTTTATTAAATTGATAATCGTTTGGTTTCCTTTCAAGTTCGGTTTTAATTTGAGTTTTTTTGTAATTTTGATTATTATTTTGAGAATTACATATATTTGGAAATATTTGGCGTAAATTCGTTTGTGTTTTGTGAATTATTGGAATTATATTTTCCTGAATTTAGAGGAAATTTTAGTTTTTGAATGTTTTGCTCTTTAGTAACATAATCTCTAGTTTCTGCTAAAGTTTTGGGTTTGGCTGCTCTAAGGCCACCAAGGGGTTCTCTTAGAGCTGCTTGGAAAATTGTGAGTCCAACTTCCTGGTAATGCTTCACTTGTGTCGTTAATAAAGTTAATAGATTTTAAATTGTGGCTGATATTTTGAATAATTTTTTAAGATTCTGTTTTTTGTATTTTGATGCATAATTTTAATGTTTCGTCGACAGATTCGAGAAATATTGTTAGATAATTTTTATTACCGTCAAATGACATTAAATAATTCAATTAATTCTTTTAATTCTTGATTCATTTTTACTTGGTTGTTAATTTCTAGTGCTAATCGAGCTAATTCTAATTCTTTTTGAATTCGTTTTTCTTTTTCGCTAATTTTGGCTTATTTCGGAAAATGTGTCTTTCAATATTGATATTATTTTGAAATCGGTTCCAGAGTTTATACGGCAAACCTTCAAATTTACAAAAATATATTGTAATTTTTTTTTTAGGAAATAATTTATGAGCCGTTAACGGTGAACCCGCAGAAAAGATTAATGCTTAAAGGACCCTATAGGATAAGCATAGTAAATTGGGCCCAAAACAACGTATTTTCTATTTTCCCCATAGATAAGCTTGGGCCCAGTTGCATGAAATGGAATACATCATTTTTCGATATTTCTAAATATTTTTTGCGACTTTTTAGGATTGGTGGTTCTTTAGTATGTTGTTTTATAATTGCAAAAATATTTCGCAACTCCCTCCCACTTGTTTACAGGGTGTTACAGCAGTTTTATGCATTTGTCATTTTTATAATTTTTATATTTTTCTAAATTCAATAAATTGCTTTGTTTTGAATAAAAAAATATTCCAAACAGTAATTATGGTGTATGTTAGCCTAATTATGCGAATTATAATTAATTTGCACACTACAGTGACGCACTTCCGGTTTTGAATGCAAATATTACATAATTGAATATACATCATTTTTCGATATTTCTAAATATTTTTTGCGACTTTTTAGGATTGGTGGTTCTTTAGTATATTGTTTTATAATTGCAAAAATATTTCGCAACTCCCTCCCACTTGTTTACAGGGTGTTACAGCAGTTTTATGCATTTGTCATTTTTATAATTTTTATATTTTTCTAAATTCAATAAATTGCTTTGTTTTGAATAAAAAAATATTCCAAACAGTAATTATGGTGTATGTTAGCCTAATTATGCGAATTATAATTAATTTGCACACTACAGTGACGTACAGTCCTGTACTAAATGATAACCGCACCTCTAATTTAAGATTTATTTCATTTCAAATAAATTCATTTAAAATTGTTCCTATATATGCAAAAATAATACTCTTCAGTTTACCAATGCGTGCACAAATACAAATCATTATTTTCTGCGGGATCATGGACAATTGGAGAACCCCCATTTAGTATGGTTATAAAAGATAGCCGCTTAAGTATTATAGCCGTTAAATATTATTCCGATTTTTGTTATTTTTTAAATATGGGTGGAAAAGGTAGTTTGAACGAGTTTGATAAATTGACGTTATTAAGAAAAGTAATATGAGTATCCGTTAATAGCAGAAAATATTAGTTGGAGTGAGAAGGTAGTGCTAAATTATTTAAAAAATTCGCAATTATACGGTTCGCATAAAAGTGCAGGCCGCCGGCCAGTGGAACTTATTGATAGAGAAAAACGGTTAATTTTACGAAACGTCTCTAATTTTATTGGCACCGTGCAACAAATTGCGTTAAAAGCTTGAGATAATACAAAGATTTGTAATGTGAGGAAAGTATTAAGAGAGTCAGATAATATACAAATCAAAAAATTACAAAGAAAACCACAACTGTTATCAAATCATAAAGATGCCAAATTGCGTTTCGCGAAGGAACATATGTCGTGGAAGAAAAAGTGGCAGCGCGTTATTTTTAGTGACGAAAAAAATTGAATATGGATAGCCTTGATTAATGGCAATATTATTTTCACGACCTTTGAAAAGAACTTCTTGTGCTATCGAGGCGTCAACGAGGCGGAGGATCTCTGATTGTTTGGGGTGCAATTGGCTATGGAGGAAGAATGGATGTGAAGTTTATGTCCGGTCGTCTTAACAGCAACCGGTATAAATCCATGCTATCCCGAAACATTACCAGTTGTTGATGCACAAAATGGCGACCCAAACTTTATTTTCCAGCAGGATAATGCAGCCGTACACACCGCCGGGATAGTAAATTATTGGTTTACGGAGGCTCAGATACCAGTTTTGAAACAGCCAGCAAGGTCACTCGACATTAACAGCATCGAAAACATATGGGGTGTACTCAGCAGAGTTGTATATGCTGAAGGAACACAATACAGCAGCGTTCATGAACTAAAGTCATCAGTACAACGCGAATTGGCTAATATTTCAAATTAATATGCCAAAACTTGTACAAAAGTATGCCAAATCGAATTTTCGAAATAATTAAAAACAATGGCCGAAACACAAAATATTAATTGGAATAAAAAATCATTTTTATAACTGTGCTTTTTATATTTATTTCCTATTAAAAACAATAAAATATTGTGTGCGGCTATCTTTTATTACCATACTAAATGAGGGTTACCCATAAATTTTCCATGACGCCGCAGAGAATAAAGTTGGTAAAGTGAAAAGTATTATTTTTGCAAAGGAAGAATTTTAAAAGAATTTATTTGAAATTAAATAAATCTTAAATTAGGAGTGCGGCTATCATTTAGTACTTGACTGTATAATTAATTTGCACACTACCAAGCCAAACAGAAGTGCGATCATTATTAATAAAAAATCTAAAAATTGTATTCAATTGGTATTTCATTTATTATCGTTTTTATTTTACCGGAGAATTTTTGGATAAGCGCAGAAATAACCTTATTCCAAAATAAGCAGCATAAAAAATTCACATTATTTTGGAAGGAGCAAAACAAACTTATCCATAGAAACATTCCTTACTAAACTATTGTAACTTTAGAACAAGTTATGTAGAGACTCAATCTGAATCGGAGTCTGAGATTTGACAACCAGAATTCATAGCATTTATAATATTATCTGCTAGACCTTTGCGGTGCTTTGATAATACATGTGGGTTGTGTCTTGCGTAGCCCAAATACCATATCACTGAAGTTATATGACTGCATGTACCGACAACTCTGCTCCCAGTTTTGCACTTACAGTAATATCCTAAAATTGATTCGGCTCCACTACCATTAGGAAAGAATTCTAACCATAACTGATGAATCCGAGTTGACGAAAAACGAATTCAATTTTGCGTCTTATCAAATTCTTCATTTCGTTATGTATAAAGATCTTGTAACTAGAATCTGCCTTCATGTGTTCATAAGTATATCATTTTCCTTGGTCTAACTGATACATACCTAAAGTGATATTTTTAATTTCTTCTTCTGATAAACATGGAAAGTCTTGAATCTGATTAGTAGCCTCCTCCCAACAAATTCGTTTGTTTTCAAGGCCTAGCTCTTCAATCTTCTTTTGAAGAGAATTGTCATCATTCATTTTGCTCATTGCCTTCTATGCATAACGTGCATGATTTTCGTTTTCTATAAACATAGGAGGACTGTATGCATTCAGTAAGGCACAAGGAATTTTAGTTAAAGATGACAGCTTGGGGAAATAAGTGACTTCAATAGTTGAAGCAAAGAACTTGTATTTTTTGATTCTGCTGTTCACACTTTCCACTATCCATCGATTCATAGTCACAGCTCTGGACTCATTAGCATCTTTTGTGCAAAACTGCTTTTGTCCCTTGGTTAGTAAATGAGGCATTATTGGATTAAGTTTTAGCAATTTCAACTTTTCTATGACATCTCTGAACCCACGATCGAGAAGTAAAACATCATTCTCTAAGAAATATTTTTTAAATCCATAAGGGGTAGAAATCAAGTATTCTAAAATTTTTGAATCGCTATTGTCGTTGTTTGCAAAAACAAACCTTCAACCTCAAGAATGTATCCGTCAGAGAAAACCAAAATCATGGGCTTCAATAAGTTTCTGTATGTATGATTGGAATACGTCAATAATTGTAACTCCTGATCACATGACTTTTGAACATATAGATAAGTACCATCAATGATAACTACAATAGAATTTTCATCTGAATTTTCATTTCTTCTCGTGATAGATGATTATAACCTAAATGAAGATGGACAAAATGCTCATCCAAAGCTTTTCGAACAGATTCAAAGATTGCAGACACTCTTGCTTGACCATCTACATACATTGAATAAATATGCCAAAAATTCCTGTGACAAGTTTACTAGGAATATTCCTAACGCATTTCTCGTAAATCTGTTGCAACTATTTCTGATGTGTGGCTTTACAAAAGCATGAAGGCAATCGAAATTTTTTTGTGAAATCCCAGTGAATTTCTGATAATTATATGGAGTTATTGGAGAGCCGTTGTCGAAATCGATTTTAGAGTATGAGTTGGCCTTACTAAAGTAAACGGCATTGAAAAATTCTTCAATATCTTCAGCGGACAATTATTATTATTATTATTATTAGTTGAGGGCCATGTGGGCGTTCAAGCCACCCCGCACTGCGACCTAAAAGATCTTTTGTGCATGGACCCTACTTAATGAGCCGTCCAGTCAATATTCAGGCTCTTAATGAACCTGACAATACTGCCGGCCGGTATATGGTGCATACCATCCGGGCTCATTACTCTCCCTCCTAGGTGTTGTAACCTTTTGCAGAAAATGGCTGGGCAATGGCACAGAACATGTTCCACTGATTCCGCTTCCATGTCACAGAAGCGACATCTATCCGTCGAACTTAGGCCCATTTTCTTTAGGTGATACCTTAAGGGGATGTGACCTGTGAGGAAGCCGGTAAGCAGCCTCAACTCAGGTTTCCTAAGTACGAGACATTCCTTGGCCCTGGCCGACGAAGGTGAAATAAATTCCTTCGCCTGTCGCAAACCTGGAATTCCGCGCCAGTAAGAGAACTTTTGCACATCCTCCCAGCGTTTAACTGCTGCCCTATGGTGCCCCTTAGAGACGCCGCAGAAGGGCTCTGGTCCAATTAATGGAAAGGCAGATCCCTCGCGGGCGAGGACATCAGCTGCCTCGTTTCCCACAATTCCAGTGTGGCCTGGCACCCAAACAAGTGTTACCTTATTTGAGCTTGCCAGCAATTTAATAACCTTCAGACAATCCCATACCAGCCTTGACTCAATGGTAAAAGACCTAAGAGCCTTTAAGGCCGATTGGCTGTCTGATACTATATAAACCTTTGCGTCGTTTAGGCCTTTAGAAATGCCTATCCTAGCACAAAGTTCTATAGCATGCACTCCTGCTTGAAAGACGGTTGCATTGGTACCCAAGGACTTCGAGAGTGATACTCCACTCCCATGTATTCCTACCCCCGCCCCATGTTCCGTTTTTGATCCATCTGTAAACCACACCAATGACCCTCGCTCAAAGGATGGTCCCCCTGTACTTCACTCCTCCCGGTTAGGTAATCTAACACAAAATGGTTTGTGGAAATCCAGTTTGGCTGGCATACAGTCGGAAGGCATTCCTATAGTGGGGTCTGTCTGAAACTCCTTAAGGATCTCCAGATGGCCCACCATATTGCCTGGTTTGATGTTACCCTCCGCCTGCATCTTAAGGGCCATAGTAGCAGTATCCTTTTTTACATACAGATGCAATGGAGTTAGTCCTAGGAGTGTCTCCATTGCTGCGGTCGGACATGTTTTCATTGAGCCCGTAACCCCAATGCAGGCCATACGCTGAACCTTATTCAATAAAGTTTGCGCTGTCCTTTGTTGAGTTTTAGGCCACCACACTAGCGATGCGTAAGTGATCATAGGCCTAATAATTGTTAGAAATGACCAGTAGATCATTTTTGGTTGTAGTCCCCAAATACGTCCATAGAGTCTCTGACAGGCCCAAAAAGCCTTTGTGGCTCTATTTTGAATTTTTTGTATATGTTGTTCCCAGTTCAGTTTATGATCCAGGATAACCCCTATATATTTAACCTCTTTGGAAAAGGCAACAATAGTACCGTTTAACGAGGGAGCTACAAGCGAGAGCTTTCTCCTCCTCGTAAAAGGGACAATGACAGTTTTGTTTGGATTGACACTAAGTCCTTCCTTGTCACACCACTGCCATATCAAGTTGAGTGCATTTTGCATGAGATCAGAGATGATCTCATCAAACCTGCCTCTAATCACGATAGCCACGTCATCCGCATAGCCCTGGACATCAAACCCATGGCTATTCAGGAGGATCAGCAGTCTATCATTAACCAATGACCATAAAAGAGGAGATAGTACACCTCCTTGGGGACAGCCCTTTACGGCCCTGATGGTTACTGACTCGCCACCTAATGTGGCTGTAATATGTTCAGCGGACAATACTATTGTTTCTTTAGTTGCAACTAATGATTCTAAAGTCTTCTTATTAAACAAGCCATTTTTGTCAAAATGTGAGCGACAGCATCTATTGCTCATTGGAATAACAATTTTCTTTCTTTTCCACATATCGATTCTCTGTGTACCAGAGCAGCTAGGAAGATTGACTATAATTCCATTTCTTGGAACAGAAGAAACTTTGCTTGACGTTACAGAAGCTTGACTACTGAGAAATTCAGATGTAAATTCAGATTGAGATTCAGTACTTGTGTTTTCTAATGTCGAAAATGAAGTTGTACTATTCATGGTTGAAGCCTGGAAATCAATCTCTGAAGATGTAGTGCAACAAGAACTATCAGGAGTTATATCCATTTCATAATTATGCAAATTATTGTCCACAGTATTACCCTCAGCTGTATTACCAGGCAGTAAGTGATATCTTTTGAACTTTAATCTTGAATGACACTTCAAACAGGCATAACTATTTGGATTATATGACTTTCCTACGCTTTTTGAGTATGTAGTAACATTTATCCATAAAGAAGGTGCTCCTAAAGTGCAAACTCCTCGCCATTTCAATATGCGTGACTTACATATGCGACAGAGAATATGAGATCGTTCAACTACAATAAACAATTTTATGAGATTACATGCAAAATAAATATAAAAAGTACATTTTACCTTCTGGACCCATTAGTGTTAAGTCAAACAGTTCTAATGATGATGAACACACAAGTTAACGAATTGTAAAAGTATTAAAGATTATGTTACACACAAGTTATATTACTCAAAACAAGACTTGAAATACGAATTATACAACAGTAGTTATACAACAAGAGGTTCGAAAATAATCTAATATACAGTTAAGAGGACGAGATGTGTTTCCTAGGTAACACATCGAGCCCGCAACTGTATATTCAGATGATTTTCGAAGCTAGAGTTGTATACGTTAAGACTATACAACGAATGAACCAAATATATTACACAACCAAATAAAAACTGCACCAAATTAACTCATTTTTGCGAAATGTCAAAAATATTAATTGTTTGTTTATATTCATGGATGATATGATTATAACATAATATGATTTACTTGTTTGTGGCCGAAACACCACTAGTTGTGTTAAATTGAACTATCTGATTGGTCTATTTTCCAATGAGTTGTATAGTCTGTTATATATGTGATTGTTATATAAACATAAAAGTTATGAACCAAATTGTACTGATTGAGATTGAGAGTAATGTGTAATGTGTATCTGACATCTCTTGCATAAAAATAATTTTTTTAGTCCAATTGTATGCGAACAAAGAAGGGGCTGCTAGAGAATTTTTAGTATGTTGTTCTACGATTCTTATATAACATATATGTGAAAAATCAAAATTGTATCTCAATGCGAACATATGTAAAATGCCATTGTTCTATGCTTTCCTATGCTTACACATGTAAAAATTGGTCTAGTAAAAATTCAGTTTCTGGAAAACGAAGAAAAGGCTGCCGCTCATATTTTGCAGACAGGTTTCGAAAGATGTGATTAAACATATATTTCAATTTCAAGGCTCTATCTTCATGCGAAAGTACAAAAACGAGGGGCCCAATTTTCACTACATATCACATAGGGGCCTTTTAAAATCCAGGTTATGTATAAAATTCAAACTTGAAAAACAGGCTGTTGAGCATTGTCCATTACAATAACTCCAACATGAACTGGTTCAAATTAAACGTGTATTGATAAAGCTAAAAATGATAAAATTTGAGATATCAAATAAGCTACTACTGCACTACAATCGTTTCAAAATGGCCTCAGAGAAGCCGCCCGCTAAATCATTAAAGCTTCTGGGTATACGCTAAATTGAAAGAAGCCATTTCCGGTGCAATTGAAGAAGAAACAATAATTATAAGTAAAGTCAAAAATTTACAATCCAATGTGCATACGTCTCGAAATTATTTTGGGCTATTAAAACCAAATCAAACATTACCAAACACGACTTCTTATTTTAACTCCATTAGGTTTATTATTTAATAACAATAAAAACGAGAAGAATTTTCTAAACAAGTTTTAAACAAACCAGATCCAAACGCATATAGTTTGAACCAAACTGCTTTAAATCTGTATTCCAACTCTAATAAATCTGAAAAATGTTCCGTCAATTTTAACTTTTCCAATCCAAATCAAATTAATTTAGATTCATCTTCCGAAGACTGATTGTAAACCCATCAATTCCAATTGTAATAATTTAAAATTATCAAATTTTAGTTCTGATTTCGGTAATCAATTTCCAAATTTTAATGAACCAATTTCGAATGGTAGGAAAAAATTGAAACGTTAGCCTTTCGTTATAATCGCAAAATTTTCACAAATAAAAATTTCCCTCGATTTCCAAATAGCTCCAGTAAACTGGCCTTTACGTTGCGCTGGTATAATTGGACCAAACCGGTTGGTAAAAAAAAATTTGAAAATTTTTCTTCTTGCTTTCATCAGAACACTTTGCATTCGAATTCCAAACCGATTAATATTAAACCATATAGCAACAACCCATGCGGAATGCACCTCTATTAGTCGTGCCTAAAAAAAATCACAAGGGACTGATCAAAAATGGAGGATTGTCCAATCTTCGCAATGTCAATTCTTCCATGCTGAAGTACATATTATTTAAGTCAAAGGGGGGAAGCGAGTAATGCATGATCATTCAAAAGCCGAAGCTGTTAAAATTCCTCAAGAATCGCTCAACCGCTTACTGTACTTATTCTCGAATGCAAGAAACTAATTTCACATCCAATTCTAATTTTCCCCCTTTTTTTCGGAAACATTTTTCGCTACTATAAACGCAAGTGATTTTGCAATTTGGTCAATATACAATATTACCATAAAATCAAAATGCAGTCGACCCCCCAATCGGAATAATTATCCGACAATAGAAAAAAAATTGTTCAACAAGGGGACAACCAAATCAATAGCACCATGAAAATAAATATCTGTCCACACCATGATGGAAACAACACTGGTGTGGCGGCGGGACAAGAATACCCCCGATTTCCTCAAATCATGGAAGTAATGTCTAAAACCATCTGGTCCATCTAAATTAAACTTTTTCTCGTCCGAAAAATATAATCTGGAACCATTCTTCCTTCCAATGCAGATGTCCACGGCAGTATTGCTGGAGCAAAGGTGGTTTTTCATAAGTTTTTGTCGCCAGAGATGTGAACACTTTTTATTATCCTCTGAACAGTACGGACACTGGCTGAGACCCCAATTGTCTGCTTTACTTTTTGTTGCAGATAGCATCGAATTCGAAGCTTTGCGCAAAATAGATTTATGTTCCCGTTCTGTTGTCGCCCTTGCTGTGCGACCTATGCGAATAATTTTCTTATTTAAGCGCAAGAATTTTTCCAATTTCTACCTTTGTTAGGGGTTTTCCTCGACCCATTTTCACCACTACAAACTACAGCTGGTAATAAACTTAATAAATTAATGATAATCTTATTAACTGAACACAATTAAATTTATTTACACGAACCTTCTGTCTTCGGCGTCAAAAACTGGCGACAATGGAAGCCAAGGTGATGAAAAAATTTCAAATAATCATCTTAAGTTCTATGGAAATTTTTTAGTGAGGGTAATCAAGTGTCTCGGAATGTATATGGCCAAAAATTTAAAATTTATTCTAATCACCGACCACCTCTGATCTGGTTTGCGAAACATCCGAAACCATCATCTATAGATGATTATTGCGATGGCGCATTGATTTAGCTGATTATGTCTATGAAATAATTTACAAACTGGATAAACTAACAATTGAAAATTTTGCAGAAATTATTGCATTATCCCGATTAAAATCACTACCAAACACCCAGACAATAGATTCTGATATTTTAAATTTCAATTGAAATTAACAACCTTCTAATTCCAATTTATTTAATGAACGCTAGCCGAATTCGTACCTAATACTACAGCAAATGATCCATTGGATAACCAGACGTCCTGGTTTCTCCCGACATGTTCTTGTTTTTTAAACTTCTGCGGGCGTCCATATTTTTAGATAATATTCATTCAGATCGCTAAATTTATTAGGGGCAATGTAAAATACCGGAGGAATCAGAAACATAATATGACCCATAAAATTGTTCAGAGCGCGATTTCTGTTTTAGATAGAAACTATTGATAGAATCGGTTTAATACCTCAGATAAAAAATGGCACTAAAATACAGCGACAAATGTAGAATTTTAAAAATTCTGGTCCCATCCCAACCTTATGGCCGAAAAATTATTCAGCCCATGAAATAATAAATTTTGTATTATAGGAACAATTTATAGGATCTGCAAAATATAGATAAAATAATTCACTAAAATCCAACAAATGTGCTTATTCCATTTGGTGCTAGAGACTGAGAAGATGAATTAGTCTGAATTAGCTAAGTAAATTTGGCGAATATAATTTTTGATTTATAACGACAAAAACAGCGTTGGAAGTATTCTGCAATATGAATTGAATTTGACCCATGGTTTATTTAATAAGATTGATGATATGGCCCAAAGGAATTCTCCAGAGCCGAAATTAATCAATTTTATACAAATCTTAATATCATTAGTAGTAGTTTTTTGTAATTTTTGGCTGTAAATTTGGTTCTGGTATCTACACAAGAAGACGTCCAATTAAAAAGTATCCTAGTGTAACAGCATCAACTTTGGCATCTGACAGAAGGTAAAATGACCAAGAATCCAGCACCGCTTAGAAATGTGTCACTGCGAAACTAAGTTCCTCGTATATGATTATCAGCTTTCTCACAACCCTCTTGAGATGATATTTGAGCGATGTTATACTGCCTCAGATAGTCCTCCCATAGATGAAAGTACCAGAGAGAAAAGCAAATATTTGATTACAATAAGATTTATAAGAAATTCATTAACCTACTTTAAAACATTATTGGCTCCTACGAAATTGGACCCGTCGTCGGAATAGATATCGATGCATAATCCCCTGCGCCAAAAAAATCGTAGAAGTATTGCAATGAAGTTGCTTGGTGTTAGATTGAACACAACTTCAATGTGGACAGCCTTTGTACTCATACACACAAAGATGGCTATATAGGTAAAGTTATCCATACTTTGGTAGACCAGCCATGAATATGCTTTATTTGTAAAGGTCCGGCGAAATCCACTCCTTGTGAATTTTTTTACAAGCAATTATTAGTGTATGTTTTGCTTCATATACTGCTAATAAAATTCCTATGTCACCGCCGACTCTTAAAAGTCGACCATCATCCAAAAATGGATGTAAACTGAAAATTTTGCTGATCTTTGGTACTTCTTTATTTCCTTTTAATAAGAGAGGCTCAGTTAAAAAATGGTCACTGTACGGCGGCTTAAGGATATTTTATCCACGGTAAGTAATTTAATTCTGCTTTGCTTGGCGGTTTTGCTTCTTTTAACATATAAATATTTATACCCATGCAAGAACTCTAACAATTTGTGGCATTTGTGTTTTAATTCCGGATAACACTGTTACTGCGGGTTTCTTCTCTTCCGCATATTTCATCAACTTACAAGTGTGATTGATGTGGCCTGTGGAAATTCTGTTGCATCCTGACTTAACCATTCAGGTGTCTCCAATGCTACTGGTATGTCTGTTGTGCGATTTACTACAAAGATACCTCCTTGGAGGAGATGACACCAACCCAAGACTATTTTGGAATCCGTCCACATGGTAACTTTGGTATCTTAATTGGGTCGACTTTTGTTTTAGAGGCTAATAAATTTTGTTTAACCTCACCGTTTTCGTAAATACACCTGCAATATACGACTGCGTCACAAAACCCATGAAGCTCAAATTCGGTTTCGTTTGTCGTATGCCATCGCGGAATTCTAATTTTTTCCAATTCTGAAAGCTCATCCTTATTGATGGTTTACCACATTGTTGCTTCTTTTGACGGTAGTTCGTCATCCTAATCTAAATGTAACAGCCATAGACTCTGAAACAAAGTTTTTATCGTTTTTATAAGGTGGGTACCAACCAGCCCAATGGAACAAAAATTCTATAGCGATGATTGAATACCCACTTTCGAAGATGGAAGCCGTATGATTTTAAAAGATTTGATACATCCTTCCTAATATTGTGAGCATCTTCTAAAGTAAGGGAACCCGACATGAAATCGTTCACATAAAAATTGTGCATTGTTTTGCTTTTTAGCAAGCTATTACCGATAAATTAACGCGCTTTCGTTGCTAAATACGGCGCTGATGCTGTACCATAGGTGACTGTACGCATTCAATAATGTGTTCGTTGTTCAGTTGGTTCAGATCTCCAAATAATTCTGTGGTAGTACCAATCATCAGGTTGTAGAATTAGTTTCCAGAACATTTTTTCTATATCCGCTGTAAAGTCAAACTTGTATATGCGGAATTGTACTAATATAGTGATAAGAGGTTCGTAGATAGTAGCTCCCACTAAAAGCGTTTCATTTAGGGAAACACCGTCTTGCGATTTAAATTAAGCATCAAAAACTTCTCTCAATTTCGTTGCAGAACTAGATTCTCTAATTACCCAATGATATGGAAGATAATTCACTCCTTTGGATATACCTATGTACTGAAGCAGGTGGCATTATGATTTCCATGTATTCAATGCCAAACATTCTTCCATAAATGATTTGAATTCAGGTTATCGGTCAAATTTCCTTTCCATAGCTTGAATTCTTCTAAATGCTCCATTACAAGTGGTTTTTAATGTTGGTCGAATTGATTTGATTGTGTGGTATGTTTGGTGAAGTGTTCCTCAAAAGCTATCTCATTTTCGCAATATAAACCGTACGTAGTTGCTGATTTGTGGTCCCCTGCGGTAATTGAACCAGCAACAATATATCCAAAAATTGTGTTGTATGGTAATCCTTCACGTGGTTATTAAGTTGATAAAATGATCGCCTCCTATCAATAGATCGATTTGATTTTGTTGGTTAAAATTAGATATGTGTTGCCAAAGATTCTGATCAATTATGAGACCGGTTGGTAAGACGTCATACGTACGATTAAATATTCAATATTCAAGGATGTTTGACAATATTCAAGGATGTTGTACTTTGACCGTAAATAGTAACACGAGCACTTTTTCGAGGAAGATGCGGTCGTTGAATCAAATGTTTGCTAGCCAAGGAATTTCGGGACCCTGAATCAAGCAAGACTATGCACAATTACCATTTAGCTGTACTATCATTAATTTTCGCCAGCGCTGTTCGTAAGAAGGTATAACATAATGTGCTAGGAGCTTGGTGGATGGTTCATTTGATGGTTGGTGACGTAAGAGGATATGGTGTTTTTGGTTGCAAGTATGATGTCTTCCCTTTGTTCGAAACTCCTAGACCCCGTGGAATGAATTTAAACAATAAAAACAGCATGATTCTCGTTTGATTAGATGTCGTCTAACGAGAATATTCATCGATTTAAATTTGGTGCACTCCAATAACTGGTGGGCATTGGATCGACAGACCGGACAACTAAATTCAGATTTTATATGGAATCCCTTAACAACTACATTTGGTCTAGATGGTTAAATTTTACTAAATGGTTTAAGGCCCTCCCTCGAGTTCATCCGAACTGTGTGCTTAAATGCGTAAAAACCTTGCAACGTAAGAAATTCATCGTCAGTGGTTAATCGTTTTCATATAGTTGCTTTGAATCATCATCAATTTTATTAAATAAGATAAGCCATACATCCTTATACCCAGCTAGTGTACCAAGTGTCTTCAAACCAACCGTTGCTTCATCGGATGTATCACGAAGCTTGCGAATATTTGCAGCATTTGCTGGATAAATCTTTGGTTGATCCACAAATAATTTAATAAACTCGTTAGCTGTTACACTTGTATACGATCATGTCGTTTACATAGTTTTTGGTAGGCTTCAATATAATTGACTTCAGTTATGGAAAAATGTCTTACTAAACTGTCTTTCAAGTATTGTAGTTTTTGAGCAGATGATAGGGACGAATTTGTATGAACGGTAATATCAAAGAGGTCAGCGAAGCTCTGCCAATCGTATATTAAGCCTAGGTAATTTTACGTCGCCGCCCCGGTGGCACAGTTGTTAGCATGCCTGCTTTAAGCTCCGGAGGTCCCGGATTCGATTCCCGGCGGGTGATGAAAAAATCACGGCTGGTTAATGTAAGGATCAATGAATTAATCACTTGTTATCCGTTGTAAAAATGATTACGAAACTTCACTATGAAGCGGCCAAATACCTCTATAGGATGTAGCGCCAGCGAAAAAAAAAAAAAAAATTGTACGTCACTACTAACTAACCCTTGGGTGGTGTGGTTTGGTATACGAATGTTTTCGCCGTAGACTGATTCCGCTGAAGATGCTGACAGTTCTTTGCGGTATGCGAAGAAAATCGTTACACCCTCTAAATGCTGTGTGAAATCTGGGATATAAAGGATCGGGTATCGACCTGGTGTTGTGATTTTGTTTAATGCCCATTAGTCCCCGCATGGTCGACATTCTCCGGTCTTATTTGTCACTAGATGAAGCGGACTGGCCATGTTTATTAAATATTTTAATATTTATTTTAGAAATTCAGCGTATTACAATTCATAACATAAAAACAATTTAAAAAAAAAAAATTATTTATACACTTACCATTGAGGAAGAACATTAGACAAGTAATTTGTATGAAAGAAAAATGACATGAAATTATATTTTGCATCTTTATCTAAGTGTGTGTATACAAAAAAGGAATTTAAACAGTTTGCTTTGTATTTTATAGATGAACTTGCCCTATTATGTATAGAAAGAGATAATTAAAATTTATATATTCTTTTCACAACTTCACAAATAAAATTTCAAAACGAAACAAAAAATATTTCCATATGCATATTTTTGTCATGCAAAATCTCTCTCTATGTAAAGTCCTTCCTCAATGCAGTTACTACAAATCACGTCCGAGTGTTCAAAGAACAAACATTTTTCGTACAGCTGCCGCACTGTTGTTTATTCATTCGTCCAATTTCAGGAGGATACAAGTAGCAACTACGTTTTTTTGGTGTTAGTACCTGCGTTTTTAAGTACAGGTTCAATAATCTGAGTTTTGTTGTACAACATCTTTGGTTCATTTGGAAATTTGGTATTACCAAACTTGCACTAAACCTTGCAAGAATAGTTTGCGGCAATTATTGAGCTACCTGCTAGCTACGTTAATGATAAGATGATAAAATTGAGCCGCGCCAAAAAAATCTCAAATCTTATATTCCTGTTTGTCGAACCACAGTGGATCTTAGGTTGATTGCTTTCTGTGTTCTTCTTTCCCCAAATATGGAAACCCCTTCAGAGGATAGCTTGTCGAGCTGTCGCAGATCCACCTAACCTTTATTCGGTATTTTTGGGACTTTGACTTATTGTCCAAAAAGATATTCTTCCTCAATTCCTCATCGACTATCAGGTTCTCTTTTGTTTTATAAAATTTCTCACGGTTTCTTCTAGCCGTACGAATTGTTTTATTATCGAACCGAGTATATTTACTTGCACAACAACTTAAATCTGTGGCACGACATGCTTAGTTTGAATAAAATGTTCCCAAACAGAGGATACCAAAATTCCTGCAAATCTGTTATTTCCTGCTTATTTATAACGGCGCTGATCAGCAATCCGATGAAACAGCGAACCTCAACTAAGTTTGTTGGTTTCCAGATTTTTGCACTTTTTCCGTAAGCATACAAGTTAGTAGAACATTCTGAGCACCTTCGGATTCAGATGCTTCTTTTTCGTCGTCACAGTCAGAGTTGCTTTCCAACACATCTTTTTCGCTATCAGTTGGTTAAGACAATCCAAAATGTTATACTGACACTCATCATCATTTTCTTCCAAAGCAGCTCCAACTTATTATTCCGCTCGCCCAAGCTTTCGGTTTGGCAAATTGTATAACAAGCGTTACATTTTTATTTAAATAATTTAGACTCAAACTTACCTTGTACTTCACTTATTAAATGAACGAGTATGAAACAACACTAAAACACTTGTAATTGATTGATATTGATTGGCTGAATGGAGTGTAAGACCGAGCCTAAACCTGTGTCCCGGATGACGCCGGGCCCGGTTACAGACACCTTTGTAATCAATAGTTAGTAATTTGTTAGTATAATTTATGATAAATTAGTTAGCACAAGATAACACAGTTTTAATCTACATGTTGATTGGATTCTTGTTTCTCTGGAAGCCTTGCCCGGTTACTCAGATACCTATAAATAGATTACATTAATTTTAAATTCAGTTATTCTAAGTAATGTTAATAATGTTTGATTAATTTTAGGTTTAAAAACAAGTCTAAAACACTTGTAATGTTTAATAAATGCACTTGTATAGATAACATATTGTTGGAGACAGCAACAAACCCAGCAATCACATCAAATTATAACCTAAAATGAAACACAAAATTATCTAAGATTAGTAATAAATTTTATAAATTTAATCATAACATTCTGTCAGACTCATGTGTACGGATTTGTTTTTATTTTGAAAATGGTGTCTCAGCACATTTACCGTTACGGGTATAAATTTAAATTTCACGCACTTACCATCCTCGCTATCAAACAACGAATACTAGATTAAATTTAATCTACCAATATACAATATACACACACCTTCATATAATATTGCGCAGATCAGTACGCATACGCATCTAAATTTTCTACATTACACACAAAAATTATGACGATCAACAGGTGGCCGACATCTCATAAAATAGTAAACATTAAAAAACTATTTCAAAGATCACAAACACAGATTACGATTTTATCAATTAAAATATCTAACAGTTTTGTTTTTATTTTGGTAATTCCACTATAGGAGATGATCATTGATAAAAAAATTAAACAGCACGCGAATAAGTGTCATCCTCTCGGAATTAGAACAACTACACAAAAAAACAAAACAACACATGAAATGAAATAGCAATATGTACAACATAATAATAGACAGAGTATGTATAAATAACAAAAAAACAAAAAACTCTCACTCTTCTTCACGATCATATGTTTTTTATGCATACAAAAATTTTGAACGAGATCGAACGCGAATCACACATATGCTCATTTGCATATGTTTTGTGTATATTTACCGATCACACACTTACACATATGAATACGTATGAATGAATAAATGAAATAAAATCCATTAAATACCGCGAGAAAACAAAATTACACGACTAAAACGAGAGAGGCTGAGCGCGAGCGAATTTATTAATTCTAAAAACTAAACCAAACCAAACTACATAACAAAATAAAAAAAGAAAGGGTAAAGAGAAATGAAAATGTAGATAGATATCGAAAACGTAAATAACATTCTAACTAAAGTAAAGTGAGATAGAAAGAAAAAGAAATGAATGAGTTTATGAGAGGGAAATAATAAAAAAAAAAAAAAATTACAATCAAAACAAAATAAAGTACATACACAAAATAAAAATAAAAAACAAATGAAACAAAACTAACTCCTACCTCTTTCCACCGAAGAGGGCAGAGACAGTTAAGAGTAGACTGCCGTTAAGCTATCATCAACGCGCGGCGGATAAATTAATCAAAATTAATAATTTTATTTTAATTATTAATTTGTTTGTTTGATTAAAAAATTATTTTTTTTTTTGTGTTTTGCTATCCAAATAATATCATTGTGTCAACATTAAAAAACAACAAAACAAAATATTATAATTTGGGAGGGAAATTTAATGATGAGCACACAACTTCCGGGGGGAAATTAATTAATTTTTTTTTTCGTTTTTGTTGTTGTTTTTAAACGCTAATTAATTAATTATGTGATAATGTTTTTTTTTTTGGTGACTGATCCTGTGAAAAATGGATCACAAATTGTTATATTGTGTATTGTGGCTTATCCATATTAAAATCCGATCAAGTTAATAATAGTGTGTGCTACGAGTGATGAATACGTGTACTATTCTGGCAAAGTGAAAGGATATATACATACTTAAGTATAAAACAAATGAAAATTCAGTGAAAATTTCCCTTTCAAAAAAAAAAAAAAAAGTTATTTTTAAAAGTTTAACACAAAAATAGTTTTTTAATTTTTTGTATTTTATTTTATTTTATTTTATTTTTAAAAGGCCTGTTTCACTTTTTATTTCGTGGTGGTGTTGTTGTTGTTGTTGTGTAAAAAAAATATAAATAAATAAAAAACTTTTACTTTCGATTTTTATTTAAAAATACAAAAAATTTCTTATAACTTTTTCGATGTTGTAATATTTTCACAACAACAACACTAAAATAAGTAACAAAATTTCTTATATGTATAGCTATAGCTATGTATATAAAAGAAGTGTTGCAAGTGCTAAAAAATATATAAGTAATTTTGTAGTGTTCTTAATTAGAAAATAGCAAAAAAAAATAGAACGTTTTTAAGTAAATATGGATATCATTTGTTTTTCATATAAATGTGATGATAAAAATTATTGTCACGGTGTTGCCCGATTAAAAAATACAGCAGCATGTTTTAAAATATATGTGAAACCGTTACAACAACATCAATACCATAATTATGATGATGGTCGCGTGTTATGAGACGAAAAATTGTTCAAAATTATTGTGTATATAAGAATAAGTGTTACCATATTGGATTACGTGTGCGGATATTACAATATAGTCTTAAGTGAAGTTTATTTATTTTAAGTAAAATACTTTTATTTTTTTTTTTTTTTTTTGGTGTAAAAACTGGATATATACTAAATTTTCCCACAGACAGGTGAGTTCCGCAGATATAAAATTATATTGACCTTCAATAATATGGGGTCCTCATCCTTCCCCTCTTCTAAATAAACAAAAAACGAAACGATAGGTTACCCAATTAATACTATATAATTGTAAGCGGTGAAAAGAAATTCAAGTTTTCGTGTTAGGCCTTGATTTTAAGAAAGCTGTTTAAATATTAAGCCAACTTTCAATAATACATAGTTTATTTGTCGATTTTAAAGTTTAAGTAAAGCACAAAACTAAAAAAAAAAAAATTGTTTTTACTAGTTTGATCTCGAAATCATAAACCGTGCAAGGATAAATGAAAGCCGTAGTTTTTAAGAGAAAATTTTCAGTTATACTTGGTTTATAATCGCGCAATATGTCCGCTGTGTTTATTGAAAAGTGAAGGCTGAGTCAGTGACTTAAATAATATATTGGATTAGTCATCCGACAAGAAATGATACTTACTTAGGTTTATAATTTCCTGGATCATTTTTTGTAAGGGAACTTTAACTTACAAAACCGACGGCTACAAATATTTTGTGTTCTTACGCAACTATATAATGTGTGATCGATCTCATGTGATCTTGAAATCATACAATGTACAATCTTGAACTTTATATTAAGTATATATAGTAAATTATATAATTTTATTTATTTTGTGTTGTTTTTAAAATCGATGCGCGCGGCATTCACTGATCATGACATTACACATTACTAATTGATGTATAACAAATATTTTGGCTATCATAACATTTTTGTGTCAGGTATACATAAAGTAAATGATCATGCGATTTTAAAGTTACGATCAGAAATTCTTTAGTTTAGAGATGTCGTCGAGAAATTATCAAGAATCTCACGATCGTAAAACTGAAGAATTTTAAAATCCATTAACTACTTACTCGATCATTATACTTAGGAATTATCATCAACGTCCTCAATTTTAATTTTTTACTCATGTTTTAATTTAGTTTAACCGGTATACCAAGATCCCAATCTTAATTAAATTTCGAAATGTTAGTTATTAAACTTAACTTAAATCGATTATGATCTCAAGAGATTTGCTTAAAAATTGTAAAGTTGTTATGTAAGTCATCAAGAATGTTAAAAATGTTAAATTGACATAATTAAAATTTTTAACACGTTTTAAGCTTTAATCCATCGCGATCGTTTTAGTGCACACATAGATCGTTACAATTGTTACGTGATACAAAATATTTTGATAATTCCAATGGTTTTTTCATATTTTTATTTATGATCAAGTGATCGCAATATAACAATTTTACAATTACTTATCTAAAAATACTCGCGATCGTCAAAATTTGATCGCGAGAAATGTGATCGTTGTTAACGAGTAAAAATTATAAAACCTTGAAATTCAATGCAGCAGGTTAAGGCTTAGCTGAAAGTTAGTAGCCATAATTATGATCAAGATCTAACACAATTCGTATTAATGAATAGACTTAACTACTTGGTTCTTAGAACTAAGAGAAACAAAACAAAATCTGAGTCGTTTGCAGAATACTAAAGTCAAGTTGCAACTAAGATAGAAAATTTATGTGATCAACAGCTTAAGCCTAGTTGAACATTAGTTTAGCTTAAAATACTGTAAATTTGTGTTGAATAATTTAGATTTAATTACGGGCTAAACCATAATCGAAAATTTAACAAAAATTAATCGGAAAACACTTTAGCTTAGTTTTCAACATTTCCAGTTTGGTTAGCTGTAACCAAAATTTAACACAAAATTAACTTAAGGCATACTTACCTAGTTTGAGCCTAAAATATTTCAAACATTTCTCCAAATTTTTACTAAACCTTCTGATTAAGCCGAGAAATTTTACTTTTGTTTAAAATTCTGGAGCATAGCTTTGAATACTATACATAATTATTAAGTAGGCTTAAGCCGCAGGTCAATTTAGGCTTAAATTTACCTTGATCCTCAATTAGGGAATCCAATGGCGGTATTATATATAAGTCAATACCGGGATCCCGGATTTCAGTATTGCAAAGAAACAGGGATTTTGGGATTGGCAAAAAGACCGGGATACTGGGATTTGACAAAAATCCTAGATTTCGGAATTGCACTCCTTAATCTCAATGTTGAGTCTCAATTTGGGTTTATTGATTTGATTTTGTGCTAGGCTTAAGATTAAACTGTAAGCATCTCAATTTTTTCCCCTTGAAATAAAATAAAATTTTAAACTAATTGATCAATTTTAAATTCAAGAAGCCGTAGGCAATAAGCAAGTTAAAATATAAAATCAAGCCGTAAACGTAATTCCAAGCTTAAAAATCTAGCATTTAATTTTGAGTTCTAATTAAGCTTAGAATTAAAACTAAGAATTTATGTTTTGAAAATTTTAATTTTCTTTAATCTAAATCCTCGGCTTAACCCGATTATTGTCACACGTTTATCCCGGTTTGATAATGAAAAATTTGATTTGAGCCTTAAATCCATGCTCGAAGCTTAACTTTTTTCAGCTTAAGCCCTTAGTCTACATAAGTTATAAATTGTTAAAATTTGTTATATTTAGTTATTGTTTTAAGCCATAATTATGATGAAGATTTAACAAAAATTAATCTCAAGCCGAAGCTTGAGCCTAAAGCATTTCATACCCGCTTTTCAAAATCCCGAAATCAAAATCTCGCTTTTAAAAAAAAACAAAATCTTGCCGCTCTTTCTGGTGAATGAAAATTTTAATTTAAAGTAAAATAAAAATAAAAACTGGGATTTTCTGAATGGATGGGATATCGTTACGACCACTACTTAATTTTTCGAACGATTAGATTAAGACAAATTTCAAATGAGACGCTCCCTCACCTGAGGTTTTCACCTGTTTTAATCGTTTTTTGAAGCTTAAATCCCTACTTTATTCCTATTCAAACCGAAAGTCTGGCATTTGGATCAAAGTTTCAAACTATGCTTAGAATTGAATCTAAAATGTATGTGTTGGTCGTTGGAAGCATCAACCGCTTAAGCATAGCTGTAAATATTACAGTTAAAATGTGACGCATTTAGTTATTGACTTATACTATAATTATGATGAAGATTTAGAAAGCTTAAACTTAAGCTGAAACTTGAGGCTAAAGCATTTCAAACATTTATTCAGATTCCAATTCATCAACATTTTGATTGGGATCCGTCATTGAAGAATAGTCAGGTAAACTACCTTGTTACAAGTTTAATCAGCCGCTTAATCCTTACTAAATTTTTGTTTAAGATTTTTTTTTGTTGTGATTTTATTTTCATTTAACACTTAATTTTGCCTTAATTCAGTGTTGTGCGACTAAGAAATATCAAGCAGTTAGCCTTAGATTTAGGTTCGAGTTAAACTGTGAATCAAAGTTCTTGTCTTACAAATTTAGGGGTCTGTGTAAAATCAAATTATAACTAATAAGGCAATTTCAATGACACAGAGGCTACGTTGCCATTTATAAAATTATGTTTTAATCTGCATTACATTCCTTAAGCATTTAAGCGTAGAATTTAATACAGTAGCTTAACCCTACTTTAATTTTAATTCGTGGTGTAAGCCTTAAGTTTTAGCAAAATTCGAAATAATCAATAATCAGAATTACCACAACTGTAGATTATATCGAAAATGGAGTTTATCAAGATGTAAATAAACTGTATCAATACTAAGTTTAAGTCGTAAGCCGAATACTAAATCCATGGTTAATTACATATTTCGATATGAGAGATAAGTCTTAACCTTACTCAATGCGAATTGAGCTTTAAATTCGAAGCCGATGTTTTCTTTAGTTAACTTTATGATTCGAGATGAGCCTTGCATTAGAGACAGCTTAAGTTAAATTACTCGATCACTTGTATATGATTGATGCCCCAATAAAGCTATTTTTCATTTACGAAAATCTATTTATAACCAGATTACCCAATTTTAAAACCGATTACAGACTTAATTTTTATTCAAACCGACGATTAATCTAAATTAATTTCGTTGATAATTTCCAAACTATCATTGACCAAATGACACGACAAATTTCACAATATAATGTATGTATGTACGCTCTTAACATCTTACGACATAATACGTTTTACTTTTAATATAGTGACCCGTCGGTCGATTTTATTTTTATTTTCTGGTCTACCATCAATGCCAAATTAAAATAATTTAGCCATTTGTCATCTATTTCGAGTACATAATTTCCCCTTTACTTAGTTTACTAACTATTCGCTTGTATATACATACATACATGTATACAAAAAGTTAAGTGGTGACGATGTATGTAATAGTGCGCAGTTTTATGTAGATTCATATAAACAAATTTTTTTCAATGTCACGGATATGTAAATTAGTGACGTATATCAAGTATTTAAAAAATTAAAAAAATTCTGCGCCACTCGTAATTTCTAAATAAATACAAAACGTTCATTATACAAAAAAAAACCGCGTATAAGTATTCGCTCTTATGAATCACACTCAAATTAATTATCGCGATTTTTGGCGCGCACAATTTTTTTGTTATATAGAACACACTGTGTTTGTTTGTTTATGTGTGTTTAAATTGTGCGAATGTGAGTCGAACGCGACTTGATGTAGTAAACTAATTCGCCTAGATCGGAAGTAATTTGTAGAAAATTTGTATCGCGTAATTTTTTTTTGCTTATATAGCCAGATTCGCGAAAAAGTGAATTTTTAATGGGGATTTATTAATTTGCTGATTAGATTGTTGTTTATTTATTCGCGATTTATTATTATTTTAAGAATGAAGTTGAGTATTTTTCGCTATTTTTAGATAAGCTCTACTGTTTATAGTAAGTTTTATTTTTGCGTTCTAATGGCGCGCACGTTAGAATCTCGCATTTGTGGTGGTATAGTATATAGAGGTAGTACTTATGTGCTCGCGAGAATTTTTACGTTTTTGTTTATTTATTTACGTTTTGTCTGGATTGATTGACTGGTGGCAATTTTTTTTTTTTTGGTTTTGTTTGCAATTTTGGAATTTTTGGATAAGCATTACATAAAAAACCTACTTGTTTTTGATAGCGACAGAAAACAAATTCTGAAATGAATAAACTGTCTAATTTAATTATGCGCGAGTTAACTTTCCGCCATTTTGCAATTTTGATAATTCAAGCGCTTTTTTAGAACCCCATGGTTGAGCAGAAAATATAGTTAAACTTATTAGAAATTTTAATTTGGTGTAATTAAGAGCTTTTAAAATTGTTGTCTAACTTTAAAACTTCAAAAAATGTTTTTTTAGAACTAAGTCAAAATTCTAAATTCTGATGTAGGTACTGAAATAATATTTTGTACATTATATTACATTACATTTATTAAAATCTCTTTAATTTGGAGAATTTTAAGGGGACAGAAGTTTAGAAAGGGGTAATTAAAATTAAATAATTTAAATTTTTAAAACACAGAATTACCGATTTCCAGAAAATTAGGCTAATTTTGCTAAAACCATGAAAATATTTAAAAATCAAATTTAGGTTTAAAATTTGATTAGCAATATTTCGTAATTTGATTAAAAAATTTTGAGAGTTTCATAGTTTTATAATTTTATTTTTGAAAGCGCTAATCTTTATACAAATATCAGACAAAAAGTGCCACCCTGTCATCCAAAAGTCTGTTTCGGGTTTGTGTTAAAATCGCTCCAGGAGGTATCGGGTATTATCAGGTACTTCTTGGTAACGCAGTACAAGTGAGGGAAAACGTGTTTCATTTATTTCCACTGAATTATAGGGTCCGATTTTAGCGGGCAAGCTGAATTCGCCAAATACAAACTCAGCTCATCTTTGTCTCCGTCTTTGGCAGAACGTCTCTTACGATGGCCGTGAGCTAATTTTTTGTGATGCCTCCAAAAATCGTATGAGATTGAGGGCTGTTCTGGCCGATCTCCTTCATCATTTGATTCAGACGACGATGATGTGATATCAGAGTCGTTCATTAATTTTCGGACGGATGCAATAGCGCGGGCACCAGCTAAGGTATCTTTAAAATTAATATTTTTGATTCGGGGATCGAGAATCGTTGAAATAGCCATAATGTGGTTGTTCTCGATTTCACCAAACCGGCGGTTTAACTCCTCAACAACATATTCGTTTTTCGTCGTCATTTCCTTTTATTGATTTTATTTGTTCCCTTAGACAATTAATGGTAGGAATGATTTTGCTGGTAGTTACGTAGCCGTCCCCGCATATAATTCTGATCAGATTAAAATTAGTTTGAACTCGAATAAATTCGGCTGCTGTTAAAATTTCTGATGCCTTTGTATTCTCCAGCAAGATTTCATTCATTACAGTGTGCAGCTTGATATAGCGCTCCAACATATAATAAGTGGAGTTTCATCTAGTTACGACGTCCAATATTAACTTCAATGGCTCGTTCATCTCTTGCTTGGCTCTAAGTAAATCACTTTGAACTAAGTGTTCTTGAAAATTTTTACAATATCTCGAACCTTTAGAATTAAATTTTTGTCATCATCTTGGTTTGTTGCATTTTGAACAACCAAATTGATTTTATGGGCAAAGCAAGCCAGATGTTAGGTCTAGGTTAGGTATCGAGTACAAAAGTACTTGGTATCGTAATCCAAGTATCGATACTTTTTGCGAATCCCTAGGTATACATCGTTCAGGTTTGGTGTTAATTCTTGCTTCAGGAAAAGATGACGGCTGTGTATGCTTGAGCCAAACTCTTTGCCAACTCTTTGAGAAATACTTTTCTTCTTCCGCTTTTTGGTGTATTCCATGTTGGATGGCTTAATTCATATAGACGATAACTAGCGAGGGCGGCTACGTCAACCAAATTGAGAAATAAAGTCATCGGCCTACGATTAGTTTTTCTTTTGCACGTATACGAACGACACATTTTATCGAATGATAGAAGCAAATGCGATAGCAAATGATAAAAGTAAAACGTTTTTCTTGTTTTTCGTAGTATAACTAACTAAGAAAATTTCGTCCGAAAAAGCGGAACTAAAAACACCTCTAGCAGCTGCAATTTCTTTCTTCGCAAAAACAACCGGTATTTCTGATTTATTCGGTCGTACTGTTCCAACTAAAGTGGTATTTCGACTACATAGGTCTTTGGCTAGTGGGTAACTTGTATAAACAAATTATCCGGGGTTATATTATAGCTGACGGGCTATTCCTGTCGACCTCCCTTCATTTGGTTGGATGCCCAAGTAAATCTCACCACCTAGAGGATAGTTAGTTTTAGCATCTACAAGCCAAAATATTTGTATGCCATACTTTCTAGGCTTTGACGGTATATGTATATTGCCGAGAAGAACAACTTTCTTTCGTTGATACCAATTGTTCATCCAATGATAGCTCTAGTGATGGTAAAAAAGGCTCATTTAAATTTTTTTTGGAATATCGTCCAAACATGGCGGAATGGAGCTAATTTGTCTTCAAGTAAACTGGCTGGGCGGGTCAAAGCATCGTCAAAATGAATAACTTGTGACGATGTGATTTGTAGAAAAGATCTTTAGGTGCTCCAGCAAAAATAATTATAGCAATATATGCGTATAACTCGTTTAAGTTTTTGTCGCACCATGGCCGAAATTATTTTGGTCATTCCGACCGACTGTTCTCTTCATACTTTTTCTTTGCCTTTCGATTCGTCTCCAATACAATATACTCAATTACAGACTCGGGTATAAGACGTTTGAACGCCTTGACTTTTTCTACAAATATTACCAAAGAACAAGGTTTGGACACCTTTCTGTTTGACGCTAAATTTTGCGTTTTGGATATTTCTTTCGGACTGGGTAATGACCACCAGCTGGTGTTGTCTCGTCTGCCTTGCTCTTTATATTTTTGTCCATGATTTGGAGCGACAACCTGTTCTGGTTCTTCAATATTTATGATCTCTGCAAAATCGGGAACAGCAGTTTCATCCACATCCAATGCTTGCAACCGTAATTCTGGAAGCGGAGGTTCGTTTACGAATGGACCATCTAGGTCGGATAGATCACTATCTCGATTGTTATTTACATCGTCCACCTCGCTTTCACTCTCCTCATATTGGGTAGCGCCAGCCATGTCAAGATCTTCAGTAATACTTCGATATATCAATACTTGTTGGCCAATAGCAGAAGTATATAGAAACCCAAAATGCTGCGGTTGGTTAAGACTTAAGGCGGATTCATGGTTGCCTTCGTTCGTTCGTTCATTCGTTCTGACAATTTTTCCTACGTATAGCTAAACTTATAAGTTTAGGAGCAATTGCTAATAGAAGAAAAAATATAATGAGCCTTAATCAATTTTGTAACCTTATGAGGAGTGCTAATGAAAAACAAAAAAAATTCTTATTTTATCTGCAAAGAAATCGCCTTTACAAATATTTTTCACTGGGCCAGCTGGATGCAAAAAAAAACGTGCGTTATTAAATGTATAAAGTAAATAAATAACATATCCTTAAGTTATGCGACAAACTAATGTAAATGTTGCTTCTATCCTTAGAAAAATTGGTAATGCATCAACATTTTTTACGAAAGAAGAAGTCACACAGCAACACGTATCTATTTTGCAATAAGCTCAAGATAAATTTGTTTCTACTGCAATAGATATTTTTAGTGGCTGTGCTAACCATGAACATGAAGTATTTGTAAGGCAACAATTACACAAGATGTCAGTGCTCGACACAGGTGCATTGCCATACGAAATTATTTTTCTAATTGGATAACCTTATATTATTACAACAAACATAGACGTTACAGATGGATTAGCTAACAGTGCTGTTAGAACTTTGATTCATATGTAGAACAGAATGAACAAAATGAAATCACTCGTGTATGGCTGGTTTTTTCCTGATAAAGGAACTGGTACAGTTGCCAGGAAAAAAGCTGCTGGATTCATTAGGAACGCAATATCGATAAACGAGCCGGTCCTTTACGCTGTCACCCATAAGTCTGTTTCGAAATAATAAAGTATCGAGTACCAGTTGGGTACAAAAGTACTTGGTGTCGTTATAAAAGTATCGATACTATAAAGTATCGATACTTTTTGCGGATCGCTAACTATATGTAAAAAACTTCTGTAAATTTTATATTATCAAAAAGCATGTAAACTCAACTTCAGATGCGAATCTGAGGAGGGATAATAAGGGTACCTACTAAATGAAAATAATTGTTCCCCACTCTAATGAATACAGAAACAGCAGAAATGTGTTTATCGTCCCTAAAAATTACAAAAACTTCCTTAAGAACGATGATCCCAGAAATAATCCCTCCCGTAGCACTGCAGCGTGATTGATAAATACTTAATATGAAAACTACAAATTTGAAGCTATCAGAACTAACTGAAAACTATTTTATTTTAGTACTTGGCCCTGCGTTTTTGTGTTTCAACCCGCCTGAAAACCGCTTTTATCTTTGCAGAAAAATATTGGTACAATGCGAACGTTTCTTCCTATCCTGCCAAACGTCGAATTTTGCGAATAGAAAGTTATATCTGCTCGAAAAAAAATTTGTTTGTAATCGATAGAAGAAACATAAAGAATAATTTGCATGCAATTTAAACAGATTTCTAATTTAATTTAAAAAACAAATTGGGATTATATTTAAATTTCATTCAAACTGAAATTTGATGAGAATTGTTTGACGTTAAATTGTCTTTGTATTAAAATAACGATACATAGCCAATGAGGCCATAAGCTCTCAAATGCGCTCTGGTTTGTATTAGAGCAGACCAAAATAAATATCAATAAACTGAAAACAAGTAAAAAAGTAAGAAAATTTGAAATAACTTTGAGTTGAATTGTAAACTCTGAATTAAGTTTGTATTCGAATGACCTTTACCGTAAGCGGCTTTAGCTTCATTTCGCACCTTCTTAGCAGTATAAATGTTACACATTGTACCTAATGCTTACAAATTTAGGCTGTTTTACAATTTTACTTAAACTTTAATGAATTTTTTGGATTTTATGGCGCAAGATCCTTATTTTTGTTAATTTTACAGATACTGGTGCTAAATTAGGTATTATTAGCGGGAAAAATAATTAAAAAAAATTCATTATAAAAAAGTATTTATTACATCAATAATGCTAAACAATACTTAAATAAATTAGGAAATATGAAAATTTTTAAAACAGTCGTTTTGCTTATAGTATAACAAACTAATCCCACGTTTTTCGCAATCTGTTTGCGTACATCCACTGCAGGCTGGAAATTTTCACCTCATTCGTTTATCCACTCAAACTGGCCAGTGCTCCCATTGGTCCCCAACCCCACATCTTTCGAAGTAACACGTTGAGCTGGACCTATTTTTTTATTTTATTTTGAATGAGACATGCAACATCACTTCTGCGCTTTGTATATACGGTTGATTGTCTTATATTTGTATAACGTCTCTGCTATAGCTACTCTGAATTCAGCAGAGTTAAGAGTTTTACTGGTACTAGACTTGCCAGCATTTATTCTTCGGTATAAAAGCCATGAATTACACATAGCCATGTCTAAGAAATAATAAAATAAATCGTAGATACCAACGTTTACTACGGAGTCGAATTTTGTAGTGGACCATATCTGATAGGTCGACACCATCCATATGTCGATTATATTCTGCTTCGACAAAAAAACGTTCAACAGAAATGTATTGATTTCCAGACTTGTCCCACCATCTTACTACAGATGTTGGGTATTTTTCTTCAAAATTGGATGCTAGAGTGACAATTTTGTTATCTCTCCAAATGACTACTGTCACGTCAACTCCATTGCAGTTACTAACCTGTTCTATTGACGTATCGCGCGGTTCATTTTTAAGAATTTTCTCATTTGCCAGCTTGCAGTTGGGAATACGATTTTTTCTTATAGTTCCTAAAGCCAAAATGCCGCGACTGGACATGTATTCAATAAGCGGGATCGAGGTGTAGTAATTATCGCAAAACAGCCGGTAGTTCTGATTGGTAGGCACATCGCGGGCAAGGCGAACTACCACATTAGATGATACCCCTAACTGATGCTCGCCGGCTTCGCCAGTTACACCACATATAACAAAACGTTTGAAACCCCATTTATGAGGTTTGTCGGGTAAATATTGTTTCAGCACACTTCCAGCTTTTGTTGAACACATTTGTTCATATATAAGATAAGTGCGCTTCAAAAGGAACTTTTTTGAAGTTGTGGTTGAGTGCCTCTATCAATGGCCGGATTTTATTTATATAATCGATCAGAATCAACGTAGGTATATGGTAATATTTTACTATTGTCGTTGAAGTGTAAAGACTGCCTAAGTAATTCGAATCGTTTCGACGGCATTGTCTCTTGTATCGGCGCAAAGCTAAGTTTTCAAACCAATACATTTTCACATTTGGCATACGAACTATTGTCATGTAATATACAATACCAACAAATTGGCGTATTTTTTGGCTAGTTACATTTGCAGGTTTATTAGTATCTATCTGAGCATAGTATAAATTGCTGACTATAAAACAACTTATTCAGCGTTTTTTTACAATTATTTTTCTTTTGGACAAGGAGAATCGCATATTGTTGTTGCGTGAATAGATACAAATGAAAAAGACGTGATGGAAACCAAATTAAAAGATTTTTTTCATAGTACGAGAATTGACCCCCTGCTTAGTCAAATTACGCAATTTACGACTAATTTTGATCCTGAAAAAGAAACAATCAAATTGAAATAAACTGTAAAAAAAATCTACCCAAATCCGCAATGTTGCATTTATGCAACAAAACAGTCCAAATCAGTCCAAAAATAAAAGAGTAATTTGATTTTACAAAAAATATTGTTGATTATTGAAATCCATCCTCTTTCTTACCTTTTACTCACATCAATTTCAATAGCCAAATATCAGTATTTCACAAATAAATCACTTTTCGTAAACGAATTCAAAGAGCGTCAAACAAGTTTGTACGCGTTCATCACTTCAATGCAACATAAATACAAATGTCGCTATCTAGTTAGCTGATTTGTTACTAAATCGTTAAAATGCTCTGTTGCCGATGTATAGCACCGAGTAAAGTCGAACTATCGGCTTTTGCTATATTTTTACGTTAATTTGAATGGTACGTTGCAGAAGTGCAACGTGACTCCATAAAGGGTTAAATTCAATTTGAGTAATTTTGAGTGGTTTCCGCTAATTAGTTTGAGTGATACTTTAATTCAATTTTTGATTCAAACTCCACTCAAACTTCACATGTGGATTTTGCAGATTAATATTTTTCACTATTGTTCAACATATTTTACTATTTCTGACCAAAATTAAGTTTTAGTTATTTTGAGTGAAATCTGAAAATTTCAGTCAAAGTTTGAAGCCAAATAGTGTAAATTTTAATTTAATTTATACCATTTGAATAACACTAAATAAATGGAATGAAGTTGTATTTGAGCTTAGTTTGAGATTTTTAAATGACTCAATAATATTTTGGGTTTCTTAGTAACGATCAGCATTAAATTTCTGGTATTTTGAGTTCACTCAAGCGTAATAAGCTAGTTGTTGAAAAATTCAGTCAAAATAAAATAAAATGAAAGCTTATTTGAGTACAATTTGAAAACTATTACTTAAATAAAAATTTGAGTGAAAATTATAAAATTCAAACATTTTCTATTTTGAATAGAATTTTATTTTGAGTATTATTTTGTTCAGCAAATATTTTATAAATTCTCAATCATCAATAAAATTTGAGTGAATTTTTTAAATGTCTAATACATAGTTTGATTTTTCCCTCAAATAGTAGAAACATGAGAAAGGTTGTGATTAGCATTGGATTTCAGATATTTTGAGTTAAATTTTTTATAATTATGATTGTTTTGAGTTGACTGTGTAAATCTAGCCAGTTTTAATTTTGAATTAATTTTAATAAATATTAAATAGTTTTCTAAATACCATAACCACGGTTTAGATCATTTGTTATTTTTATATGCCACTTACTCCTTTATTTAAGTTGGTATGCCTTTATAGGATGTTATCCTTATAAAGATAAAGTCAGATTCGAACTTGCGGACGACGATTTATGTGAAGATTTATGTAACTAAATTTCTGAAGCAATTATAAGCACATCATAGAGTGAAACAATCTTGAAGTAGTTGAAAACGAATTATTGTGTGATTTAAAATATTTCAGATTTTATAACAAACGCCTTTAAAATTTTACTGCAAAATTTATAATTCTTTGATCCAATAAATTAAAAATAATCAGCAAAACTATTGATTGACGATTTGAACTAAAAATATCTGGTTTAAATCAAAAAAATCAAATAATTTGTTGTTTTTTAAAAAATAGATGTATTTCCCACTCTGTCTGAGATAATATGATTCTGACAAGATCCCATCACCGATATATTAATTTCCGACAGTAACTGACAAATTCTGAGATGGTTTATCAAATTGTGACGCGATATTTCGAATTCCGACATAATATATAGAATGCTGACACGATAGTTATACCAAATTCTAAAAGATTTATCGAATTTTGCCAGTATTTAGCAAATTTTGAGATCGTGTGTTTAAGTGATATACAAACGCATTTTAGTAATTTTGGAGTTAGGACTGTCACATTACATAATAGCAGCCCTAACTCAAAAATGATTAAAATGCATTTGTAACTTAAATACTGAGATGACGATATGAAATTTAACTAATCTTTCAGTTTGTATCGAAGCCTGACAATGATGTTTTGAATTCCTACATGATGTACATAATTTCGATATAAAGTTAAATTCTGAGACGAATTTTGTCGTCATGTGTCGAATTTCTTCCTAATGAGATGATATATAGAATTCGGACATAATATGTATATAGAATTTCTGTGCGTTCAGGTCTCAACGTGTTGATTTTACCGAACATGTTGGCAACAGTTGGCTTACCTGAATGCGCCCAATAGATAACGAATTCTGATATGGTATTTTAAATCCTTAGATAATTTATCAACCTCTGACTTGATATAACGAACTTTGACATAATAAGTATAAAAAATTCTGACAGGATATATCAAATTCTGAATTGATTTCTGATGATATTACGAATTCTGACATAAATCATCGATATATCAAATTCTGATATGGTATATCGAATAATAACGCGAGCCATCATATTTGTAATTATGAAACGGATAACCAGAGATAATAAATCCAGCCTTCTTAGTAATATACATTTTTGAATATAACTTCACTCATTCTTCTGAATAATCCTAGTACTAGACCAAATACCAAATAAATTTAGCAATTCCACTGAACATTTAGACCCGTTTCAATTTAACGAGAGCCTAAAATATTTCAAAATTTTAAGAAGTTTTTAAAAATGTTTAGAAACTACTAGGATTGTATGAAACACCCATCAAGAAATGTAAATCTAAATTTTAAGAATTTTTCCATTCAAAGAATTTTAGATTCATTGTACATATATTAAATGCAATAAATGCATTTCTGTGGTCACAAGGCATAACAGCTTAAGTCGACTTAAGCAAAAATTGACTTTTCAATATTCAACATTTTTTATCTATCTTGTAATTTCACCAAATGTATTTTAAGCGATTACGCATTGTATTCAAAAGATAAGCGACAGTCTTTGGTCAAAAGATAAGCGCACTTAAGTCAAATTTGGTAAGTTACAGGATAGGTAGAAAATGGCGAATATTGAAAAGTCAATTTTTTCTTAAGTCGACTAGGCTGTTATGCCTTGTGGCCACAGAATTCATGATTGGCTGCAAATTAATTTTTGTTACATGCCAGTACCATTATAAATAACACTAAATTACATAATAAGTTAAGTTTCTTTGCTGGTCTTTTAATGGTGAAATTTGGTTGATATTGGCAAAACGTGCTATAACCATGTCATTATTGTCTTGATGTTCTTGATTTTATAGTATGATACATTATATAAAGGTGACGATACGTTAGTTAAATCGGTTCAATCGGTTTACATAATAGGACATTCCAAAAATCAAAGCCACGTAAAAACCAAACTGATATGTTAAGTGCGCCAAGCTTTTAATTCCGTATATCAATACTAAACCGATTAATAGCAACTTAGTCATTACACCATGTGTCGATTTTAAGCTTGATATTCAAATGAATTTTGGTCTATAAAACACTAAATTCAGACTAAATTCTTCTAGTTTGCTTTATGTATGCTTCCACAGCAATGAGCGACAAAATACTTTTCCATTTGCAATTTGATGCAAAAAAAATATTTTCGATAAATTTGTTAAATGATGAAATGGTACCTCAATCAGCAAATGGTAATGAGAGTCACCCCAGCAGCAAGACTAACGAATATTTCAAAGCTGTCAAATATTCAGATTCTAAGTTCTGGTACACATAAAAAAATCTGATGAGTGACACCGGGTCTTTTCAGAACATTTAGCTAAGTATTGTTGTTGCACTTGTTTTGAAAATAATTGTCGGCTTCCGGGAAAATTTCCGATAGTTCAATTAAACCAAGGATAACATCCAAAAATATGATTTTTAGGAATTCATGAATAACTGGTCTGACTTTTATTTTGGGTGATCTAGTTTCAAAAAGTGTTGAAATTTGTCTCTTTCAAAAATCATAAACTTATACATCAATTACAATATTTGAAGCTTTTCAATTTTGAATAATGTTACTTTTGTAACCAGTGTTTGGATAATGTGATTTACGACTCCAAAAACTTAGGATATTGTTAGTTTTGATTTCAAATTTTAATACTAGTCGTTCACAGCTAGTATTTTCTTCCAGATCACACGTGCATGAACCGTTTATAACATTAAGATAAAACTGCAGATCTCGATTATCTCGCCAATTTTCACCATGATGCTTGGCTGAGGGTTTTTCAACGTCTAGTTTCTTTTTGCGGCTTAAATTATTTCCTTCTGTAATTTTATCTGGTTCTAAATCATCGGATTTTTTCCCCAACGTTAAATAAATTGCATGTTTAAAATTTAATACTTCGCTGTTCTGACCTACAAGTTTACCATAAATTTGTTCTTTCGTTGATATCACCTCCAGCTTCTTAGTTTCCTTTTCGATGAAACCAAACACCCTGAGGTGGAATAAAATTGTGACCTGTTACAGGATATACTATTTGGATCTCATTATGGTCTGGAGCTTTTGTTGCTAACCAATAGCTACACATAGGTATTATTTTTTATTATTACTGTAGGGCCATTTTTGTGCATGAACCCTGCTCTGAGCTCATTATTCTCCCTCCTAGATTTTACAGTCTTTGGCGAAAAATGTCTGGACAATGGCATAGAACATGTTCCGCTAATTCCGTTTCCAGATCGCAGAAGCGGCATCCATCTGTCGTATTTAGGCCCATACCTTAAGGGAATGTGACCTGTATGGAATCCAGTAAGCAATCTCAACTCAGGTTTCCTAAATACAGATATTCCTTATCCTGACTGACGAAGATGATATAAATTTCTTCACCTGTTGCAAACCTGGAATTCTGCGCCAGTATAGGAAGCTACACAAAGCTATGAATGTTGAATTTTTATTTTGAGCTGCACATCCATATCCCCAGGATTCTTTTTTGATTTTCTCACATCAATAGATGACACCAATAAAATGTTATTACGTTTGGCACAGCAACTCGAACGATGTATTCATTAACCGAAAGTAACATTAAACATAAACACTCATCTTACCGCCTTCAGATATTTTTTGCCACTGGGCCGGGTTCTGTGTTCCTTTTCTAGTTTTTCCAAAACCTGAAAGGTAAACTCGTATATTTTAACAATTATGTTATTTTTTAAATTGTTAATAAAAAAATTTTGTTATAGCCTGAATGATGTTAACCTGTTGCTCTTATGAATATCAAAAAGTCGTTAATTTGCTTTTTTTACGCTTTTTCTCTCACTGTGCATACGCAATTCAGAAATTAGTTAAAATATACTTTGCAGTTGGTCATTTAAACAATTTAGATTCAGTTGCACATTTAAACGATTCATTTTTTTTCTGTCAGTGTTTTGCTTAATGTATGAATCTAAATCATGTCCATCCATTATCCTCTGGATAATGTTAGTTTGGGCAATAACAATAAATTGAAATATTTGAATAAAATAATATGGTATTGCTAACTCAATTTCGAGAAATTTGGATTATGTTAGTTTTGATTCTAGTTAGAGGCCTCATATGTAGCAAAATTTTATTAGTATTGCCAGATTTATTTTTTTAATTTTCTGGGATAAAATCCTGGGCTAACATCACATGCCTCTTGGCATTGTGAATTTGAAATAGGTACTTAATATTAATGAGTTCCGGTAGAAAATTTGGCTACTGTGTGCTACTTAAATGTGGTGATTTTAAAGCGATTGAAAATCATTTGTTTTGATATTTTTGGGTATTGAATTAGAAGGGGCCTCCTTGCGTACTAAATTTATTAGAAAATTAAATTTGTCCAGAAATGCAATCAGGATTATTACTGGATTCCAACATTGCTTAGAATTGGTAGGTGAGACATCCTTAAATAAATGAGTTTTAAATTCCTCAAAAATGTATCTTTCAATTAGTTGAAATTCTTTGAACCTCATATTGAAATTAATTAAATTCTTAAATTTCTTGTGATTTATATCTTTGAATGGATAATTTTTTAACAAATTTTTCAAAGTTTTCGACTAAAAATTTTTTTAGCATTTATTGAAATTCTTTAGTTGTTAGAATTTTGAAACTTTCTTGAAATTTGTCTTGAAATTGGACAAAATTATTTAGTTTTGTTAGTTTCTTCAAAAATTTTGAATTCTAAAATTCTGAAAATTATTTGTACCTACCTTAAAATAATCTAAATTCGTACAGTTAATAAATCGGTTACAAAATATTCAAATTACTAATTTCAGTAAAAAGAGTTACCACTGACAGACTAGGGATTAGCTAAGCGCGATTAGCTAAACCAGTTTAGCTAATCTACCACTAAACTAATTGCGTTGACAGACTAAGGTTTAGTAAGTGGCGCCACGAGTTTATGGTATCGGTATTAAACAAATATCATCACCTTGTTTGAGTTGATTTTCTTGATTTTGTTCAATAATTAAATCAAAATAAAAACAACATAGACATTAAAAACCAAATTCTAATTTAAATACTTTAATTATTAATTACAATTTTCAATCTTATTATTTATACCTATCACAAATTTTTTGTAGTTTTAAAAATGTTGATAATAGTTCCATCTATATTAAAATAGCGCAACTTGTATTTACAATTTTATTTTAACATTTACATATAATGGCGCCACATGGCGCCCATGAAATAAAATGCGTTTAGCTAATCTTGAACTTGACACACTTGAGCTAATCTCGAAAAAATTACTAATCGCGTTTAGCTAATCCCTAGTCTGTCAGTGGTATAAGTTCCAAAATTTAAAGGATCCAAAAAATATCTTAAAGGGCACCAATATTTTCGTTAAAACGTCTACTTTCGAATGCCGAGTACGGATTTTGAAGAAAAAAAAAAGATGGCGGCTCGATATGGCGGCAAGAATTAGGAAACATAGGAATAGATAATACGGAAATTTTATTATTTAGCCTGGTTACAAAAAAGCCCTTTCAATGGAATTGTCCATAGGATTGTTTATCGGATTTTATGACATAAACTAATTAATTGTTAAATAGGACAGTTTTTTATAAAAAATGTGTCCCATATAAATATAACACATAAATAAATTTGTTCCATTTATGGTACATTTTTACTTAAATGTCTTGTTTATAGGATGGAAAACTCGAATAAGTGCATCAATAGGAAAACTTATCCTCAATCGAAAAATAAGTTTACGATGACCGAGTTGGAAGAACTACTAAATTCGGTAGATTCGGAAGACGATGAAGATTTAAATAACATACCGCTCAATAGTAATTTTCCCGAAGACGTAGTTATTCTTCCTCCAACTGCTAGAAGGCGATTTTCGACCTCGAGGTAGATGAAAATTATCTGAAAGAGGACTTTATTGAGCAAAATGACCACACTTGCAATGAACGGCTACCAAATATTTTGTCAGACAACGTCAATTTTAAAGTTTTAGCTGAGCAAAATTGACCAAATGTTAGAAAATATAAAGTTGACCAGAAGGAGGAAATTGACCAGAAGCAAAACCCATAACCATTTAAAAAAGTGGAATTTGAATTTGTTGTGGAGAAGGAAATAGGTGTACATTTGGAGGAAGCAACCACTTTTTATTTTGATTTTTACAGAAAAGTTTTATGGAAATGCGGCGACCTTCACTCACAAAATGCAGCACAGAAAGACGTAAAAGGTTTTCAACCAACGAATTCGGCCGAAATTCGGAGATTATTCGCGTCACACATATTGATGGAAGCATTGAACTTACCGCGAATTAGAATATACTGGAATACAATTTTGAATATTGAGGTTGCAAAAGGCATGCCCTTCGTTAGGTTTGCCCCAACTGCGAAATTATCTGTATCTTGACAATAATTCCTAAGAATTGTACGAATAAATTTTATAAGGTTCTCCCAGTTTTTGATTCAGTAAAATCAAGATGTCTGCAATTCAATTTGGAGAGAAACCATGATACTACCATGAAACGTTCGAATTCGGATTCGAAATGCCATCGTTGGTCTACAGTTAGCAATCTCAGGTCAATGTTTTTTTATATGCAAAGTATTCAATAGTTATGGCCAATATAATAGCCGCATTTTTTGACGCATAGCGAATCGGATCAAAGCAAAGCTATCGCTCTAGGTCGTAGAGAAAGTTGAACCCTTCCTTTATCATCCGAGGGTTCCGGGTTCGATTCCTTGTGACGATTGTGTGTTGTATTTGTAGATATGTGTGTGTGTTATAAGAACGGCGGTAAAATAAAAACAAGTGGTGCTGTGCTGCTGTGCAAACATATAAAAAGTAGAAACACATTCTAAGTACAACTTTAATCCTCTCCTTTCAAAAAAAAAAAAAAAAAAGTTTACTGAAGCTAGAAGCTAGGGAATGCAATCTTGGGATTATAATAAGTGCAATCCCGGGATTGCATTCCCTAACTGAAGCAACAACAAAAATTGAACAAATTTTTGATTTTGGATCAAGATTTTGATTCGAATAGCTCTTTGCATTTTTTTGTCGTTTCTTGACACATGATTTGATCCGAATCAGATCAAACGTTAAAAAATGAAGCTACTTTGCTTGAAGTTTTTGCTTTTTACATGATTGCAAATTAGCGTTTTTTATAATTTATTGGCCATTGATGTCAGAAATCAAATATTGTGTTTCTGGGGCAATCATATGTAAAGAATTGATTCAATTAATGGCTCAAAAGATTCGCTCGCTCACTATTTCCAAAGTAAAATTTTCTGATATTTTAATTTTTACTTCGATTCAACATATCGTTCTTCGGTAAGGACTTAATTTTCAGAGTAAATCAGCAAATTGGAGACCTCTAAATTGCGCAGCGTTGCCCCCGCAATGCGGGAATATGCTTCCCTGCATAGTTATGCTGCTGCTGATTAAATCATGTACGTATACAAAATCTATGGTTTTTAAATTAACCAATCATGTTGTAAGTAACTTGCGTAGCAGGCAAAAACGTAAGATGTTTCTATATTTCAGGCGCAAACACAGCTTCTTGGACATGGGAATAATATATCGGATCGATACTGAAATGTTTAACTGCAAACGACCTGCGTGGCATAAAAATGCTAAATATTATTGAGTTCAATGAAAGTTTTAACGCCCGATTTGAGTTGCTCTCAATTTTTAATATTTCGCCATCCAATCAATAATGTTACCGTTCGAATTGTTAGAACTCAATGCTAAATAAACTGCTGGCCTGGGTTTGGTACCGCCTCTGAAACTACACATCATACTTCCATCCAAATCTAAAAACAATTCACTGCTATTTTCATCGTTGAATAATTTTCACGAACTGTCCACAAAACCTCACGTTTTTAACAAAACTTGGCCTGGGCCATTCCCTAGTATAGCAAATAAAACAACCAATTCATAAATTAATTGGCTGATTTGGAAAAAATAAAATTCAACAAAAAATATGTAAACGCGCTAGATATACAAACTTGTTTATTACAAATTTGAATTTCGGTAACTTTTAAGATTTTCAGGACATCTGGTTGAATATGTTGGCGTACACCATATAAAATAAGGAAATAATTTTGTAGAATGTTGAAACGTTCTTATCATTCGACTTAATATTGGATAACCCCGCAAGCAAGTTATTGTTTCAAACACAATAAATTGTGATTTATCAATTCGATTATTTGATCGTCCCACACACGCCACTATACCACCCATGCATTTTTATATAAAGCGCATTTTTCTAATATTGTAAATACCCAATATCTCAACATTTCACTAAAAAAGATTTTCTTTATGTCGTTTCTAATCAAAATAGTTACACATGAACAATGCAGCAATACTATATCCATCCATATACTTAGTAATAAATAACTAACTAACAATGAAAACTATTCAATAAATACTTAAAATGCGCGATTGTAAAACATTTTTGTCGCGCAATTACATTTAATGTACATATACTCGTATAACATGATGTAATGTATATAAGTATATGACTTCGAATCTCTCCCCAACTTTACTATATTTGCGTTTCAACCTTTTAGATTCTGGGAAAATTTTTTAATGAATGCATAGTCACTGTATATGTGCACACGTAACAAGTATTGCGCGGAACACAACTTTCTTAAGTGTTATTTTATGTTTATTGTAACAACTCGCGCGCGGACATGACCACAATAGAACGAGATACAATTCTGCGATTGTGTTAAACATTTTACTACAAAAAAAAAAAAAAACGATTCGATTCCATATAATAACATTACATAGAGTTTTACATTACAATCATATACAAATTCTATTTTCTATTTTCTTATCAGCGGAAAAATTGTTTTTTTTTCATAGTTTAGTTTAGCTAATCGTACACGTGTCAAATTTCGTTTGTAGAAATAATGTACATAACTAGTCTATATACTTACTAAACAAAAAAAAAATTGACAGTTGTTACAGAAAAAATACTGCGGGTTTAATATTTAGCATTGGGTGTCATGTTTGTTGTACATGTATATATTTCGAATGGACTTTGGTCTTGTGTTTGGAGTAGGTTGCGGTTGATTTGAAATTGTTGTTTTTTATCATTTTGTGAAAATTGTAAAAAAAATGTTTTTATTCTTAACTTTATAAAATATATCCGTATTACCTGTAGTAAAATTCATTAACCAAATTGAACATGATTTTCGAGTTATGTCTTTCCGTTTGTCAGTCTATTAATACCTCTAAAACTCCAGCGGATTAACGAATTCAAACATTTCCACTCACCTTTATATTTATTAGTGCCTGCACTTTACTACTTAACCTCGTGTTTCTAGAGAATTTAATTTTAATTTTTTTTTTCGTTTTAAACTTCATTCAATCTTCATTTAATTCAAAATTAGTTGGAATACTTTTTGAAATGTATTCAAATTAATTTCCACTCACTTTCAAAATTAACGAGAAATACTAGTTTCGAGAATTTTATTTAATCTTATTTTTTTTCGTTTTAAAGTTCATTCAAGCTTGATTTGATTCAAAATTGGTCAGAATATTATTTTGAATTATATTTGAATTAATTTCCACTATCCTTCAAATTAAATTGATTACTGCTTTAAACGTATTAAACAACCTCGTGTTTCTCGAGAATTGTATACTAAGCATTGTTAGTGTTTTTGCTTGTTTCAAACTGCATTTGATTCAAAATTGATCGAACTTGTCAATTATATTCAAATTAATTTCCACTAAGGGCCAAATTTGATTTGTGCCTGCGTCCAAAGCATATTACATAACCTGGTATTTCTCGAGAATTCAATTTAATTTTTTTTTCCTGTTTAACTTCATTCAAACTTGGTTTGATTGAAAATTGTTCGCAATACTTACTGAAATGTATTTAAATTAATTTCCATTCACTTCCAAATTTAATTGGTGCCTGCGTCTAAAGCACATTAATTAACGAGGAATATTTATTAGCTCTTGATAGTTTTTGTTTGTGTCTTAAACTTCATTCAAACATGATTTGATTGAAAATTGACCGGAATATTTTTTTGAATTATATTCGAATTAATTTCCACTAGCCTTCAAATTTAATTGGTGCTTTCGTTCAAAACGTATTAAATAACTTCGTGTTTCTCGGGGACTTTATTTTTTTTTTTGTTTCAAACTGTATTCAAATTTGATTTGATTAAAATTTGATCGGAATAATTTGTTGAATTATATTTTTATATAGGTTTATGTCTGCATCCGAAACATATTACTTAATGAGAAACACGAATTTTCGAGATTTTTTTTTTTCATTTCAAACTTCATTTGACTGAACTGAATTGATCGGAATATTTTATTGAATTATATTCAAATTAATTTCCATTGACATTCAAATTTAATTGGTTCCTGCGTCCAAAACCTATTACATAACCCGTGTTTATTGAGAATTTTATTTTTTCATGTTTTTTTTTTCGTTTCAAAATTCATTCAAACTTGATTTGATTCAAAATTGATTGGAATATTTTTTAGAATTATAATTGATTTAATATTCTAGATTTAGAGAAAATAAAGCTAAAAAATTCGGTGTCTGCGTTCATATTTCTCGAAAATTAATTTAAGAGATTTACTTTTTTTTCGTTTTAAACTTCATTCAAACAAGAATCGATTGAAAATTGATCGGAATATTCTTTCAATTGCATTCAAATTATTTCCACTCACCACCACTCACCACCATTTAATTGGTGCCTTAACACTTTACTTAATCTCGTGTTTCTAGTGAATTTAATTTTTAATTTTTGTTTTCGTTTCAAACTTCATTCAATCTTGATTTGATTCAAAATTGGTCGGAATACTTTTTGAAATGTATTCAAATTAATTTTCACTCATTTCTAAATTTAATTGGTGTCTGCGTTCAAAACACATTAATTAACGAGAAATACTAGATCTCAAGAATTTTATTTAATCTTATTTTTTGCGTTTCAAACTTCATTCAAACAAGATTTGATTGAAAATTAATCGAAATATTTTTTTCAAATTATATTCGAATTAATTTCCACTAACCTTCAAATTTAATTGATGACTGCTTCAAAACCTCGTGTTTCTAGAGAATTGTATGTTTAATTTTTTTTTTGTTTCAAACTGCATTTGATTCAAAATTGATCGAACTATTTTTTTTTTTCAATTATATTCAAATTAATATCCACTAAGCTCCAAATTTGATTGGTGCCTTCGTCTAAAGCAGATTACATAACGATTCAATTTAATTTTTTGTTCCTGTTTAACTTCATTCAAACTTGATTTGATTGAAAATTGATCACAAAACTTTCTGAAATTGATTTAAATTAATTTCCACTCACTTCCAAATTTAATTGGTGTCTGCGTCCAAAACACATTAATTACCGAGAGGAATACTTATTAGTTCTTGAGAATTTTTGTTTTTGTTTTAAACTTCATTCAATCATGATTTGATTGAAAATTGACCGGAATATTTTTTCAATTATATTCGAATTAATTTTCAATAGCCTTCAAATTTAATTAGTTCCTTCGTTCAAAACGTATTACATAACCTCGTGTTTCTTGAGGACTTTATTATTTTTCTTTTTGTTTCAAACTTTATTCAAATTTGATTTGATTGGAATATTTTTTGAATTATATTTTTATATAGGTTTTTAGGTATGCGTCCGTTTTCATTTCAAACTTCATTTGACTGAATTATATTCAAATTAATTTCCATTAACTTTCAAATTTAATTGGTGCCTGCTACCAAAACATATTACATAACCTTGTGTCTCGAGAATTCTACTTAGTTTTTTGTGTTCCAAACTTGATTTGATTTGAAATTGATTGGGATTTTTTATTGTTATTATATTCAAATTAAATTCTACTTTCTTCGAAATTTCATAAAAATATTCATTTGCTGCAATATGTAACATTTAGCTGAAGAATGTGCAACGGTTGAATAAACGGTTATGTCAGACTGTGGCAAAAATTTGTTTAAATGTAAAGCCATGATCTTAATACAGTCCTTTACTACCTTTCAGAGATGCGGGTTTAAACTAGTGGCAAATCTGTTAAACAGGATTTAAAATTGATAAAAGCTCGTATGGCGTCGAACTTTAGAATAAGTGGTAATTTGTTTTTCTTGAGCTTCACTTTGCAGAAAATCATCAGTTATTTCAATTTGTTGGAATTAGCTGATGTGAAAGTCAGGGTTCTAGCCTTAGAAAAAAACGAATTTAAGAAGGAAACAAATTTTAGATTTGGTTACTTTCTACACAGAACAGAAGCCCAATGAAAGGAAATTTGGAGTAATTATTTTGTCTGGAGATTAATTTGTAGGCTGAATTTCCTTAACCTAAAAAATTTTAAATTTTTTGTTTACTCTAAGTCAGAAAGAGCAAGAATTTCAGTCTAAGAAAATAAGGAATTTAGGGCGAATATTCGGCTTAATCCTAATCTTGACTTAGTGCTAAATAGTTAAGCCGAAATTAATTATTTTCACTTATGATTACGACAAAATTCCGCAAAGAAAATGAATTTCAGTCTCAGAATTTCGAAATAATAATATTTGGCTTAAATCCAAACGTAATGATGGTTAATGACTTTTGAGGCTGAAGGGCCCAAATTCGGCTTAATTGTAAAAGGAAACTAACTTGGACGAATTCATTATAAAATTTTCAATTACACCTAAGTATTTAGATCGAATTTCATTATTTTAACATGCTTCGAAATTCGACAAAGAAAATGAATTTCAGCCTAATAAAACAAAGAATTTAAGCCGAATATCGTGATAGGTCGAATAAATCTGGTCCAGAATTTTGAATTAAGCAAATTTTTTGTGCAAAAGGAAATTTGAACCTAAAAAATTTGTGAATTACTTTAGGTCTAAACAGGAAAAGAAAAAATGTAACTTATTCCAGACTCAGACATATTACAAGCTTTTTGACTTCTTGAATAAAAGATTCCTATATGCATGGTCATTCCAGTCAAATTTGAGGTTTTTTGTTACTATTCTGTTTCTCCAGGAATCTTTAGATGACGAATAGTTTAAAGAATTGCTCTGGAAGTAATCACATAAACTTGGATGAATCCATCTTGAATTCCCAATTTGCCACAAGTGAAGTTACACCTTAGCAACTCGACCCAACAGTAAAATATATTCGTAGTGCTACTTAGTATGATTATGACAGTGATGTACACGATAATTTGTGCACTCGGCTAATGAGGGTAAAACTTAAATTGCCTTAAAAACATGATTTCTTGGATCTATTTTATTCCTTGACCTTTTATCCAGTTTTATTTTTAAAAGCATGATAAACATCGTTCGCAGTTACATAAAATTAAGAATAAGCTTCCTTCATCGAGTTACCTAATTACCCCCTTCCTTGCATCAATCGGGGAACTTCATTTATCTGAGTAGATGTTCCAAAACCGAAACACACAGGTTAATACAGCGGCTTCACGGGTTTGGCATAATTACGTTGTACTAATTGCATTCAGGTTAGAGCAAGCACATCGGAAGAAAGAAACTGTAGCTTTACTTTATCCAACTGTCTGCTGTCATTGGGATAGAGTTATCTGATGAATATTTCGAAGGTTATAGAGCGAAGCGAACAAATGCGGAACCGTAAGAAATCTTTTACTATTTTTGTTTCTGATTTAAAGCTAGATGGAACATTGTAAAATTTATTTGACCAGCAAACTGTAACGGGAATATGTGAAATGCCGAAAATTAAGTCCGGTTATAAGTAACGAAATAATGGCTGTTTGGCTTTAATTTGAAATTATTTTAAGGGACTGAAGGAAAATTTACGAAATAATAAAGTTGTTAAAGTAACGTTAGGTTGTATTTCCAAGTTGCAACAATTTTTAAGCATACCAGTGGTTTAATGGTTCCATCCTCCTGATTTGACACAATTGGGTTGACCGTTGGTTCGAAATATGTTGGATTATGCATGCTAAAAGATGGGTCAGAATACTTTATAGGATGTTCAACATTCAAATATAAAATATCGCATCGTAATGCGAGATGATTTAAATTTGGTGGCTTGAGGATACATTTGACTGCAAGCAAATATCAATGAACTTTATTGAAATATTTCTCAGCATATTCAGGTGCACGTTCATAGGCCCCATAATACAAACTCTTTCATGTCACGCTTAGACCGTTAAATCTTAGGCTTTGTTAAGGGTTTCAGTCAAGTTCATGTTTGATGATGTTGACTGCCGTCATAAACATTTGTTAGCGAATATCTGGAGAAAACAATAAACAATTTACAAGAGTAAATACTGAGAGGATTCAGATTCCGAGATGTTTGTGAGGAGTTCAATAGGTTTGTTATTCTTGTGCCTTGTTCAGTGTCACCGTCTTTTGCAAATTTCTCAAATGACAAAATCTCTCGATCTCATTTATTTGTTGAACATAAAATAGATTTTCAAACTCACTTATCTATCGAGAAATACAAATTTGCTAAAAATCGTAATTCTTCAAAATTTGGTTACGTTCCAACCCAGTTTCTGACTTTATTCCAAACTTCGGTCTGCTAAATCTATTTACGGTGTCTTAGATAATAATTGTCTGTCAACAACCCATTTAATTCCCCGTTCCTATCGACACATGCCAGAGAATGGGAAGATTAGGTGACGAATTAAATTTTTGTGTCAAACTTCAATCAAACTTTCTTCAAATTTTGTTCATATTTATTTTAATCGCCCAAATTATTTTCAAATTTTAAGACTTATTTATTTTAGAATTTCAAACCCAACCCAACGTGAAATTTTTGGGCGTGAAGCTATAGTGCAAGCAAACTAAATTCGCCCATACCCATCGATACACTATGATTTAGCAATGCTAAATTAGCTAAACTCGATCAGTGATTAACTAAAATTGTGGTTGACTTACTTATCATGAAGCTTGAAAGTGTCACAAGGATTACGACATTTTATCGGAGTATATATGAAGGTTGTGGTACTCCTAGTTGGTGTTCATCGAAAGTTTTATAATTTTTTTCGTTGCGAACTTCAATCAAACTTGTATAAATTCTTTGTATAAACAAATCTTAAAATTAAGTTTTCACTCAAAATTAGTGTTTTTTAGGTATACGCATAAATTGGAAATTTTAGTTTCTAGAATTTTAGGGAAAACCAGATCTTGTTGTAAACAAAAATATCGTTTCTTGGAAATATTAATTGCAAGATCGCGCAATTAGTATATCTGTCCGATCATCATTAATATTTAAAACAAAAATTACCACGATCATTCAATCATGTGAAATTTAATAGAATTTGATAGGTTGCATAACGCTTTGGTTCAAAACCCAATATTTTTCCAAAATAATCAAAACTTGACTTTTACCCAATATTCTTCCAAAATAATCAAAATATAAATTCGGTTGGCGCCGACATCATAATTTTGAAAAAATTCTAATCAAATTTATTCTCTATACGCACGCGCTCGCATCAATTATTTCCCCATAATTTTTCCCAATTTTGAATTTAGGCCAAATCAATTTTCCTCCAAAAACAAAATAAGAATTTCTAAACTCTTTTCAATTAAAATTTCGAAAAAATGCTGTGCAAGATCGAAATAAATATGCCGCCACCGCTATAGGGTTAGATTCGTTAACATTAATTATATATTCTCTAGTCGAATAGTGTATGCTCGATCCAAAAAAATGAATAAATAAATAAAAACCAACAACTATTTTTATTTAATTGAATAAACACACTAAAATAATATTTCGTCGACCTTGAAATTCATGGCTTAATTATGTGATTACTAATTTAAAAAGCAAAAAATAGTTTTTTTTTACTATTCCTTATCTATCCGAGCCATTGACGCTTTTTTTGTCAAAATATATCGTAAGTACGTGGTGTAATTATAAAAATAAAAAAAAAATTGTTTTGGAAATTTCAATGTCTGTTTGTTTATTAAAGTCGTACGCTATATGCGACCACTTTACACTAGTTTTAAAGTGTGCACACATCATGTAATAATAATATGTCTACATAGATAACTACGAAGTACAAGAATTTTTTCGTTAGTTTCGAGTATCGATCTGGTTTCACTTTCAATTTCCTATTTATTATATTGTATAACCCTCAACTTCAACAAGTGTGTGTGTAATGGCGGAGCATAGAGTACGGAACCAATCTGACTTTCATCAAACAAGCGTATACGAATATGTATAATTGTCCAATGCCAAATGTCCAAAAAGCACACACAAATTTTTCGTTTTTTAAAATTATATTTCACAAAACACTTTTCAAGGTTCCCCTCTGTATATACATATATTCATATAATACCACACTACAATTTCTCTTTATAGTTTTTACTGTGTGTATACAGCAGCGCAGCATACCCACAAACAAACGAATAACAACAACAAAAAACTACTCAACTTTCCAAAAAAAGCAATGTTTTATAAAAAAAAAAAAAAAAAAAAATTAATTCCCCCGACACTGGTTGACTGATTATTACAACAATACAAAATACAACAACAAAAATTACAACAACTAAAACTAAAAGTTTCATAATTTCGTTTTTTTTTTTTTTAAATGAAAGTGAAAATCGTATATCGCGATCGCGAGAAAATAAAAGTGAAATGAATATGTTTTGCTTGTGTATAACAGTTTTGATTTTGTTAACTGTTATACATTATATACCAATGTGTAAATATGTCGAAACTATCACAAAACTAAATTTAATTTTTTTTTTATCAAATTTAACCTACATTCGCCGTTTAGTTTTATTGTTTTCTATATTATGTATAATATTTACGCCGAGTAAGCGAGTTCTTATCAATTGTCACGTGAACTAGAAATTTATATGTAAGTACATATAGTGTATTAGTGTTGTACTACTTTCAGAATTGAATGATGATAGGCGAGCGGACAGAGTAGGGGAAAATTACAAACCATGAATGTTCTAATCACAATTTTTTTTTTTTTTGGCAAAATCAAATTTGTCATACTATTAAATCGGTGGTTATTGATAAAGTCCTCAGAATTTGTAAATACTAACATTCTTGTAATACTTAGAAATCAAAGAGGCATCATTTATTATGACGGCCTAACCAAATTTGACTAAAGGGAATTAAATAACAATTCAAATTTGGTTCAAACCATTTCAAACTACAATCAAACTTTTGTCAAATTTAGTTTCAATTAATTGAATATTTGATTATTAATAACGACTGCCAATTTTTTTAGTTCTATTCAAATTGCGCACGTCAATATCAGGCTATTACATACATGAAAGAATGGTTCGAACGCTCAACGAGTATTCATAGATATGTATATTGTTCGCCATGGCCAATCGTATTGAGGTTATGAATAAATGCAATTTTGCCTCTGCCCTATACCGAGGTTCGAATCCAAAAGCTGATATTGGCGATCAATGGTTCTTTAGAGTTCGTTGTTAGGTTCTTTGTTTGAACATTATGCCATTGTGATGTTAGGAAGTTTGACTGATTTGTCAAAATTTATAAATATTTTGCTATGTTGATATCAATTTGTTTTATAGTATAGGAGAGACCGAGACCAAAATATATGATTCATAAAAGCAACCAAACTTTAAAGTTATTCAAACCATTTCAAATTTCAATCAAACTACATAGTATATAACACAATTTTAATGCTAATTTGTTTAAATATATTTCCAAATGAGAATTTCATTGTTCTTAACTATTCAAACCATTTCAAACTCAATCAAACTAGTATTCAAATATATAGCTTACTTATCCAAAAAGTTTATATATTCGAAATACAACCAAAAATGCAATATTTTGCTTATTTTTAGTGCAATCAACCTTAAAATAGTTTCAAACGAGTAATTTTAGCATAATAAAGTTCAAATTTCGTAAGTTTTGGAATTTATCTTTTTGCTGTTGTTTATTTTCTTAATTTAAACTAAAATTAAATTCAATCAAATTTTTGATTCAAATTTAGAAAGATTTCAACAAGAATTCGAAATATATTAATCACTTATAACAAACTTATAATCAAACGTTACAATTTTAGGTGACAATAAAATATCCGTTCAAAATACATTTATATTTTACACAAATTAAGCTTCAACTCGATCAAACTGATGCCGTTTTAGACACAAATCTATTTAATTCCAGCCAAACGATGAGTGAAAATTTACCAAATGTGTTTAGAAAGAAGCAGCATATCAAAACTGTTGAATTGCGTTTTCAAACCGAACAAATTTGAACGGCATAAGTTATGATTATTATACAGAGAGGGAAATAAGTAACCGTTAGCTTTACAAATTACATTTAGTTTCAAAAATCGTTGCTATTGAAACAAAACAAAATGTAAAGTTAGTAATCAAAATAATTTTCATTTACTAGTTCAAGTATTTGGGAACGAGATTAAATAATATGTTTGTTCAAAGGTCACATTAAACCTGCACTATCCGAACTCTGACATCATTACCGCAAGTAAAACTGGTTTCCAAAACTATTGTCAATTAAAAATAAATATAAGTATATTATATAAGTTGTAATCAAACTCATTCAAACCTCAGAAAATGTAAAATTATATTAAAACGTTTTCAAATTTCAATCAAACGAGTATTTTCAAAAATACAATACATTCTTCTAAAATGTAAACAAATATAAACATTCAAAACGTATTTTAATAAGCAAGCATTTTACCGCATTCAATTAGCTAAAAATGTATCAAATATCTTTTCAAACTGGTTTAAATTCCAGCATTTGATCACTAAATGGATATTATTTAAAAAACTTATGTTCGTGAATTAAAGCTACCTTAACCTCTCAAACTCATTAAAAAAAATATAAAAACTTGATCTGCACACCGGTTTCAAATAATTATCCAATTCAATGCAACTGTTTCAAACAAGAGCATTTGAATGTTAAATATTAAATTATACCATGGAATTCGTCTACATTGTTCAAACTAGTTCAAACTAAGTTAAACTAGTATAGAAATATATCATAATTAACTTATATCATTTTATTAAATGACAAACGTTATCTACTCAAATTAGATCTCTTCAAATTTCAAACAATTACAAAAACCAAATCTTCAAACACATTCAAATGCAATCAAAGTTGTGTGCACAGTGGAATTTAGATGCAATAAAATCAAATATAATATTAATATTTTATTTTTTGTAAGCTAGGTAGTAATAAAAATTAGTTTCAAACCATTTCAAACTCATTCAAAGTAGTGTTCAAATTTCAAAATTTATTATTGCTTAAAAATAGGCTTTCAAAATGTAGTCAATAAATAACAATACTTAACACATATTAATTTCTGAAGTCTCATTTATAAATGCACAACTTGTCAAACTAGATTCAAATTGAATTTTTAAGTTTCAAAAAATTTAAACGATCTACCATAATTAATCCTATTAGCAACTTGCATATATTGAATGGCACTTTAAGCTAAGAGGAATTAAAATTTCATAACATTTTTCATTCAAACCATGGTTCAAACTTAATCAAATTTTAAATAAATGGGGTGGAATGATATGTTCATCAAAATTCAAATCAATCAACTGAAACTAACCATTACTTTCAAATGCAATCAAATGAGTATTCAAAGTAATATTTACAAATATTATTGTACAAAATTGGTTAGTAAAGACTCAAATCTGAATGAATTGAATTTTCAACTATTCATAGCATGGAGTGTGATTAATTTTAACGAATTAAAAACTTGATACAATACATATACTATCCTAATCTCAGTGAGACTGACTGAACAAGCAATCAAATTTATTGAAATTAGCTAAATTTGAAACTAAAATCCAAATCTAATCTTTTATTAAATACAAAAAATCAAGTTATTGATCAAATTAAAATATTTCGGTTCAAACTTCAAACTTGAAACATATTTTTTAAACCCCCTTTCAAATGGTTTTAAGCTAGCCATCATATAACGATATTATGTAGAATCTGATGTCATTAACTTCATTTTAGGTGGTTGAAAGAGGGATGCCTCTATTAGAACTATAGTTAATCAATCATTATCACCACCCCCGTCTGACTGATTTGATGAGGTTTCAAACTAGAAAAACAATTTTAAGACAATTCACGTGTTACATAAATGAATCAAAACTGATACATTAATTTATTTCCAATTTGGTTCAAACCATTTCAAATTTCAGGCAAGTTACATATTCAATGATAAATTCAAGTTCCAGTCAAAAACATTTAATTTCTGACAAACTAAACTTCTAAATCTAATCAAAACCCATTTACCGTTAAGAAAGTAGTAATCAAACTCGTTCAAAATACAATACATAAACATTCCATCGAAAATAAAAAAAATATTCAAAATTTGGTTCAAATTATTTCAAAGACAATTACTGTACCCAAAACCGTTTTATTTTATTACGGTCAAACTAACAAAGATACAAATTGTCAAACGACTAAAATTTACATTCAAGCTCTTTCCAACTCAATCAAACTAGTATTGAAATATATAAATTATGGTTCAATACAATTTTCTTTCAAATTTCTTTCAACCATTTACGTAATATTTAGTCTAAGCAGGTTCAAAGTTACTTTTCAAACTCACTCAAACGATGAAATTTTCTAGCTTTGAAAAAGTTATCCGTTTCAAACCATTTAAATGTATAGTCACTTGATAAGATTTAAAACCCTTTAGATTTAGCAAGTAAACACCACACAAATACAATCAAATTTGTATTTAAAGTCGAATTTTGAGTCAGATTTCAAACTTCTGTTACTTTGTATCAAATTTCCGTTAAATCTAATTTAATTCGTACATTTTCCGCCTCTTAAAGTTTATGTACGAAGTGACAATGCTCAGTGTAGCTCAAAATTTACACAGCAATTCAAAAGTGTCCAACTAGTCGAGTTATAATTTGCTTAAATTTGAGCTAATGTAACATTGAGCTACATGACGACTCATCATAAACTGAGCTAAAAAAAGGTCTAAAATTGTGTTGCTCAGTGTAGCTCAAAATTAAATTATTTTGCTATTCAGCAATTTCAGTTAGTTGAACTATGTAATTCGTCACTCTATCATTCTATAATGTATATACCAGAAATAATTTTATGACAAGCGCTTATAGTATATACAAATGTACAAACACTCATAAAGTTCAGATCTCATCTCGTACATGCTTTAATAATCAATTTATATAGTTGATTAAAACTAAATTTTTTTTAATTGAAAAACCAACATACAAACTTCCAACAAAACAACATACAATTTCGAAATCATAATCATCATCATCATTATTTACTATATAACTATTACTATCACTATTTGGTATATATTGTAGTTAGCTATTTGTAATTTTTTTTTTTCTAGTTTTTCTCAACTAACTTTAGTTTGTGTTCGTACAACTATATAATAGAGAAACTGTGTACGCGAACCGAAAAAATTAGGTCATGAAAAATAGTTTGAAAGTATTTTAGTTATTTCTGTATAAAAAAAAAAACGTAACATGTATCTCAATTTTTTTTTTTTAGCGCTCACTATATTTCTTCTGTATGTATGTAGGTACGATCGCGTACTTATACATATATATATATATATAACATATATACTTATTATAAGTAATAAACTGTAAGTAGTTTTAACGTTATCTCATTTTATCGTCTATATAGTGCACATAGTAATGTAGATATGTAATATAGAAGAGTTTTTGGTCGTTGTTGTTGTTGCCGGAGTTTGAATTAGAAGAAAAAAAGTTATCTAAATTGAAAGTAAAATCGAAAACTAAATAAAAAAAAAATGTTTTGAAATAATTAATAATGAAATAATAGTTTTTAGTTTTAGTTGAGTAAGAAATAATTTTAATGAGTGTATGAGAGATTTTTTGTTTTATTAAAGCGTTTTTTTTTTTTTTTGATTTTTTGATGGGTTTATGGAGGTTGGCGCCGGATTATATACAAATTTTTGGCTGTAATTCGGATGATTCTATCTGACGGCGAATAAGTTTGTGAAATTTTACTAGATGGATATGATTAATTAGGTGATTTGGGAATTGGCCAAAGTTGCCCTTTTTTTGTCAAAAACGTACTAAATTTGATTAGAATGATGACGATTATCAAATTAAGCAGACTGCCCTATCGGTTTGTCCTCCTTGGGTATGGAAAAAATAAATACCTATTTGATATGAGATTGATTGATCGAATTTCTTGTTCATCTTTAGTGAATCAGTCTGATGATTCTTGCACGTTTATTTGACATTGTAAGAAATTGTTTACAGTTCTCGTTATACATATAGTTTGAATGTTGGAGCTTATGCCAAATTAAAATAATATAAACTGTCACTTAAACGTTCCTAATTTCCGCTCAATAAATAAAATTGATTGCAAAAATGTTTGAGTGAAATTTACTATTAAATATTGTATCTTAATTCATTCTATATGATCGAGGTGGTTTTGATTAGCTTAGAATAAACCACCCTTCTCAAGCTTAGATTTTTTTTTTAGAAATACTATTTATAAAGGGTAATACTGAAAGCTCATTTCTCGTGGTGAAAATTTTCAATATTATTTGAGTTAAGTTCGGATTTAATTAAGCGTGTAAATTAATGAGCTGAGATTATCCGAAAAAATCCGAAGTTTTTTGAGAATATCGAAATTATGGTAGAATTCTAAAATTAGTCGAGATTATTTGAACTTTTCGAGATTTTTTGATTCCATTCGAGGTTTTTAAGTTTATACGAGATCTGTTTGCCGTTTAGAGTTATGAATAGACATTTTCGAGATTTTTCGAGATTTTCGTTATTACCAAGCCTGGAATGATATTACTGATTATTCGAGATTAAAGATTTCTTGATTATTCAAGATTAATCTAGAATTCTAATACCGAAATTATTCTAGAACTAGAATTATACTCGTATTCGAGCTTTTTGATGGTTTTCGATTTTATTCGAATTTCTCGATATTACTTGAAATTTGCAATGAGTTAGGCATCATGTTACAGAATTAGTGATAAATCGATATTCTCGAGGTTTCAAAATTCATTCGAGATGTTGCGTGTTTTTTGTATAATAAACATGTTTCGAGATTATTCGAGATTTCCAATATTATGAAGCCTGCATGATATTACGGACTATGCGAGATTCTTAGTTATATCTTGATTTTTTTCAAGAATATTCTAAAATTCTAAGTTTAGCCGAGATTTTCGAGATTTTTCGATTCTATTCGAGTTTCTCGATATTACCTGGGATTTGCATGTTGCATCATGTTACAAAATTAGATAAATCGATATTTTCGATATTTTATGAAATTTTTTTTTTAAAATTCATGCGGTATTTATTTGCCGTTAACTGTTTGTGATATTTTATAATAGACATTTTTCGAAATTATTTAAGATTTTAGATATTACGAAGACCGCATAATTTTACGGATTATTCGATTCTAACTTCTAAGTTTATTCGAGTTTTTCGGGTTTATTCGAGATTTTCGAGTATCCTGGAATTCTAAAATTAATTGAGCATTGAGGCTATTCGAGCTTAGTTAGATTTTCGATATTACCAGGATTATTCTAGAATTCTAAAATTATTCGAGAATATTCGAGCTTATCTCGATTTTTCGGTTTTGATTGAATAAAATCGAAAAATCTCGAAAAGCTCAAATAATCTTGAATAATTTTTGAATTCTAGAATAATTTCGATATTTTCCAAGTTGTTACAGAATTAGTGATAAATTGAGATTTTTGATATTTTATGAGATTTTTCGAGATTTTAGAATTCATTCGAAATTTATTTGCCGTTGACTGTTTGTTATAATGTATAACAGACATTTTTCCAGATTATTTAAGATTTTCAATATTACGAAGCCTGCATGACATTACGGATGATGTTAGATTATTAGCCATATCTTGAATTTTTCAAGATTATTCCAAAAGTCTAAGTTTATTCGAGATTTTCGAGATTTTTCGATTCTATTCATGTTACATCATGTTACAGAATTAGATAAATCGATATTTTCGATATTTTATGAGATTTTTCGAGGTTTTAGAATTCATTCGAGATTTATTTGCCGTTGACTGTTTGTTATATTGTATAATAGACATTTTTCGAAATTATTTGATATTATAGATATTACGAAGCCTGTATATTTTTACGGATTATTCGATTCTAAGTTTATTCGAGTTTATTCGAGATTTTCGAGTATCCTGGAATTCTAAAATTACTTGAGGCTAATCGAGCTTAGTCGAGATTTTCGATATTACCAGGATTATTCTAGAATGCTAAAATTATTCGAGAATATTCGAGATTTTCTCGATTTTCGGTTTTGTTCGAATAAAATCGAAAAATCTCGAAAAGCTCAAATAATCTCGAATAATTTTTGAATTCTAGAATAATTTCGATATTTTCCAAGTTGTTACAGAATTAGTGATAAATCGAGATTTTCGACATTTTATGAGATTTTTCGAAATTTTAGAATTCATTAGAGATTTATTTGCCGTTGGCTGTTTGTTATAATATGTAACAGACATTTTTCGAGATTATTCGAGATTTTCAATATTACGAAGCCTGCATGATATTACGGATTATGCGAGATTATTCTAAAAGTCTAAGTTTATACGAGATTTTCGAGATTTTTCGATTCTATTCGAGTTTCGAGAAATCGATATTTTCAATATTTTATGAGATTTTTCGAGGTTTTAAAATTCATACGAGATTTATTTGCTTTTATTTATTTTTTATTATTTTATTTATTTATTTTTTTTTTGTTTGTTATATTTTATAATAGACATTCTTCGAAATTATTTGAGATTTTCGATATTACGAATCCTGCATAATTTTACGGATTATTCGATTCTAAGTTTATTCGAGATTTTCGAGTATCCTGGAATTCTAAAATTAATTGAGGCTATTCGAGCTTACTCGAGATTTTCGATATTACCAGGATTATTCTAGAATTCTAAAATTATTTTCGAGAGTATTCGAGCTTTTCTCGATTGTTCGGTTTTGTTCGAATAAAATCGAAAAATCTCGAAAAGCTCAAATAATCTCGAATAATTTTTGAATTCTAGAATAATTTCGATATTTCCCAAGTTGTTACAGAATTAGTGATAAATCGAGATTTTCGACATTTTATGAGATGTTTCGAGGTATTTAAGTTTATTCGAGATGGTTGCATGTCGATGGTTTGTAGGAATTGAATGCATGTATGAGTCAGCCGCGTCTACAAGCAATTCAATATAAAGGAGCAACTCACCTCTTATAAACACTAAAGAGATCTGAAAAATCTTGAAAACTTCACTGAAAAACTCGGTTAGCTCGAAAATCTTGAATAATGTCGGTTGCCTCGAGTAATTTCGATAATCGGTTCGGTAAGTAACTAGAAGGCTAAATTAATTCAATCACCTCAAATAGACTCGAATATCCCCTCTCGGAAACTCGAATATCCCCGTAAATAGAAATGTAACTCCATTTTACTCCGGTCAATCTATATATTACGCCATTACTATTTGAAATACTACGGGAACGGGAGCAAATGCATTCTGGCTGGTGTCTATAAAAACATAAACTACGATCAAATCTTTTCCAAATATATGTCTTCTGATCGTCTAAGCCGATGTAGATGTCTCGCATCAACATCTTGCTCCTCCTCCTAGTGTTTAAATAATTTTACCATTTAACTTGGCGCTTAATGCTTCGGTTTGGAAATGCCAGACAACAACTGTAGACATCTGGTTCTCGAATTTTATGATCTGTCCTCAGAAAACGCTGGGATAATTGATATTTTTCGATAACGCGTCATCATGGACTCAAATAATCAGATCCGTAATTCACAGAAATCTTTCCGTAGGCGTATCTTTCCTTAGTTTAGTGCACAGGGCATTCGACTCCAAAGTGTTGTGTAGCAAAAAAAATAATGTTTGGCTGTGTAGATCGTGTGGCAACGACTATCGGCTTTCCCCAGTTACTTTCCCAACTCCGAAGATACTTACCAAGCTGCCAAAATAGTATTGCAATCAAAAATTTAATTTTGATATTAGGTAGGGTCTAGAGCCGTTGATGCCTCTGGGATTTGGAAATCACCTCCGATATTTCAAGGGTATCTCCACTTTAATAGTAACTAGAATCAAAGCTTTACCGTTCAGCAGACACGTCTGCAGTCTAACCAAATTTTCCATGGTGGTGAATATTTTTTTCTACCATGGGCCAACGAGGTGACTGCAAGTTTCTTTTGAACTATTGTCTCTCTTCCCTTATCTTTTGCTCGAAATTCTTTCCATATTTGAAGTGTTCGAGTTTATACTTGTTAATCCCCAAACTCAACCAACTCTTTTCGATTATTCGAGTCTGTAGGCGATTTTTCTTGTTCTTCTCCACAAAAAAAACTCTAAAATTTTATTCGTGTTATGATTGGCTGATGGAGTTGTCTCAATAAAACCAGGTTATAAAGAATTAAGGAATTCGCCTTCTAAAATTCATCAAGCTAATTCTTTAGATTAGAATTCAGACTATTGTTGTTTTGTACAATTCTGAGTAAAAAATTAATAAACAATAATTTAAAAATTTTAAAACTCTAGAAGAGCATTTCAAATTTTGAATTTTAAATCGACATACTTCGTCTAAATTGTATGAATTTAAATTTGTTGAATTTCGATTACTGAATTTTAGGCTAAAAATTTAACTTTATAGGATTAAAAATTTTGGATCAAAAAATACTGAAATTCTTAATTTTTCTAAAATTTTATATTAAGAATTTTGAAACTGTTGTTTTTGGGCCAGATTTTCATATTTAGAAACTCTTCATTATTCTCATGTATTCTCAAGTTGGTTAATTTGGCCATGAGGTTTTGACCGGTGATATTCCCTTAAATACGATTTCTTTCTATCTGTTGATCATGTAATCCTCCACTCCTTAGTATCTTTGGTTTGAAATCAATTAATCCGTCAAAATTATTATAACTGATTAATTTTAGATAAGACTCAAACCATACAAATCAAACATAATATTTGTAGTCAAATACGTTCAATGATCATGTTCACACCCACGTTAAATCTATCAACTATTTCCTCTTCCAAAAAATTTGCATAATTTATTTTCATTTTAACAAAATGTATTTATAAAAATTACATAATTTATAAACACCAATAAAAAATGATCATGCATATGCGGGATTATATAAAAATTATAAAAAAAATGTATAACAGTTGAGAAGGTTAGTAAGGCTTTCACATTTTGGTGATCGCGATCGCGCAAAAATTATTAATTCACGTAAAACTAACTATTATTACACAATACATACTTATATACGAAAACGAAATTTCTCTTTACTTTTTTTTTTTTTGTTTTGAACATGGAGGAAGGGAGGATGGGGACTGACTATCTATATAATATAACATTGAAAAATCAAAATGTATGTATCGCGATCGCGATTTAATGTTTAGTTAGGCTATAGTGTAAAAAAATATGTTTACAAAAAAAAAAAAAAAATTGGGATTTCCGTATTTGATAAGCGAACTTTGTGTGTAAGTCCGAATTTCGAAATTCGATGTATAGTGTGTGGTTGATGTACAATATAAATTACACAATAATGTAACCATTGTTTACGCAGCGATCTTATGTACGCATACATACATTCTAAATCGCACTAAAAATAGTGCGCGCGGCATTTTTTTTTTTTTTGCTTTTTCGTTATTACATAGCGCGAAAATGATCGCACGGTTATTAATTTAAAACAAAACTAAAATGCTCTCGATCTAATACTCGTACACATACACATACACAAACAAAACAATCAACGATCGCGATCTTAAATTGAAAAGGAAAGTTGTTTTATTTTCTTTATATCGTGCGCGCTATATGTTTATGTATATACCTATACCTCTCATTTATATTATTCTTCATTTGTTTTTCTTTGCGATTTCTTCTTCTTCTTCTTCTTGCGATCATGTCTTATTATGTGTGTGATTTATTTAAATTTGGTGAAGTTTTGTTGTTGTAAATCTTTTCTTTCCTTTTAAATGTATTTTCGCATATTCTCTTTTGCTATTTTAATGTTTTGTGTGTGGCTGTGTGCATCGCTGTTTTTTTTGTTGTTTGATCGATTCACGATCGTTTTGGAAAAGTTGGTCAAAATAAATATACAGCGATCGTACATACATCCATACATACATACATACTTATAAATAAGAAGAAGATCGTTAATATTTAGGTACGTACGAGAAATAATAATAAAACAAAAATGGAAAGAAAAATTGCATAATTTTTCCGTTTTGTTAATTTTTATGCTTTATAATGTTGGATGTGTTTGTGTGTGTGTAGAGTTTTTTAAATGAATGAATTTAAATATGGAAATGTACAAGATTGTGAAAGAAATGAAAAGTAAATTTAATTAAAAGTCGTCAGGGCGCTGCTTTTTATATAAAATTTGCGATCTTGCTCATTCTACGTACTTTGACTGTGGCAGACAAGGTGATTGATCAAATAAAAGTGAAAAAAAAGTGCGAAATGTGAACTGAACCACACTCTAGTATGTATGGGTATGTGTAGTATAGGTATAGTAAAATATAATTAACTTTCGCTTTCACTAACCCACTTTTAATTTTGACATTTTTTTTATGGGGTTTTATTTTTTTAAAGAGAAACAATCCTATTGTTGTGCATAGCAAGATGGATAAAATATGGCTACCTGTCTGAACAATACGTTACTTATAATATAGTGTAAACGCCATTTTGTTTATTTAGCGTTTCAGAATCTGATATCGTTTTGCGGTTAATTTAGAAATAACAAAAAAAAAATGCTAAATTGGAACAATGATCGAAAGAAAAGTGTACATTTTATAGTCTTGTTTACAGACCTCTAATGCAAACAGTCTAATACACAACTATCGTTATATTGTGATGAGTGAAAGAGAGGAAATACAAATTAAAGTTTTTTTTTTGTTTTTTTTGCAATTTGTTAGTACATCTAGTAGAATATAAAATGCATTTGGGTGAATGGGTATATAATGCAGTTATATTACATGGTTTTGTATGTATGGGTTAACGAGGGCATGTGAAGTTTGATTGTTTAGATTTGCATATGGAAGTGTTGCCAATATTTTGGTTTGTATTTTAAGAAAATACTGGTTGAATTATGGGAATTGGAACAGATTTTCTCAGATACAGTGGCACTTTGGTAATTAGTGCTAAATATTTTTCTTGCTAGAAGTGAGTGTATTTAATTTAGCGATCATAATTTTAATGTAATATATTTTATTCTTTTCAGGTAATTACCACAAATTTAACGGATTAACTTTGGATACATGTACACTCGATTGGATAAAATTGTATTTTGCTTTCTAGAGCACTTACTACTACATTAAGGTATTTATTTTGAAATATATTCCTGTGGTAATTTCTTGAAACTAACGTTTGTTTCAAATATAACGGAGGAGAGTACCCTTAAAACTTCAAAATTCAGAAAATTTTCATTTTGGAAATACTTTAGATAATAAGTAACTGATCAAAGCAACATGGCATGGTGTTCCGCACTAATTTTCCGATTTGTATAATAAGGTTTTCCCATGCCAGCACTACGGATGTTTTTCAGTTTTTTTAATTATGGAATGATCGATGATTTTTTTTTTTTAAGGAACAATTGCTATTTGGAGAACCCATATCTTGCAGACATTTTCTCAATCAAATTTTAAATCTTCTATTTGCGACAAATCTTCCAGGACTTGTTCGATCTTCTATGTAAGTGTAGTTGTCACAATCTAGAATTTTTTTAACGAGTTTATTCTTAATAGAGGCCGCGGCGAGTTTTGTGCCGTCGCAATACGAACTCGTGTTACTTCTAGTGTCTTGTCTCTTCTTTTGACATTGGTCGAATGGAAATTGTTTGTTATTATCTGTTGAGATTCCAATCGTTCCATGGTAATGTTCGTCGCTATTTCCACCAAAAGTTCAAAACATTCTGAATTTTCTAAAATAAAATATTTGGCGAAATTATTCAAATTTATTTTTGTATAATTCTAAGTAAAAAATTAATAAACAAAATTTCAGTAAAATTTACTAAAAATTTCGAATAATTTAAAATTTGTGAAACTCTTTAGAAGAGAATTTTCAAAAATTTTAAATCTACATATTTTGGGTGAATTTTAAGAATTTAGATTTGTTGAATTTCGATTACTGAGTTTTAGGCCAAAAATTTTACTTTTACAATATATGTATAGGAATTAAAATTTTGGATCAAATTCTGAATTTTTTCTAGAATTTTATTTAGAATTTTGAAACTTGCGTTGTTAGGTCAGATTTTTAAATTTAGAAACATTTTTGTCATTTTAAACAGCAATTTTTATGTCATCGAAAACGGCAATCTATGCTATCGCTGGAGTCTGAATTATAGAATGAGTAATAAGCGATTTGATTATCGCATTTTGAATTTAATAAAAAAATTTAATTTTTTTAATTATATAACTCTGAATTTGAAATTTGAAATCTTAAAATTTCTGGAACATTATAAATTTTAGGTAAGCGATTTCCTTAGATTTTGAATTTTCTGAAATCTTATATTTAGTGAAACGGTAGTCCAGTTTAACCAATAAAATCAATCAATCTAATATTTTTGTAATTTTTGTTCTTGGGTAATTTTTGTAAATGGGACTCAGACATTGTATTGAATTTTGTACAATTCTGAGTAAACATAAACAAACAAATAAGAATGTCAGTGATCTTATAAAAATGTTGAGTAATTTAAAACTTTTAAAACACATTACTGATGCTAATATAATTACCAAATGACATAAAGCCAATTTGAAAATTTACAAATTTCAATTTTCAGTTTAAAATCTTTGACATTCAAATTTTTAGAATTTCGATTTGTGAATTGGTAATTAAAACTTTAACTTTCCAGACATCCAGGAGATTATGTAATTTGGTAATTTTATAATTTTCAGTTTTTAAGTTTGGAATATTCGGATTTTAGAGCTCATATTTAATATATTATGTTTTAGAAATTTGGAATTTCGTTTAGGAATTTTGAATTTAATTTATAATTTTAAAATTTAGTAATTTTGAATTTTTATTTTTTCTTGAATCAATTAGTTTGAATCTGGAATGTTCGGATCGAGGAACTCAGATTTTATAAATTGTACAATATTTTAGCAGTTTAGAATTTCGATTAGAACTTTGAATTTAATCTAGAATTTTGAAAAACAAAATCTAAAAATTTAAAATTTAGAAATTTGGTATATAAATTTTTTTTTTAAATGTATTAGTTCGAATCTGGAATATTTCTGGATTCTTGGAAATCCAAAATTTTTAATTAATTTACAATTTTGAAAAGGAAAATATAAAATTTTGAAATTTGGTAGGTAATTATAAATGTTTTGTTCAATTAGTTTGAAATCTGCAATATTCGGATTTAAGAACACAGATTTTAAAAATTGTGTTTTGAAAATTTAAACTTTCGTTTAGAATTTTGAATTTAATTTAGAATTTTGAAAAGTAACAAATACAAATTTTGAAATTTGGTATTTAGTTACAAATTATTTTTCAATTAATTTGAATTATTCGGATAGAATTTCGATTATAATTTTGAATTTTATTTAAAATTTTAGAAAAGAAAAGTTTGAAATCTGGAATATTTCGATTTAAGAATTCAAATTTTATAAAATGAATTTTGAAAATTTAGACTATCGCTTAAAATTTTGAATATTTATTAGTTTAAAATCTGGAATATTCAGAACAGATTAACATTTAGAATTTAATTAAAAATTTTAAAGGAACATATACAAATTTAAAATTTTGAAAATTGTAATTTTAAAAATAATTTTTTTGAATTTATTAGTTTGAAATCTAGAATTTTCAGATTTAAGAACTTTTTTTTTTTCGCTGGCGCTGCATCCCATAGAGGGATTTGGCCGCTTCATTTTTTGAAGTTTCATAATCATTTCTGTTAATGGATAATGAGTGATTAATTCATTAATCCTACCCTTAAACCAGCCGTGATTTTTTCATCACCCGCCGGGAATCGAACCCGGGACCTCCGGAGCGTAAAGCAAGTATGCTAACCACTGTGCCACCGGGGCATTTAAGAACTTGGGCTTTATAAATTGTGTTTTAAAAATTTAGAATTTTGATTAGCATTTTAGATTCAATTTAGAATTTTGAAATTTGGTCATTTAAAAACAATCATATCTCTTTCCGATTTTTTTTTAGAATTAAATTTCGAATTTTGAAAAAAGCTTTTAGTTTTTAAGTTTGGAATATTCGAATTTAAGAGCTCATATTTAATATATGTATTGCGTTTTAGAAATTTGGATTTTCGTTTAGGAATTTTGAATTAAATTTAGAATTTTAAAATTTGGTAATTTTGAATTTTTTTTTTTCTTGAATCTGGAATGTACGGATCGAAGAACTCAGATTTTATAAATTGTATTTTGGCAGTTTAGAATTTCAATTAGAACTTTGAATTTAATCTAGAATTTTGAAAAACAAAATCTAAAAATTTAAAATGTAGAAATTTGGTATACAAAATTTTTATTGTTTATTTATTAGGTTGAAATGTGAGTATTCGGATTTAAGAAATCAGATTTTATATATTGTTTTGGATATTTAGATTTTCGTTTAGAACTTTAAATTTAGTTTAAAATTTTGAGTAGTAAAATATAAAATTTTGAAATTTGGTCTTCTAATTTTTTTTTTAAATGTATTAGTTCAAATCTGGAATATTTCTAAATTCTTGGAAATCTAAAATTTTGAATTAATTTAGAATTTTGAAAAAGAAAATATAAAATTTTGAAATTTTGTAGGTAATTAATTAATTATAAATGTTTTGTTCAATTAGTTTGAAATCTGGAATATTCGGATTTAAGAACACAGATTTTATAAATTGTGTTTTGAAAATTTCGAATTTCGATTAGAGTTTTGAATTTAATTTAGTTGAAAAGGAACAAATAAAAATTTTGAAATTTGGTATTTAGTTACAAATTTTTTTTCAATTCGGATAGAGTTTCGATTATAATTTTATATTTAATTTAAAATTTTGGTAAAGAATAGTTTGAAATCTGGAATATTTCGATTTAAGAACTCAGATTTTATAAAATGAATTTTGAAAATTTAGACTATCGCTTAGAAAATTTTGAATATTTATTAGCTTAAAAACTGGAATATTCAGAACAGATTAAAATTTAGAAGTTAATTTAAAATTTTTAAGGAATATAATATAGAAATTTAAAATTTTGAAAATTTTAATTTTAAAAATAATTGTTTTGAATTTATTAGTTTGAAATCTGAAATTTTCAGATTTAAGAGCTTAGGCTTTATAAATTGTGTTTTGAAAATTTAGAATTTTGATTAGAATTTTAGATTCAATTTAGAATTTTGAAATTTGGTCATTTAAAAAAAAATCATTTTTATTAGTTTAAAATCTGGAATAATCGGATTTAAATTCTCAGATTTATAAACTGTCTTTTGGGAATTTGGAATTTAATTTAGAATTTTAAAGAGGAAGATAAAAAATTTTAAATGTTGAAATTTGGCAATTTTAAAAATAAATTTTGTGGATTTATTAATTTGAAATCTGGAATATTCAGAACAGATTAGAATTTTCAAACCAAAAATATAAAATTTTGAAATTTTGATATTTAGAATTTTGATTTTATTGTTTTCTTGAATCTATTAGTTTAAATCTGGGATGTTCGGATTGAAGAACTCAAATTTTATAAATTGTATTTTAGAAGTTTAAAATTTCGATTAGAACTGTGTATGTAATCTATTGTAGAATTTTGAAAAATAAAATCTAAAAATTTAAAATTTAGAAATTTGATATTTTAAATTTTTATTTTTTATTTATTAGGTTGAAATGTGAATATTCGGATTTAAGAACTCAGATTTTATATATTGTGTTTTGGAAATTTAGACTTTCGTTTAGAACTTTAAATTTAGTTTAGAATTTTGAATAGGAATATATAAAATTTTGAAATTTCGTCTTTTAAAATTTCTTTTTAAATGGATTAGTTCAAATCTGGAATATTCTGATGTAAGAACTTAGATTTATAAACTGTGTCTTGGACACAGACACAAATTTTGAATTAATTTAGAATTTTTGAAAGGGAAAATACAAAATTTTGAAATTTGATAGATAATCATACATTTTTATATCAATTAGTTTGAAATCTATTCGGATTTAAGAACACAGATTTTTTAAATTGTATTTTGAAAATATAAACTTTCATTTAGAATTTTGAAAAGGAACAAATAAAAATTTTAAATTTGGTATTTAATTATAAAATGTTTTTCAATTACATAGTTTAAAATTTGAAATATTCGGATAGAATTTCGATTATAATTTTGAATTTTGGTTGGTAATTTAAGGTTTTTTTTTTTTAAATTTTTAGTTTGAAATCTGGAATATTTCGATTTAAGAATTCAGATTTTATAAAATGAATTTTGAAAATTTAGACTATCGCTTAAAATTTTGAATTTAATTAAAAATTTTAAAGGAACATAATATACAAATTTAAAATTTTGCAAATTGTAATTTTAAAAATAATTTTTTTGAATGTATTAGCTTGAAGTCTGAAATTTTCAGATTTAAGAGCTTGGGCTTTATAAATTGTATTTTGAAAATTTGGAATTTCGATTAGCATTTTAGATTCAATTTAAAATTTTGAAATTTGGTCATTTAAAAAAAAAAATCATTTTTATTAGTTTAAAATCTGGAAATTCGGATTTAAAATCTCAGATTTATAAACTGTGTTTTGGAAATTTGGAATTTAATTTAGAATTTTAAAGAGGAAAATATAAAAATTTTAAATGTTGAAATTTGCTAATTCTAAAAATAAATTTTGTGGATTTATTAGTTTGAAATCTGGAATATTCTGAACAGATTAGAATTTAGAATTTTCAAACCAAAAATATAAAAATTTAATATTTTGATATTTTGTAATATTGATTTTTTTGAATTTATTAATTAATTTGAAATGTGAAATATTCGGATTTAAGAACTGAGATTTAATAAATTTTGTTTTAAAAATTTAGAATTTCGATTAAAATTTTGAATTTAATTTAGAACTTTAAAAAGGAAAATATAAAACAATTTTAAATTTTGAAATTTCGTCGCTAGTAGTTGGTCCGTTTGAAAATATTCGATTTAAGAACCAAGATTTTTAAATTGTATTTTGGAAATTTAAAATTTCGGTTAGAATTTTGAATTCAATTTAGAATTTTGAAAAGGAAAAAATAAAAATTTTGAAATTTGGTATTTAGTTACAAATTTTTTTTCCATTAGAAAAGAAGAAGATTGGAATTTTCAGTTTTAAGTTTGGAATATTCGGATTTAAGAGCTCAGATTTAATATATTGTGTTTTGGAAATTTGGATTTTTATTTAGGGATTATGAATTAAATTTACAATTTTGAAATTTGGTAATTTTAAATTTTTTTTTTCTTGAATCCATTAGTTTGAATCTGGAATGTTCGGATCGAAGAACTCAGATTTTATAAATTGTATTTTAGCAGTTTAGAAATTTGAATTTAATCTAGAATTTTAAAAAACAAAATCTAAAAATATAAAATTTAGAAATTTGGTTTTTAAAATTTTATTTTTAATTTATTAGGTTGAAATGTGAGTATTCGGAATTGAGAGCTCAGATTTAGACGTTCGTTTAGAGCTTTAAATTTAGTACCATACATGGAAAGTCTTTTTGAAACGTTTTTAGTATTCGATTTTTGTTCATTTTGTGAATGATATTGTTACCACGGGTTGCCTTAAAATGAACAGAATATAAATTCCCAGAGAATAAAAAGTCCGAAGATTTGGAGGAGTATTCATATCATAATTAATATCGCCAGACACAATGAAATGTTGAAATTTACTCGAAATTTTATCAAAACCTAGCTGTTATTTAAGAACTTAGGCTTTATAAATTTTATTTCGAAAATTTAGAATTTCGATTAGCATTTTAGATTCAATTTAGAATTATGAAATTTGGTAATTTAAAAAAAAAATCATTTTTATTAGTTTAAAATCTGGAATATTCGAATTTAAAATCTCAGATTTATAAACTGTGTTTTGGAAATTTGAAATTTAATTTAGAACTTTAAAGAGGAAAATATAAAAATTTTAAATGTTGGAATCTGGCAATTTTAAAAATAAATTTTGTGGATTTATTAGTTTGAAATCTAGAATATTCAGAACATATTAGTATTAAAAATTTAATTTAAAATTTACAAAACAAAAATATAAAAATTTAAAATTTTGAAATTTGGTAATTTTGATTTTTTTAAGTTTATTAATTAATTTGAAATGTGAAATATTCGGATTTAAGAACTGATATTTTATAAATTTTATTTTGAAAATTTAGAACTTCGATTAGAGTTTTGAATTTAATTTGATACTTGAAAAGTAAAATTTAAAATCTGGTGATTTTACAATTTTTTTCTATAAAGACTGTGCACGTTAAATTCTGGAAAAACGAAATTGCGTAAAACAAATTGCACTGCATTTTTTTTTGTGTGTATTGTTTTATTATTATAGTAGTGTACATCTTCTATAACGAAATGATCTCACACGCAATGCATTTCGCTCAGTTCTCAAAATGTCGTCTCCAGAAGAAGATGTGCCCAAACGAATTATTTCCAAATAGGTATTTGAAAAATTCCGAATTGTCGGGTTTGAGTATTTCCAAAGAGTTAAAAATACCGAAATCAACAGCGTATAGTGTTTTAAAGCGATACAGAGATACATTATTAACTGAAAGAAAAAAAGGTAGCGGTAAAAATTACCCGGTTAAGTGTGTTATAACGGGTCAGAAGGTCATGCAATATTTTCAGAGCAATCCCAATTTTTGGCATTTTTAAAAATAAATTTTGTGGATTTATTAGTTTGAAATTTGGATTATTCGGAACAGATAATTTTTAATCTAATTTGAAATAATTTTTTTGAACTTATTACTTTGAAATCTGGCATAATCAGTGTTTTTAAAATTTAAAATTTTGTTCAGCATTTTAGATTCAATTTAGAATTTTGAAAAAGAAAATATTCAAATTTGAAATTTTGAAATTTGGTCATTTAAAAAAAATCATTTTTATTAGTGTAAAATCTGGAAATTCGGATTTAAAATCTCAGATTTATAAACTGTGTTTTGAAAATTTGGAATTTAATTAAGGAATTTTAAAAAGGAAAATATAAAAATTTTAAATGTTGAAATTTGCTAATTCTAAAAATAAATTTTGTGGATTTATTAGTTTTAAATCTGGAATATTCTGAACAGATTAGAATTTAGAATTTTCAAAACAAAAATATAAAAATTTAAAATTTTGAAATTTTGTAATATTGATTTTTTTGAATTTATTAATTAATTTGAAATGTGAAATATTCGGATTTAAGAACTGAGATTTAATAAATTTTGTTTTAAAAATTCAGAATTTCGATTAAAATTTTGAATTTAATTTAGAACTTTAAAAAGGAAAATATAAAACAATTTAAAATTTTGAAATTTCGTCGCTAGTAGTTGGTTCGTTTGAAAATATTCGATTTAAGAACCAAGATTTTATAAATTGTATTTTGGAAATTTAAAATTTCGGTTAGAATTTTGAATTCAATTTAGAATTTTGAAAAGGAAAAAATAAAAATTTTGAAATTTGGTATTTAGTTACAAATTTTTTTTCCATTAGAAAAGAAGAAGATTGGAATTTTCAGTTTTAAGTTTGGAATATTCGGATTTAAGAGCTCAGATTTAATAAATTGTGTTTTGGAAATTTGCATTTTTATTTAGGGATTATGAATTAAATTTACAATTTTGAAATTTGATAATTTTAAATTATTTTTTTTTTGAATCCATTAGTTTGAATCTGGAATGGTCGGATCGAAGAACTCAGATTTTATAAATTGTATTTTAGCAGTTTAGAATTTCGATTAGAACTTTGAATTTAATCTAGAATTTTAAAAAACAAAATCTAAAAATATAAAATTTAGAAATTTGGTTTTTAAAATTTTATTTTTAATTTATTAGGTTGAAATGTGAGTATTCGGATTTGAGAGCTCAGATTTAGACGTTCGTTTAGAGCTTTAAATTTAGTTTAGAATTTATTTTAAAATCTGAAATTATCGAATTTAAGAACACAGATTTTATAAATTGAGTTTTGAAAATTTAAACTTTCGTATAGAATTTTAAATTTAATTTAGAATTTTGAAAAGGAAACATAAAAATTTTGAAATTTGTATTTAGTTACAATTTTTTTTTCAATTAGTTTGAAATTTGAAATACTCGGGTAGAATTTCGATTAAAATTTTGAATTTAATTTAAAATTTTGGAAAATAAAAGTTTGAAATCTGGAATATTTCGATTTAAGAATTGAGATTTTATAAAATGAATTTTAAAAATGTATACTATCGCTTGAATTTAATTTAAAATTTTGAATATTTATTAGTTTAAAATCTGGAATATTCAGAACAGATTAAAATTTAGAATTTAATTAAAAATTTTAAAGGAACATATACAAATTTAAAATTTTGAAAATTGTAATTTTAAAAATATTTCTTTTGAATTTATTAGTTTGAAATCTAGAATTTTCAGATTTAAGAACTTTGGCTTTACAAATTGTGTTTTAAAAATTGAGAATTTTGATTCGCATTTTAGATTCAATTTAGAATTTTGAAATTTGGTCATTTAAAAAAAAATCATTTTTATTAGTTTAAAATCTGGAATATTCGGATTGAAAATCTCGGATTTATAAACTGTGTTTTTGAAATTTGAAATTTAATTTAGAATTTTAAAGAGGAAAATATAAAAATTTTAAATATTGAAAATTGGTAATTTTAAAAATAAATTTTGTGGAATTATTAGTTTGAAATTTGGAATATTCAGAACAGATTAGAATTTAGAATTTAATTTAGAATTTTAAAACAAAAATATAAAAAATTAAAATTTTGTAATTTGATAATTTTGATTTTTTTGAATTTAAAATTTTGGATCAATAAACTCTGAAGAAATTCTGAATTTTTTCTAGAATTTTTTTTAGAATTTTGAAACTTGTTTTTAGGTGAAATCTTCAATTTTAGAATTTAGATTGAACCAGCTACCGCTGGAGTCTGAATTATATATAGAATGAGAAATAAGCGATTTTAGATTATCGCATTTTAAATTTAATAAAAATGTAAACTATAAGAATTATAGTGAAACGGTAGTCAGACTTTAATCAATCTTATCAAAATCAATCTATATAATATTTTTGTAATTCTTGTTCTTGGTTACCAAAATTGATTTCAATTTTAGAAATTTTGTAAATGGGATTCAGACATTGCATTGAATTTTGTACAATTCTGAGTAAAAACAAACAATAATAAGAATTCCAGTGAGCTTATAAAAATTTCGAGTATTTTAAAACTTTTAAAATACATAATTAATGCTAATATAATTTCAAAATGACATAAAGCCAATTTGAAAATTTCCAAAGTTCAATTTTCAATTTAAAATCTTTGACATTCAAATTTTTATGATTTCCGATTTCTGAATTGGAAATTGAAATTTTAACTTTCCAGGTGTTGGGTTTAAATTCTGAAATTTTCAAATTCCGAAATTTTTTTAGAATTAAATTTAGAATTTTGAAAAAAAACTTTTAGTTTTTAAGTTTGGAATATTCGGATTTAAGAGCTCAGATTGCGTTTTAGAAATTTGGGCTTTCGTTTAGGAATTTTGAATTAAATTTAGAATTTTGAAATTTGGTAATTTTGAATTCTTTTTTTTCTTGAATCTGGAATGTACTTAGATTTGATAAATTGTAGAACTTTGAATTTAATTTATTTAGAATTTTGAAAAGCAAATTTAAAATTTAGAAATTTGGTATTTAAAAGTTTTATTTTTTATTTATTAGGTTAAAATGTGAGTATTCGGATTTAAGAACTCAATTAAATTTAACATAAAATTTAAGATTTTATGTATTGTGTTTTGGAAATTTATACTTCCGTTTAGAACTTATTATTTAGTTTAAAATTTTGAAATTTCGTAGGTAATTATACATTTTTTTTTTCAATTAGTTTGAAATCTGGAATATTCGGATTTACGAACACAGATTTTATAAATTATGTTTTAAACATTTTAACTTTCATTTAAAATTTTGAATTTAATTTAAAATTTTGGAAAAAAATATAAAAATTTTGAATTTTGGATGGTATAAGTTTTTTTTTAACTATGAATTTGAAATCTGGAATATTTCGATTTAAGAACTTAGATTTTATAAAATGAATTTTGAGACTCTCGCTCAGAATTTGGAATTTGATTTAAAATTTTGAATATTTATTAGTTTAAAATCTGGAATATTCAGAACAGATTAAAATTTAGAATTTAATTTAAAATTTTAAATAAACATAATAGGAAAATAGAACAAAAAGAACCGATTTAGCACATCACTACTTTGCAGTGTCTAAATCCGAAACGTTTTGTGATAAATAATCGTAAGATTAGTTCTGTAACTTATTTTGTTTTGTCATATGATCTTCAATTTTGCGTTTGGTTTCTGATAGGAAACGATGATGTGTTGAGTCAATCGAAGAATGAACTGGACCTGCATTTTTATGTACATTTCTATTAGAACACTATGATTCACATGTATTTTCTGTCTGTAACATAAAAAAAAAACATTTCAACTTCAGTTTCCATCAACCTGTGAAGAGTGGAAAATAATAGCAAGACAATTTGGAGAGAAGTGTAACTTTAGCACATGTCTAGGAGCACTTGATGGGAAGCACATCGCCATACGGAGACCTAACAATACGGCATCGTTGTACTATAATTATAAATGGTATTACAGCATCCTATTAATGTCATTAGTTAATGTGGATCGGCAGTTTATAATGGTGGATGTAGATGCAAATGGTAGAGTTTCCGATGGCGGTGTGTTATTTTTTACAAAATTTTGGGAACTATTTCAACAAAATGAATTAAAAATTCCACATCCCACCCAGCAAGCAAATTCAACAAAATGTTTTCCTTACGTTTTTGTTGCGGACGGAGCATTTGCACTTAATGTAAATTTACTGAAGCCGTATTCTCAGAAAAATTGCACAGCGGAGCAAGAAAAATGTAATAATCATTTTTTCGCTATACACGTTATGTAGTTGAATATGCTTTTGGGATATTAGCTGCTAGATTTGGAGTACTCCAAAATCCTATTTGTCTTGCACCCGAAAAAACGACAACAATTACTTTGGCTTGTTGTTATTTACAGAACTTTTTAATGAAAGAATCACCGAAATTTTACACATCCACGATTAACATTGAATCAAAAAATTTGAGAGAACGCATACAAGCAAATTCACCTCGTAATTCAGAATTCAGTGCAAAAGAAGTGAGAGATCAGTATTGCAATTATTTTAACAATGAAGGCAAAATTTAAAAATTCTAATAAATATGTTTTGTTTATGATTTCATTTTTTGTATAATGTCTTATAATAACTCAAAATTGTAATGAAATAAACAAATTTAATACTCACTTCCAGTCTTGTTTCATTTTCTACTATAGATGATTAACTTTTTATTGGTTTTTCACCAGTGTCTAAAAACTGTTTAAAGCATAAAAACCCAAGACGAAGGCTTGTAAATCTCCCTCACTCAAATGCCAGATCTTTTTGATTCTTCAATTTTTTTCTTCTCTTTTCCTCTTTTTTTTTCTATAATTTGAACGCAATTTGTTTACTTTTTTCCTGACGTCGTCAATTGTGGCATCAGATTTAATCTTTATAAACATTTCCAGGAACTGTTTTAAAGCTGAAACTCGATTATCTTTTCGCATATACAACGGATTTCTCAAATTGCACAATTCCGACAACTCTTCTAATTTCTCAATAAAATCGACTAATAAGTCTTTATTATCAATAACCATCTCTTCAACATTATTTTCGACACGTTCCTCATCCAATTTGTATTTATTATTATTATATGTTATTTTTTTGCTCTTCAAAAACACACAAAACCCAATTAAAAATACTGAGAACTGATTTACCGTTTAAATTACACGATCATTAATACTTTTTAATTTTTTAATTACTGGCTATAATTATAGACCGTTTATGTTTATTTAGTTTTTAATTTAAATGTTTTTATTTAAAAAATTGCTGTCGCCGATATTTCGATGTTTCACATCATTTTCCAGGCGGTATATTTAGTTAACAAATTTTATTTTTTATTTTCCGCGATTCAAATTTTTTCCCAAAGGTTACCAATTTAATAATTTATTTGTTGTCCTTGACCCAATATTTATTTACGAAAATTCAAAAAACAGCTGACCAAAGTTCAAAATAAAAACATTGTGACGTAATAATTTAAATTATTTTGAACTTTGGTCAGCTGTTTTTTGAATTTTCGTAAATAAATATTGGGTCAAGGACAACAAATAAATTATTAAATTGGTAACCTTTGGGAAAAAATTTGAATCGCGGAAAATAAAAAATAAAATTTGTTAACTAAATATACCGCCTGGAAAATGATGTGAAACATCGAAATATCGGCGACAGCAATTTTTTAAATAAAAACATTTAAATTAAAAACTAAATAAACATAAACGGTCTATAATTATAGCCAGTAATTAAAAATTTTAAAAATTAAATAAAGACCGAATATAATTTATATCAATGATCATTAATACTGTCAGTATCGTATGTTGTAATGACGGAATTATGGAGTTATCGGTTATTCTTCAATACCGCCTTTCAGTACTTCAGTATCACCATTGCACGGTCAGTTTTGCCAATATTTCAAATAATGACATTATTATTACTGACCGTGTAATGCCCGCTTCAGAATTTTAAAGAGGAAAATATAAAAATTTTAAATGTTGAAATTTGGCAATTTTAAAAATAAATTTTGTGGATTTATTAGTTTGATATCTGGAATATTCAGAACAGATTAGAATTTAGAATTTAATTTCAAAACTAAATTATAAAAATTTAAAATTTTGAAATTTGGTAATTTTGATATTTTTTTTAATTTATTAATTAATTTGAAATGAGGAATATTCGGATTTAAGAACTGATATTTTATAAATTTTATTTTAAAAATTTAGAAATTCGATTAGAGTTTTGAATTTAAGTTGGAAATTTAAAAAGGAAAAAATAACAATTTAAAATATTGAAATTTCGTTGGTAATAATTGGTTAGATTGAAAATATTCGATTTAAGAACTCAGATTTTATAAATTGTATTTTGGAAATTTAAAATCTCGGCTAAAATTTTGAATTTAATTTAGAATTTTGAAAAGTAAAATTTAAAAATTTAAAATCTGGTGGTTTTACAATTTAGTTTGAAACCTGAAATATTCGTTAGACTTAAGAATTTAAAATTTGTCTCGAAAATATAAAAATTAAAAATTTTGGAATTTTAAAAATAAATAAATTTTGATAATTTATTAGTTTGAAATCTGGATTATTCTGAACAGATTACAATTTTGAATTTAATTTGAAATTATTTTTTTGAACTTATTACTTTGAAATCTGGCATATTCAGATTTAAGAGCTCAGACCTGGGAAATTTCGAATTTCGAATAGCATTTTGAATTTAATTTAGTTAAATTTTTTATATTTTTATTATATTTTTTAATTTGTTAGTTTGAAATCTGGAATATTTCGATTAAGAACTCAGATTTTATAAATTGCATTTTGGAAATTTTGAACTTATAATAGAATTTTGAAATTAATTAGAATTTTAAGAAGGAAAATATAAAAATTTAAAATTTGAAAATCAGGAAGAAAATTAAAATAATTTAAAATTTTGAAATTCGCTAATTTTACAATTTTATTTGAAATGTGGAATATTCCGATTTAAAAATTCACATTACATAAATTGTGTTTTGGAAATTTGGAACTCGCAAGTTAAGTTGAAATGTTTGAAGTTTTAAAATATTCAAATATGTAAGTATGTATGTATTGTATAATATTTAATTTGATAAATTTGAAATTAATTTTAATCTCCACAAATTTTGAAAAATTAAATATGGCTTCATCCAGCACATTAAAACATGCTAGTCTCTCACGTAATTAACGTAGAAAAGCACTGTCCAATTAGATCTAAAGCACGTAATAATTGATTTTTTTGTAAAGTTCGTGAAAATTTACCAAAGTACTGCCTTCTTTTCTTCTCTTCTCTCTCTCTCTTTCTCTCGTTGGTTTTTTTTTCTCTCGTTATATCGAATTTAGATAGAAAATTAGTATCAAATATTAAACAACTGAATATTTTATCACCTACGAGAATTTATCTTTCCGAAATTCTTAGTAATCCTACCAAGAGTGGGGAGGCCTTCACTTTTTTATTTTGTATTTTCATCAAATCAAAATATTTATGAGAGTCAATTTTGTTTAGTTTTTACAAAATAACGAAGGAGATTACCAAGATTGGCCTGTAAAATGAGAATGAGGGAGAAAGTTTACGAATTCAGTGTATTCACGGTGTACGAAGAGCTAATTCAGTGATATGGTACCTTGGATAAGTTCGAACACTAGATCACTCACCAGTACCATCTGAGTTCCTGAACCATCACATGAGACTATTACGCAGATTGCTTTATGCCTCTCGAAAGCTCACGGGATGATCTATCTAAAACCATCAGTGGTTTTAACATCGTAATTTATCTTCAACCTGTTCCAATTAAAAAAGACATCAGTACATATGTTCTCATTGAAATTTGAACCCAATTTTACTTACGTTCTTATCAGCCTATCAAACTCAAATACGGTGTATATTACTTAGTTCAAAGTCTAGTTTCAGGCCATTTTCTATATATATGTATGTTGGTAGTCTCCTTTAATTTTGTGTAATTTGGTTATTTAGTTTCAAGAGAAAAATTTGAAATATTTATCTGAATTTAAAGAATTTAGGTTTTGTGGTTTTCAAATACGGAATTTGTATTCTAAAATCGATTTTTGTATCTTAAAATTGTTAGATTTAAGAATTTGAAATTATTCACCTAATTCATGAAATAATGGAATATAAATTCTGAAATACTTATGATTTGATAATTTGAAATCACAAAATTCCGGATGAAGATCTTAGATTTTGGAATTTTAATCACTTGGAGAATCGGGAATCTAAAAGAACAGGGAATTTTTGTTGACGTGAACAATTTTGAGACTTCAGATTTTTTGGGAATTTAGATACCAATAAAAAATCTGAATTTTAAATTTTAACGAGTTTTGGAATATTGAATTTGTTAATTTTGACATAAATTGAAATGTTTGATTAGCTCCATTAAGCACGGGATGAGTCTCGCAGACTCACTTTAAGATTGATAGCTAAAAAATAACCGAAAAATAATGTTTTATGAAAATTAAGCTTGACGTGTATTCTAATATTGATTATTTAAGATCTAGATCAATAATTGTTTTATTTGTAACGAATATAGGCCTAACTGGAATTAGTTGTGCACCAATAACAAAGGGATTAATGGAACAAATTACAGGGCTAACTTATTCCATTAGATGCAATTAGTCGAATGAAGTTTTTAACATGAAGTTTTTCAACTATGAACTGGTTTTATTTATCTTTAATGGCATTGCATTTCTGAAATCTTTAGAACAGAGAGAATTTAGTGTATGGCTTCCTCCAAAAAACAAAATCGATGAGTATTATCCAAGAGCCATCAATCGACCCTTCCCTGAGTATACGCATGAATTTACCAGTCTGAAACCACTTCTCCGCTAAAATAAAAATAAAGCGATTTTTGGCGGAACGAAACCAACCCTTTTTTAGACCTCTCTTGATCACCTCGATTTGTAACCAAAATTGACTGAAGTCAAGATGGGAAACTTGTAAGCTGCAACAATAGATATGATATGTCACCACATTAAAGTGGAGTAATTTTATAATATTAAACTGGGGTGTTTCAGTTTGCTGAATGTTCTCAATCTGGGCTTATTATCCATCTAGTAGATATCAGTGCAAAACATGATGGCTATAAAAGTCATAAATCGAAAGTATTGCGCTAAACTTTTCGTATATCAAATCCGCTTACCTTGGTAGCTAAAACAAAAACAATGCGTTAATCCAACCAAGACAGAAAAAAAAATTACAAACAATTTTAATCCGTTCTCGCTCACCTTTCTAACCTCAAAATAATAAAATATAAAAAAAAAATCTGCCATTTTAAATATTAAAAATCCATCAATTAAAATCATTGATAGACATCTTTAACATTTCAATTCAATCACTTATGCTAACAAACGAATTCCTTGTATACAAAATAAGCTCGTAATTAATATTGATAAACGATCATTTATACGCACAGACAGTTTAGGACGACGAGGTTAATCATATACCACCTACCGTATATTCATACACACACCATATACCTTTCCAAATTATGCAATCGAACATAAGAAGGTGTTTAACACACAGAAGTGATAACGAGATGACGTGAGATTTTCTGTTCTCACATTTTTCCTATTTTAAAATAATCGAAACATGCGAACAAGGTTGCAGCATACCGATTAGGTGCGGTAATTAAAAAAAAAAAATGGAGATGAATCGTTGTTTTGTGTGTTTCATGTCGTGTCGTTTTATTATAAATGTATATTTCATACATTTATACATATTCCTAAGTCAAAGTCATGTTATGTTGAAATATCGAGAGTATATCTCTCGCATAATTTTAATGATGGAGGAAACGATAAATTTCAAATTTTTTTTTTGTAGTAAATTAAAAAGGTTTGGCTCCAAATTCGAACCTAAATATATTCTGCCTACAAATTTCCGGTATATGACGACAATCACACAACTTGGAAAGTATATACATATACTATATATAGATAAATCTTCGCGTATAAATTTTTGTATAAAAAAAAGGCGGCTTACACTTAATTTCTACTTTCGATTAATCTCTGTAATCCTTGAAAATTACTTATATTTACCTTAAGTAATAATATGTTTACTTCACTTCATGTACATAAAATTAACGACAACACGATACTTGTGTGTTTGTATGAACATTGTACAGTACATATATATTAGGAAAAAAGCGCATACGTACATAATGTATATATCGTATATATTGTGTAAAGCGAACTTTCAAGGTTTTCAAATTTCTTTCTAAATTTAACACAATACACTATGCTATATACAATAATTATCTTAAAATACTGAGTACATATATAGATACTCGTAGATAGATATGCGGTATGTAGTAATAAAATTACAAAGTTGTTATGTAATACACCAATATAAATCGAAGAGAAAAATAATTGTTAAGTTCGGAAATAATTACAAACGATAGTAAAATAATAGCGATATAGATAGTGCGCCGCGCATAAGTATACCCATGAGATGATGTGTTTGTCTTTTAACCGCGGGGTATCCGCGCTCATCTATCATTTTATACAAATCTATGTTTTGTTTTTATTTCTTTTCTAAAATAATGTGAAATATGTATATGTTCAAGGGGAGATTTAATTGGAGTGTTGTTTATTATAGAGTGGAGATTGGAAATCGTTTTGTAAATTTTGTCGGTGGTACGGTGATTAAACAAAAATTGAATGCGGGAAGTGTACTTTGGATACAGTAGTTGATTATTTTTTTGCATGATTCAGCACAAATATTTGGTAATTGGATTGAACACTTTGAAATTTTGAGCGATTAAAAATAAAAACAATTAATTTTGTTTTACCATCATGATAGTATCGTGATATTTAATATAAAGTATCGTGATAGTTTTTACAAAGTTTGCACTATTTTTTTGTTTTTTTCTAAAGTCACTCCGATTATTTTGATATTAGATTCGGTGACCGGCAAATTAAACCCCGAATCACCTTCAAGGTATTCAACTCTTTGATGCCCATAAGATGCCTCTTACTGTAATAAAACGTTTCAGGATGTTTCCGCAAGGTGTAACGTGCACTTAAATGGCAACGTTCATGCAATTCACTTTTTCAAGAAACGCTTCAATCGAAATAGTCCAATAGCCCTAAGCTTCACTAGCTTCAGAAAAAGCATGAATTTGAATTTCAGGATACTGATCTGAATGAGAAAATCCACTTGCTACTTTAAAAAAACTTTTGGGTGTTGTCTCAATTTATTTGTAGCAGGGGATCTACGTTTAGGTCCTCCATTTTCTGTAGTTCTCATCAAAAGGTGCAGCCCGAGCTACAAAAGTAAGATTTTTGGGAAAAGTAAGATTTAGTACCCACCCGTAACATAAGTTTAGTAATCCGTATTCATAATACGCTTTGGTAATTATTCAAATGTGATTAATGTAAATTAATCTTTGTGGCATAACTAGGTACCCGCAGCTACGGTCCAGTGACGTAACTGAAATTTCAGCAAAATATTTCTAAAGGCCCTTAAAAAGGCTTCTTGTACCTTTGAACAAATTAAGCTTTTTTCGGCATAAAAGATTGCTTTAGTTCCTTTTTTAATTAAAACCCTATTTCTTAACCTATCTGATTTCGAGACTAGAATTTGAAAAATTGCCCTAAACGAGCGCAAATTGTAATCTTTACAAGTTTATATTTTCTATGAATTTTGAAGGTGTTAAAATAATTAAAAAACATTCATCTTCAAGAAACCGAATTTTCAAACACCTAAAGATGATGCAGCCTGTTAGTATTCGAAAAAAATATCAGCTGATGCAGTGGAAGATAATTTCTCTACCGGTAAAAAAAGTTACCATTTACCGGTAAACGTTGCGATTTTCCCTTTACCGCAAGTTTTTACCGGTAACTTAAAATTAATCAAAATTTTGCTTAAATTCATTATACATACACAATTTTACACCACGAACCAATTAATATTTTTTTTATAAAAGAAATGTCCTCGATAAAAACGAAACATCTTGCAAGCAACTCAATGCTATTAATTTCGAAATAATCTCAAAAATTTCGAATTATCCGGAACTATGAAAATCTGAAGAAAATCCTATTATGTGCTAATTGCACCGCTATGCAAATTGTAAATAACCTAGATATTCTTGCATAATTTCGAATATCCTAGGAAATCAAAGAAAATCAAAATTTTGGCTTAATCTCGAAAATCTACTAAATATCACGATTTTTATTTGAAATGAATCCAATTGGGATCCTGGGAGTCGAAATTTCAATTTTTATGCAAAGTTGGAATGGATGTGCATTCCTACATTTCTTCACTTGCTAAAACTGAAAATGATAACAAAAAATAAATTCGACCTTTCCATCACCCCTAGCGCCCCCTTACTACACCCCGAAAAAAGGTTGAAATTTCAATTTTCATGCAAAATTGAGATAGATGTACATTTCTATGTTTTATGGGGCGCTGGAACCGAAAGTGACAACGAAAAGTACATTTGACCCTTCCGTCACCACTAGCATCCCCTTACTACCCTCACAAAGGGGTTAAAATTTACCCTCCAGGAGGTAGTAAGGGAGTGCTAGGGGTGATGGAGAGGTCAAATTTACTTTTTATTGTCATTTTCAATTCCAGCGCTCTAGAAAACATAGAAATGTACATCTATCTCAATTTTGCATGGAAATTGAAATTTCGACCCCCAGGGGGTTGGTAACGGGAAAACGGACCATTGGAATCAATTTTATGATCATATTAAGTTTCAGCGGCCTCGAAAGCTTAGGAATAGTGCGGTCTCCTCTCTGGGTCACGACATTTTATTTTGTGTGTCTGTGTTATTTTTCAGATAACCTAATGTTACTAATACTACTAAGCAAGTTAAGACTAAGCTCAACAAAACTCAATATGCAAAATTCGAATAAGATTAAAATCCTCGAATAGAATCGGTTAATTTTGTAAATATCCAATCATATTCTTCGAATAGGCTCTAAGATCCTCGAGTAGCATCGAACAATCAAATACTCGAATAATCTCGAAAATCTCGAATAACCTGGCTGTTTCAAAAAACCGAATCGCCAATCTCGAACATCAAGCATCAACATTTAGAAAAGTGATCAAAAGATAAAATTCAAGGCAAGAGGATATGAAATCGGAAATTGTCGAGAATTTTCAAAATTAGAAGAAGCCCGGCGAAAAAAAAAACTATCCGGTTTACCTAGCGTGGCTAGGTATTTTCCTAGGAAGAAAGTTTCAACAATTTCTTCTTGATTTTTATGAACATCACAATGATAATTTGCAAGCTGCTTAGCAGCAAAGCAGATTAGAATTTGCAGCCTTTTACAAATCAAATTCATTCTTTTTCAAATTAAATTCAACCCTTTCTAATTAAAACTTGATTTACTAAAAGTTGAATTTGGATTACAAAACGCTTAATTTGATTTGTAAAAGGTTGAATTTGGAGTGCAAAACGTATATTACAAATAAAACAATCCAGCAAACACTAAAATCATTATGGTTTGATGTTTAAAGCTTTGATTTCAAACAAGACTGGTAAAACTAACTCGGCCGGGATCGCCTTTAGTTCCTTCAGCGAATTTTTTTTATGGCTTTGATTGACTCATGACGCATTCTCCGAAGCGGATAATTGAGTTACTGAAATAGGAAAAGTCACCGGGAGCCAAATCTGGCGAGTACGATGGCTGAGCGATGACTTTTGTTTCGTGTTTAGCCAAAAATTCAGTCGCAATCAGCCTGGAATGTGACGGCGCATTATTGTGATGAAAAATCCATGAATTGTTTGCCCACAAATCCGGCCGTTTACTTCGAGTTGCTTCACGTAGACGCCGTAGATTTATTGACCGTTCGACCTTCTGGAACGAATTCTTGGTGAACCACACCACGGTAATCGAAGAAAACGATGAGCATTACCTACCTTGCTTTTCGACCGACTTTGACGTGATTTTTTCCCACGTCTCTACCCAGTAATAATTCGTTTATTGAATATAGGATCATCAGCTACGTTGGCAAGCATCTCATTTGCGACCTCTACTCGACGTTCTTTTTGCAAAAAATTCAGGTCTTTCGGCACTAGTCGAGTGGCAACGTATTTCATACCTAAAACATCAACCAAAATCTGTTGAGTCGATCCATAAGAGATGTTGAGGGCCTCTGGTATCTCTCTAATGCCAACACTATGATTTTTGAGCACAATTTTCTTCACTTTTTCGATGTTATCGTCGTTAACAGAGATGGATGGATGATTCGCACGAGGCAAGTTTTCTACGACCTCGCGACCCTCACTGAATGCTTTATGTAACTCAAATACCTGATTTCTGGATAGAGTAGACTCCCCAAACCCTTCTGCAACATTTTCAATGATTCCGTAGCCGTAATTCCGTTAAAAACACAAAATTTCAAACAAACTCGTTGTTCAATTTTTTTTCCATAGTAAAAACCGCCAGACAAACTTCGCGTCGTAAACAAATTTCTGCCAAACTCAAACTAATGGGCGTATTCTGCTCAAACGGCACAAAAATGTCAAAGGAGGTTGTACCAACGTAGAGAAAAGAAAATTTTACCGATTCGGTTTACGCGCACGGTTTAAATGGACTAGTCCGGGTAAAATTTGATCATATGGTATGAACTTGATGCAAAAATTATCAAATGGCCGATCCCTGGGGTCGGTTATTTAAATAACAAGCAATTTTTACATGAAATGTTGTAAGAAGTTCCGCGAAATTTGTTCAAATATTTTTGTTCAATATTTGCATCAAATGTAAATGTTATACGAAGCCCCTTAGATGGATTTTGTTAAACAAAAATATAAAATCCCCAAATCAAATGATTTGTCTCGAATGTCCATTACAAGCACTAGTTGTAAAAATTATCAAATGGTCGGTCATTTAAATAACAAGCAATTTTTGCATCAAATGACGAAATAGCGCCGATGGATTTTGTCTAACAAAAATCAAACGTCCCAAGTCAAAAGTATCAAGTTCCGCCGACGAAATTTGTTCTACATAAATTAAAAGTCTCGATAGCACTTGATGCAAAAATTATATTTTGAGTGTTGAATTTTGTTGAATCAATAAATTTGTGGGAAGCTTTGCTTTTTTGCTTCCATTTGAAGAAAAGTGCTGCTTAAAATCAACGAAAGCTATTGGAAGCTTATGGTGTTTATTGCAGGTTAAGGCGCGGCCCAAAGGTGGCTGTCATAGGCATAGACTGGTCCATAGCCATATTACAAATTATTATTTTCTACCTACTCATTGAAACAATTTTGAGCTGTTGACAAAGCGCTGGATACTCTGACGTCCACGCTGCCGAGGTCCGTCAGGTCATTTAAAAGGTCTACCCTAGAAACTTTAGCCTGTTTTGGGCCAGACGAGAACAGGTAGAAAGAACATCGAGATTTGTTTTTTCTCTTCCTCTTCACAACTGTGGCATGATGCAAGAGGCATTTCAATATTCCTTCTGCTTTTTGTGATATGGCGCCAAGTCGAGCAAATTCGTCGATTTTTAACGGGTTATATTGTAAAGAATTTGAACCAAATCATTTGAAAATTTTATAGACTTGACTCCAAATTTGTAAGTGGTATGGTGCAGACTTTTGTCTCTAAGTATGCCCAAATAAAATAGTTGAGTGGATTTAAATCCGGAGAATACGGTGGCTATTGCATAGTGCCGATAATTGATCAATTTGAGTAGTAGCTTTCCCACAGCGATAAATCCAGCCCAAACCATAACAGATTTGGGTTTTTGGTTTCTGGAAACAATTCGAGCTTCTGCGGGAAGTGCTTTTAACCAAATACTGTAATTTTTAAGAATTTAGAATTGTTCAATTGTGAACAATTTCTCATCGGTAATAAGATTTTTTCTGGATTTTTTACCCACGAACCGCTTCAGTAACCTTTATCGATTTTGTCCGTATGAAGACGGCTTTTTGGAGAATGTGCCGTTATTTGTTAAGGGTTTTATTTGGCTATTTTTCGAACAGTGAATCTGACATTTGATGATACTGCTGAGTTGTGGAGTGTTGACGGTGCACAAGTAGTATACATAAAAAACAAAAATATTTGAAAACAATCTCCGTATCTTATTGTCACCTGGTATATTCCCGGTGCTATTGAAATGCCCTGGCACCCGTATTAGATCGATGTTGAACTGGTCTGCCATCTCGTTAAGAGGTGAGAGTGATTTCTGCGCTTTAATATCAGTCTGACTGTCCGTAGAAATGCGAATATCACTGCACTTATAAACTTGTCGGGACTTTTATTCAGCTTTAACATGTAAATCTGTTTTGAATCATCTCATTTTGAGTCATTCATATCCCTTTTAAAAAAATATACACTCAGTAAAATCCAAACTCAGTCATCCCGTTTGTATGACTTAAATTTGCCTTTTATAATACAAAGAGCAGCGATATTGAGATAGGTTTTTTATAAGCTCTTTCTTCTTTATTAATTTATTAATAAATACACCAAGATTACTTTAGTATAAATGTATTTTTATTTCTCCATTTTAATATTATAACCTTCACTTTACAATGAGTTTTTCCTTCTGCCTTCTACCCTATCTGTCTATTGCTTTTTGTCGTATGGATATTCACCCAATCCAACCCCTACAAGCATAATAACTATTTCTTCCTTTTTCGTTCCGCCGCTTACAGCTCGTCTAACCTGACAATCTGTAACGCCCTCGCTAACCTCTTATTTAAATTACATTACATTCTTTTTACATATATACATATAAACTTAATTAGTAATTCCATTCATTGAAAATAATACATAAAATATAATACTTATAATTAATTCTTAAAATTATCATTCTGAAAAAAAGGATATATCGCCCTCAGTCGGAATTCACATATTCAATTTCGTATTCCGAATCCAAGTATTCGATATCTTCCATATGGGAATCATCCGCTTCCTCCTCAGACAAAATGTTCGAGCCTCCTTCCTTCGTTTCATATACCCTCATGTTTCGCGCATCAAATATTCCTTCGAAAGGTTTATTAGTAACCTGATATCCTTCTAAATCTTTGATTACATACCTATCTCTGTCCAAAACTTTATCTATTCTATATGGACCTTTAAACTTCCTTTTCAACTTGGCATTTATCCCAGTTTGAGGATGGTCCCTAATTACTACCAAGTCACCCTTCTTGTATCTAACTCCCTTCTTAACTCCTTTATTGTAATACCTCGTATTATAATCCTGCTGTCTGTCTATAGCCGATTTAGCTTGTTCCCTAAGTTTTCCTAATTCTCTGACGTCCTCTCGTCCGCTCCGATCTATCTCTATAGTTTTATATTTCACCCCTTTTTGAATCACGTCGAGCAACAATTTCGCCGGTATTTCATTAACTGATTTATTTATTGTATTGTTCATCAAATACTCCACGTCTGGTATCAATCTATCCCATTCTTTTTTCCTTTCGTCTACCATCTCGGCAATTATTGGTACAACTACCCTGTTATATCGTTCTACCTGCCCGTTGGAATTTGGTGAAGCCGTCGCTACCTTGACATGCGTAATGTTACGTTCGTGCACGAAATTCTCAAACATTCGAGAAGTATACGCAGATCCTCTATCGCTTATAATTCTATCTGGTATGCTGTAGTTCTTGAAATAACTTTTTAAGTGTTTACACACCTCGATACTGTTCGTTGTTTTCGTTGGATACATTCTTATATATTTCGTGAATGCATCTACTACCATAAGTGAGAGTGATTATTATACGGAGTTTGATTTCAATATAAGTAAAAGCGAATTTAAAAATAGAATTACCAGTTTGTTTTAATTTTAACTATTCTGTGATATTGTTATTTTTTATTGATGTATCACTTTGTTTTGGTAGTAAATCTTAATTTTTAATATGTAATTGCGCAATGTACTTGATCAGATCAGTTTAATTTTAATTATGTTGATCTTAAAATAAAATAAAATAAAATAAAAATAAGCAAATAAACATTTTTCTGTTTAGTCACCTCTAAAGGCCCTAAATGATCCACATGAATCGTTAGAAATGGTTCATTGCCTTTTTCGATACCATTTAATAATGTTTCCTTTCTAACTGGCTTAGGATTGTAGGCTATACATACCATACATTCCTCCTTGTGGGCCTTAAGTCTCTCCTTCATTTTAGCAAAATAAAATTGTCTCTTAATCAGTTCACAAACCTTTTCTTCCCCTACATGACCCATATTATCATGATACTTCCAAATAACTGACTTAATCATTCGTTCAGGTACCACCAATTGCAATTTATCTCTATCCTTCCTATACACTATGCCTTCATTAAGTTCGTATCCCTTTAACTTCCCGTTTAATACCCTTAACTTTATTTCCTGTATACCTTCATCCTCTAGTTGACATATATAAATCTTTTCCATAAATAAATCTTTTTCATTCATTTCTAAATAGTATATTTGCAAACTTATTGCATCTATATGCCTCACTCGGTTTCCTCCACGATGGATTACCTCTAAATCGTACTCTTCTAAGAATAACCCCCATCTATCTATTTTTGCGTTCAAATCTCGCTTTGCTAAAGTTAATCGTAAAGCATTACAATCTGTTACAATAGTAAAGTGTATACCAAACAAGTACGGTCTGAACCTTTTGATAGCATACACTACCGCCAGAGTCTCTAATTCAAAACTGTGCAGCTTTGATTCCGCATCAGTAGTCTTCCTACTAAAATACATTATAGGATGGAACTCTTCATCCTCCTTCTGCCTTTGCATTAATAAGGCGCCATATCCTGAAGATGATGCATCCGTATGCAACTGAGTCTCGTTTTTTACATCATAAATACCTAATACTGGCTTACTAATCAACAACTCTTTCAATAAACTAAAAGCTTCCCAATGTACTCCACTAAACTCAAACTCCTGAACCTTCAACAAATCAAACAACGGTGCCGCTAGTTTACTATAACCCTGAACAAACTTTCTGAAATAACTTGTTAAGCCTATAAATCTTTGCAATGACCTATGATCCGATGGAACTGGGTATGTCTTTATAGTATCTACATGCTTATCGCTTAATGAAATCCGCGATCCCTTCACGTTATACCCTAAATATTCTATCTCCGTTTTCAAAAAATTACATTTAGTAATTTGTAACTTGATATTGTTTCTTGCTAAAATACTAAACAGTTCCTTGAGAATCACTAAATGTTCTTCTATCCCTTCCGTCGCTATCAATATATCATCTATAAAAATTAATATTTTTTGACTATTAGTTAGTTCTTTCAATACTAGCTGAATATACTTCACAAAATGCGCAGGGGCATTTGTATAACCAAAGGGCAATTTATTGTACTCGAATTGTCCTTCTTCAGTCACAAATGAAGAATATTTTTTTGACGATTCCATTAAATCTACATGGTAAAATCCGTTTCTAAGGTCCACACACGTATAATATTTTTTCCCACTTAATCGAACCAATACATCTTCTATGACTGGCATAGGATAATATATTCGTTCTACTATTTTATTTAGTTGTCTGTAATCGACACACATTCTTAACGCCCCATTTTTTTTTTTTTCACCAACACCACCCGACTGGTATACGGCGACTCGCTTGATCTAATAACTTCCGCCCTTAGTAGCTCATCCGTTATCTTTTTTAACTCCACTCGCTCATAATGGCTAAACCTTTTCGGGTTTGCTCTTACTACCTTGTTTTCTTTTAATTTAATTTCGGCTTCGTATCTAATTCCTTCTGATTTAATTTTCCCTTTGCAATAATACCTTTCTTATAAGTCTAAAATACTGTCCTTATACCGCAACGTTTCCTCCGAATCACCTATGCTAAGCTCTACTCGATTTTCCGTCAACATTAACGTATCCCCACATGAAGATACTTGGTGCATCAGGTCGAGACTGAAGGTACTCGCCTGAATAAATTTTACCGTCGATATGTGATTCTTGTTCAAAAAGTCCCTACCTAAGATGACATCTATATCCATTGTTTCATTATTTACTATCAATAAATCTACTTTATAAACATTTTCTTCAATTATAATATTTGTTGAAAGTTTACCCAACACTTTTAAGCTACTCTCGTTTATCCCGGTTATATTTAATAAATTATTTTGGACGATATTATAACTACCCGGTTTTACAAAATTTTCTTTCGCAATACTCATAACACTTCCTGAATCCACAAGCATCTTTGTTGTCACCAATTTACAGTTAACTTCCACCCTCGCCTGAATTTGTCCCTGCTGATACACCTCGATTTCTTTATTGCTACTCTGCCTTGCAGCTTCCTGCACCTCTCTCGGCATTGTGATCTCATATATCGTTTGTTTTCCGTCCGTTGAATCCACTTTCACTTTACATTGTTCCTTGCTATGGCCAATCTTATTACATCGACCACAAACTGGCTTCCTTAACGGTTTTGGACATTTACTCGCAATATGCCCATTTCCATAACAATTGTAACACTGTTGACGTCTTACATCCATTGAATCTTCCTTATTAGTGCTCCTAAACCCTCTTTCCATATTTTTAAATCCGTCAGACTTTACTGGTTTACGCTCCCGCTCCTCGTTTCTATTCATTAGTGTAAACCATTCGATTCGTTCTTTTAGCTGCTCTAAACTTTCTATCTGTATCGTTTTCAAAGCGGTACTCAATTTATATTCATTTACATACTCCTTGAATAATATAATATATTATGTCACTTTCACTAATATGTTTCTTCGCCACCGCACACATTTCATAAAAATATTCCACTAATCCTTGTTCTCGATTTCTAATTTTCTTTCTTAGAATCTCATGCATTTCTGCCTGACTTCTTCGCGACTTAAAATTCTTCCTCAATTGATCTGCGAACGTACCCTATTTAACATCTTTTTCGATTGTTTCGTACCACTTTCCCACATACGCCTTCAATTTATTGCTCGACGCCAAAATAATCATGCGCTCATCTATTCCATGAATTCTCATCAATTCCTCTACTTGTTGAGTCCATTGTTCCGATGTTAAACCACTTTCATCCGTAGGATCGAACGTAGGCAATATTTCGATCACATCTCTAATCGAAAACCGCATGTTTCTATATTCGGTCTTGTCACGTTTTTTATGCGCCTCACTGATTATGGAATCATTATCCTCCGATTCAGCATCTTGGTTAACCATCATACTCTGCAGTAATCTTTCCAATAATTCCTCCTTCTTCCCAACAGTGCTAAGTCCACGTGCTGATCTGGAAGCAAAAAATATTAGAAAATTTTTTGGAGTATCGATTCGAAATTTTTTGAATGTTGATTGATGTTAAATCCAAAATCGAACATTTGAGATCTCAAAATCCTAAAATTCAATCTTAAATTATACACCAATACATACACCAGTACATAATTGCAAAATTTTAATTTCAAAATTTTGATAACTTCGTGATTTTAATAATTTTGAATTTTTTACAGAAGTTTTAGGGAAATTTTGTTAATTATAGATTATCAAGCATATAAAAATGAATAAATAAATCAGCCAGAATTTGTTTATTTAATGAAATTTTAATAAAAACTGAGAATTCGAAAAAATCCCAAAGGAGACTACCAAGATTGGCTTGTAAAATATAAATGAGGGAGAAAGTTCACGAATGACAACAACAAAATAAATAGACAACGCTCACTCGGGAGCCCCCATCCTATGTATACAAGGAATTTTCCAAATTTTGTTATAATTAAAAACCTTGATTTAGAGGGGGGATTTTTTACCGGGGTAAGCCGCATTAAACTCCACATTGGAAAGCATCTAGATTTTATTTTAAAATTTCGATATAACACAATATAATTTCTGAAAGCTTAAGATGCTTTAGAAATTATGAAATTTATAAACAAATACAAGTTTACCTATCAAAATTACCAAATGCAACACTAATCCTAAAACTAAAACCAGAGTTTAGATTTGAAATTGAATTTATTTCTTAAAGGTAATAGAAAAAAAAGTTTTTGAAAATTTCTGGTTTTCTATAAATTGAGAAATTCTGATACATTAATCGAAATGGTTTTCCAATAACGATTAATATTCCAAAAAATTGGTGACCGAAAAACCGCCAACTTTACATAAAGGCCATTTTGGTGTCAGCTTCCTAGGATTTTCTCAAGAAAATCGGGAAACCCATTTTTTCATAATATTTGAAATATGTTATATTGGGCGAGATCGTATTAAACATGTTCATCCTAAACACCCTAATCCCCTATTTTGTCAAAACTGAAACTGATTTCGGGTAGCTTAGATCCTATGCCAACTTTGCATAAAGGCCACTTTGGTGTCAGCTTCCTAGGATTTTCTCAAGAAAATCGGGAAACCCATTTTTTCATAATATTTGAAATATGTTATATTGGGCGAGATCGTATTAAACATGTTCATCCTAAACACCCTAATCCCCTATTTTGTCAAAACTGAAACTGATTTCGGGTAGCTTAGATCCTATGCCAACTTTGCATAAAGGCCACTTTGGTGTCAGCTTCCTAGGATTTTCTCAAGAAAATCGGAAAAATCATTTTGTTATAATATTTGGTATATACTGGATGAGATCTTATCAAACATGGTTTTCCTAAACACCATTGTTCATAACCAAGCATCATCATACAGGAGTTCAACGATCAATCTAGAAAAACACACCATTATATCTGTAAATTTTACTTATCTTGTATTTTCCAAATTTTCGATTCAGTTCACTTTGTTTGTATTAATTTTTGACGTTTATGTATTTATTTATTTTATGCTAAAACAAAATGTAATAGAGTTAGTATACAAAATAATTATAAATAGTTCCATCTATCGTTCGTAATCGGTACCACAAATGATTACCATAGTTCTAAACCAAAATAAAATTTTATGGCATTTACCAATTAAATTTAAATTAACCGCTGCTTATTTGCTTAACTTACCATAAATATATTTCTACGTTTATTTAAGCCAATGAAAAATTGCCACCATTGCTTTGAATATAACAATAAGATTTTGTTATGGTTTAAAGATATATAGATATTTTAGGCAAAGTTTAGTTTGCTAGCTTAGTGCTTGTCTATTTACCAGAGAGTTGTGATCGCATAATTATAAAATAAAGAAAATCTGTTTGTGAAAATTGAAGAAAAATAAATACATATTTATCATTTTTAATAAATAAATTTAGTAAATACAAAACAACATAAATATATTACGGAGTTTGGAAATTGTTTTATTCAACCATCAACCATACAGTCCACGACAACCCTAATCCCCTATTTTTTCAAAACTGAAACTGGTTTTGTATAGCTTAGGACTTATGCCAACTTTTATAAAGGCCACTTTCGTGTCAGCTTTCTAGGATTTTCTCGAATTTAAAATTCTTCAAAATTTCCTAAATATTAAAACCACCTGAATTTCTAAAGAGAATGTCGATTGTTATAAAATTTGAAGAATACAAATTGAGGTGTGGCCATTTCTCGAAATTTTCTCAAATAAACTCGTGGACAAAAAAAAAACGCATAATCTGTTTTTTTAATAACTTCGAGCGTGAGAGTAATTTTCTCTCAAATTATTATTAACAAACAATTGAGAAAATGTTTTTTATCCAATAATTATGAATTTTGTAACAAAGATCCCTCTAAATTTTACAATTTCGGGTTTTAGAGGAGCAACGCATTTTTCAGCTTCAGTTATCAGTTTTTTAAATTAAATCTTCTATAAAATTTAAGCGATTTTGTCAACGATAATTAAAATGGCTAACAGAAATTCAAATTTAAGTTTAAAGCAGTATGTACAGGCTGGAATACTAATTAAAGAAGGCAATCAGCAATTTTATGTTTCTGAAATATTTGGGGTGAGTCAGTATACAATATCTAGGGTCTTAAAACATTTCCAAGAGACTGGAAGTTATGATCGACGTAAGGGTAGTGACAGAAAAAGATGCACAACTAACGCAGAGGACCGATATATTGGCTTAACAGCCCTTAGAAAACGGGTTATTACCGGCCGCAAACACACCAATTAGTGATCATACTATTCGAAGAAGGTTAAAAGAATACAATTTGAGTGCACGAAAACTTGCAAAATGCACAGAACTCAGCCCAATAAAATTTTGCGAGTCTAGATTTTGCCTTTTCTCATCAGATCGACGAATTCGGATATATCGAAGAACTGGAGAGCGTTTCCAACAGGCGCGCATTGTTTCCAATCGTCAGTTAGGTGGGGGACCAAATATAGTTCTGTGTTGTGAAAAGTGTAGGGATGCTCCGATCCGATATACAATAAAACGCAAGATTTTCTGATCACCCGTAATGGTTCCTTTACACTGTGCGATTTCCGTTCAGTATTTGTTGTACAATATTTTGCTGCGTGGAAATCGTGTAGTGTAAACGTCAGAAAATCAAATTGCATGTAACCGTTGAAATTGCTGCCAACCGCATTTTCATAAAATTTTTAAACGTTTTAGGACCATTTAATTTTAATCTTAATTCATTAAAAACGATATTTTGAATATCCTTTTCTCCAAAATCTCGTCTTTGTAGCGAGTTCCTTCTTTTCTTTTTCAATAATTGCAATCGTATCTGCGCATAACCCGATTAACATTAAATTTGTTTGGTTTTCCATTCTGAATAAGTAGAAAATTAAACCATTATTCAATTTTTAGTTGTACGGTGTAGACAACGAAAAATTCATATCACATCAAAATTGCGGGGAAAATTGTATATGATTTATTTCCCCTATTGTACTATAAATATTGCAAGCAAATCGCAAAGTGAGAACGCTCACACTATTTATTATAACGAAATTTACATACACGCCCTATATTAAGTTATGCTAAATCGCACATAGGCATATTAATTATAAATTGAACACGGTATTCTTAATAATTTTCACCACTTGTATTTTTAATTTTCGGTCGCGAGTAAAAAATGAAGCGCGTAATGGCGGAGGAAAATTTTGACTGTGTCAATTGAAACCAAAAATATTAATAATGACTTTTCTAAAATCATGAAGCGAAAAGTTCTTAGGAGCCAATGCACCAAAAAGTTCTTACGATAATTAGAATGACGACTAGAGATGGCGTGCCTTGTAATGTAAGATAAAATTGACAAGGCGCGTTCTTGTTGATTCAGAATGATTCGCATGTGGTAAAAGTAATTCTGCATTAATGTGCAATTAATTGTAGTGGCGATTGAATGAGGAAATGAATAAGCCGCTACAGGACTCCCCCGCAAGTGCTTGTCCCCTTTCTAGTGCATGATTGAATGGGTAGGTGCAAATCGGACGGTTTTAAGTGTTCGGTGGGTTGATATCTTGTTATGGTTTTTTCCATTAATCGATTGTTTGTTCTAATGAAAACAAAATCACAGTTTTCTTGTTTGGTTTGGCGAGTTGATTTTGGGACAAGGTTTTGCATGGTTTATCGCAGTTGGTCGATGACTGTGTCACTGGTTGGGAGTGGTGGAAGAGGATTATCTATGAAGAACTCACCGGGTTGAGATGGTTTGATTGTAAACCATTTAATCGTTGCTCGGGTTCCAAGTAGGATGATTGGTATCTCCGAACTCCAATGAATTGTGTTGCCTCTGGCCATGAGTGCAGCTTTGAGTTGCCGATGGAAGCGTTCGACCATGCTGCTGGCTTGCGGATGGTAAGGTCAATTATGGCTTGGGGAGGCATATCATTCAATTCAAGAATGGACCTAGTACCGATTTTAGACCTTAAATCCAAAATGTCGGAATGAAATTTATTTTGCCCAACCAGCTCTGAAGCTTCTAGTAACAAACACTAAAATCTGAAAGTAAATTCTTGCACCCAAAATAAAGACATTTTGTTACATTAACAAAATTTTGAAGCATTAATTGGAAATTTCTTTGAGATCACGAAATCTTAAAATTCCGTCTAAAACGTATTTGTAGAATTGTGAAATTTTAATTTCAAATTTTTGATAAATGCGCAAAGTTTTTGCAAAGCTTTCATTTAATTTCTTAACCCGTCAGGAGATTTAGGCATACTTTCACTATATTCAATATTCAGCAGTTCACTATATTTAATATACCGAGATTAATGAGATTAGTAACGCCAGTCGGAAAAAATCATTTTAGATGAGTAACGCGGCATTAATATTATTCCAACAAAAATTACAAGGCTTCTATTTTATGATATTAAATAAGAAATCATTGGGGTGTCACAATATTTGAATAACTCTTTAGTAAAAGGAACAATCTGTTTAAAAATCCAATTATTTCCTTATATTTAACAATCGTTTTGTAAATTTAAACTGAACCGTAAGATAGTAAGGTGATTTATCCAACCTAATCAAAGCGCATGATCTCAAATAATAAGAAAATTAATATTTCTGGTATTTCACAGCGATTACACAATCCTATTATTGATCGCAGTACATAACGCTCATCAATCATCACCATTAATTACACGATCATACAATAAATTGTTTTCTTTCACTTAGTTACACGATCGCAATAATAATTCCATAATACACACTTTCACACTTGGAATAAAAAAAAAATACAAAAAAAAAATGAAATGAAGATCACTTATTTTTGTAATGATCGATTCAGAATTTTTCCGATCACCAGCCCCCCCAAAGTAAATATATTTAATGACATCATTTACGATTTATAAAAAAATAAAGTTAATAAATCACGATTCAAGAGATGTAATTATCATTCCTTAAGATCATCATCGCATAAATGAAATGATCGTTCAATTCGAAAATACATAAATTAAAAAAAAACTCTGATCTATTCTAAATAATAAAAAAGTTCTAACAATTTCTATTATTCGTGACTAGTGGATGGAAACTTAGGATTGAAAAAAAAAAAAAAAAAAATCTGGGTGTGTTACTTATTATTATTATTATTACTATTGTTATATTGCTAAAAGTGATTACTATATTATTACTATTTTTTGTTATATTGTTATTAAAGTTTTTTTTTTTAGAATATATAGAAAAAAAAAATTAGAATTATGTCAAACTTTGCGCGCTATAGAAATTGTTATGTAAGAGTTTTTGTTGAATACAAACATTTGTAATTTTTCCAATTGTTGTAAAAAAAAAATTAATTTTTTTTTCTATTTCCACATCTAAATTAAAATAAAAAATTTAATTACAATTTGAATATGTATATAAAAAAAATATATCGCATGACAACTTTGCGGGTATACCTAATACTCGCAATTCGTGGGAAATATTATATGACGTACGGCGGCCACACAAAATGTGGTCATGGTGAATCTCATCCCGTATGATATTTTTATGTCTCTAAGTAACATGAAATTATTTGCAAATTGTTAATTTATCGGATCGGATTTGTAGCACTAATACGATTATTTAACTAATTAACATTTTTTTTTAATTTCATTATAAGCCAATCCCTCTTGAACGGGTCGCTTCGACAATTCACTTTTATATTTCCCACCTTTTGATTATTATACATTGTATTATGTATATTGTATTGTACAATTACATCATTATTCGTAATAGTAATAAAAAAAAAAATTCTAATACGATTTCTAATATTTCTAACTCTAAGAGCTCAAGAGAAGCATTAAACACAACAACAACAGCAAAAAATCTAATTCGCTACACAATCGGAAATGCTATTAGCGCAATGTAATTATACAGATATAGAATTTCAGCAACAGCAATCTATTACAACAAAATGTTTTTGATTGATTCATATAATTTGCTGTGTTTTTAACTTATTCGTGACGGGTTGCTTATTTAAGGGACATACACAATATTGATAATCGATCGATGGACCTTGATCGGATGAATTATTCGATCGCACACCTTAATTGCATTATACATATGTGTACATGTATTTATGCCTTGCAGAAAACAACGATTTGATTTTAATACTTGTGCGAGGAGATTATAAAATGCGATCAATATGTGTGATCGATCGACAATTTCAAACATTGCAAAATATTTAAGATTTGAAAATAAATGACAAATTGCCCAAACGAAGTATTCAAAACCATCCAAAAACCGAAAATGAATAGTCACCCAAAATTTTGGTTAATCTTTGATATTTATCAACCAATGACTTTTGTTCAAGAGAGAAATGTCTCTTTTAAAGGGTCATAACGCCCAGAATATTTTTGGGAATAATGCCCACTTAGAAAAGAGCCACAATATCAAAATTTATAGAGACACAATAACTACAGGCTAACTACAGACACAATAACTACGCCCACAACTAATTTGGCGCCAATCGCTGGACATTTCAAGAACAGGATTCGGCACTAACTCATAAAGCTGGTTCGACAGACTTAAATCGGATAGTCTCCTCTACTGGTCCATTTTGCAGGCTAAGGTTGATTGATTGATTTTGAATGTACGACCAAGCATTAAGCAGGACCGTACCCATTTTACATTTACATGGAAGGATAAGATAGGATTGTAGGATTGTTAGTATAGGGTTGAGATCGACTCGGCTACAAACACCTTGACGTTCAATTGTTAGTATTTACATTTGTCTACTAATTACTAATTACTTTTCCCGTGACTGGTTCCCCTTCTTGGCGTCCTGAAATCAATATTAATTGGTTATCCATTCCCCTTATATATTTCTCGCCACCCCATTCCTCCGACCCCTTTTAATTGATTGTTTGGTTTTTAACTCTCCCATCTTAACCAGCTAAGCCTAAACCTAAGATTAAATGAAATAAATTTTCATAAACCTGTTATTAAAGAATCATTGGATGCCGCGAATAGACTTAATTCTAGTTTTGTATTATTATGTTAATGACTGCATTCTGAAATAAAATTTATTAGTTTGCTGGGTCCGATTTCTGATCCCTTCTGAAACTCGTAATTATTATTAATTTAATTTCCACTTGTACGTTAAGGCTTGCGAGGAAAATTTTTAAATTTCTATGATTGTATTTTGGTCTATATTTTGAATTTTCTTTCATTTTGTGTTCATTTGTGTTTGTTTTGGCGGTGTTCTCTGATGTGTCAATGGTGTTGGGAATTTGGGGCCTTTGCATATGAGGAATACGAATTAAACCGAAAGGCATGGTATTTCATTCTTGGAAGGGGAACGCTCATTGAGTAAATTATACCGTTACGTAATTTGGTTGGAACTTCAATTTATTTAAATTCAGACATTTGAGCTTGCTTATTCACTTAAGTTGCCTTCTTTGATATCTGATATAGTAATCTGACACAGAGAAAGTCCCTAGGTTTCTTGCGGTCTCATCTTCAAGAAGATCGCTGGAGTTCCGACTCTTCGTTTAGGAATTTGACTGATCGGAATGGATACCGTATGGTGACAACAAATTTATCAGCAGAGAAACATGTGTACCTGTTGCCCGACGAGCCACCCCCAAGTACGGGACGACCCGCCACTACGTCTTGGAACGACCACTCGTCCGACTTCAGCGGAAAATGACGGCATAGTTAATAGCAAATAAGATTCCAATTACGGCGATACGAGTGACCAATAACCCGAACAAAACTAAGTTATAGTTATAATGTTATAAAATGAATTTATAATATTGTTTAAGAAACTTTAAAACTTTAAAATTTAACGGAATGAAAACAAAAATGAAAAAAAAATTAGCTTATTGTTGTTGTTGCTGCTGATAATCCCGTTGTTGCTGCTGCTTCTGGTTTTTGTTGTAGTTCTCTGGTATACACAGTTTTTGGAATGTTTGATTCCATTGGCCGGATGATGCCCGCTATATGCATATAACAGTAGGGTATACGAAAAGAAACCACAAATCTAAAGCAACAACAAGAATTTCCTTCTACATTAGCTGAGAAGCGGAAGCCCTCTTTTCTGCCCCATAGTAGCTCCTTCTTCGAAGGGTATACTAATGTGAGGGTTCTGGTAACTTATACCTCGCTGAATATATTAATCGCTCGATTATTTTATTTTATTACTTGAAGTTTAGATATTAGCGATGAAGGGTCACCAAGCTACCACTACATTAGTGTTATAACCGTATTATCGGTCCAATTTGCAGGCTAAGGTGTCAACAAATATGAAAATGTGGAAACATTGAAATCAGCGCTTCGTCGGGAATAACAACGAATTTTACAGGCTCTCATTCGTGCAGCATGCAACGCCTTATCCTTTTTTTTCAAAATTAATGTTCCATTTTCCTGAATTTACACAAGCGCATGACAAATTAAATGAGAAGCGGCTGAAGCAAATCCGGTAATAATTCTTTATTTTTTGGAAAATAAAATCCATGGTCATCATCATCTTTTATGATTTGGAAATGAAGCCCACTACAGAAAAGCAATAAAACCTGCAGCCGGGTGGCTGGTGATTTTAATTTGCATGTTCTCGTGTATGTAGGATTTACGATGACGATGAATAATCGCCTAAAAATTTTTTTGGGTGATTATTCCTTTTCAATATTTTGGGCGATTCTTCCTTCAATATTCATAATCGCCCACATTTTAAAGTATCCACAATCGCCCAAAAATAATTGGGCCATTATTAATTTTAGAGTTTTGAAAGATTTTCACCGCCTAGGAAAACGAAAATGTTTTGGGCTATTTTTTAACATATTGATTTTTTTACATGATTTGTCTCCAAAATTACCTCAACAAGTAGAAAAAAATATGGGGCATTTTTTCTTCTGGAATATAGGGAAAACATTTCGCTTTGCCCTTTGAAGATTGCAAATTTTACTTGTAAGGTGAAGAACTCGTGCGCCTCAATTGTGACATAAATTTATAATTTCGTTTGTAATATACAATTAATGAAACCCAAACAACATTACTTAATTTTTATTTTGCTGCAGAACAGGTTTGTAAAATTAAAAACAACGTGGCGACATTCCACGCTTAATTGTTTGGATTGAGAATTAATTTCCCTAGGGCAACACAAAAGTTTTTCTTCGCACAAAAAGAAGCTTTCAGTTTTTTTTTACTAATGAGTTAATGACTAATATTAGCCTTGACCAACTCAGCTAAACTTATTTTATGTTTTAGAGCGATTTTGTAAAATTGAGGCCTCGTAAACCTGTCCTGTCCGGCACTATTATACTGAAAATGATTTTGTTCGAAATTTAAGATATTCTCGAATAATTTAGAAGGTTTAGTTTTAGAAAACATGAATATTTTTCAATGACAATAAATGATGATGAACCTTCTCGGAAAATACCGGAAACCTCGAATAATCTCGAAACGCTCGGAACTATCGAATTGTAAGTTAAAATATGTATTTCTAAAAACCTGAAAAATCTTAAATTACAACGGCGCGGCACACAAAGAAAAAATTTTCTGAACCCAAGCTCTGACATATCAATTCTTATGTATTTTGCTCCATCACTCACCAGTTTTCCACAAAACCACAATTTTAGATCAAGATTACCCAAGAAAATACCAAAGTCTAATTTTTGTACCGTTTACTCCAGATATATCGTTTCCGCAGTAGTTTTAACCGCAAAAACAAATTCCGTAGTCCAAATTTACCTGTGACACTTCAGTAACCCGAAAAAAGCCCATCTTTAGGTCAAAATGGCAAAAAAAATCCAAAGTAATTTACCTTTCTATTTTATGGCGTTTGACTAAGTTATTGTTAGAAAGTCTAAGTTGGAGAGAGTATAAGTTACAAATGGAAGACAAATAAGATAAGTTCGCGGCTTGTGTGACTGAAACAAAGTTATTGGCAACAGGAAAGTGAAACCTAACTAGGAAACTTTAGCTGAAACGAGTTCCCCTGATCTTGCTGCAGTTTGAATTTGTCTGCTCAAAATTGTGTTACAGTTTGTTGCTTTTCATCAACTTTTTGGTCATTGACCTATCACGAGTGTTCAAGTAAAGTTTTATTGATGTCATTTCTTGCGTCCATACGTACTAACTTGTCCTCGAATGACCTATTAAGTGAGTTTCTACGTCTTTTCTCAGATTTATTTGCTCATCACCCTTGAGCATCCAACAATAGTCCGCCTGATATCTCCTTTCCATTTCCCCTACATCCTGGTGGAAGCGCTTCCCTTGCTCTTCACTATAGTCGCCTAAATTGTCAGGAAAGTAATCAAGATGGGAATCCAATAAATGGAGCTTTAAGTTCATAAAACATCCCAATTGCCTGTAATTTTCGATCAACTTTGTAACAATGTATTTGTAATGCTCACTTCTGGTGTTTCCTAAGAAGTTTTCACAAACTACTTTAAAACTGAGCCAGGCAGCTTTCTCATTTGTTTGCATGGTTTTAACGAAATTTTTGTCTTGAAATAGTTTTCAAGACAAAAGTTTACCTTCTTTAATTTTAGCCTTTGTCAGTTTTGGAAATTGTTGTTCTATGTATTGGAAACATTGACATTCTTTATCTAATGCCTTCACATATTGCTTCATCAGCCCAAGTTTTATGTGTAGTGGAAGTAGGATAATTGTTGAGAGATCTAATAAAGGTTCCTTATTAGATTAGAAGATTCGGCCACTGTTTTTTAGCATAATGGTTTTCTCGTTCTTTACTATTCCAGAGACATTTAAAACGAGGGTACTTCACAAAATTAGGCTGCTGCCGTAGCAGTTTTGTTATAATTTTTAAATCCCCATAAACTTGCCAATTTTCGAGTACTTGATTTTTTGCAAAATATATCCTAGATCTCCATAATTCTCTCCCATAGAGATTAAGTGGACTATTGAGACAGTGATACATTTATTTCCATTCTGGAGTAGTGCCGCTTTTAGGCTGAGTTTTGAGGATCAATGAATATTCTCCACTCGTTAAGTTTGTAAATATTAAGTTTTAAATCATTCATCAGTGCACACACCAATGAAGTTTTTTTATTTTGGTAAAGTGTTTCCGAAATTCCTTTTCTCTTTCTCGATAAAATGAAGATTTTGTTCCACTAACTAAGTCTTCAGATAAACATCTTTTGGTAATGTATATCTCCTAATCAATTTATTGAGGTCATTCTGAGTGAATAGTATTGGAACTTTCTCTTCTTTAGGTGCAATATACTCTTATTCGCTCTCTCTCGCAAAGGCTAAGGTGCGTAACCTTGAGCACATACGGCCGCATGATGACAATGCCAGCGGATCCCCTTCCCACTCTAACCAACCATCGATACTGGGGTATCCCTCCCCTGCATCGTAACATTTTTATGTGTGGTTGCCATGACGGCATGAAAGCCTATGGGCTTAGCCGGATAATGAGAGACTCCGTTGCCCACCGCCAGACTTTGGTATTTTCTTGGGCAATTTTAACCCAAAATTGAGGTTTTGTGGAAAACTGGTGGGTGTTTTGCTCCATCACCCACATCGGATTCATATTCAGCGCATTAAAATCCATAAGAATTGACATGTCAGACCTCTGGTTCAAATATCAAGTTCAAATTTTTTTGTGTGCCGGTGTTATCTGCAAGTCTGCTTAACTGTATGTAGGTCAATCACAAGCACCTAACGCAACGCTCAACTTAACTTTACCTGGCTAGTTGTTTTAATTTTTAAAATCTCAAATAATTCTGAAATAACGTGTAACTATCGTAAGAAATTTTTAATAATCTGGAAAATACCGCAAAATCAATGCAATATGTTATAATTTCGAGTCTGGTCGTGCCATTTTGTTGAATCTTTATTTCATCCAGTCGAAGTAAACGCCATGAATTTCAAACAGAAGCTTTTCAATCAGTATAAAAATTCTGCTGAAACCTTCTAAAAATATTTTGTTTGTTACCAGTTTTACAGCTGGAAATATCCAATTGAAAATTAGTTGTCAATGTTTTCTCTACACAAATCTGGAAACACTCACAATTAAGACAATGTTTTTCCCTAAATTCCCAAACTTCCTTAAAATGTGATTATGATCGCCATAATGGCTTCATTAACGTATTATTAGTTGAGTTTTTCATGTGTCATGTAAAATTAGAATTTCCTATGGATATCGACGATTTGAATTTTTAATAATAAAGTCCCACCACAAACCACGATCGACTAAATTTTTTAAATTCAAAAGAAGAAAACGACAAATTGCTGTTATCACCAACCATGTTTTTCACATTTCTAGCAAACCTCTCGTTTAATCTATTGTGTGTAAATTTTAATTGTAATAAATCACGAACGTTAGGATTTAGTATTCACGAAAATTAAGATTTAGATATGGTCGGAATTGCATTACATACTTAGTTTGTAATGGTTGAAACTGCTGCCAAATGCTTCCAAATTTCATTCGACTATTGTTACAGTTTACATTATAGTTGTCCAATAATTTTATAGAAATTAAAAATTTATGAATTCTTTGTAATTCATTAATTAATATTGCGATGTTTTTTTAAGATTTAAAATTATTGTTACATTTTCTGATTTTAACAGCGAACAAAATCTAGACGCTTTCCAAAGTCAAATTAAAATGCTGGCAAATTTAAAAATTTTTTTTTGCACCAATTTATAGGCTTTGTGGAATTAAGGCTACCAAATTTTTAAATGTTCGAATTATGGGAGATCAAAATTTATTAAAATCTGAAATGTTCTGAAATGTGTTTTAGTACCCAAATTTTAAGATTTTATTCTATTTTCAGTAGGTGTTCAAGAACATGCTACAGAATTTGGAGAAATTTTAGACAACAAAATGTTATTTTTATGAAGTTAAGTTCGCTATTCTGTGATTTTGTTAATTCATTTTGTTTTTGTTATTTATTAATTTATGTAGGTACTTTATCAATTTACGGTTTTAGTTTGTGTTTGATTTTAAATTTAATTTTTTCATAATATTATGTATTCATCTGGTACTTTGTCTGTTTTGTTATCTGATTTCTCACAAATTTCGTTTATTAGCCCAATTGCTGATTCAAGATTTTCGATTATACATTTTGGATTTAATGATGTAGTTAATAGGGCCATGTCGTCTGCAAACATGAATAGCCTACACGTATTAGGGCAGGGTAGCCCAGAAATAAAAATGTTGAAAAGCATCGGGCTCAAAACAGCACCCTGTGGTACTCCAGCTGGAATAGAGTATTCAGCAGACTTTGTAGTACATGGAAGTCTATGAATTAGGTCATTATGCCATACAGTATCAAACGCTTTCTCAACATCTAGCATAGTGAAATTAAGTTTATTCCTGATATTATTGACTACACTATATAGTTGATGTGTTGTGCCAAAATGTTAAAGCCAAATTGTTCATTCGGTATGACCTTATTATTATGAGTATGTTACTCGAGTCTCCTTAAGATAATACGCTCAAATATTTTGCTTATTGAGGACAGTAGTGAAATAGGTCGATAATTAGCTGGATTCGACTTGGCTGTAGATTGTTTAGATATAGCTATAACATTAGCTTTCTTCCAAGCATTAGGATAGTTTCTAATATTTAAACAGCCATTAAATATATTGGTATGTCAGGGCTATAAACATTTTTCTAGGACATTTTTTTAGTACTCTATTTAGGATTTGATCTGGCCCTGGAGCTTTGGTTGTTTTGAGGGATTTAATTATCGATTTAATTTCCGATGGCTTGGTTAATTCAGTCATGCTTGGATTACCAGTTTCTACTGAATTTATTATATCTAGGCTTCTTTTGTAGTCCTCAGTAATAGAATGTGCTTTAAAAAATGACTTTGCTACTGCTTCAACCTAATTTTTTGGTTAGTGATCATCAGTTTACCATCCACTTTGACGGTTTTGTGAATCTTGTTTTTAGTAAGTATTTTAGTAGCTTTCCAGAATGGGGAACTGCCAGTTTTATTTAAAGTCATTAAATAATTAGACCATCGAAGGTTCCTAATTTTATTAATTTTATTTTGAAATTCATAGTTCAACATTTTGACGGTAGTTTTGAGATATGAATCATGAGTGCGTTGGAATTACCTTTGGATTTGCCTTATGGACTTTATTCCACACATTGACTTTTGGTTAAGTTTTAATTGACTACTAATATAAATAGAGAACTTGTACCAGTTAGCTTTTCCAAAGTTCGGTATATACGATTCATAGTTACAAGTATCTACTTGGTCTGTGAGTCTAAAAGTAACTGGGAAATGATCAGATGATAACTCATTTTTGACTTTAACTTCAGTAATGTTTGGTACATTTTTAGCCAGAATGATATCTAGTATTGATGGTGTACCTCTACTAGAACTTGTATAATATGTTGCTGAATCAGGATAATAGATAACAAATTTTCATTTAGCCAATTGAGCCAGATCTCACCTTTTGTATAACTTCTGCTACAAATGGGCCGGTTAGGCCTTCATTCGGTATGATTAAAAAAATATTAGCAGGTGATTCTAGATCTTAAATAATAAGTATTGGAATACATATAGCTCAATTTTCTTAAAAATTATGATAATTTTTCGGTTATCTTTTAGGTAATAAACTTAAAATGAGTCTGCAAGACTCAACCTTTGCTGATTATGGTTAAAGCAATTTCTTTAATATCACAAGTAAATACGGTTTGTTCAGCTAGCAGTTTTTTCAGTTCATCAACTGGCATTTTTGTGAGACATTTTAGAACGGACTTCAGCTGTTTATTCATCGAGTTCTCATAATTTAGAGGCTTTGTGGAATTAATGCTACCAAATTTTTATTTACTCGAATTCTGAGAGATCAAAATTTATTAAAATTTCAAATTTTCGGTAATCTTGAATATTCAAAATTTCACCTAAAAATTAGGATATTTTGGATGTACCCAAATTTTAAGACTTTATTCTATTTTCAGTAGGTGTTAAAGAACATACTACAGAATTTGGAGAAATTTTAGACAACCAAATGTTATTTTTATGAAGTTAAGTTCGCTATTCTGTGATTTTGTTAATTAATTTGACAGAATTTCTAAATTACGGAAAGTTGCTAGTAATTTGTTATTTTTGATGATAATTTTTAAATTGCCGCGGGTTCTGGAAGCGCAGAAGTTTAATTTTGGTGTTAACGTGAAACTCCGAACAAATGCTGCTAACCTCCTCTTGGATTCTATTGTAATTTGGTAATTTTAGGAATTGTAAAAAATTCGCAAAATATAATCGATATTTCATATTATTTTCGAATCTTAAGTCATCGCATATTTTTAAAAATGTTTAATTAGATGGTTATAAGTTGCTAAGGAATGATATAGTGGGAAGAAGAGGTGGTCATGTTGCGTTCTACATACATATGCACGTAGTGACTTTTCTAAATGTTATCATGTGAAGATACATTCTAAGGGCTCTTCTGAGACCTTAGAGTATCTTACTATTGGATTTATTACAATATAAATTCTTTAAAAATAGTCGTTTGTGTTGCTTATATGCATGCATGTTCGAGACCTTCCTCTTAATGAATTAAGTGAGCTGTTAATATTGATTTTTTAGACATAGGGTTGAAAGTCGTTATTTAAGAAACATCTTTGATTCACTTAATTTGCATACAACGCAAACTCAACCAACAAGAGTTTGTGACACAACTGAAAGAATTTTAGATTCATTGTTTCTAATACTCCATTGGAAACATTTAATTTTTGTCAGTCACTCTTCACTGACCATAATCTTATGTCAATTGACTTTAATATAACGGTTCAATGTAATGATGAGATCAGATTTGAGCGCAATTATGATAATGTCGATATTCCCATCCTTCATTGTGATACACTTAAAGTTGATTGGATTTGAGTAGAATTGATACGATTGATGGAAAATTTGAGTTTTTATATGATTTTATAAAGATCTCGTTGTGAGGAGGACAAACGAACCTATATAAGTGTTATGAAAAAGAACTTAATAAGATGGTGAGATCGGCTAAGAGAAATTGTTTGCGTAATAAATTGGATCCGAAACTTGGCACTAAATTATTATTGAGAAATTTGGAGAAATACCGTATTTAAACTAATGATTCAGTTGAGATTGTTTCTAAATTTCCTCCTTACGAACATAATGAGGAGCTTGTTAAAATGCCAATAATGAATTTGGTGCAGCATACTGAAACTGGAACCTCTTTTAATTATTCTAATTGTTTTAATTTTACTATTATGTCTGATGACGATGTTTTATAAGGGACAGGCTCTCTAACGTCTAATGCAATGGGTGCTTTCAATTCACCACTAAAATTTTTAAAAATTAGAGCTCCTGTGATTGTACCTCATTTAACGTATTTGTTTAATAGTATTGTGGAGCATAAATATTATCCTAAAGTTTGTGAAGTTAGTAAAGTTATTGGGCTATCTAAAGTTAAGGAGCCTGCATCAGCGTTTGATGTAAGACCTATTGCTCAACTCTCAGTCCTTTCAAAAGTGTTTGAAATAATTATTTCTGATCAGATTAAACAATACCTCAATACAAGTAATTTATTAACTTCTCTGCAGTCAGGGTTTAGGGAAAGACATAGTACTGCAACGGTGTTAGTGGATTTGACGAAATTTGTTAGGAACTGCATGGGTAAGGGCAATTTTGTTTTGCTATGCTTATTTGATTTCAGTATCTATACGAACACATAACTTAATATTGCGAAACACTCGTACTATTTACATGAAAGGGTCATTTATACGGAGAGGTGCTAGGCTAAGGAATACTATTCCAAATGTTTAACACGTTTGGACAGGTTTATGGTGGAATGTGCGAATTATCTTAATGATCAATAGCTGTAGGTAATCATTGACCTAGTTGTCATGTTGTAATAAAAATGGAATATTAAATAAATAAATAAATTTTCAAATTTTCAGCAAATTTAACATTTTACTCGAATTCGATCGGGAAAATGTCAAATTCTCAGGAAATTCTAAAATGTTTCGTTGGACGTTGGATTTAAATCAACTTTTCCGAATTTTATTAAAGTTCTAAGTTCTTTTTTAAATTTCATTAAATTTGCATAGGATTTTAAAATTTGTGACTGTGGCTAATTTATTTATCTACTTTAGCACATACTCGATAATCTAAGATTTGATTAACAAATTTAACAGAATTTCTAAATTATGGAAAATTTTTGGGTTCGTTGCCTTGATTTGCATTTCGTTGATGGTAGTTTTACTAGTGAGTGTGAATGCTCTGTAACTATTATTAACGCGGTGGCATCTATTATACTCGACAATAGAAACTTTTCCAAAAGCTCTGGAAATCTGTCAATTTGTCTGCAAAATTAACCATATCGTAATAGCAAATTGGGAATATTTCAAACTATAAAATTTTAGATTACAAATTCTGAAATTTATTATCAGCGATGTTAGTCAAAATCCAAAAATTACAAATACTGGATTCGTATTTTTTAAATTAGTTACTATCAAAATCGGTCATAATTTTTTAGAAATAAACTGTGTTACTACCTCTTCAGATCCTTAGGCCATACAAATATTTCCAAATATTTAAACCTGATTAATTGTAGCAATTCTGAATTTTTTCTGCTATTAATCGAGTCGTACTGTTCTCAGTCGCATTATAAATTCCATATTAACGAATATCTCTATGACTGTGCATATCGATGGCTTAGTGAATATCGACCCTAACCCACATTTCTAACATTTTTCAAGAAAGATATATTGTAAAAAACGAGATTTTTGACAGATAATACCATACGCTTTAAGGCCGAACAAAATTGAATGTGGAACAGGATTTATTGGTTTTTAGGTTAAGCCAGTCGAACAGAAAGACGCGACATGTTGCATTCTAGATTTTGGTATCAAAATGTCATATATGAAAAAAATGTGGGTTAGGACCGATATTTACTAAGCCATCGACATATAAGTTCTGTTAAATGGTAAACCGCCTGTAATTAATGCTTCATCGGTCCACATATTGGGATTGTACTTAACTAGTAGGCTCTGGACGAAGGGGCACTTGCGGCTGTAAATTCTTGTTTTATTTACCATGCATGCTAAGAGCGTTAAAGAATTTGAGCCTATTTTTGAACCAATATTCGGGCGCAAAAATAAGCTCAAATCATATTGACGTAATCGCGAACATATTCTAGAGGTACTTTTCCTTTCGCAACTAACGTAATTTATTGCACAAACCGCAAACTAAGCTACGTATCGAAGCCTTTAAGTATTTTAAATAAAAATTATCTGCCAAAACAACATTACTAAACTAGCGAAACCTTCCGTAAAACTGGCAGCAAGTACCTTCACACTCGAATTTACTTGATGAATCTGATAAGAGCAACATTTGCTCTTTGAGTTCATCTTTTTAATGAGTAGGTTTGGATTAACCAAAATATTTCTAAAACCCTAGTGCTAATCTTGGTTTCCGAGCCGTCCATTAAAACATTAATGAAAATATCGATTACATCGGTCAAACATACAGTTTTCATTGTTAATTATGTTGATTGTAAAAAATAATGCCGGTTTTGCTTGTGGTTTAAGATGCCTCGCGTTAAATGCGTCCGAATGCTTTGCACTTTTTGTATAGACTGCAGAACCGGCCCTTGAAAATTGTAAAATTGTTTGGAATTTGGGATATAACCTTTTACAAACTCAACTAATACCAAACCTCAATTTAACTTTGACGAATTCAAGCATAATTCTTAATATCTGCAAGGAAAACCTGAACAAAATATAGCCTAGGAATTTATATATGTAATAAGCCCGGAAGTCACCACAAAGTCTTCATTTTCTATTTTTCTTCACTACAAAATTAATCGGAATAGAGCTATTGAGTTATAGTCTATAATTCTATAGAAGTTCTCCGAACAAATTTCCAACACTTGTGGGTTAATTGTGCTGCATCTACTAAAATTTTCAGTATACTACCAGCCAGAATCGTTAAAACTTTCGGGAGTAACTTGGCGTTCAAAAATCAATTTCAATGTAATATTAGCAATAGAATTATCCTATTATTCTTCATGGGGAATTTCATCAAGGACTATACTACCCGACAAAACTGAGAATCTTCTAGTTTTTTACTTAACGACAGTGGTCTGCTGCATCGTTCAAGCTGATTCAGCTTTCTGAATAAGAATCTTCTAGCAATGTTACGGTTAAGGTCCCATTTCATTAATTCAATTTTCGGGCCTATAAGTCATAATAGTTAAAGAACTGTAGTTTGCACATTAGCTAAAAACTCCAAGATTAAACCAGACATTTAATTCCTTTTGTGGCTCCCAAATTATCAGCCTCTACGGACGGTTTTCAGTTCAAAAAACAATTTCTTGAAACATATGTAATACGGCTTATTGCATGTAAATTTAAACTCGTTTTTGTGTCAAAACATCTGTAGAATAATTTCAAATCGCAGAATTGGAAAGTAACGGGTTATGTAACTATTTCCATCAATGTGTTCATAAATTTTTAGAAAGGGTCTGTAAATGAATGTTTTTTCTTCATAAAACCGTCAAGAAAATCATATTTCCCTTGTTTTATCCATTTTGATGTAGGTGGTGTAATATTGCCAAATAGATTTGTTTGTCACACAAGACTAGTTGTATATTCATTTCTGTCTTAAACAATTCTTTATATTAAATCACGATCTACAGCTGTTTTACCTCGAAAAACTATAAAATGTTATAATCCGACAAACACTTGTTCTAAAATACATAATTATATTAAATAAATTAATCATGAACTCTAGCTGCCCCCATTTCGTTCGCCTCCTGTGTATATAACAATAATATGCCAAGCATCTTAATTAAATTACAATCTCTTTAATTATTTCGCGTCTTTATACATACATTATGTACATATGTACACAATAAGAGTATTTAACCAACCAAAAAAAAAAATTAAAAATCGTAATTATCCATTTATAAACACACCTCACATTACCATACTTTAGACTAGCTAAAGAAACGCGAAACGATCACCTTCAAATTTAACTTCCTATTCATCAATCTTAAAAGTTAAAAAAAAAAAAAATTTCAAGCCATACGAAATTATTCGCACAAACACATACAACGTTATTATATTAAAAAAAGAAAGTTCAACCAAACACAAAACTAAAACCACCACCACTATCATCATATAGGTATTATTAAGACACAAAATCTTGCGCGCATATAAAGACTTACAAGGAAATCAGTTTGGTTGTTTTGTGTTTTTTTTTTTGGAACCTTGGAAATTTTAATTCCTCTTGTCTTTCTTATTTCTTTTATGTACCTACATATACGCGTATCTGTAGGTACTAGAGACACTATCATAAATATGCGGTTTGATGTTTTTTAGCATAAAGAAGTTGAATGAAAATTAAATTGGTTTGTTTGGTGATTCCCAAACAAAATTGAGAGCCCCACTTTGGGCGCCCAAAAAAGAAAACTAATATTGGTGTATGTTTGAAAAATGTATCATATTTGAAATGGTTAAAGATTTTAATTGGTGTTAAAATGACTGCAGTCACGTGTAAATATTCTTAAGTGGAGGTAGATTCGATTTTTTCCATGTGGAAGGCTTATATTTGGAGGGTCACCAAAAAATTATTTTTGGGGCACCAAAATAATTATAAACTACCATTAAATATTGCGTTCATTTTGGGGCAAATATATTTAAAATATTGTTGCGAATTAAGCTTAAAATTAACGGTAGTGTGTCCAGCTTTTAATCTAACAAAATTATCTTGAAATAAAAGTGTGATCGTTGAAGTGTTTCATCTTTCCAAACAGTTTGGCACCACGGATCTAAAACCTGTTGGATTTTCTTGATGCGCATGGAATTGGGCAATTTTTTGAAATTGGTACTCAAATAATAAAACATGAAACACTTACTGAAATTTATTTGGAAATTAGTACTGTGGATACTCGCGCCGCTTGTCTATTGGCTTACACATTATGAAATTTATAATGGATTAAGAAGTGATCCGATTAAAACTGCAATCAAACTTAAATTTTAATTAATCCCTCAAGTCACATATGTATGTATTGTACATAAAAATTCAATATTATATTCAATATTCCTGAGGTATGTAGCTTAATTTAAATTCAAATCGAATATTCAAACTTGAGGCTAGAAAAATATAAAATTAATTCAATTAGTTTTTTTTAAATATTTTAATGATTTAATCCAATTCTTATGAATGTGCACTGTGTATCGCCTGAAGCTTAATTACGAAATGTGATTTTTTTGTTCATGTTCAATGGTACTACCACGAGTCATTTAATAATTTGGAAATTTGATTAAAAATCGAAACATTTAATTAATATTCAAAACTAACGATTTATGAAAACTTGAAATTTTTTTTTTTTCTAATTTAATTTGTATTTAAATTACTAATAACAATTGAAACAAACCGTTTTGAAAATATTTAATGAGTAAATGGAAATTCAAACATAAAATTAGAGCATTCCAATTTCATTATTCAAATTTCAATCCGATTCTATTCAAATAAATGTGCATCTCAATTTAAATACAGTTTGAAAGAATTTTAGAGAAATATGATTAAACTTTTCGAATTGAAAATTTTTTATTTGGTTGGAATTTTGGGTTGAACCGAACTGAAACTGTGACCGTAGTCTAAACTATTGCTGGTTCTGTTAGACCCTTCATGATAAGAATCCACTACCGTAGCTAAGATTCATGGAATACCTTTAAGAAGCTACTGATGTCAAAAAATTGTTCAATATTGAGATAGAAGAAGAATATATTGATAGCGGAATATAGCCCATGATTGGCCCATAAAAGCCGCATGCTGCCCTACAGTCTCTCTACACCAATCAAAGCTAGATCCAGTACAAGGGAAATTTCAACAAAATGTTTTTGGAAACATCATTATGTTAATATCCGTTCTAAAGAACTCGATTCTGGATAAATTTTACCGATATCTGTTATATATTCTTTAAACCTTTGAACAAATGGATCTTCCAGTTTGACCAATATAGAATTCTGAACATAACAATTTATTATGAATCCACAAGATTATCTATTTGACGGTCTACTAGAATCAAATTTTCCCTCATCTGCAAAGTATTTTAATCGCTTTGCTTGCAGATGCAAGACTTACGGTTAGTGTGGCTATAGAATAATGAACTGAAGTATTTTTGTTCACTTCAGCTTTGAGCACCGTAACTCATGAACACATTTTATCAGTTGCGTGTTGCCCTTGGCGCTTTAGTTTAAGCTCCCGCATTGCTAAGGCGTTAAACAGTTTTGTCAGGTTGTTTTTGCGTAATAATAAATTCTTAGCATTACGAAAGAATCTTGAAAATCAAAATGATGTTGTTACAAACCTGTAAGTGAGGGATATATTTCATTAGGCGTAAAACAAGATGTTAGCAAACATTCTAACTCAAATTTTGAAACACTCCTAAAAAAAATTATCTAGCAAACCTTAAATAAATAATAATAACTGGTCAAACAGTTCTCATGGACCTAAATCGTGAAAATGTCTAGTTTTTAAATACAGCGAGTACTATCGAGGGGAACTGGTTCTAGCTTATGTAATGGTATTTTGATAATATGGAGGTGTATTCTGATGTTTTCTGGTGTACTGATTACGTATCTGGCAGTCAAAATAACCATCAATGACCGTAAATGACCGTCAGTGACAAGATGAGTGGTTCTCTCTCCTCATTTTTTTCTGTATTTTTGGCTGTAGAACAATAAAAAGTTAGAAAAATAACGCTTTTGAGTCTCTTATTGGCGTTTATTCCATTTTCGCTCACTGGCGGTCATTTTTACCGGCAGATACGTAATCAGCACACCTCCACATGCTAAAAATATCCTTACATAAGCTGGTAATTGTGAAGATCCCTTTCGATAGTACTCGCTGTTAATCTTTGCTATTTATTTCAAAAATTAGCCATTTTCACGACTTGGGCCTATGAGAACTTCTGTTCAGGACGTCACAATCTACAACACAGAGAAGATTTTTTGGCAATTCGACAGGTTGCCGATTTCCATTTAATCTGAGTGGAGTCCTTTAGTTTTAAAAAATTACGTATAAGTGAAAAAATAAATTGAGTGAAAATTTTTAATTCACTCAAAAATTTTCACTCAATTTATTTTTTATTATTGAAGTTTAAAGTGCAGTACAAAAGGTATTAGACAACAAAATCTATATTTGCAAATTTTAGTTTTCCGCACATTAAATTCTGTAATTTCTGGATCATCACGATTTTTAAGAAAAGCTACTAATCAATTTAAGAGATTTAAATTTAGAAGATTAACAATTTTTTTAGCTTAAGCTTTTGGTAGGTTGAGAATTTTAGATATTTAGTCTCTTTATAGACTTCTTAGTCTTAGTTTTTTAGTCTCGTTAAATCTATAAACCTTTATAAGTAACAGCGATAATAAGGGCATACTATGGACCAGCGAATCTTAAAATTTTTGTTCAGTTTCTGAAGGAAATATCTGAATAGTCCTGCAATCTCTTGTATTATTCAATATTTTTATTTTAACATTGTGACTCTTTTGATCACTACATAACCAATTTTATTTGCTTTGACTTGGTTAGGCTTGAAACAATATTCTACCTAGCAGGATCAAACTGCTTAAAATTTGAGAATTCTTCAGTAATAAAATTTGGTTAATTTTATGTTAAAATGTTGAGTACAAATATGTGTTATTCACAAATTTTCACGCAAAATTAAGTTTTTCTCTGAAATTTTGTTTAAATACAGAATTTGAAAGCAGAAACTCCGGACTTACTTAAACCTTGTTTGTTGTAGGTATACTGCTTAATAACACATTGCACGAGCAAGGTTTTAAAGAAACCTATTAGCAAGGGCCAAACCAACATTGATAAATTATAGTACAGTTCCTACTAAAATTTAGAAGAAAAAAAAATTGTGAGTGAAAAATGTTAAGCATTAGGTGTTCAAATGTTGAGTGTAAAAAAATATCGACATGAAATTTTGTTTAAATACGAAATCTGTAAACAGAAATTCTGGACCTACTTAAACCTTCTTTACATTTATTGTTTTATTTTATCTCAACGCATTGAACCACCAATTTTTGGTAGAAACCGATGAGCAAAGGCCAAAGCAAATTTGGTATATTATCATTTAGGTCCTATCGTCAACTTTGACTAAAATTAGAAGAAAATAATTGTTGAGTGAAATATGGCTTAGAAAAAAGTGCTCAAATTTTGAGTGAAAAAAAAAATATCGACGTGAAATTTTGTTTAAATACGGCATCTAAAAACAGAAATTTTGGGCCCACTCAACTAGGGAATGCACTACCGGTAACAGGGATAACCGATAACCCGGTAAACCACCTTAAAGGGAAATTAGCGAATTACCGGTAAATTTTAATGCCAATTATTACTAACATACAAAAATACGGTCACATTTGGAGAAGTGGAAAGAGAAAACTGGAAAGAGATAAGTAGAAAGTGCGATGTGATTATCGGAAAGTGGGAAGTGAGAACTGGAAAGTGGGTAGTGAAGTGGAAAGTAAGAAGACAATTAAAAAAACCAAACACTTTCCAGTGAAAGGAGTTTGGTTCTTTGAATTTTGTTATTATCTGTGAAATGTTTATCACTAGATAAAATGACTTGGGGTTGCTGCATGTAACTCCTTAGTTTTTAAGTATAATTCAGTTGAAAATGTAATGATTTATTAAACGTGATTAAATGTTGCATCTAGTAGCTGTTGATTTAAGTTTTCGCAGATTCAATAAACCGATTAATTTTTTTAACAATTTTAACTTTTATCTTGTTCACGTGGTTCAGTGTACTGTCGTGAATTGTACGTGAGTGTACGTGGTGCGTGTTGTACTTGTAAATCTCACTGACTCACACCGATATCACATTCCACAACCTCTACCTCCCACTTATCTTTCAGTTTTTATTTTTACACTTATCTTCCTATTTATTAGCATTATATTCAACAAAATGAAAAAATGTATCCGACGTAAACAAAAAAAAAAGTGACGTCTTACTGTCGACTACACTATGCTACGAACGTGGTCGTAGTCCAAAAATGTATTACAAACAAAATGGTATGAGAAAAATATTCTTCAACACGCAAGCCAGACAATCTCTTGTATTTCGACTATTTACACATTACGAGATTAGTCGAATTTTTTTTTAGTTGAATTAAGCGAAGCATTAAGCTAAGTGAAATTCTCTAAACCCGAGATTTTTGATTTAAATAACGTTGATTTGATGCAAAATTACCGACTTTCAGTTATTTTTTAGAAGAAATATGTTTTCCTATGCTTTTGAATCGCTTAGCTCTGAGATTTTTTAAGATTACCCTTTGATTCTAAGTTTATTTAAATTTTTTTAATTTCGGGAATTTTCTAAATTTTTTGAGAATATCGAGATTACTTTAAAATTCTAAGATGATTCGAAATCATTCTAGTCTATTCAAGTAACGGTAGTATATTAGCTGTGTTTTTTTATAAGGCTCGATAGATCTCAATAGATCACATCCTGATATTCTCTGTTTTTGTGGGTAAACTGCAATTGATTCAGTTTATTTTAATCAAGAATAACTTTATATTCAACATTTTATCGTTTTTAATTCATTTCATTGAATTACACAACTTATTAATTGTTCATGAAAATCTTGCTTTTTATCCAGATATGCTATCGAGACTACAGATTTTCTCTTTTATGAGTAAAGACACACATTAAAAATTTGTATTTTAGCATGGACACATACCATAGTCAATTTTTAGTACATCTATCATACAATAGGAAACCAGTAGCTGATTTGCATTTAATCTTTTGCTCTATTTTAAAAGACAGAAGATGTACGTTAAAAGTATTCATTTTATTAATATTTCCTTTCATTATGAAGAGGCATATTCAAAATGTGATTTTAATACTATTTACCACAATCCCCAAGTTTTTTTTGGCGGAAAAAATGGAAAAATCGAAAAATGAACCTGTTTATCATTTTTCGTAAAAGTTGCTCAAAATTTAAAAGATCAAAGTAACATTTTGAAAGAAAAAAAAGTTTTAGTATGTCCGTCTCATTTTTTTATATGGATAAAATGTATTTGCACTTTTCCTCATGTATTTAGGAATAACAAAATATAATGAAAACAACATTGACGTAGCGTTGTCAAAATAGACCCAATTCTTAGTGCTGCGAGTGCCAGTATTTTTAAGTGGATGATAGAAGTAGCTACAATTTCCCATTTTTTTTTTTGCTAATATCTGACTGAAATCTGAATAGATCTATCGAGACATAAAAAAACACAGCTATTAGCCGTGTTTTTTTATAAGTCTCGATAGATCTCAATAGATCGCATCCAGATGTTTTCTATTTTTGTGGTTAAACTGCAATTAATTCAGTTTATTTTAATCAAAAATAACATTTTATTCAACAGTTTATCGTTTTTAATTCATTTCCTTGAATTACATAACTTATTAATTGTACATGAAAATCTTGCTTTTTATCCAGATATGCTATCGAGACTACAGATTTTCCCTTTTATGAGTAAAGACAAAAATTAAAAATTTGTATTTTAGCATGGACGCATACCAAAGTCAATTTTTAGTACATCTATCATACAATACGAAACTAGTAGCTGATTTACATTTAATCTGTTGCTCTATTTTAAAAGACAGAATATGTACGATAAAAGTATTATTTCCTTCCATTATGAAGATGCATACTAAAAATGTGTTATTTAATACTACTTACCACAATCCACAACTTTTTTTAGCGAAAAAGAATTGAAAAATCGAAAAATGAACCTGTTTATCATTTTTCGTAAAAGTTGCTCAACATTTAAAAGATCATAGTAGCATTTTGAAAAAAAAGAAAAAAGTTTTAATGTGTCCGTCTCATTTTTATATACATATGGATAAAATGTATTCGCACTTTTCCTCATGTATTTATACTTTTGGAATAACAAAATATAATGAAAACAACATGGCGTAGCGTTGTCAAAATAAACACAATTCTTAGTGCTGCGAGTGCCAGTATTTTTAAGTGGATGATAGGAGTAGCTGCAATTTCCCATTTTTTTATTTTTGCAAATATCTGAATAGATCTATCGAGACATATAAAAAAACACAGCTATTGTTACTGAATTAAAGTGATACATCAAGATATTCGATATTTTATGAAATTTTCGAGGTTTTTATTTCAGGTTTAAGTATTTGGTATTGATTTTTAAAAATTGTTGGATATTATCGATATTACCTGAGTTTAGCTTAGCGTTGAATTAAGCATATCACTGAGTTAAAGGATCTGACAAAGTTCAGATTTCTGTGAAGAAATTATTTGAGATTCTTAGTGATTTCTTAAATTTTTAAGATTATTGTTGGATCTTAAGTTTATTCGAAGTTTTTTGGACATATTCGAAATTTCTTGTGAATAATCGTGTTTTTTTAATATCACTCCCATATTAGGTATATTTTTTTACTCAAAACAGTTGGTGGAACACTTACAACCATTTTTATGCATCGAATCTACAATTATTCAGATTTGTTCAATAAAAAAATCTTGGTGTTTGATCACTTGATCATTTTAAACTATGCGATTAGTTTAAATATTAATTTTTTGATGTAAGACATTTATGCATGTACGAAGACCGTCATTTTAGGTTGGTGATTTCTCTAATACTTCGTGAAAAAATGTGAACCTATAAAAGTGCTTCGATATTCAAGTATTAAGGGAATGGAAAAGTGGAGCTTATACCACAAGAGAAAAGAGTAAAACGCAAAACCACTGCGCTGCAGAGCACAAGGTTTGTATTTATTGTTTCATGATTTCCAGAGGCTATTGGTTCCACCCCCAAGAAAATGATATCACTTTTCTGCCTTCTGGCGGTCATTTTAGATAAATATACGATATGATGAGTGTTTTATATGAACTCCGCGAGATCTTAACCGATACAGACGTTTGAGGTGTTGAGCTCCAGAAGATCAGCTAAATTATTGTGAACAAGTGATCTGGAGTAAGGAGAACGGTCAGTTTTAAAAAGTATAAATGACAATTTGTGAATCTTCGCAATTTCCCGAAATTCAAGCTTTTAAAAAAATGTAAGATTGGAGGCGGGTAAAGACAAAAGAGTTCCAAGATGGCTTAATCAAAACCACCGATGTAGATTTTTAGATAGGGTACAGAAAGTTCCGAAGGTAACAAGTTAACAAAAATGTTGTTTTATATATGTAGATTTTACATCAAAATAAATATTCAAAATATATCCTGTGATTTAGTGTTTAACTGTTTACTAAATTTGTGTATTCGTTGGTATTAAATTTTGGGGAATTCCCTTTTTGTATGAAAATTGGTCGATCATACCTTCAGATTTTTGATAATTAGTTATTTTGAACGGGGTTCTAGCCAGCATATGGTAAAATATACATAACTTAACTATTTTCAGATTTTCACTCGTTATTTAGAAAAACGTAAATGAGTGAAACTAAACGAAAGAATCGACAATACAACGATTCTTGGGAATTTAACTATTTTTTTGCCTTCGTGTAGTCAATATTAACGTGTTTAATATGCAAAGATGTCATTTCAGTGACCAAAAATATAATGTTAAACGATATTACAATACGAAACATGCTACAACATTCAATGCACCTGAAGACTAGTTCCAGCTATTCAATTTCAAATATCTTAGCAAGAAAAATGAAACCATTCTCTGAAGGTGAATTAGTCAAAGAATGTAAGATGGTGGTAGCTGTTGAAGAAATTTGCCCAGATAAAAAAAGAATTTTCTCCAGCATAACTATATCACGCCAAACTATTTGTCACAGAATCAGTGACATCGCCACGGAAATTACTTCTGAGTTAAAGCTAAACATAAGGAGTTTTGAAGCCTTTTCTTTAGCATTTGACGAAAGTAAGGATATATCGAATACTGCACAACTTGGAATTTTTATTCGAGGAGCCGATAAAGAGTTTCTTTAATCTTTTCAGCCTAAAGGTACAACCAAGGGTGAAGACATCTTCTATGGAGTAATGGATTCGGCAAGAAAAATGAATCTAGATTTAGGAATTTAAGCGGCCTGACTTCTGATGCAGCTCCTTCAATGGTTGGGAAAAAAAGGATGCGATCAGTCTGATAACCAAAGAAGTGGGAAAATAAGGATATGATAATACAAATATATTTATTTTTCATTGCTTGATTCATCAAGAAAACCTTATTGCGCAATGTGTAATACTAACAAACGTTATGCCGGTCGTTATAAAATGTGTGAACTATATTCGATCTTATGCACTGAAACACCGTCAATTTCAACAGTATTTGTCTGAATTAGATTCAGTGTATGGCGACGTTGTGTATTTTCCAAACGTGAGATGGCTGAGTCGAGGAAATTGCCTCGGAGAGGATCGGAATTTTTCTGAATGAGAATAATGCGAAGGTATCTGAATTAAATAATGAACAATGGGTTTTGGATCTGTGTTTTTCGTAGATATACCCGATAAATTAAATATTCTGAATATTCTGAAACCAATGGATTCATGCCAATTAATTAAGGCTTTTAAAGCAAAACTCTAATTTTAGGAATCCCAATTAAACGAAAAAAATGCTATTCACTTCGCCTTGTTAAATAAAAACTTACGATAAATTATTCGAAATCTTCACTTCGCCATTTAATGACGATGTTAAAACAGTTCCCAGGAAATTTCAAATGGAATTAGTCGACCTACAATATAATATTGAACTGCAGCATTTAACCGAAAGTAAATTCCCTAATTTGCGCAGAAATGCCTTAAAAATTGTTAGCATTTTTAGATCGACTTTGTGCGAATCCTTTTTTCGAAAATGAAGTACAACAAAAATAACAATCGAAGTGTACTTATGGACGTTAATTTGGAAAATCAATTAAGATGTGCCACAACTAAAATTGAAGTAAATATAAAAAAGTTGAGTAACGTTAAAGAAAAACAAGCGTCCCATTAATTTATGTAGTTATGTACATATCGTCGGTTTGCGAGAAAATTAACACATCTCAAAAATTTCCAATTTTGAGATAATAGGAAAAAAATCCTTTAAATGTAACAATCATTTAGCTGGCATAGTGTCACTTCTAAACTTCCCACAGTTTTCAATAGATGTGGCGTTGAGTTTGATGAATTCAACTATTTTATACCAAAAAAAAAATTCAAATCGATTTCCTCAAAAATATGATATTTTGAGTTGTGTCACTTTTTTTCGCAAACCGACGATATGTTTTTACCATTTGAGATTTTACGTAATATGAATTGTTAAACATTATGAAAATATATGAAAATGCGGTAGAAAATGTATGATTATATCATAAACAAATAAAAAGGGGTCCTAAACACACTCGGTTACCCTGTTTGGCGTTCTCTTGCGGCGGATCAAACTATTTGGAGCAGAATGGTTGAAGCCGCTAAATCCCTTCGTGAGATGTAGCGCCACCGAAATAAAAATAATAAAAACAAGTGGGGAATGAGTGGAAAATAAGATGTGGAAAGGTAGAAGTGAGAAGTGAAAAGTGAGAAATACGAAGTGAGAATATGAAAGTGAGAAGTTGAAAGTAAGCAGCAGAAAATGAGATATGGCAAGTGAGAAGTGGAACGTTAGGTGACGAAACTAACAATATGTGAAAAGTGATAAGAAGAAAGAAGTGACAAAATCGAAAGGGAGAATTGGAAAGTGAGAAATACAAATTGTGAAGTGAAAGTAGAAAAATGAAGAATGGAAAGTGGATAGTGAGAAGTGGAAAGTGTGGAATGGATAGTGGGACCTGGAAAGTAAGGAGTAACAGGAGACACACTATGAGACGAATAAATTTATGACCAAATTGCATTTTATTCAAATTAGTCGGTAAAATCGATACAATTCACCGAAAAACCGGTAAATTGATTTATTCCAAATATTGCATTCCCTACACTCAACGAGGGAGGTGAGTGAAAATGTGGAAAAAAAGTCCTCAAATGTTGAGTGAAAAAATATACACGAGAAGTTTTGTTTATACGGAATCTGAAAACAGAAATTCTGGACCTACTCAAACCCTGTTATGTTTAAATTTATTTTATCATATGAGCGTATTGTTTAATGGCTCACCGAACGTAATTTTCTGAAGAAACCGTTGAGCAAGTTTTAAACTAACTTTGGTAAATTATCGTTTAGTTCCTAGTCAATTTTGACTAAAATTTAGAAGAACAAAAATTTGTGAGTGTAAAATGGAAAGGACAAAAGTGCTCAAATTTTGAGTGAAAAAAAATATCGACGTAAAATTTTGTTTAAATACGGAACCTAATAATAAAAATTCTGGACCTCTCAAATCTTGCTTCTGGGCCTATCAAATCTATTTCATTTTATCTTGCATTGAACGATCAACTTTCTGAAGAAGCCAATGATAGAGCAAAGGCCAAACCAACCAAACACATTGTTTTGTATTCCTCACTACCTAGTAGTGTTGGTTTATTCTATTTGCGGTATTTGTTAACAAGTTTTCTGTGTCGTACATTTTCAAGTGTCACGTCTCACGAATATTTGTACTGCTGAAAATGGGAAGATTTGATTTTGCGAGAAAGCTGCTCAAACTACTGCGTTTGGGATACTACTTGCTAGAAACATCATTAAATTCTCACACATTTTATTATGATTAATTCCATCAGATGAAGTTGTTCCAATCAGCACATTCCAGACCGCCCAAGCCGTTAAACTCTATAGTTCTTCAATACCACGCATTTATTCACCTTGTCGACGATTGAAAAAAAATCGCAATGGTGTTTATTTTTAATTTTTTAATGAGTTTTGTGGTTATTTTGAACGACCAACAGGCATTTAAAACATACATACATTTTTTTATGATCGTTAATATATAAATCCATCCGTTTAATTGCACGAATAATAACTTGTGCAGTGCACTTAATAAAAGGTGTTGCAATTACAAGATGTGCAATTAAAATTTTGTACATACATACATACGTACAATACAATAAAGTTGGTCGGAAATGTGCGAGGTGTAATTTTATATCTTACCGCAGAGAGTGATTGTTTATTGTTATGTATACATATGAATACTATATACCAATCATAAAATTTGAAAGTTTTGTGTCCTTGAATTTAGCTTGATGACAAAAATTATAAATTTCCACCTTTCACCGCGCGCGCGCACATTTTAACAAAGTTAAAATGTCGCCGCGCTTGTTTTTTGTGCTTAATGCTTATTAAGTATACCCATTTCACTTTATGATTGATTAGGTCGTGATCTAATCTTTATTTACCACGAATTCTTTAATTTGATATGGGAATTTTTATTTATTTTAATTATTTAACACATATGCATGAGACGTGGGAATTTAGTTATTTATACGCGGAAATATGCATACATAATATATCCTTGAAGGTGAAAGATGTTTGTTGCTGCACACCCGTTTTTAAAATTTTCCATCCGCGTCATATTTTCTAAAATTCTAAACAACACGTTGCTGAAACGAAAACCAATTTTATTTATCAGATCGCAAAGTTTACATTTAGTGTATACTTGTGGCACAGAATTGTCTCAATTTTATACTACATGTAACCACAAGAAAGTAGTTTTTTTTTATAATGAAACAGTAATAATAGTGGTAGTAGTATGGTAATAATAATTTTCATGGTCATTCGATAGTTTTATGTTACATAAGAACTATGTATAATAGTATAGAGCCGTAGGTGAAATATAGAAATTTCATTTTATTGCTTATTTGCGCAACATGTATATCGAAAACAGTTCCGAACCGTCTTATTTAATTTAAATATGCCATAATAGTACACGTAATGGTGCCGGTAGAAATGGATATTTGATAATAGATTAACAGATGATATATTTGGTAATTTAATGTGGAATGTGACAGCATGGGTAGCTAATTGGACTATAAAACCGTGGAATTCGTTCTTAGCATGTGCGCTTTCTAATTTAATGACAAAGTTTATATTATTCTATTTGGACGGATTTAGTGAATTAAAATCATGAAATCTACAGAATTGGTTGTAATGAGCTGAACAAGTGTATGAATTTGATTTCTTGAACACGTTTTTCTAATTCGGGTTCAGAAACTATGCCCTTTACACATTTAAAAAGAATTTGCTGGTACAAATAGAAATAAGTCTATGCCTAAGTTGTCTGAACAAATCCAGAAGGTTTGAAAAAGTTTAACTCAATTGTTTTTGTTCGGATAATTTAGACTAGACTACTTTCTAAATGCGCCCGCCTTTAGGGTCGACTTTAAAATTATTTCTTGAAGCAAAAGAAAAAGTTGTTCTAATATAGATGGACTCAAATATTATTAATTGTTAAATAAATTCGTTGGTTAATCGGCTAACCGGTTAATTTAGAAAATTAATATTACGGTTACCGGTTAGCAAAAAAAGTCGAATAATTGCCAAGCCTATAGTATAGACGAACTAGTATCTTGATTTGATTTGATGATGAATTTTAATATCTTGATTTGAGATTGACGTCTTGCAATCCCAAAATTCTAGACTTTGTACGATTGGTGAGGTGCAACTTGAAATTCATAGTTTTTAGTACAGTGTTAAATTTCCAATAATTTAGCGTCAGTTTAGATTTACCCATTTGCAATTCTTGTATCACCATTAAGTAACGAAAGTTTCGAAAAACTTATGTAGCCGCGTTATAAAAGTGAAATAAATCAAAAAAAGTTAAAATAAAAAATTACACTGTTAAAATTACACTGGAAAAATAAAAATTAACTGTGTAATTTTTAACTTCGATCCGCAAGGACGAAAGTTATTACATTCTCCAAAAAGCAAAATTTGTTTTGTACAAAACCACTTTTTTCAAAACAAAAAAAATGTCCGTCCGGTCTGTCTATAGATGTCTACTCTCACAATATCTCGAGAACGGCTTATCCGATTTGATTTTTTTTTTCGCCAATCTATTTGTATGATCAAAGTGATGAATTGAAAAGTTTTTGGAATCTGTACGTCAAGAAGATCGCGATACATACAAGTTGACCCAAAACCACGTGGTTATTAACCACGAGAGTTGGGGATTGGTTTGCGGGTTGAGTTGACGTTGTTTAGGGTTCAGTGAGTAGATTAAGTGACTATGTCGTTTTTCCCTAAATTGATTTAAGAGTTACTTGGACGTTGAGTTAAGAGCTGAGTTGGGGTCTGGGGATTTATTTGGGATTCGAGTTAATTTTCTGGAGCAAAGTGCTAATCACTTCGTATGATTTCAACCGTTTATATTTTGCTAACAAATTGTATCATTAACTTCGATTTCGTTAGTCGAAGCATTGCTTTCGATGGTCTGAACCTTTCATTTTTTTGTGGACCCCTCTTTGAAATGTCTTATTGTTTGTTCTTAAGTTCTTATTTCAGAGTTTCACCCTAATTTTGACCTTTACTTTTTTCAGCTCATCTCATGATGTTTGCGTTGTAATATTTTGAATATTTGTTTCACATGTGTTCGCGCCTTGTGGTTGGAATAGGGCCGAATGTCGAAAGGCCGAACGCCGAAAGGCCGAATGTCGAAAGGCCGAGTATGTCGAAAGGCCGAAATTGCCGAAAGGCCGAATGTCGAAAAGCCGAATGTCGAAATGTTGATTATGTCGAAGAGCCGAATGTCGAAAGGCGCCGTTTGTGTCGACATTGATTTAAAATTTTTCATCATTTTATGAATGAAAATTTTCAAAATTTTTATTTTTATGAAAACCAAAATTTATATTTTTATCAAAAAATTATGTATAAAAATGTTTAATAGTATCTAAATCGTCTCAAATATTAAAATCTTACGTTTTCTTTTGTCATATAATTAAAAATGCCCCGGTGTCACAGTGGTTAGCATGTTTGCTTTAAGGTCCGGAGGTCCCGGGTTCGATTCCCGGCGGGTGATGAAAAAATCACGGCTGGTTTACGGGTAGGATCAATGAATTAATCATTCATTATCCGTTAAAAAAAAATGATTACGAAACTTCAGCATGAAGCGGCCAAATCTCTCTATGGGATAAAAAAGGAAAATAAAGAATTTTTTTTTTGAGTTCGCTACCTTATCTAGAAAAAAATAATACAACACAAAAAAATTCAGAAACCCAGTTATCAAAGTGCGGACCAAATTAAAATTAAAATCTATAAAATGTCTATCGAATTTTATTTTTTTCCGTAAAGTTTTTAATATTTACAATAATGGAAATTTCTTCGTCAACCTTGCAGACACAGATCAAAGGAATCGTATCACTCATATAGCTTCTACTGACATTTTTACCACAATTGTTTCAAGTTATTTTGTGATTAGCTTAATTCGTTGGGTTAGTATGGCATCGACGAATGTATTGAAGCGAATTGCGGATTTAATGCTTCGTAAACCTTGCAGATACAGATCAAAGGAATTGTATCGCTTGTATCGCTTCTACTGATAGATTTATTTATTTTTTTTTTTTTAACTTCCTAAGGCTTTATTCTTGAATCTTTCCTATATAGGAAACTCACAAGATGTAATCAAATCTTACAAACTAATACAAACTTTTGATTAAGACTTAACCTATGTTAGTTCTTAATACTAACTTGCACTTAGTAATTATTTTGAATTAGATAGCTAAATCTAAAGGATCTTTTTTTAAGATGCCGGTATCTGAGCCTTTTTAAAATTTGCCTGGCTAAAGCATTGGAATGATGTTCTAATTTCAACTGGTACTTTTTACTGTACTGCTTGATTGTCTCTGCTACTGTTTCGATGTGTATTTACTATTATTCTTAGTATTCTTGACTGTATTCGAGTTTTATTATGTTGGAAGCACAAGCGGACCCCCACAATTGAATACCATACGTCCAGATAGGTTTATGTACCTAGACTTACAGTCTATGCTTAAGTTCGAATGTTTCTCTATTAACCGGTTCATTTTAATACACCTTAACTTGATTTGTTGACGTTTAGCTTCGATATGGTTTTTCCATGTAAGCCTTCTATCTAAATGGAGGCTGAAATATTTAACGTTTTGATGTTGTGGTAGAATGATATTGTTTAGTCTCACAGGCGGACAGGTAAGTTTGCGGAGTGTGAATGTAATGTTCGCCGATTTACGCTCGTTGACCTTAATTCTCCATTTTTGTATTTCGTCTAAATGATCTTGCAGATTTCTTGATGCTATCGTGGGATTTTGATGCGTAGACATGATTGCTGTATCATCTGCAAATGCTTAAACTTTTACCTATTTTTTTTTATGTTGGTAGATCTGCTGTATACATAGATCAAATATAATAGTGGCCCTAGCATATATTTCACGAAAAACTTTCGATCAAACAGATAATTTTTAATGATATTAGAAAAACTTTTTGGTAACTGTTTTCTAACTTTGTGTATAAGTCCTTTATGCCACACTTTATCGAAAGCTTGCGCAATATCTTAAAACGCTGCAGAGCAGTACTTTTTTGTTCTAGTGCGTTCCTGATTTTAGAGGCGACTCTATGAACTTGTTCTACGGTTCCGTGTTCTTCTCTAAATCCGAATTGTTGATCAGGAATAATTTTTTTCTCATGCAGGATTGGTTTAAGTTTTTGCAGGAGCATTTTTTCGAATAGCTTAGAGAAAGTCGGTAGTAAACTGATTGGACGGTATGAGTTTACTTTTGTTTCATCTTTACCATGTTTTGGAATCATTATGATTTGCAAGATTTGCCAGGTTTCAGGAAAGTAGCCTATTCTCATTATAGCGTTGAAAATGTATGTTATTAAATTGATACATTTTGCATTGGCTGTTTTTCTTGGATCAATGTGTTCCTTGATTTTCTTTTCTAATTGGCGCCACTAGTATTTAATTTTCTGAATTTCTTTAGCTTCTGCATCATCAGGTATAAATTCAGGACTTTCCATTTGTTCGTTGGGTATAAATACCTTACTAAGATGTTGAGCAAATATGTTTGCTTTATCTGCATCACTTCTTGCCCAGTTTCCGTCAGGGAGGCGAATCGGAGGACATGACATCTATTGATAGATGTACCACAAATGTGTGTCGGCCTTTAAACCCATCCGGCTTTTCGACATTCGGCATTTCGACACATTCGGCCTTTCGACCCATTCGGCTTTTTGACATTCGGCCTTTTGACACATTCGGCTAATCGACATTCGGCCTTCGACATTGGGCCTTCCGACTCATTCGGCCTTTCGGCGTTCGGCCTTTCGACATTCGGCCTTCCGACATTCGGCCTTTCAACATCAAACGAATGGTTTAAATTTCTAATTTATTCTCAATTTTCACACTACGACGATTTTATCAATAAAGTTCAAAGAATTTTCTTATTCTCTTTTGAGGTCGTGTCAATTATTTGTTTCCGTTGCTTCTAAGAAGGGAATATGGTGGAAATTGTTAGTTTCTTTCTAAATAGATTGACCGGACCAAGTATATCCAAAAATTGTCACTTTTTCGTAAAATCTATGAAACGAGTGGAGTTTTAGCTCAATTCATTGTTTCCATTGTTTTTAGCGATAGGATCTTTTCGTTAAATGAATTATGGGAAAAATCCTGAAAATTTGATTTTTTGAAATTGCGGAACCAAATAAATCCTAGATTCAAAGTCATTGAATTGAGAAAAGATAATGCGGAACTTTAAAGTTTCTCAGATCGATGCCGAAATTATAACTCTATCTAAAATATATTTAGTCATAACATTAAATACTTTCTTTTTTTATATTTTCAGGTAAATCACCCACAAAAATAATTAAACATGGACTGTATCACAATCTCAACAAAACTTCTTACGTATACAGGATAACTAAATATTGTACAAGAATTTGCGAGTTCGTAAGTAAATTTTTTAAATTACGTTTATTACTAGAGAGTGAATGATGAATACTAGGGTTCCCAACTATTCGTTTCCCAAAGAAAGGACATTTAAAAAAATTTTAATTAACTAAAATACTTAGGCTAGGTTTCTTAAAAAAAGGGTAATCTCAAGTTAAATAAAATTTCCTCTCTTTCTTCTTTTATGAAATTTGCAGTTTGCTCCATAATACAAATTCAAAGCAAGCTGATTATATTTTTACTTAAACATATTTGACCTGGCGGATCTCAATGGGATGGACGTCAGGTGTATTCGACATTTCGTTGTAAGCTCTGGATGGTTCCGTGAGTAGAGCCGAGAAAAATTTTACGTGGTATGGCAACGGACCAATTTGTGACTATTTGTGCCGGTCTCTTAGGACAGTCACCCTAACCTATTTGTCTTTCAGTCAAATATTTAACTTTCCAGTTACAAAATTCATTTGAAAAAGAAATAAAACTTTGTTTGCATTGAATTTGTATTATGAAACTTCAGAAAAAAGAAAGAGAGGAACTATTATTTACTGGTGATTGGTCTTTTTTGTGGAACCGAGCATAATCTATTTAAATAACCTAAACAACATAAATTAAACGCGGTTTCACAACAATACCCTTAGTAGAAAAATTTGTAACCCCTTTTTGTTGACTATCAACTGAAAACTTCTTTTCGATTATTCATGAAGAGTGGCAGTGCATTCACAATGAAAAAACTTTTTACTTTTGACTTACAAGTTTGTATGAATTTACAACATAATGAACAAAAATTGTTGTTCGTTATGTTGGAAATTCATACAAATCTGTAAGTAAAAGGTAAAAGGTTTTTGCATTGAGAATGCTCTGTAAGTCTCTTCGATCATCACTGTCCTTACCTTATAAATATTTGGGTAGTATTTGGATTCCTTACCTTGCAAAAAAAAAAAATGAAAGTAAAAATCCCGAAAAGAAAAAAATACAGACACAAAATAATTCAGAACAAAAGAAATCCAGAAAATTAAAATCTAGAAACACAGTAAACAAAGTGTGGCCCAAGTTAAAATTAAAATTTATAAAATGTCTCTAAAATTTTAGTTTTAAGAATTTAATACTTTTAGAACTTTTAATATTTGTCGTAATGAATATTTCTTCGTCAACCTTGCAGGCACAGTTCAAAGGAATTGTGTCCCTAATATCACTTCCACTGATAGTTCTACCATAAATGTTTCAAATTGTGTTGTGGTTGGCTTAATTCGTTGGGTTAGTATGATATCAATGAATGTATTGGAGCGAATCACGGATTTGTGTCAAGTTAATGCTTCGCAAGCCTTGCAGAAATCATCAACGGAATAGTATCGCTTTTACTGATAGCCCAAATGTTTCAAGTGGTGATAAAAGTACAAAATGCCTATAAAATTGATTTTTTTTATTTATTTTAATCAAAATAATTTTTCTGGATTTATTTTTTGGTAATTTCTGGATTTTAACTTTTCAATTATTCTGCATTTTAAAATTTCTGTATTTTTTTCACGCATAAGTAGTGATCCCCTTTTATTTAAATTGGAATTATCTAGTCTTGATAAGACTAGCTCGAAATTTCTGAAAGATATTATTTGATAACGATAAAACATAACGAAAATCAACCCAAAATCAACGAAATTAAATCTTTTTTCAAGATTTTATAAAGATTTCTGTTACAAAGTATTCAAGTCCTTATTGACCCAGTGATTTGCTAGTGTCTTGGATTTTTAAATTTTTTCTTTACTTTGTAACCATATAATCTATTTTCTAACAGATTATCATCCCGCAATTTATCCATTATGCTAAATATGCCCATAGCTATCTTTGGCTAAAATTATTGCGGGATGCGTAATATATTTTGTAACTAATACCCAAAACTAAAAAACAAAGAATATAATTAAACGGAAAAAGGACATTTCCACAAAATAAAGGACATTTTAGCTCACAGAAAGCGGAAAGGACAAATTTCACAAAAGAAGGACTGTCCTTCCCAAAAAAGGACGGTTGGGAACCCTAATGAATACTGTCAAGTCAGACACTAATAATTTGCTTCAAAATTGTATAAAACTATATACCGTTTTGTTCCGAAATTATATAAGTTTGCGAGGCAAAACGAATTTAGTGCGATTGTAAATTTGGTTTAGCAAATTTATTTGTTCATCCTATGACCTATAGTATATGAAAGATTTTGAACCATTGGTGGTAATATTTTGGTTCTATATAGGCGGTTATATATATGTAATGTGTATTAAAATTACACCAAACGCTTAATTATTCCTACGAAGTTGCAAAAATAACTGCTCTACGATCCGAAAAGCTTTAAGCAAATTGCATGTGGGCTAAAAATGTTATCCGGAATTAACCAGCGGGCCAACACAAGTGGAGAGAACTTGCAAAATCATTAACATAAAACAGAATAATTTCCGAACGTTAATCTAATTTCATTTAATATATATAAACCACAAAATTCATTCAGACCGAAGGGTCTCACCTCCACCTCGTAACATTGATGTGACAAAATGGTGGGTTTCCACTTTTGAACGCTGGCAAGTCATGCAGCACTGCGCCATCCGTTTAACATCCTTCTTAATGTCTACCCAGACAAACTTATCTGTCATTGCCTTTACGGAAGCTAGAATACCTTAATGGAATAGATTACACGTTGCTTTGAAAACTGTTTTTCCAAAATCGATTGGTATATAAGGAGGCGAATTACCTGAGGATACATCGAAAAACAACGATTTTCCTGAATCAAAATAAATCGGAAGTTCCTCAAACATTAACTCAGTTGATGATTCTCGCATATCACTGAATTCTTGGGCAGTAGTTAATGGACTCGGGCATGCTGATGATATTTACCCGTTAAAGTTAAAAATCGTCGTAAATTGACCGGAACTGCCTTTGAGATGCTTTAAATAGATTCTGGTTAAACGCGTAAATTAGGGCTTGGTGATCGTTGTATAATGTAAATGGACGACCTTCCATCAAATAATGGAAGCGTTTGACCACTAAATAGGAGGCAAACAGTTCTCGATCATAGGGGCTATAACGCTGTTGTGTTCCGCTTAATTTGGTCGAGTAAAACAGTAGTGGTTGCCACCTGACCAATATAACGTTTTACTCTTGCCCAACCGTTGGATTACTGCTCCAATTGTTGTGTCAAATGCGTGGGTGAACCAAAAGGGTGTTTTTTTAACAACGCAAACGCCTCTGTGGTCCAATCGTGTTTGTGAAAAAAAAATCGGCTTTTTTATAGACAATATATTAATTGTAATGACATACTTAGTTCATCACCGTTTTTGATAGTGTCAATTTGGCCTGCAATGACGGGCGTCATCTATAATGTAATCTATAACCTATAATGAAAAAAACACAAATGCGGTACGCTATTAGAGTCTCCTCTAGATGACTGACTCCAACTCGGGTGTTGATCTTAGATCGATTTTGGTTTACTTGCGAGCCATGATGTCGAGTCGCCGAATGATTTTATTCATTTGACTGGCTAACCACGAATGCAGTTGGTTATTTAGACATTATCTGGGTCTGTGCCATTGTTTCTAGAAGGCGATCTGCTTGGTTGATGCGGGCTGCTCGGAAAAAAGAAAATGAGGAAAACAAAATGCCACATTGGTTTATTGCCGGTAAGTAACTCTGGCACAGTTTAACACTATATCACATTTGTTTTGACCATAATAGACAGACCTCTTCAAACTAATTTTTTTTACACTCTAATTGATTGTATCCATAATATTTAAGCATTAAATCTTCTTATTTACTTTAAACAATTACCAACAACTTGCATTTTAACCTGACTTTTACCGCATACATTTAATTTTTGACCATTAGCAACACAAATTTTGTGTTTACATATTTAGTCAAGGTTATCAAACATTTCTTTATTGGCAGCAATATGCGACATACTGTGGGAGTCAATCACCCATTCGGTTTGTAAACAATAACTTATAAGTTTTGAATTTTTCTTCGTCAGCCAAGCAAAAATGTCTAGTAACTATTTAAATGCTATAAAAGGAAATGACGTTGTTTGGGTCTTTCCGACCAACATCTTGTAGTAGCAATGTTTAGAGTACATAGATAAGCTTTTTCTGAGTATATTGGTTTAAACGACTGGAAGTGCTCAAAAACAATTTGTTTTCAAAATTTTTGTTCCAACAACAACTTTGTTTTTCTGAATTATTTTCTTTTGGGGAACCTGGTTTTCAAAAATAACAAATCTTGAAAATTTACCGAACATCTAATCTCACAAATCTCCAATGGTTTTCAACAACAATCTCGAAAATAACGAATAATGCTAATACCAAGCAACTCCAGAAAGTTTAAATTATCCACCAAAAAATGACATCTACCATCATATCAACATCCTCCAAACTTATCCGTATGTAACTCAATGCTAAGCAAATTTGGAAAAGCTCAAAAATCAATAAAACAATAAGTAAAACATGAATATTCTTACAATCCTGAATGTTCTGCATATTCGCAAAAAATTTCGAATGTTCCCAAAAAATATTCAATATATTTAAAATTGATTGAACACATCGCAAAATCTCGAAAATATTGAATAACGATTATAATATTGGTATCATAAGCCAGTCAACGCTATTCAAATTTGGAAATCGAGATAAACCCTAAAATCTGAATTTAGAATTTAATCTCTGTAAGATCATAAAACTGATTAAATCAAAAAAAATCTTTAAACTCTTAAATGTTATCTGCTACATTACACTCAGTATCAAACAAACTTCGAATAAGCTTAAGTATGCCATAAAATATCAAAATCTCGAAATAATTCGAACAATCTCGAATAATTTAAAAAACCTTCAATAATCTCGAAAATATTGAATAATATTGATAATTTCGAACAACTTCGATTCCAAGCAACTTAAAGTTAATCAAATCTGGATATCTTCAAGAATCTAACCGAATGCTACGCTTGATTCAATTCATACTAACATCCGAACAATATCGAAAATATAAAAACTTGTCTCAAACAGTAAAGTAGCATGCCAACCATCGTACTATTCTTGTTCTGTCCAGCACAGCCATCCGAAACTAAGCGGATAATTTTTATGTTTCGGAAATTCAAGTTGCAGAGCTTTGTCATTAAAACTAGCTTTTTTGCTTCATCTTCGGTTGAAGGGGTCTTAAAACTTACATTGAATTTTGTTCGAAATACCATTCGAAAGTAGGACTGTTTGACAGCCAAACGTGGATTAACTTCAATAAACATTTTCCACATTTTATTAATAGGTAGATTGCCATACTGAGATATTGTCGCCTTTCAACAGTGCTGCGAGCAATGCTGCCCTTGTGATTGCACAGCTTTGTAGCAGAATACCTGCAATGAGAAAATAAGAACGATAAAAGCTCAAAACTTAAGTTTATGCGTAAATTCCCCGTTACCTTTTTTGCCTTGCTATCTCACGTTTCCATGTCGATTTGTTAATGTATGCTTTTCTAGATTTATCTGAATTTTCGATCAAGAGATTCCATGTTTCTGTTACTATTCAGGAATTACTTATGTAAAATTATTTGAACCAAATTAATATTTTTCTAATAAAATAACACTAAACTATTTAAAACTCATTTGTGACCGGGTTGAAAGTTTACAAAATAATATCAAAATATTGTTCGTTGCATTCCTTTATATATCTATTCAAATAACGGTAATTAAATTTACAGGAAAAATCTTGTCGGATTTGTATAAATGAAAAAATCATGATGATGTTTGGTGTTGCAAAAACGATACAAGGGAAACGATCACAACAAAAATATAACAAGAGAATCCCGAACAGATAAAAATAGTAGATAACACGGTAAAATACTGTTATTCATAAAAGATAAAACTATGGAAAAAATCATCAATTGGTGCTGTTTTTTGGAATAGGCTTTGTTAATTACAGTCAAACCCGTTTTTGTGCGGTCTTTTTTTATGCGATTTTTTTTTACCCGATTATTTTCTATGCGATAATATGCGATTCTTATGCGGCATAATTCATATACCGCATAAAAAAAATTGCACAAAAAATATCGCATAAAAAAAGACCGCACAAAAACAGGTTTGCCTGTAATTAGTTTTTATAAACTCAACAAATACAAGAGAATAGGCACGATTTACAACTACTATGGACTACTACGGTTTTGCTTCTAACCTCGGCTTAAGCTCAGAATGTTGCTGGCGCTAAGAGAAATGTTCCATACAAATTTGACGTAAAATTTAGCTAACTAAATAAAATAAATTTTTTTTAGCTGACAATTTCGCTGAGCGGTATGCACCTTTGTGAAAAATTTCAAAAAATATCAGTTGTTTCATTCAAATCTAGATTGCGCCACCATAAATTCTTCAATCATTTTAGCCGCAATTTATCTCACAAGGACAATAATTTGAAGATAAATTTTGCCGCTTTTGAATTTTGATTCATTTTATAATCGAGGAGCCACGAAGTAAAATAAATTTATTTATTTATAAAGAAGACAGAAGTCAAAGTGGCCGACCAACATTACGACTACAGAAACTTCATTCAAAAACAAACGAATAAAAGTCAAACAAAATCAACAAAATTTATCTCTACACAAATTTTTAGTTTGACGATTTATCTGTAATTAAATGGAGACTTGTGGAGACCGCGCTAAAATTTATTTTAGCTCGAGCTGCATACTGAGCTTTAGAATCGATTTGCTTCTAAATAGAGTTTTTAATTATTATTTTTGGAGGAATTGACCGATTTCGATACATCCAAGTTATACACATTAGATTTTAGATTTTTACTACTTAAATAACTATCAGTAACTCCGGTTTGCTTCTGTAATATCTCTTTATGTGAAATTCCCATTATTCGTCTTATATTCTATATTCCTATCTATTTTTTCCACTCCTAAATATCGATATTTACAGCCTTACGGTCGAGTCACAATGAATCCGTCCCGTTTCGATCCGCTTCTCCGTTAGTTTTAGACATTTTCTGTACATTTTGTTTGAAGAAACGGAATGGTTAGTTATAATTATAATAAAACGGCAAGAGACGGACGAGCTCATCTGTTTTTTTCAAAAAATGTAGAATTTACGGAAAGACGCAACAACTAACCAAACAAATCAAACTAATTTTTATTTTTTTTGACATAACGTGAGAAGTAGGCTGTAACAACATAGCAATTTTCGATTATTTGAAAACATAACTCTTTCATTTTTGGGATTGGTCCCTATCCAGATTATGGACGCACCCACTATCTTCCTTTTTCCTTTTAAATTCTATAATGTATAAATCAAAGAGAATTTCTAAAGATTTTAGAGTCTCATAGTTTTCCATTTTATTTTTTTATTTGTTTTTCAAATGTCAGTTGAAACAGACGGAACGGATGCAATGTAACCACCAAACGGAAAAGACGAGACGGAGAACAACGGAACGAAACAAGGCAGATTCATTATGACTCGACCTTTATTCTCTTAGTCGCACCGTTTGTCGCGTCAAGTAACATCCAAGCTTTAATATTCCTTCTACTAATCCTAGATGGCTGCTATGAAAACCATCGCATTGCACTTATTTTGGACGACAGTAGTGATTTCAAGTGATAATTACCCTAGCTACTCGCTCCTCGCTTGAAAATATGTCATGACCATGCAATACGATGTTCTTCATAGCAACCCTAAGGTTTATAGAAGGAATATTAAAACTTGACTGTGATTTGGTATAACAAGCGACACGACTAATCAAAATAATTGAATAAATGAATGTCATATCCAAGAGCAACCATACACCAAAATGCTTTCAATTGAAAAGTCAGTAAATTATAAGACTATTTTCCGATCAACATCGATCCTCCCTTTCACAGTTTAAGTATCTATGCACTGTAATCAGGGCCGTCTTATGAAATTATGCGCCCCTATGCTAAATTTATAAGGCGCTCTAAAAAAAATGTTTACAGATCTTTTAAATAAATAAGAAAGTTTATTCAAAACTGATCCAATCCTTCAATTACGAATGTTTTTTAGGTTAAGTTCTATTTGAATTTGACAATTCGCAGGGTTCGAAAAACAATTAAATCGTCGATATTCGACTTAGGGATGGTCAAACAACTGATAGTTGATTTTTCATAAGCAGTGATATTAAAACGTTGAAAATATGTCACATTAAACGTGAAAAGGGCGCCATTGCAATAGAAATACATGCCCAACTATAACTTAAACTAAAAAAAATTAAAAACAAAAATGTGTTCGAAATTTGTTTGTTAAGAATTTTTTTACATTCTGTTTTGGAAACGCGCCCCTTTTAGCTAGCGCCGCTGTGCTTAGCACAGTTAGCACAATGGTTAAGGCGGCCCTGACTGTAATGCTACACCAAGCCCAACCTCACTTCAAATGTCACCAAACAAATGTCACCTACTCAATCCATAGCCAATGCAGTTGCAATGTACATCTGCTTCCCCTAGTTGCATGCTCATGTGTACTGGCTAGTAAGACGAGGAATACCTCTAAAAATCGTATAATTTGTTTTTCTCAGATTCAATCTTAGGTGACTATTTTCGAAATATTCATTTAAGCTAAGTAAATCATTCTCCATTCTAGTCTTAAGTTCTTCAAATTTCTTACATATATAATTTCCCGTTCAATGTCATTAATAAAAATATGAAATAAAACTGGACCAAGAATGGAGTCTTGTGGCACTCCAGATATTAAATTCAACTGGATACTCACAACCTTAGACCATACAATAGAATGGACCGCTAGCGAAGTGACGTTTCCATATAAAATTGTAAAGTAGCCTGTCTCCAACATCTGCAGCGCAAAGTAGCCTTGTGACGGATAGGGTAACTATACCAAGTATAATCAAAATTAGTACCCACAGATGTCACTACAAAATTCAGTAGATACATTTAGTACCAACAGAAGTCACTGCAAATTCAAATTTACATATTTAATAAAATAAAAATCGATAATTTAAAAAAAATATTTTATTGACCCATAAAATGGATAATTTTATTTAACTTTGTTCTATCATAAGATTTATTATTTAGATTTATAAGATTTACGATGGATGAAGTTGCAGTGACATCTGTTGGTATAAACAAATCTACTTAATTTCGTAGCGACATCTGTGGGTACTAATTTTGATTACACCTCCTATAGTTACTCTATCGGCCACAAGGCTACTTTGCGCTGTAGATGTTGGAGACAGTTAAAAGACATTATTGGCGGTCCATTATATTATATGGTCTAAGCTCACAATATTCTTTACCTCTACAAATTGTATTCCCTCTCAAACAAGTAAATATTAATCAGATTAACTGCCGATAAGTCAAACCCAATGTTATATACTGGGTGAGCCATCTGTTGGTCCTTTTTTCAATCAATGAATTTTAGTACTTAATGTTATATGTTCTAAAAAAATCTTTGATATATGAAAAGTCAAAAATATACCGTTTATCATCATGGAGTCGCTAACAACACAACAACGCATTTTGATTGTCCAAATTTTTTTATGAAAATAATCGTTCAAAAAGAGACTTTTGGTCGACATGGACGTCCTACTGAGCGTGCAATTGGCAAAATTATTGATAGTTTTGAAGAAACTGGCTCAGCGGAAGGTCGTAGACCGTATCATATCAACATGTTCATCCAGTTCGTACTTCTGATGCAGTGGCCTAGGATAAATCTAGGAACTCTCATCTTCTGTAGATCTATGTAATACAATTGAATTGTGATCAGAAATGAGTTGGCTAATTATAGTCAGAGAGAATTTACTCCCCACTATACTAGAAAATACTTGGTCTAGGATGGAGTTACCATTTAAATTAGATCTTGTTGGCATACGAATTGTCAACGTTTTTAGCAACTTGAAAAAATAAATATGCAACTGGTTTAGATAATATAATTTTAACTGTGAGGAGCCTAAAAGATCAATGTTAACGTCCCCATCAAATATCGAATCTCTGTGTCTGTGATAGCAAATATTCCAAATTATGAATAAAATTTGATTTTACCTTAATGTTTTTCCAGGGCAACGGGTGATAACTTCCGGCTTTGATATAGCTCCTCCTTCCTTATGACAGTGAGCAATTACCTGTTCTTTCAAATCCAAGTCACTCGACACGGACTCTTGCACATCATAAACCACTGCGACATGATTAACCTGGAACTGGTTCACTCCTCCAATCTCCTGCTTCAATTTACCACACATTTTCTGCAATTTCTCATTTTTCGACCTCAATTGAGACAATTCGGATTCAAGGTTGTTGACTATTTTCAGCTTCTTGCTCAATTGAAACATCGTTCTGAAAATCTGGCTGATACATACTTATATGTCACTCATTTTATGATAATGAATTGTATAACGAATTTGTTAAATCGATACTTTGTAATAAAATCCACGTGTTTTTACTACAATATTTCAATTTAAATTAACCCGGTTCATTCTTTTTTTAAAATGTGACCCATATAAAATTAATTTAATTTAAAGCTGCGAATATTCATATATTTTAATTTAATATTTATAATTATTTTTTTAAAATTTAGTTAGTATGATACATATTTAGTTTTCTTTCCCCGGTCCCCTTTTTTTAACGCAGGGAATTTTTTGGTCTACCAATCTTCAGCTTGGGTTTTCATATTTTGTTTGCCCTTGAACATGTTTTTAAATTTTTTGTCACACGAAAATTTTTCCTTACTTTTCTAATACCAAACTAAGTCCACCTTAAGCCAATATCCTATTTTCATCACAATTTACTGTATAGTTAATTTTAATTATTCATTATTTAATTTGTTAAAATAAAATTAATATTTTTCAAAACCCAAAACTATGAAAATAAAAACAAACGAATATTTTATTTTGACAATTCAAATGTGATGTTGTGTTTGTAAATTGATTTTTTAAACTGTTTTCGAATATTTTAACAGTGTAGCAAGAATATAAACGCAAGCCTACTATAATTTGGGTTTTTCTTCGTACGGTTGGATATAAAATTAAAGTTTTTAAAGTTTTACAATTCTGTCATAAATACTTAGAAAAATTTCATTCCAATTATTTTCGAAATTTCGATTTAATTTTTATTTTGTATGTTGGTATTTCAATGCTTTCGTGCCATCAAAATAAGATGTCGCAATAAACTGTTCGAAAATGTTAGTAGTGGACACTAGGTAGTTTGTTATTTTTTAATTTGACTAA